>CM038680.1:434691988-435291988 GCA_021605205.1 Aegilops longissima
TGGAAAGAATGGGAGAGTGAGCCATTCATACTGGGACCAGAAGCAAGCAAAAGGTGGAATACCACAAAGAGAAAGTGTACCCCATAAAAAAGTAGTTCTTGTGATTGGAATGTATTAAAACCGGTAGATATCAGGTAGGGGGTCCCGAACTGTGCATCTAAGGATTGAAGGTAACAGGAGACAGGGACATGATGTTTACCCAGGTTCGGGCCCTCTCGATGGAGGTAATACCCTACTTCCTGCTTGATTGACTTTGATGAATATAGGGGTTACAAGAGTTGATCTACCTCGAGATCATAATGGCTAAACCCTAGATGTCTAGCCTGTATGGTTGTGATTGTCTCTACGGACTAAACCCTCTGGGTTATATAGACACCGGAGGGGCCTAGGGTTGTACATAGTCGGTTTACAGAGAAAGGAATCTTCATATCCGAACACCAAGCTTGCCATTAACGCAAAGGAGAGTCCCATCCGGACACGGGGGAAAGCCTTCTGTCTTGTATCTTCACGGCCCATCAGTCCGACCCACGTCACATAGCCCGGACGCCCGGGGACCCCCTAATCCAGGACTCCCTCACCTGTTGCTAGACTTGAGGCTATTCTCATATTACTTGCTTATGCTAACCATCATAATATCATCTTATATCAAATGGATGTGAAAAGTGCATTCCTCAATGGTAAGCTTGAGGAAGAAGTATATGTTTCTTAACCCCCAAGTTTTGAAGATCCAAAGCATCCTGACAAAGTCTTCAAACTCAATAAGGCCCTCTATGGCCTCAAGCAGGCCCTCGGGCGTGGTATGATACTTTGAAGGAATTCCTCATGAAGAAAGGCTTCAAACCCGGTTCACTTGACCCAACTCTTTTCACCAAAACCTATGATGATGAATTATTCGTGTGCCAAATATATGTTGATGATATCATCTTTGGCTGTACTGACCAACATTACAGTGATGAATTTGCCTATATGATGAGTGAAGAATACCAAATGTCTATGATGGGAGAATTGAAATTATTATTAGGTCTTCAAATACGTCAACAGCACAATGACATTTTCATATCTCAAGAGAAATACCTCAAGGATGTATTGAGGAAATTAGGCATGCAAGATTGCAAAGTCGTTAAAATCCCTATTCCCACAAATGGCCATCTATGCACTGATGAAAATGGTATTGACTTCGATCAAAAGGTATACCACTCCATGATTGGCTCTTTATTGTATTTATGTGCATCTAGGCCAGATATTATGCTTATTTTTTGCATGTGTGCCTGCTGTCGGTGTCAAAACCGGCGGATCTCGGGAAGGGGGTCCCGAACTGTGCGTCTAGGATTGATGGTAACAGGAGACGGGGGACACGATGTTTACCCAGGTTCGGGCCCTCTCTATGGAGGTAATACCCTACTTCCTGCTTGATTGATGTTGATGAATATGAGTGTTACAAGAGTTGATCTACCACGAGATCATAATGGCTAAACCCTAAAAGCCTAGCCTATGAATATATGGTAATGAATGTGTCCTATCCGGACTATGCTCTCTGGTTTATATAGTCACCAGAGAGATCTAGCGTTACATGGAGTCGGTTACATAAGAAGGAATCTTCACAGCTGGTCGCCGAACTTGCCTTCCACGCCAAGGAAAGTCCAATTCGGACACGAGTATGGTCTTTGGCCTTCACAGCCCATCAGTCCGGCCCATGGATAGCAGGCCGGACGCCCGAGGACCCCTTAGTCCAGGACTCCCTCTGTAGCCCCTGAACCTGGCTTCAATGACGAGGAGTCCGGCGCGCAGATTGTCTTCGGCATTGCAAGGCGGGTTCCCCTTTCTCCGAACTCCAAGATAGTCTTTGGATGTAGTAGATATATCCGGACCTGTATATATAGTTGCAGGAAATATACGAGTCTAATTTATTGGTAACTGTTTATGACATCACGCCTGCCCGGTCACTATTTCCAACTGTCGGCTGGCGCGTCGCCCCACGTCTTGGGACGCGGTTTTACTGGCTTGTCTTGCCAAGGCAGAGATGGTGTTCCCTTCTTCACGGGATTTTCATTAATGCAGGTGTGGGTAACCCAACCGTCCCCCGGGTACAACTCTCCGGAGATTGGTAAGTTTCGAGACCCAGGTAGATACGCTTAGTACTTGGGGTCTTTATATAGGGTCCCAGACTCGTCTTCTTCCGTTGCGCTCGCTTCTTCCTCAACCCTAGCCACCCCAAGTTCCAATCCTCGGGTTCCCATCGCCACCAACCCCAATCATGTCCGGATCTAGCCATCCGGGCCGTTGGGTGGCTTCTTCTGTCACAGAGGAGGATATTGCGAAGCTCCGCGCAGCAAGGTATCTGACCCCGGAAATCCTCCATCGGCTTCCTGCACAGGGGCAGGTCGTTCCTACCCCTAAATCCGGCGAGAGGGTAGTGTTTGTGTCCCACTTCGTCCACGGGTTGGGGTTCAAGCTTAACCCCTGCGTCCAGGGGCTCATGTTTTACTATGGGCTAGATTTTCACGATCTGGCCCCGGACTCTATTCTCCACATCTCGACATTTATCGTCACATGTGAGGCCTTCCTCCGGATTCCTCCGCACTTTGGTTTGTGGCTCAAGACCTTTGACGTGAGGCTGCGGGTGACATAGGAGGAGCAGGCAGAGCGCGGTAGCGTCACAATTGGCAAGCTTGCCAGCGCGGTTTGGTTTGAAGGATCTTTCGCCAAGTCTTCCGACCTATCGCAGCAGGGGTGGTTTTATATCAACGAGCCGCGGGGCTCGAAGTGGGCGGCTACGCCTGCGTTCCGACCCGGCCCTCCAATTCAGCTCGCTTCATGGATCAATAAGGGACTGGACTGGGGATCCGTTAATGAAGTGCAGACTCTGCAAGGTCGTGTCCGAAGCCTTACCGAGAAGGGCATCGGTCTTGTGAACATCGTTCAAGTAATGCTAGTCCGCCGGACCCTGCCATGTCAGCGGCGGCCTCTCCGTATGTGGGAGTTTTAATCCCAAAGGACGGTGGACCCTTCAGCACTTCGTCGGCACTACGCACGAGGGAATGTGGAAATTATATTTCGGGGAACGAGAGCAATGGTCGGACACCATCGAAGATGTTGGCCTCGACTGCAATCATCCGGACACCGTGGTAAGTATTCAATCTCCGCACACCCTTTATTCGAGTATTCCTTGGTAAGATATTGAACAATCCATCCCTTCACAGGACTGGATAAAGAAAGCGGTGTTGATCTGGTGTCCGGTGCCCCTTCCAGAAGACTCTGCGAGCATACGCTAGCGAGGAATCGACTCGACACCATACCAGTGTCTCAAGGAGGAGGGCGAGAACAGGGAGGCCGGAGGTGGTCTCTGCCCCAAGGATAAATTAGACGTTGTGTTCGGGGAAACCAAAACCCTCTTGCCTGAGGGCAAAGGTGCAGAGGAGGCCTTCCATGGCAAGAAAAGGGCCGCTTCTGAAGGTTAGGAGGGAAACCTTCCAAGAAAGGGAAAACGCCATCGACGGGCGGCTTGGGCCAGGCAAGCGATGTTGACGTGGAGCTTTGTGATGAGGATAAACCTCTGGCCAAACCGTAAGTGCAGCGGGGTACTTAAACCATACCTCCTTCCTTTCTTATTACCGAAGTAATCCTCCGACATACGTATGTCCTCGCATGTTAACGCCTGGGGTTTCCCAATCGTCCTCCTCCTCGGGAGACCTTCTTCCAGAGATTATGGAGAGTGACACGCCTTCTCCGGCCCCGTCGCCCAATAGGGCGGATGATTCTGAGGTATTGTCCCGGGGGGCTCCTCCTGGTTGACAAGCAGTGCAGGAAACGAAGAGGGCATTACCCGGAGGTGGTGTCTCTGTCACTCAGGGTTCGGGAATCAAGCATGGCAGCCCCGCCCTATCCAGTTTAGAGCCGGAGACGATCCCGGGGGCGAGTGGGCGGATTCCTTCAAAGGAATACCTTACTCCGGCAGCAGCTTCCGAAGACCCATAAGCGCCGAAAATGCTGACGGACATGCTGCGACAAGCGTCTGTTTCGGAGGAACACCGTGCCTTGATGGTTACGGTGGTCAAGAAGGTTCTATCCGTGAAGAGCGGGTTGAACGAGGCCTTCATGAGCCTCCTAAGGGGTTTTGAGGTTTGTGATATAGTTTTGCCAATGGAATAATATTGACAGAATGCACCTGTTGTATATGTAGTAGCCCCGGAGACTTGGATTGCCTTCCGACAGAAGCGATCGGAGGATCAAAAAGGTATGCTCAGCTGCTAACCTTGATTTAACTTGGAATACAGGCTGCCTCCCCTCCTGCGGCTACCCGAAATACGGAAGTGGCCAAACTGCAGCGAATGCTGGATATTGCAGAAGATGACATTGCATTGATCAACAGGCGTCTTGATGACTCGCAAGGTATATATGTCGAGCATTCCTTACACCAATGTGCTTGTAATGTAGGCCTGATACTGAAAAGGGTCTATATGAAATGTGCATAATTGCAGATGGTGCTGCCGCCGTTGAAGCTCTTCGGGCGGAGCTAGCCCGGGCCAAGGAGCAGGCCCGGCGTAGTGATGCGGCTGCCGAGAAGGCATCGGCTGATCTAAGAGCCGAACAAGAAGCTCGGCGCCAAAGTGAGGAGAAAATATCCATACTGGCACTTGAATTGAAGAATACTGCCAGCTGATGTGAATTCCTTGAGAAGGAGAATAAAGCCAAAATGGCTGAGCTTGATAAGGCCGTACGAGAGGCGAGTGAAGCTCGGTGCAGATCTACGCAGCTCGTGAAGAGATTCGGCAGCCAAGGAGATAGCGGCAGGAAGCCCTTTTGCTTGAGACTAAGTTTGGCGATCCCGACTATGCTCAGCTAAACCAGGTGCAGGTTCTCGGCTGAATTTTTGGACTTGCGAAGAGTTCTTCGATGCGCGCAATTTTACCACGCACAAGAGGGTATGCAGCGGAGAAGATTTTCTGGTCGCAATTGGTAGCGTCAAGCGCCCTCTGTTGCTCATTGAGCAGATGTCGATGGGCGAGCTTCATAGGATATCTGGCGATGCCATGAAGAACGTCATAATCCGGTTGTGGCCAAGTGAGCCTATTCCGAGTAGTTATTTTGGCCTGGTGCGGCGGCTTGTTGACGCGGTGCCACATATCGACACTGTGAAGCGGTCAGCGTGCATTGAGGGTGCACGGATGGCCTTTGCCCGAGTCAAAACATTTTGGGGAAAGATGAAGGCCATTGATGTTGCGGCGAGGAGTCCACCCAAGGGCCAGGACCGTAATGAGCCGGAGCACTATTTTGAAGACGTCTTAGATGTCGCCCGCTTGATAGAGGGTCAATACTCGAAAGATATAATGTTCGAGTGATTTATATAATGATGTAACCGACAACTTTATTGTTAATCTATTTATATTTTACGCAAAAGCTTGAATTCCTCCTCTGTGGCCGTTTTAGTATAATCTGAAAATTTTCCAGTCGTCAGCTTCAGCCCCCTCGTAGGAAGTACATGGGTGTTCGGAAAAGCATTTAATCACTGTTTATCCAACGTCTTGGTCCATAAAGGAGGTGATAATGCGGCGAACCAGGCAACCGGACTATAGGGTGTTAACACTTTCACTTAGACATAGGAGTTTTATGGTGGGGCTACGACATAGGCCCTGGTATGTATACGGCGCATAGTGCCTTACATATGTTGATCAAAAAAAGATCCCTCGTGTAACACGGAGAATCACTAAAGATTCGAATAAGTCGTCAAGTGGATGACCAGCTCTCGCCGCATCATGACAGTCAGTTTTCAGCTTTCTCTATTGAGGTGCTCATTCGGTCTAGGCCAATCGGAGTAGTTCTCCATTTACTACCCTAGCCGATAGAGTGGAATGTAGGGCAGCAAGCACGGAGCCGGGCAACCCAACTTTTGACCAAAGACAATGATTCAGAGCTGATGCATATAAGGCCAAACTTGCGACACCGAAGTACGCTATAGAGCTATTCGAACTTTTACTGGCGACTCGTTTGTTCCCATACCGGGCCCCTGGCAAGTTATGCCGAGGTGCGTCCTGTAAGGCAGCCGTTACGGCCGGACTCATTATAGCAAGAGCATGAAAGATTAGTTCGGATAAAGTTTACTGGGAGCGGAGCAATATGCCAATGATAAATATATATAAAGATTAAAAACCACAACCCAACTATTTGACATGCTCAGGGTTGGAAACAGAGGAGAAGGGCATGGTACATGCTCAAAAGAAAGAGTACGGTCTCAAAAGCTTATTTTGGACCTCCTGTCGCACGTCTGCGCCGCCCGTCCTCAGGGAGGGGAATCCTTAACGGGAGTGGCCCCGTAGGTGAGTATGCGGATCCGAACTTCAAGAGACTCCGATGTAGATGTTGTCCTGATGGTCACCTGTTTTTAAGAAATAATACAGAAAAAATAAGAAAGATGGATAAGAATGTTACGGCGCTTCATGCAGGGTTGTCCATATTGTGCTTCTGCCGATGCCCATGGTATCTTGAGTGCATAGTGATGTGCGCGTGGTTTGAACTTTTCTAGTACAGCAGGTGGGCGGCGGAAGCTTAACTGCTATTTCCGTCTTTGGGAGTGGTGAACTTGGAGGAAAGTGTTTCGGCCTGGTGTTACTTTGGCGGGCCGATCCGTCGTCTCTATCGCCTGGTGGCCTCCTCCCCTTGTGATCGGCGTTGAGCTTGCCTGCATGCTTGAGGACCCAACAGGTTCTGTTGGTATGATTAGCCGGCCTATCAGGGTGACCGTGGATCTGACAAGGTCGGTCCAATATCCTGTCAAGGGTGGATGGTCCATCCTGGTTTTCCATTAGTGGCTTCTTCCGTTGACCGGGCTTCTGATTGTGAAATCCGGCGTTCAACGTTGTGTCGCGTGTATTACTGCGACTGTTGTGTTTGGTTTGTCGTGGCTTACCATTGTCGTCTCGAATTTCGGAAGTGCCCGGGTCGCTGGCGTTGTTGCTTTTACGAGCGAGCCAGTTGTCTTCTCCCGCACAAAAGCGAGTTATTAGAGCGGTAAGGGCTGTCATGGACTTGGGTCCTTCCTGGCTGAGGTGACGCGCTAGCCATTCATCCCGGACGCCGTGTTTGAAGGCTGCGAGGGCTTCTGCGTCCGGACAGTCGAAAATTTGGTCTTTTTGGCAAAGAACCTAGTCTAGAGCTCCCTGACTGACTCGCCGGGCTTCTGTACAATATGACTTAAGTCATCGACATCTAGAGGCCGGACATATGTTCCTTGGAAGTTGTCTCGAAAGGCGTCTTCCCAGCTACCAATAAAATTTTCTGCTAAACTGTTTAGCCAGTAGCGAGCTGGCCCCTTAAGCTTGAGAGGTATGTATTTAATGGCATGAAGGTCATCTCCGCGAGCCATGTGAATATGGAGGAGGTAATCCTCAATCCATACCGCTGGATCTGTTGTTCCGTCGTATGATTCGATGTTAATGGGTTTGAACCCATCTGGGAATTCATGCTCCATGACCTCGTCGGTGAAGCAGAGAGGGTGTGCGGCTCCTCTATGTTGGGCCACACTGTGAAGCACCTCCGGCGGACCCTGCTTACGGAGTTCGGACCGGGCGTGGTCGGCTCTGTAGTGTCCGAATGGGTGACCATCATAGTCGGTCGGGGTGTATCTCCGTGATCTATACATTGATCTTGTGCGCCCTACTCTATCCTCCGGGTTTTGGTTGATGTCGCAAGTGTTTCCTCGAGCTGTTTTGCTCTTGATTTGATGGCCGGATGGGTTGGTATGTTGCTTTGTTTGGGCTGCTGCTTTGTTTGGGCCGAACTGTGGCCGGCCCGCCGCATTGTTCGATGGTGGTGTGGGCTCCAGCGCCCTGTCATCGTATTGAGGGAGCCACCTACCCTTTGGGTGGCTTTTGTCTGGGCTACTAAGGCCGTATTCTTCGGCGGCCAAGACCTTGGTCCATCTATCATTGAGCAAATCTTGGCTTGCTTGAAGTTGCAGCTGCTTCTTCCTTAGGTCCTTGCAGTGGTTATAAGCCAGCGTTTGAAACGCTCCTGCTCGAGAGGTTCCTTAGGCACGATAAGATCCTCGTTGTCGAGGATCTCCTCTTCCTCGAAGCGTGGGAGATAATTGCTGTCCTCCAAGTCTCCATATGTGGCCTGTTCATCAGGGTTGTCTTGCCCGCTTTCCTGTTCCTCCTGTTCGGATTCTACCTCAACAGGGTCTTCATTGTCCGGAGTGTTATCTTTTCTGGTGCTAGCAGTGTTTTCTCTTGGGCAATGTGGCTTGGAGCGGCGCCGTGGGCGCCGGTGTTCGGACTGTGTACCAGGAGTTTTATTCTCGACTGGATCCTCCTTGTCATCATCGAGAGCGTCGTCGGGTGTGTCTATCATACACACGTCATACCAAGAAGTGGCCATCCCGTGTCTAGCAGGTAGAAGGCTCTGGCTCTGCCCCTCATCGTCGTCCGTACCGGCGATGTCTTCGGAGCGGGGGTCAGGCGTGTTGGTTGGGTCCTCGACAGTGGCTATAAACTGGGTGGCGGGTGGGGAGCAAAATTCTCCATCATCCGCCATAAGTTCGAACCGAACATAGTTCGGCGACGAGCCATCTGCCAGGGATAGGTTTTTTAATGAGTTTAGTAGGTCGCCCATGGGAGAGTGTTGAAAGACATCTCCAGCGCTAAACTTGAAGATCGATAACCGATCGAGTTCGGTATCCGCGGGCTCGCAGGGTTCGGAACTCGACACCGGAGAAGAATCCGGGGTTCCGTTGATCACGGATGCCGCGTCGTGATGGAATCTGCGGCTCAACACCGCAGAATCGGTAGCCCCGCGATGGGGTTGAGCTTCCCATCTTCGGGGGACTTGATCTGCTCCGGATCTAAGGCCAGAGTTGCTGAAGGAGCTCTCTCCTAGATGCAGCCCGATGATAGGTTTAAGCCATGTCCATCTGGGCAGCGGGGAGCGATTGCCGCGGTCTCGAACCCGTCGAAGATCAAGTCCCCACGGATGTCTGCAACGTAGTTCAAGATTCTGAATCTGACCTGATGGTCAGGGGCGTAGCTGTCGATCTGCTCCAGATGTCCAAGCGAGTTGGCCCGTAGTACAAAGCCGCCGAACACGAAGATCTGTCCGGGGAGAAAGGTTTCTCCCTGGACAGCGTCATCATCGACGATTGAAAGGGCCATCAAATCTTTTGACGACGGCACAGTGGTGTTGGGAAACGTAGTAATTTCAAAAATTTTCCTACGATCACGCAAGACCATGGTGATGGCATAGCAACGAGAGGGGAGAGTGTCCGTCCACGTACCCTCGTGAGACCGAAGCGAAGCGTTATATCAACGCGGTTGATGTAGTCGACGTCTTCACGATCCGACCGATCCAAGCACCGTTACTCGGCACCTCCGAAGTTCTTAGCACACGTTCAGCTCGATGGCGATCCCGGGCCCGATCCAGCAAAGCGTCGGGGAGGAGTTCCGTCGGCGACAACGGCGTGGTGGCGATCTTGATGTTCTACCGTCGCAGGCTTCGCCTAAGCACCGCTACAATATGACCGAGGTGGAATATGGTGGAGGGGGCACCGACACGGCTAAGGGCGATCACGAAGATCAACTTGTGTGTTCTAGGGTGCCCCCTGCCCCCGTATATAAAGGAGCAAGGGGGAGGGCCGGCCAATATATCAATCTTTATGTCTCGAACATTTCGAGACTCCTCGTCATGTCCGTGATCACATCCGGGACTCGAACTCCTTGGTACATCAAAATACATAAACTCATAATATAACCGTCATGAAACCTTAAGCGTGCGGACCCTACGGTTCGAGAACTATGTAGACATGACCTAGAACCATTCTTGGTCAATAACCAATAGCGGAACCTGGATGCCCATATTGGTTCCTACATATTCTCGAAGATCTTTATCGGTCAAACGCATAACAACATCGTTGTTCCCTTTGTCATCGGTATGTTACTTACCCGAGATTCGATCGTCGGTATCCAATACCTAGTTCAATCTCGTTGCGGTAAGTCTCTTTACTCGTTCCGTAATACATCATCTCACAACTAACTCATTAGTTGCAATGCTTGCAAGGCTTATGTGATGTGTATTACCGAGAAGGCCAGAGATACCTCTCCGACAATCGGAGTGACAAATCCTAATCTTGATTCATGCCAACTCAACATATACTTTGGAGACACTTGTAGAGTACCTTTATAATCACCCGATTACGTTGTGATGTTTGGTAGCACACAAAGTGTTCCTCCGTAAGCGGAGTTGCATAATCTCATAGTTGCGAGGAACTTTGTATAAGTCATGAAGATAGCATAAGCAACATACTAAGCGATCAAGTGCTAAGCTAATGAAATGGGTCATGTCAATCACATCATTCTCCTAATGATGTGATCCCATTAATCAAATGACAACACATGTCTATGGTTAGGAAACATAACCATCTTGATTAATGAGCTAGTCTAGTAGAGGCATACTAGTGACTATCTGTTTGTCTATGTATTCACACATGTATTATGTTTCGGTTAATACAATTCTAGCATGAATAATAAACATTTATCATGATATAAGGAAATAAATAATAACTTTATTATTGCCTCTAGGGCATATTTCCTTCAGTCTCCCACTTGCACTAGAGTCAATAATCTAGTTCACATCGTCATGTGATTTAACATCAATAGTTCACATCTATATGTGGTTAACACCCATAGTTCACATCGACATGTGACCAACACTCAAAGGGTTTACTAGAGTCAGTAATCTAGTTCACATCGCTATGTGATTAACACCCAAAGAGTACTAAGGTGTGATCATGTTTTGCTTGTGAGATAATTTTAGTCAACGGGTCTGTCACATTCAGAGCCGTAAGTATTTTGCAAATTCCTATGTCTACAATGCTCTGCACGGAGCTACTCTAGCTAATTGCTCCCACTTTCAATATGTATCCAGATTGAGACTCGAGTCATCTAGATTAGTGTTAAAACTTGCATCGGCGTAACCTTTACGATTTAACCCTTTTTTTCACTTCCATAACGAGAAACATATCCTTATTCTACTAAGGATAATTTTGACCGCTGTCCATTGATCTACTCCTAGATCACTATTGCACTCCTTGCCAAGCTTAGTGGTAGGGTATGCAATAGATCCAGTACACACATGAGATACTTTATAGAACCTATGGCTGATGCATAGGGAATGACTTTCATTCTCTTTCTATCTTCTGCCGTGGTCGGGTTTTGAGTCTTACTCAATCTCACACCTTGTAACACAGGCAAGAACTCTTTCTTTGACTGTTCCATTTTGAACTACTTCAAAATCTTGTCAAGGTATGTATTCATTGAAAAACTTATCAAGCGTCTTGATCTATCTCTATAGATCTTGATGCTCAATATGTAAGCAGCTTCACGAGGTCTTCCTTTGAAAAACTCCTTTCAAATACTCCTTTATGCTTTGCGAATAATTCTACATTATTTCCGATCAACAATATGTCATTCACATATATTTATCGAAATCTTGTAGTGCTCCCACTCACTTTCTTGTAAATACAGAGGCTTCTCCAAAAGTCTGTATAAAACCATATGCTTTGATCAACTCATCAAAGCGTATATTCCAACTCGAGATGCTTGCACCAGTCCATTGATGGATCATTGGAGCTTGCACATTTTGTTAGCTCCTTTAGGATTGACAAAAACTTCTGGTTGCATCATATACAACTCTTCTTTAATAAATCCATTAAAGAATGTAGTTTTGACATCCATTTGCCGATTTCATAAAATGTGGCAATTGCTAACATGATTCGGACAGACTTAAGAATCGCTTCTGATTGAGAAAATCTCATTTGTAGTCAACACCTTGAACTTGTCGAAAACCTTTTTGCGACAAGTCGAACTTTGTAGATAGTAATACTACTATCGATATCTCTTCCTCTTGAAGATCCATTTATATAATATGGCTTGCCGATCATCGGGCAACTCCATCAAAGTCCACACTTTGTTCTCATATATGGATCCCATCTCAGATTTCATGGTCTCAAACCATTTCATGGAATCTGGGCTCATCATCGCTTCCTCATAGTTCGTAGGTTCATCATGGTCTAGTAACATGACTTCTAGAATAGGATTACCGTACCACTCAGTGCGGATCTTACTCGGAAGACCTCACGAGGTTTGGTAGCAACTTGATCTGAAGTTTCATGATCATCATCATTAACTTCCTTACTAATTGGTGTAGAAATCACTGAAACTGATTTACGTGATGAACTACTTTCCAATAAGGAGAAGGTACAATTACCTCATCAAGTTCTACTTTCCTCCCACTCACTTCTTTCGAGAGAAACTTCTTCTCTAGAAAGGATCCATCTTAGCAACAAAAACTTGCCTTCGGATCTGTGATAGAAGGTGTACCCAACATTTCCTTTGGGTATTCTATGAAGACGCACTTCTCGATTTGGGTTCGAGCTTATCGGTGAAAACTTTTCACATAAGCATCACAACTCAAACTTTAAGACATGACAGCTTAGGTTTATTGCTAAACCATAGTTCATACGGTGTCATCTCAGCGGATTTAGATGGTGCCCTATTAAGCGTGAATGCAGCTGTCTCTAATGCATATCCCCAAAAGCGATAGTGGTAAATCGGTAAGATACATCATAGATCGCACCATATCATAATAAAGTACTGATTCTGACGTTCGGACACACCATAACGTTGTGGTGTTCGGTGGCGTGAGCTGTGAAACTATTCCACATTGTTTTCATTGAAGACAAAACTCGTAACTCAAATATTCATCTCCACGATCAGATCGCGAAACTTTATTTTCTTGTTACGATGATTTTCCACTTCACTCTGAAATTCTTTGAACCTTTCAACTATTTCAGACTTATGTTTCATCAAGTAGATATACCCATATCTGCTTAAATCATCTTGTGAAGGTCGAAAATAACGATACTTGCCACGAGCATCAACACTCATTGGATCGCATACATCGGTATGTATTATTTCCAATAAGTCAGTAGCTTGTTCCATTGTTCGGAGAGCGGAGTTTTAGTCATCTTGCCCAAAGCGGCACGGTTCGCAAGCATCAAATGATTCATAACCAAGTGATTCCGAAAGTCCATCAGCATGGAGTTTCTTCATGCGTTTTACACCAATATGACCTAAACGGCAGTGCCACAAATAAGTTGCACTATCATTATTAACTTTGCATCTTTTGGCATCAATATTATGAATATGTGTATCATTACGATCGAGATCCAACAAACTATTTTCATTGGGTGCATAACCATCGAAGGTCTTATTCATGTAAACAGAATAACAATTATTCTTTAACTTCAAATGAATAACCGTATCGCAATAAACATGATCAAATCATATTCATGCTCAATGCAAACGCTAAATAACATTTATTTGGCTTTTAACACTAATCTCGAAAATATAGGGAGTGTGTGATGATGATCATATCAATCTTGGAACTATTTCCAACACTCATCGTCACTTCCCCTTCAACTAGTTTCTGTTCATTCTGCAACTCCTGTTTCGAGTTACTACTCTTAGCAACCGAACCAAGTATCAAATACCGAGGGGTTGCTACGAACACTAGTAATACACATCAATAATCTGTATATCAAATATACCTTTGTTCACTTTGCCATCCTTCTTATCCGCCAAATACTTGGGGTAGTTCCGCTTCGATGACCAGTTCCATTGTAGCAAAAGCACTTAGTCTCAGGCTTAGGTCCAGACTTGGGCTTCTTCACTCGAGTAGCAACTTGCTTGTCGTTCTTCTTGAAGTTCCCCTTCTTCCCTTTGCCCTTTTCCTTGAGACTAGTGGTCTTGTCAACCATCAACACTTGATGTTTTTCTTGATTTCTACCTTCGCTTATTTTAGCATCGCGAAGAGCTTGGGAATTGTTTTCGTCATCCCTTGCATACTATAGTTCATCACGAAGTTCTAGTAACTTAGTGATGGTGACTAGAGAATTCTGTCAATCACTGTCTTATCTGGAAGATTAACTCCCACTTGATTCAAGCGATTGAAGTACCCAGACAATCTGAGAACATGCTCACTAGTTGAGCGATCCTCCTCCATCTTTTAGCTATAGAACTTGTTGGAGACTTCATATCTCTCAACTCGGGTATTTGCTTGAAATATTAACTTCAACTCCTGGAACATCTCATATGGTCCATGACGTTCAAAACGTCTTTGAAGTCGATTCTAAGCCTTTAAGAATGGTGCACTAAACTATCAAGTAGTCATCATATTGAGCTAGCCAAGCGTTCATAACGTCGCATCGCTCCTGCAATAGGTCATCACCTAGCGGTGCATCAAGGACATAATTCTTACGTGCAGCAATGAGGATAAACCTCAGATCACGGATCCAATCCGCATCATTGCTACTAACATTTTTCAATACAATTTTCTCTAGGAACACATATAAAAACATAGGGAAGCAACAACGCGAGCTATTGATCTACAACATAATTTGCAAAATACTACGGGACTAAGTTCATGATAAATTTAAGTTTAATTAATCATATTAAAACTCCCACTTAGGCAGACATCTCTCTAGTCATCTAAGTGTTTACGTGATCCAAATTAACTAAACCATGTCCGATCATCACGTGAGATGGAGTAGTTTCAATGGTGAACATCACTATGTTGATCATATCTACTATATGATTCACGTTCGACCTTCGGTCTCCGTGTTCGAGGCCATATCTGCATATGCTAGGCTCGTCAAGTTTAACTTTGAGTATTCTGCGTGTGCAAAACTGGCTTGCACCCGTTGTAGATGGACGTAGAACTTATCACACCCGATCATCACGTGGTGTCCGGGTACTCTGAACTTTTAGCAGCGGTGCATACTCGTGGAGAACACTTCTTGATAATTTTAGTGAGAGATCATCTTATAATGCTACCGTCAATCAAAGCAAGATAAGATGCATAAAGGATAAACATCACATGCAATCAATATAAGTGATATGATATGGTCATCATCATCTTGTGCTTGTGATCTCCATCTCCGAAGCACCGTCATGATCACCATCGTCACCGGTGCGACACCTTGATCTCCATCATAGCATCGTTGTCGTCTCGCCAACTATTGCTTCTACGACTATCGCTACCGCTTAGTGATAAAGTAAAGCAATTACATGGTGTTTGCATTTCATACAATAAAGCGACAACCATATGGCTCCTGCCGATTGCCGATAACTTCGGTTACAAAACATGATCATCTCATACAATAAAATATAGCATCATGTCTTGACCATATCACATCACAACATGCCTGCAAAAACAAGTTAGGCGTCCTCTACTTTGTTGTTGCAAGTTTTACGTGGCTGCTACGGGCTGAGCAAGAACCGTTCTCACCTACGCATCAAAACCACAGCGATACTTCGTCAAATAGACTCCGTTTAACCTTCTCAAGGACGGGCGTAGCCACACTCAGTTCAACTAAAGTGAGAGAGCAGACACCCGCCGGCAACCTTTAAGCACGAGTGCTCGTGCGGTGAAACCAGTCTCGCGTAAGCGTCTGGCGTAATGTCGGTCCGGGCGCTTCATCTCACAATACCGCTGAACCAAAGTATGACATGCTGGTAGGCGGTATGACTTATATCGCCCACAACTCACTTGTGTTCTACTCGTGCATATGACATCAACGCATAAAACCAGGCTCGGATGCCTTTGTTGGGGAGCGTAGTAATTTCAAAAATTTCCTACGATCACGCAAGACCATGGTGATGGCATAGCGAGAGGGAGAGTGTCCGTCCATGTACCCTCGTGAGACCGGCGAAGCGTTATATCAACGGTTGATGTCGTCAGACGTCTTCACGATCCGACCGATCCAAGCACCGTTACTCCGGCACCTCCGAGTTCTTAGCACACGTTCAGCTCGATGACGATCCCCGGGCTCCGACCAGCAAAGCGTCCGGGAGGAGTTCCGTCAGCACGACGGCGTGGTGACGATCTTGATGTTCTACCGTCGCAGGGCTTCGCCTAAGCACCGCTACAATATGACCGAGGTGGAATATGGTGGAGGGGGGCACCGCACACGGCTAAGGAACGATCACGAAGATCAACTTGTGTGTTCTAGGGTGCCCCCCTGCCCCCGTATATAAAGGAGCAAGGGGGAGGGCCGGCCAATATA
The DNA here is from genome assembly GCA_021605205.1 of Aegilops longissima. NCBI lineage: Eukaryota > Viridiplantae > Streptophyta > Magnoliopsida > Poales > Poaceae > Aegilops > Aegilops longissima. The sequence continues at coordinate 434,708,100 of CM038680.1, forward strand.
TCAATCTTTATGTCTCGAACATTTCGAGACTCCTCGTCATGTCCGTGATCACATCCGGGACTCCGAACTCCTTCGGTACATCAAAATACATAAACTCATAATATAACCGTCATCGAAACCTTAAGCGTGCGGACCCTACGGTTCGAGAACTATGTAGACATGACCTAGAACCATTCTTGGTCAATAACCAATAGCGGAACCTGGATGCCCATATTGGTTCCTACATATTCTACGAAGATCTTTATCGGTCAAACGCATAACAACATCGTTGTTCCCTTTGTCATCGGTATGTTACTTACCCGAGATTCGATCGTCGGTATCCAATACCTAGTTCAATCTCGTTACGGTAAGTCTCTTTACTCGTTCCGTAATACATCATCTCACAACTAACTCATTAGTTGCAATGCTTGCAAGGCTTATGTGATGTGTATTACCGAGAAGGCCAGAGATACCTCTCCGAGCAATCGGAGTGACAAATCCTAATCTTGATTCATGCCAACTCAACATATACTTTGGAGACACTTGTAGAGTACCTTTATAATCACCCGATTACGTTGTGATGTTTGGTAGCACACAAAGTGTTCCTCCAGTAAGCAGGAGTTGCATAATCTCATAGTTGAGGAACTTTGTATAAGTCATGAAGATAGCATAAGCAACATACTAAACGATCAAGTGCTAAGCTAATGAAATGGGTCATGTCAATCACATCATTCTCCTAATGATGTGATCCCATTAATCAAATGACAACACATGTCTATGGTTAGGAAACATAACCATCTTCGATTAATGAGCTAGTCTAGTAGAGGCATACTAGTGACTATCTGTTTGTCTATGTATTCACACATGTATTATGTTTCTGGTTAATACAATTCTAGCATGAATAATAAACATTTATCATGATATAAGGAAATAAATAATAACTTTATTATTGCCTCTAGGGCATATTTCCTTCAAGTGGAACTCTCAATGAAAGCACCAATGTCGGTGTCAAAACCCGCGGATCTCGGGTAGGGGGTCCCGAACTGTGCGTCTAAGATCTATGGTAACAGGAGATGGGGGACACGATGTTTACCCAGGTTCGGGCCCTCTCTATGGAGGTAATACCCTACTTCCTGCTTGATTGATCTTGATGAATATGAGTTTTACAAGAGTTGATCTACCACGAGATCGTAATGGCTAAACCATAAAAGCATAGCCTATGAATATATGGTAATGAATATGTCCTATCCGGACTATGCTCTATGGTTTATATAGACACCGGAGAGATCTAGGGTTACATGGAGTCGGTTACATAAGAAGGAATCTTCACAGCTGGTCGCCTAGTTTGCCTTCCACGCCAAGGAAAGTCCAATCCGGACACGAGTATGGTCTTTGGCCTTCACAGCCCATTAGTCCGGCCCATGGATAGCAGGCCGGACGCCCGAGGACCCCTTAGTCCAGGACTCCCTCACCCGCTTTCAAGCTACACTGAAGGAATCACACCATAAGGCCGTGAAACATATTCTTTGATATCTAGCTCACACTCCTACACTTGGATTATGGTATCCCAAGGGCTCGGCTTTTGATCTCACTGGATATTCAGACTCTGACTATGCTGGTGATCGTGTGGACTACAAGTCAACATCAGGCACAAGCCATTTCCTCAGACGATCCTTGGTATGTTGGTCCTCGAAGAAACAGAATTGCGCATCACTTTCCAGTGCTGAAGCTGATTACATTGTAGCTGGTTCGTGCTGTGCTCAATTTCTATGGATGAAGCAAACCCTCAAGGACTACGACACCAATGTGAAGAATGTGTCTCTCTACTGCGACAATGAGAGTGCCATCAAAATTGCTCATAAGCCAGTTCAGCACTTGAAGACAAAGCACATTCAGATTCGTCATCATTTTCTTCGTGATCATGTGTTGAAGGGCGACATTTCTATCGAGCACATGAAGACTGAAGAACAGCTAGCCGATATATTCACAAAGCCCTTGGATGATAAGAGATTTAGCAAGTTGCGGTGTGAGCTAAATATCTTAGAATCTTTGAATGTCTTTTGAAAAGGACACACATCCTAACACTTATGCAAAATTGATGACTTAGATTTGCAACACACGAAGTAATATTATTCTTCAGTTAATAAAGACTAACTCTCCAAGTGAGAAGAAATTAGCGAAGAATTTGATCTCAGAGCCCTACGACAATTATACGTGTTGTCTGAAATCATCATTCTTATACGGTGGGTTACGCCACCAACAAAAGTTGAAAATCTTCAATTTGAGTTTTTCTTCAGTTTTTGCAATTCCTCATTTGTTCAATTCTTCAACTTTGCAATGTCTTCACTCTTTCCGTCGTTGTTCTTCCTTGATATATATATATATATATATATATATATATATATATATATATATATATATATATATATATATATATATATATATATATATATATATATATATATATATATATATATATTTGAGTTTTAGTCCTCTACAACATTAACTTATTGCTAAATCTTCAAGTTGCCTTTTCTGCTAAGTGAATGTGATCGGACCCTTCCCCTCTATGCTAAACTCAACCCAATATGTTCACAAATTCTTTATGTGCATTCTATTTGAAACCCGTTCAAAATCTTCAATATGTCCTTGTCAGCTGAAGAATTTGCGAACGGAATGTTAAAATTTTCTTATCTAAATTTTGGGCTTTTGCCACCTAAACCGTTCCACATCCCACGATTGGATTTATCTATTCACCCACGATCTCACACGATCGCCACCGCTCTGTAAGTGGGTGACACATGTCGCTAGGATGAGAAGAGTTAGGGGCACGTTCGTCCATTTTCCTCAGGCGAGCGGTTTTTCACCTCAGCTATATATAGCCCTCACCCTCCTCAGACTGCATTTACCTTGCTCGACCTCACTTCCCCTCGCTCGAGCTTCCAGACCTAGCGCCGCCCCTACTTCCATCGTCGCCGGTGAGGAAGAGCTTCACTGCCTCGACCTCGTTGCCGTCGTACTCGCGCCAGCCGCGGATTTCTTCTCTCTGTCGCCGCCATAGCTGTCTTCCTCTGCCAAGTTAGGGCGTGGAAGATCTAGACTGACGAACTTCCAATCTCAAACTCTCAGTTCATCGTGTTCTTCATCAAGGGTAATTAAAAGTTACTTTTACTGCCCTTATTGATTCTGATGATTTCTACAAAATCTTCAAAAGGTATTTATTCTTCAACTTCCACACGTTAAACACCTCACCCAAGCATCTGTTCTTGATATGTTTCTCTAAGCAACATTTTTCTACAAGATTCCTCAATTTTGTGGACTTTCAATCTATACAACTCTGGATCCTAAGTCAAAAACGCTTAGTGAAATTCCTCAAGACACCACTGGTCAAATTCCTCAAACTTGTTCCTTTTTGCGAAAACTTCTGAGAACGCATATGACCTATCCAAATTCTTCGCACCTATACTCTGTTCACAGGTACACATGTACGCTGCTGAATCACTAGGTTCTCATCAACTTAACTCATTTGCAGCGTTCCTCGAAGACAAATTGCATACCTCTTCAGAGAACTCAATTGTTCAAAATCCTCAGCTGAAGAAAATGGGAGATGGCAAGAAACCTCAGAACTAAATTTTGGAATGTTATATAAATAGATAGATTTGATTGTTTGTTTGATTGTTGTGTGATTGATTGACTGAAAGTGAGTGAATTCGAAACTTTTTGAAAGTTAAATGAGAGGGAATAACAGGACTTTCCCAAACTTTTATTTTTCTTTTACGATCCTCATGAATTCAAATTCTTTTCATCACAAAACCCTGGAGAGAAGATGACATGACTTCTTCCATTTTTTTTAAATGACAAGGGGTGTTGAAAATATTTGAATTTCATTTGGAAAATATTTCCAACCCAGGAACTTTATGCAACTCAATGATTTTCACGAGCGAAGATAAAATGACTTCTTCAAAACATATGAAATATGAGTTGGGAGTTTCAAAGAATTAAATTCAAAGTTCTTTTGAACTTATTTTTAGTTTGGATTTATTTGAGTTTTATTCAAATTATTTTCCTCCAAAAATAAAATATATGGAAAATAGGGTAACATGATTCCCTACATCAGAAAATTGGAGAGAAATTAATTTGATGTCATTTGGGTTTTTCCAAAATGATTTTTTAGTTGATTTTAATAGAGCAGTAGCACTGTTTGAATTATTTGAATTTTTATAGGTTCTATTTGAAGCTAGAATAATGTTCATCTTGTAGGAAGTCTTTTTCTGACAATTTTGATATATAATATGCCTATATAAAAGTTTTAGTTATTTTGTTTTATTATTTTAGTTCTCTGAAAATTTGTTTAAAAAAAACTCTTGAGCGATTGCGGGCGAAGCCCAAACTGCTCTCTCTCTCTCTCTCTCTCTCTCTCTCTCTCTCTCTCTCTCTATCTCTCTCTCTCTCTCTCTCTCTCCGTGCCAGGCCAGCCGGCCCTTGTGTGCCGTCTCTACCGCAGGAGTCCGCCGCCGCCACGACAGCCGCCGCCGCCTCGACGTCCGTACCGCCACCGGACTCTCTCCGCCGCCTAGCCCCTTGCCCACGCCACCCGTCGCCCCCTCCTTTAAAACCCGAGGCCCCGGGCCCCGTTCCTCTCCTCCCCAAGCCATCGCCACCGCCCTCGCCGGAGCTCCCGCCCCGACGAGATCTGCCGCCGTCGCCCCGCTCCACCCCGCCACTCCCGACCGACGCCGTCCACTCCATCCTCACCGCTGCGCCCGCTTGGCGCCCAGCGCCCTCGCCGCCACGGAGACCCACCGAGCTGCCTCCCTCGCAGCCAGCCGCCGCTGTCTGTCTTCCTCGCCTGGCGGCGGCGTCGCCGCCGCCCTTGGTACCCTATTCGCCTCTCGTCCGTTGGATTCAGATCCAATGGATTAGATCCGTCCGTTTTTTTAATCTAGCGAACAGTTCATTCGTTAGAATTTCTTAGCGAACGTTCGCTTCTTAGTTATTTTCTTTTTCTGTTATTTTCGGCCAGGGACCCGTTTGTGATTAGTTTATTAAAGAATAGTCCTTGTTTTCCAAACAATCATTACTTTTTACTCGTTAGTCCAAATCCAACGAAACCAACGCCCACTTCTTCGTTACGATCTCCTCTATCCAGTAATCCAACTCAAACATGTTTTTGGAAGTTTAAAATTTGAATTTGACCAGATTTGAATTTGAACTTTGTTTGATCATAACTTGAGTTTTATAACTCCGTTTGAGTTGATTCTTTTTGCAAATCGAAGCTCTTGACCTAAACTTTCTGATAAGGCCAAATTCACATAATTTTGGTACTGTTAGAAATTGTTTTATGTTGCAATTGTTATTTGTTTGGTCTGGTGTTTTCCGAATCGTCTTCTTCGTTCTTTCTGATCTTTTGAGTGATTGCTTACGTGTGGTTACTATTGCTTGCTTACGATAGATGGACCGGAGTGTGACGAGTAGAACTATCAAGAGTTTTGAGTGCGAATCATATTCGTCAACATTGCAGCCAAGTTCACACTTTGATCATATCCCATTCATACCCAGTTTTTATGCATTAGTTTCACCCCTCAGGATTGATAACATGTGGGTATTGGGAAGTAGTTGATGAGGTAGGAACCTATTGCCCCGTTACTATCAAACCCTTGGGAGTTACTTCTACGTGTTGTTATTATTGCTATGCTATGCTCGTAGACGTGGATTGGGTTTTGAGAGTATTCATGACATTTGTGAGATTGTTAATTAATGGTTTACTTAAGGTGGCAACTTAAAAGCACATCTGGGTGGATTGAGGCACCTGGGTATTCCAGGATTGCCTGTCTAGGCACCTGGGTAGACCAGGATTGCCTATTTTTTATGGACCGCCACCCAGGCTCAAAGGGATCATGCGATTATTCATACTAGAAACTTCCGTGTGCAGCCATATGCTATTATGGGCTCTAGCATAGCTGATTAAGTCGTGCGAACTCTTACAGTGGTAGACTAGCAGATGTAGGGGAAAGTAGGTGTATCGGTCTACCCATCGTAAGGTGCTAGCGCTTCTGAAAGACTATGTCTTGGTCATTCGTTTCTCAAACACCATGTAGTGCGAGAAAACCAACGGAGGAGATCGAGTCATGTGGGGAAAAGTGCACAAACCTCTGCAGAGTGTACAAACTAATCATGATTAGCCGTGTCCCCGGTTATGGACGTCTTGAGTATCTAGTTCTTGGATTATCCTGTTGATCTCATCATGTTACTTTAATTAATATTTTTGGGTTAATGATGATATTTTTAATTGGGATTGAGAATGCTGTCAACCATTCTCAGTGTTTAACAACCACCATGATAGTTAAATAAAAATTTATTCCTTTGTAGTAGGGAAAAATTGGCTTTACGCAAAACCTTATAACCATAGAGCTTTTCCACCAGCCATATATGCATGTAGTGATAGCCATATTTCAGCATTGCTCTCTGATTGTGAATTTGCGATTACATTCTATGTCTTGACCCTTTGTGGCTGCAACGTCTCATGTTGCAGGATTTCTTCGACAAGTAAGTGATACGTTAGGGTTCTGATTTCTACACTCAACTTTGCCGTTGGTGTTGATGGGAATCCACAACCTTGTTACTTCCGCTATTTGGATTGAGGTAATAGTATTTATGTTACTTTATACATGTGATTTACCTCTGTTATAAATCCTTGAGTACTGTGTGTGTTAGCATACCGATCCAGGGATGACACTTAAGCACAGAGACTTGACCGTCGAGGTCGAATTCGCTACAAGATGGTATCGAGCACATGTTGGTGTGGGACGTGACCCTAAAGCTGGCAAGCCCATAGAAAGGATTTTCTCTAAAACTTTATTTTTTCAAAAAGATCTTTTACCTCTCTTCTCTTCTGAACTTATTTAAATATTCCCTTTTAGTGAGACCATACCCCTTTTCCCTTTTGACCACTCAAAGATTTGACTGATGAGACCACTCCAAGGAGTACAAGATATCAGGACAACCACGACCACTACGGAATGAATGAGATTTTACCGTGCATCTGAATAATGGAAACTACAACGGTTGAAGACTCCGAAGACTAGGAGAATTTGAGGGATATGAAGAATTTTCAGATTTAGTATGACCTAGGAAGGCTACCCTTATGGAACCTGGCAGACTATGGAAGCTGTCAATACCCGAGATCCAGGTGTATCGGAAAAAGACCGGAACATGGAGCATCGAACTCAAAGTTTTGTCAAGAAACCCTAAGGTAGGAGATATCAACTATGGAATGAAAGCTCATGGCGGTAACATGGGCATAGACATGGCTAACCATGGTGTTATTGCCCGCCTATGCTATTGTCACCATGCGGAGTTAAGCGTGTAGATGCATGGAAGAATTGGATGGTAGAAGGCTGAAGGAGCATCTGTCAGCGAAGGATGCCGTTTTAACATAGCTGGTGCATCACCAGGATCTGGAGTATTACATCAAGAAGTTTAGGGTGGATCTGCAGGAAGCCGTATTTGACAAGGAAACAGTTCGTGAAGAACCCAGGTCCCAGAAGATTAAAATAGCCAAGAAGGAGGAGCTAAACCTCGAGATACCGGAGATTTGTCAGGAACTGAAGGACAGTAGGATCATGATTCATGTCGAGGTTGATGAAATCTAGAAGTTTGAAATGCAACTCCGGAATATTAAAGGATGTCACGAGAGATTTCACATCAACGGAGATGATCTGGCAAAAGGACAAACACGATTCGAAGAAACCATCGGAGACATGATCAAGACTGGAAGAGTTTGATGACTTTGAAGATTTATTGTCCTTTAGAAGACCAAATCCATGTATATACTTACGTTAGATGCGACGATTGTGAGCTGTCATTTGTTTGATGTTTTTCCTACAGCCACAATAAAAATCCGTCTTTTCAAAACTATTGTTTGTATTGTGTGTATCCCTCTCTATCTCTCTTGTCCCACCCCAAAACCCATGGACCCAATAGAAGATGAATGGAGATGAGCTTGTATTGTCTGGACCGATGAGTCAATTGGAGATAGACCGATGGATTCAGAACATGGAGGATCATATGGAGAATGACCCTATAGCCGGAAAGGATATGACCCAGCATGCTCTTCAGTGTTTTGAAGGAGGTGCTGCTACTTGGTGGAGGATGTACCAAACCATCAATGGATGGCAAGGAGTAACCACTTGGAAAGAATTTAAGTCGACTCTGCTAAATTCTCGGCTTGTGTCCCAGAAATTGAAGCCTTATGGAAAGGATATGAAGAAACCTTGTGCATACAAGCTTTGTGGAGAAATAGGACACAACCATAAAGAAAGCAAGGATGAATACCCTCATAATCGGAGGATTGCCAAAGGAGTTAGCCGAGGATTTCCAGGGAACTTCAGTTGGAGATTGTTCCCAAAGGTTTTGTTGCAACAATGGAAGTTCAGTCTACATTGTTGGGAAAGATCCGTGAAGCTTAGAAGGATGACAAAGAGATTGCTGAGGTAAAAGAGAGGATGAGCAAAGGAAAGGCCAAAGGTTTTCGTAAGGATGAGCACGACACCTTATGGTTTGAGGATAGTGTTGGGGAACGTAGCAGAAATTCAAAATTTTCCTACGTGTCACCAAGATCTATCTATGGAGAAACTAGCAACGAGGGGAAGGAGAGTGCATCTACATACCCTTGTAGATCGCTAAGCGGAAGCGTTCAAGAGAACGGGGTTGAAGGAGTCGTACTCGTCGTGATCCAAATCACCGGAGATCCTAGTGCTGAACGGACGGCACCTCCGCGTTCAACACACGTACAGCCCGGTGACGTCTCCCACGCCTTGATCCAGCAAGGAGATAGGGAGAGGTTGAGGAAGACTCCGTCCAGCAGCAGCACAACGGCTTGGTGGTGATGGAGGAGCATGGCAATCCTGCAGGGCTTTGCCAAGCACCGCGAGAGACGAGGAGGGAGAGAGGTAGGGCTGCGCCAAGAGGGAGATGTTCTCGTGTGTTAGGCAGCCCCAAAACCTCCACTATATATAGGGGGAAAGGGGAGGGGAGGCGCCCTAGGGTTTCCCCTAGGGGGGGCGGCGGCCAGGGCAGATGGGATCTCCCCCTTGGGTGACTTGGCCCCCAAGCCAGGAGGTGGGAACCCCAGATGGGGCGCCCCAAACCCCCTGGTCACGTGGGAATAGGTGAGGGGGGCGCACAGCCCCTTAGTGGGCTGGTTTGCCCCCTTCCCTTGGCCCATGAAGCCCCCCAACACTTGTCGGGGCTCCCGAAACACCTTTCGGTCATCTTTGGTCATCACCGGTACCTCCGGAACACTTCCGGACTCCAAAACCCTTCGTCCAATATATCAATCTTTACCTCCGGACCATTCGGAACTCCTCGTGACGTCCGGGATCTCATCAGGACTCGAACAACATTCGGTAACCACATACAAACTTCCTTTATAACCCTAAGCGTCATCGAACCTTAAGTGTGTAGACCCTACGGGTTCGGGAACCATCTGCACATGACCGAGACATTCTCCGGTCAATAACCAACAGCGGATCTGGATACCCACGTTGGCTCCACATGTTCCACGATGATCTCATCGGATGAACCACGATGTCAAGGACTCAATCGATCCCGTATACAATTCCCTTTGTCTAGCGGTATTGTACTTGCCCGAGATTCGATCGTCGGTATCCACATACCTTGTTCAATCTCGTTGCCGGCAAGTCTCTTTACTCGTTTCGTAACACATCATCCCGTGATCAACCCCTTGGTCACATTGTGCACATTATGATGATGTCCTACCGAGTGGGCCCAGAGATACCTCTCCGTCATACGGAGTGACAAATCCCAGTCTCGATTCGTGCCAACCCAACAGACACTTTCGGAGATACCTGTAGTGCACCTTTATAGCCACCCAGTTACGTTGTGACGTTTGGTACACCCAAAGCATTCCTACGGTATCCGGGAGTTGCACAATCTCATGGTCTAAGGAAAAGATACATGACATTAAAAAAAGCTTTAGCATACGAACTACGATCTTTGTGCTAGGCTTAGGATTGGGTCTTGTCCATCACATCATTCTCCAAATGATGTGATCCCATTATCAACGACATCCAATGTCCATGGTCAGGAAACCGTAACCATGTGTTGATCAACGAGCTAGTCAACTAGAGGCTTACTAGGGACATGGTGTTGTTTATGTATCCACACATGTATCTGAGTTTCCTATCAATACAATTATAGCATGGATAATAAACGATTATCATGAACAAGGAAATATAATAATAACTAATTTATTATTGCCTCTAGGGCATATTTCCAACAGTCTCCCACTTGCACTAGAGTCAATAATCTAGTTCACATCGCCATGTGATTAACACTCACAGGTCACATCGCCATTTGACCAACATCCAAAGAGTTTACTAGAATTAATAATCTAGTACACATCACTATGTGATTAACACTCAATGAGTTCTAGGTTTGATCATGTTATGCTTGTGAGAGAGGTTGTAGTCAACGGGTCTGCAATATTCAGATCCCTATGTATTTCGCAAAACTTTATGTCATATCGTAGATGCTGCTACCACGTTCCACTTGGAGCTATTCCAAATTGTTTCTCCATTATCCGTATCCGGTATCTCTACTCAGAGCTATCCGAATAGGTGTTAAGCTTGCATCGACGCAACTCTTTACGTCGAACTCTTTATCACCTCCATAACCGAGAAACATATCCTTATTCTTCTAAGGATAATTTTGACCGCTATCTGGTGATCCACTCCTTGATCACCTTTGTACCCTCTTGCGGATATGTAGCAAGGCACACATCAGGTCGGTACACGACATAGCATCTTGTAGAGCCTACGTCTAAGGCATAGGGGACGACCTTCGTCCTTTCTCTCTCTTCTGCCGTGGTCAAGCTTTAACTCTTAACTTCATACCTTACAACTCAAGCAAGAACTACTTCTTTGACTGATCCATCTTGAACACCTTCAAGATTATGTCAAGGTATATGCTCATTTGAAAGTATTATTAAACATTTTGATCTATCTTATAGATCTTGATGCTTATTGTTCAAGTATCCTAATCCAGGTTTTCCATTGAAAAACACTTTTCAAACAACCCTATATGCTTTCTAGAAATTCTACATCATTTCTGATCAACAATATGTCAACAACATATACTCATCAGAAATTCTATAGTGCTCCCACTCACTTATTTGGAAATACAAGTTTCTCATAAACTTTGTATAAACCCAAAATCTTTGATCATCTCATCAAAGCGTACATTCCAACTCCGAGATGCTTACTCCAGTCCTTAGAAGGATCGCTGGAGCCAGCATACCTTTTAGCATCCTTAGGATCGACAAAATTTTTCTAATTGTATCACATACAACCTTTCCTTACGAAAACTGGTAAGGAAACTGGTTTTGACATCCATCTGCCAGATTTCATAAATGCAGCTAATGCTAACATGATTCCGACGGACTTAAGCATCGCTACGGATGAGAAAATCTCATCGTAGTCAACTCCTTGAACTTGTGAAAAACTCTTCTCCACAAGTCGAGCTTCATATACGGTGGCATTACCGTCCATGTCCGTCTTCTTCTTAAAGATCCATTTATCTCAATGGCTTGCCGATCATCGGGCAAGTCCACCAAAGTCCATGCTTTGTTTTGATACATGGATCCTATCTCAGATTTCATGGCTTCTAACCATTTGTCGGAATGGGCCCACCATCGCTTCTCCATAGCTCGTAGGTTTATTGTTGTCTAGCAACATGACCTTCAAGAAAGGATTACCGTACCACTCTGAAGTAGTATGCATCCTTGTCACCCTACGAGGTACGATAGTGACTTGATCCAAAACTTCATGATCATTATCATAAGCTTCTACTTCAATTGGTGTAGGCGCCACAGGAACAACTTCCTGTGCCCTGCTACACACTTGTTGAAGTGACGGTTCAATAACCTCATCAAGTCTCCACCATCCTCCCACTCAACTTTTCGAGACAAACTTTTCCTCGAGAAAGGACCCGATTCAAGAAACAATCCCTATTGCTTTCGGATCTGAATTAGGAGGTATACCCAACTGTTTTGGGTGTCCTATGAAGATGCATTTTATCTGCTTTGGGTTCGAGCTTATCAACCTGAAACTTTTCACATAAGCATCGCAGCCCCAAACTTTTAAGAAACGACAACTTAGGTTTCTCCAAACCATAGTTCAAACGGTGTCGTCTCAACGGAATTACGTGGTACCCTATTAAAGTGAGTGCGGTTGTCTCTAATGCCTAACCCATGAACGATAGTGGTAATTCGATAAGAGACATCATGGTACGCACCATATCCAATAGGGTGCAACTATGATGTTCGGACACACCATCACACTATGGTGTTCCAGGCGGTATTTATTGTGAAACAATTTCCACAATGTCTTAATTGCGTGCCAAAGCTCGTAACTCAGATACTCATCTCTATGTTCATGTCATAGACATTTTATCCTCTTGTCACGAAGATCTTTAACTCACTCTGAAATTACTTGAACCATTCAATAATTCAGACTTATGTTTCATCAAGTAAATATACTCACCATCTACTCGAATCATCTGTGAAGTAAGAACATAACGATATTCACTGCATGCCTCAGCACTCATTGGGCTGCACATATCAAAATGTGTTACTTCCAACAAGTTGCTATCTTGTTCCATCTTACTGAAATGAGGCTTTTCAGTCATCTTGCCCATGTGGTATGATTTGCATATCTCAAGTGATTCAAAATCAAGTGAGTCCAAACGATCCATCTGCATGGAGTTTCATCATGCGTATACACCAATAGACATGGCTCGCATGTCTCAAACTTTTCAAAAACGAGTGAGTCCAAAGATCCATCAACATGGAGCTTCTTCATGCGTTTTATACCAATATGACTTACATGGCAGTGCCACAAGTAAGTGGTACTTTCATTACAATCTTATATCTTTTGGCATGAAAATGTGTATCACTACGATCGAGATTCAATAAACCATTCCTTTAGGTGCAAGACCATTGAAGGTATTATTCAAATAAATGGAGTAACCATTATTCTCCTTAAATGAATAACCGTATCGCGATAGACATAATCCAATCATGTCTATGCTCAACGCAAACACCAAATGACAATTATTCTGGTTTAATACTAATCTTGATGGTAGAGGGAGCGTGCGATGTTTGATCACATCAAACTTGGAAACACTCCCAACACATATCGCCAGCTCACCTTTAGCTAGTCTCCGTTTATTCCGTAGCCTTTTATTTCGAGTTACTAACACTTAGCAACCGAACCGGTATCTAATACCCTTGTGCTACTAGGAGTACTAGTAAAATACACAATAACTTGTATATCCAATATACTTCTATCGACCTTGCCAGCCTTCTCATCTACCAAGTATCTAGGGTAATTCTGCTCTTAGTGGTTGTTCCCCTTATTACAGAAGCACTTAGTCTCGGGTTTGGGTTCAACCTTGGGTTTCTTCACTGGAGCAGCAACTGATTTGTTGTTTCATGAAGTACCCCTGCTTGCCCTTGCCCTTCTTGAAACTAGTGGTTATACTAACCATCAACAATTGATGCTCCTTCTTGATTTCTACATTCGCGGTGTCAAACATTGCAAATAGCTCAAGGATCATCATATCTATCGCTGATATGTTATAGTTCATCACGAAGCTCTAGCAGCTTGGTGGCAATGACTTTGGAGAAACATCACTATCTCTGGAAGATCAACTCCCACTCGATTCAAGTGATTGTTGCACTCAAACAATCTGAGCACAAGCTCAACGATTGAGCTTTTCTCCCTTAGTTTGCAGGCTAAGAAAATCGTCACAGGTCTTATACCTCTTGACGTGGGCACGAGCCTGAAATCCCAATTTCAGCCCTCGAAACATCTCATATGTTCCGCGACGTTTCGAAAAACGTCTTTGGTGCCTCAACTCTAAACCGTTTAACTGAACTATCACGTAGTTATCAAAACGTGTATGTCCGATGTTCGCAACATCCACAGACGACGTTTGGGGTTCAGCACACTGAGCGGTGCATTAAGGACATAAGCTTTCTTCTATCCGCATAATCGCTACTGTCAACTTTCAACTATATTTTCTCTAGGAATATATCTAAACAGTGGAACTAAAGCGTGAGCTTACGACATAATTTGCAAAAATCTTTTGACTATGTTCAGGATAATTAAGTTCATCTCATGAACTCCCACTCAGATAGACATCCCTCTGGTCATCTAAGTGATTACATGATCCGAGTCAACTAGGCCGTGTCCGATCATCACATGAGACGGACTAGTCATCATCGGTGAACATCTTCATGTTGATCGTATCTACTATATGACTCATGCTCGACCTTTCGGTCTCTTGTGTTCGAGGCCATGTGCGTACATGCTAGGCTCGTCAAGTTAACCTAAGTGTTTGGCGTACGTAAATCTGGCTTACACCGTTGTATGTGAGCGTAAGAATCTATCACACCCGATCATCACGTGGTGCTTGAAGCGACGAACTTTCATAGCGGTGCAATCGTTAGGGGAACACTTTCTTGAAATTTTAAGGAGGGATCATCTTATTTACTACCGTCGTTCTAAGCAAATAAGATGCATAAACATGATAAACATCACATGCAATCAAATAGTGACATAATATGGCCAATATCATTTTGCTCCTTTTGATCTCCATCTTCGGGGCTCCATGATCATCATCGTCACCGGCATGACACCATGATCTCCATCATCATGATCTCCATCATCGTGTCTCCATGAAGTTGTCTCGCCAACTTATTACTTCAACTACTATGGCTACCGGTTAGCAATAAAGTAAAGTAATTACATGGCGTTTGTTCAATGACACGCATGTCATACAATAAATTAAGACAACTCCTATGGCTCGTACCGGTTGTCATACTCATCGACATGCAAGTCGTGATTCCTATTACAAGAACATGATCAATCTCATACATCACATATCATTCATCACATTCTTCTTGGCCATATCACATCACATAGCATACCCTGCAAAACAAGTTAGACGTCCTCTAATTGTTGTTTGCATGTTTTACGTGGCTGCTATGGGTTTCTAGCAAGAACGTTTCTTACCTACGCAAAACCACAACGTGATATGCCAATTGCTATTTACCCTTCATAAGGACCCTTTTCATCGGATCCGTTCCGACTAAAGTGGGAGAGACTGGCACCCGCTAGCCACCTTATGCACCAACCTGTCTCACGTAAGAGTACGTCTAAGGTCGGTCCGGGCCGGTTCATCCCACAATACCGTCGAAACAAGATTGGACTAGTAACGGTAAGCATATTGAACAAAATCAACGCCCACAACTACTTTGTGTTCTACTCGTGCAAAGAATCTACGCAATAGACCTAGCTCATGATGCCTTTGTTGGGGAGCGAGCAGAAATTCAAAATTTTCCTACGTGTCACCAAGATCTATCTATGGAGAAACTACCAACGAGGGGAAGGAGAGTGCATCTACATACCCTTGTAGATCGCTAAGCGGAAGCGTTCAAGAGAACGGGGTTGAAGGAGTCGTACTCGTCGTGATCCAAATCACCGGAGATCCTAGTGCCGAACGGACGGCACCTCCGCATTCAACACACATACAGCCCGGTGACGTCTCCCACGCCTTGATCCAGCAAGGAGATAGGGAGAGGTTGAGGAAGACTCCGTCCAGCAGCAGGACAACGGCTTGGTGGTGATGGAGGAGCATGGCAATCCTGCAGGGCTTCGCCAAGCACCGCGAGAGACGAGGAGGGAGAGAGGTAGGGCTGCCCCAAGAGGGAGATGTTACCGTGTGTTAGGCAGCCCCAAAACCTCCACTATATATAGGGGGAAAGGGGAGGGGAGGCGCCCTAGGGTTTCCCCTAGGGGGGCGGCGGCCAGGGCAGATGGGATCTCCCCTTGGGTGACTTGGCCCCAAGCCGGAGGTGGGAACCCTAGATGGGGCGCCCCAAACCCCCTGGTCACGTGGGAATAGGTGAGGGGGGCGTACAGCCCCTTAGTGGGCTGGTTTGCCCCCTTCCCTTGGCCCATGAAGCCCCCCAACACTTGCCGGGGCTCCCGAAACACCTTTCGGTCATGCTGGTCATAACCCGGTACCTCCGGAACACTTCCGGACTCCAAAACCCTTCGTCCAATATATCAATCATTACCTCCGGACCATTCCGGAACTCCTCGTGACGTCCGACATCTCATCCGGGACTCCGAACAACATTCGGTAACCACATACAAACTTCCTTTATTACCCTAGCGTCATCGAACCTTAAGTGTGTAGACCCTACGGGTTCGGGAACCATGCAGACATGACCGAGACGTTCTCCGGTCAATAACCAACAGCGGGATCTGGATACCCATGTTGGCTCCCACATGTTCCACGATGATCTCATCGGATGAACCACGATGTCAAGGACTCAATCAATCCCATATACAATTCCCTTTGTCTAGCGGTATTGTACTTGCCCGAGATTCGATCGTCGGTATCCGATACCTTGTTCAATCTCGTTCTCGGCAAGTCTCTTTACTCGTTCCGTAACACATCATCCGTGATCAACCCCTTGGTCACATTGTGCACATTATGATGATGTCCTACCGAGTGGGCCCAGAGATACCTCTCCGTCATACGGAGTGACAAATCCATCTCGATTCGTGCCAACCCAAGACACTTCGGAGATACCTGTAGTGCACCTTTATAGCCACCCAGTTACGTTGTGACGTTTGGTACACCCAAAGCATTCCTACGGTATCCGGGAGTTGCACAATCTCATGGTCGAAGGAAAAGATACTTGACATTAATAAAAGCTTTAGCATACGAACTACGATCTTTGTGCTAGGCTTAGGATTGGGTCTTGTCCATCACATCATTCTCCAAATGATGTGATCCCGTTATCAACGACATCCAATGTCCATGGTCAGGAAACCGTGACCATCTGTTGATTAACGAGTTAGTCAACTAGAGGCTTACTAGGGACATGGTGTTGTTTATGTATCCACACATGTATCTGAGTTTCCTATCAATACAATTATAGCATGGATAAGAAACGATTATCATGAACAAGGAAATATAATAATAACTAATTTATTATTGCCTCTAGGGCATATTTCCAACAGATAGTGTACATGTACCCAATAATGCAGAGATCAGGAAGTTAATACTTCAGGAGGCTCATGACTCACCATACTCGATTCGCCCTGGAAACATCAAGATGTATTTGGATTTGAAGGAGCGTTTCTGGTGGACTTGTATGATGAAGGATATTGCGGAGTATGTAGTCGTAGGTGATGTATGCCAGAGAGAGTAAAAGCAGAGCATCGGAAGCCAGCAGGATTACTACAGCCTATGTCGATACCCGAATGGAAGAGGGATAAGCTTGGCATGGATTTCATTACCGGATTTCCCAGAACCCGATCAGGATATGATTCTATCTGGGTAGTAGTTGATTCTCTTGACCAAAGTGGCTCACTTTATCCTAGTGAAAACCGCCTATACAAATGCGAACTTGGCCAAGGTATATTTGACCAGGATCGTATGTCTGCATGGAGTTCCGAGGTCCATCGTATCAGATAGAGGAACACAGTTTACCACAAAGTTTTGGAATCAGCTCAACCAGACTTTGGGTACTAGGCTAGAGTTCAGTACAGCCTTTCATTCGCAGACAAATGGACAGACCGAGAGAGTCAATCAGATTTTGGAGGACATGTTGAGAGCGTGCGCGCTAGATTATGGATCTAGTAGGGATGATAATCTACCTTACGCGGAGTTCTCATACAACGACAGTTACCAGCCAGTTTGAAGATGGACCCTTTTTAAGCTTTGTATGGGACAAGGAGCCAGACACCATTGATGTGGGATGAAGTTGGAGATCATCAGTTGTTTGGACCAAATGTGATCAAGGAGTCAAAAGAGAATGTTAAGTGGATTCGAGATAGACTGAAGGTAGCTCAGTCCAGGCAGAAGAGTTATGCAGACTAAAAAACACGAGGAGGTAGTCTATGAAATTGGAAACGGAGCATGTCTTCATGTGTCCCCTCTGTGAGGAGTTAAACGATTTGGAATTAAGGAAAGTTAGCCCCGAGATTTGTAGGACCATACCGAGTTTTGGAGCGTATGGGAGAAGTGGTCAACAAGTTGGAGTCACCCGAAGGACTGTCAGGAGTTCATGAAATGTTTCACGTTTCCCAGTTGAAGAAGTGCCATGCAGAGATGGCCAATATTCCCCTGTAAAGATGCTTGACCCTGGAAAGGATAATGATGTTCCACAAAGTGGAGTATGGATTTCATAAGTATAAGTTTTTATCTCTGTATGTGGGATATCCCACGAGGATGAAGAGATGAATTACTATTGGATATAAAGGAGGTATGATGTTGGAAATATGGATCAAGGTAAATTCCATGATGAGTCTGAGTAATCATGTCCTAGTTTGGTACAAATAGAAGGAAGAAAGACATTACAATTGGATGGATTTTAAGTATGCTAGGAAGCTGGAAGTTGAATGTTGGAATAACGATCAGTTGCCCGCGATGATGAGATCAAGGTTTACAAGTGATGAGATGTGCCATAACCCATGTGCTCGGGACCTGCCAAAAGCAAGCACACTCTTCTTTGAAGGAAAAACCCTAGAAGAGGATATACCTTTATCAACAAGCGATTCTATAGGAGTTTACATAAAACACGAGAGTTGTTAAGGAACGATAGATGTTTGTTTGGCTTGCAGAATCAATGGATTTATCCGAACATTGGTTCGTCGACAAGAGAAATTCTGCAATGCTTGTGAGGATGACCAAGTTTTAGAATGCGAGATTCGCTAAACCATATACAGGGCAATGATTTGGGTGCGGGATGGATTGATCACCATACCGACTTACTCTTACTATTCGCCAAGTTATATGGGATGGTAAATCTGAGTGACTTACCTGTAGTAGAGAGACGACGATCAAAACCTTGTTTAAACCTTAGAACGGTATAGGTATTTTTCCTTGTACAAGGCAGCTGTTGCCAAATGTAGGAAATACGGTGAGGTTCAACCCAGACCCGTTTTCTGCAGGAGAAACCATAAATTGTTGACCACCATGAGATATCGATAGCTGATTAGTATTGGCGCCAGACCCGTCAGCTAAGGAGACCCAGTCTCGGAATAACCGTACCAAGAATGAAAGGACAGAAGAATTGCGGTAAAGGTTATGCCACCACCAAAAGAGCCCAGAGAAGTAATTATCAGAGGATCTGAGAAGATCGACAATGCCAACAATAAGGATGGATTATATGAGTTTTGATGGAACCGTAACCATGCTTCTAAGGGTGGTAGCACCCGAGACCCCGGAGACGATCGGGGGATTTTGAAGACCCCGTACCCTAACATATTTCTTGCTAGCCTCTCCGAATCTCGAGGACGAGATTCATTTTAAGGGTGGTAGGTTTGTAACATCCCAAAATTCTAAATTTTTGAAAGTTATATAAATAGATAGATTTGATTGTTTGTTTATTGTTGTGTGATTGATTGACTGAAAGTGAGTGAATTCGAAACTTTTTGGAAGTTAAATGAAAGGGAATAACAGGACTTTCCCAAACTTTCATTTTTCTTTTATGATCCTCGTGAATTCAAATTCTTTTCATCACAAAACCCTGGAGAGAAGATGACATGACTTCTTCCATTTTATTTAAATGACAAGGGGTGTTGAAAATATTTGAATTTCATTTGGAAAATATTTCCAACCCAGGAACTTTATGCAACTCAATGATTTTCACGAGCGAAGATAAAATGACTTCTTCAAAACATATGAAATATGAGTTGGGAGTTTCAAAGAATTAAATTCAAAGTTCTTTTGAATTTATTTTCAGTTTGGAGTTATTTGAGTTTTATTCAAATTATTTTCCTCCAAAAATAAAATATATGGAAAATAGGGTAACATGATTCCCTACATCAGAAAATTGGAGAGAAATTAATTTGAAGTCATTTGGGTTTTTTCTAAAATGATTTTTCAGTGGATTTTAATAGAGCAGTAGCACTGTTTAAATTATTTGAATTTTTGTAGGTTTTATTTGAAGCTAGAATAATGTTCATCTTGTAGGAAATCTTTTTCTGAAAAATTTGATATATTACATGCCTATATAAAAGTTTTAGTTATTTTGTTTTATTATTTTAGTTCTCTGAAAATTTGTTTAAAAAAACTCTTCGAACAGTGCCAGGCCGAAGCCCAGCACTGCTCTCTCTCTCTCTCTCTCTCTCTCTCTCTCTCTCTCTCTCTCTCTCTCTCTCTCTCTCTCTCTCTCTCTCTCTCTCTCTCTCTCTCTCTCTCTCTCTCGCCCGAGCCAGCCGGCCCGCCCAGCCCTGCCATGCTCTCTCCATGAGTCCGCCGCCGCCACGACAGTCGCCGCCGCCTCGACGTCCGTGCCGCCACCGGACTCTCCCCGCCGCCTAGCCCCTTGCCCACGCCACCCCTCGCCCCCTCCTTTAAAACCCGAGGCCCCGGGCCCCGTTCCTCTCCTCCCAAGCCATCGGCGCCGCCCTCGCCGGCTCCCCCCGACGAGAGATCGCCAACGTCGCCCCGCTCCACTCCGCCGGCCCCGACCGACGCCGCCCACTCCATCCTCACCCTGCGCGCGCGCCGAAGCTCCAGCGCCCTCGCCGCCACGGAGACCCACTGAGCTGCCTCCTCGCTTCGCGCAGCCGACGCCGCCGCCGCCGTCTTCCTCGCTGCCGACGTCGCACGCCGCCGCGGTACCCCCTCTTCGCCTCTCGTCCGTTGGATTCAGATCCAACGGATTAGATCCGTCTGTTTTTTTAATCTAGCGAACGGTTCATTCGTTAGAATTTCTTAGCGAACGTTCGCTTCTTAGTTATTTTCTTTTTCTGTTATTTTCGGCCAGGGACCCGTTTGTGATTATTTATTTACAGAATAGTCCTTGTTTGTTAAACGATCATTACTTTTTACTGGTTAGTCCAAATCCAACGAAACCAACGCCCACTTCTTCGTTATGATCTCCTCTATCCAGTAATCCAACTCAAACATGTTTTTGAAAGTTTAAAATTTGAATTTGAACTTCGTTTGATTGTAACTTGAGTTTTATAACTCCGTTTGAGTTGATTCTTTTTGCAAATCGAAGCTCTTGACCTAAACTTTCTGATAAGGCCAAATTCACATAATTTTGGTACTGCTAGAAATTGTTTTATGTTGCAAGAGTTATTTGTTTGGTTTGGTGTTTTCCGAATCGTCTTCTTCGTTCTTTCTGATCTTTTGAGTGATTGCTTATGTGTGGTTACTATTGCTTGCTTACGATAGATTGACCGGAGTGTGACGAGTAGAACTATCAAGAGTTTTGAGTGCGAACCATCTTCGTCAACATTGCAGGCAAGTTCACACTTTGATCATATCCCCTTCATACCCAGTTTTTATGCATTAGTTTCACCCATCAAACATTGCATGAGTAGGATTGATAACATGTGGGTATTGGGAAGTAGTTGATGAGGTAGGAACCTATTGCCCTGTTACTATCAAACCCTTGGGAGTTACTTCTACGTGTTGTTATTATTGCTATGCTATGCTCGTAGACGTGGATTGGGTTTTGAGAGTATTCATGACAGTTGTGAGATTGTTAATTAATGGTTTACTTAAGGTGGCAACTTAAACACACATCTGGTGGATTGAGGCACTGGGTATTCCAGATTACTGTCTAGGCACTGGGTAGACCAGGATTGCCTGTTTTTTTATGGACCGCCACCCAGGCTCAAAGGGATCATGAGATTATTCATACTAGAAACTTAGGTTCTAGCGCTTCTGAAAGACTGTGTCTCAGTCATTCGTTTCGCAAACACCATGTAGTGCGAGAAAACCAACGGAGGAGATCGAGTTGTGTGGGGAAAAGTGCACAAACCTCTGCAGAGTGTACAAACTAATCATGATTAGCCGTGTCCCCGGTTATGGACGTCTTGAGTATCTAGTTCTTGGATTATCCTGTTGATCTCATCATGTTACTTTAATTAATATTGTTGGGTTAATGATGATATTTTTAATTGGGATTGAGAATGCTGTCAACCATTCTCAAATGTTTGACAACCAGCATGATAGTTAAATAAAAATTTATTCCTTTGCAGTAGGGAAAAATTGGCTTTACGCAAAACCTTATAACCATAGAGCTTTTCCACCAGCCATATATTCATGTAGTGATAGCCATATTTCAGCATTGCTCTATAGTGTGAATTTGCCAGTACATTCAATGTACTGACCCTTTGTGGCTGCAATGTCTCGTTAAGTGATACGTTAGGGTTACGATTTCTACACTCAACTTTGCCGTTGGTGTTGATGGGAATCCACAACCTTGTTACTTCCGCTATTTGGATTGAGGTAATAGTATTTATGTTACTTTATACATGTGATTTACCTCTGTTATTAATCCTCGAGTACTGTGTGTGTCAGCATACCGATCCAGGGATGACACTTAAGCACAGAGACTTGACCGTGTGAGGTCGGGTCGCTACAACAAAGGATTGAACAGAGATCGACACGGGAATGGAGGGAGTACATATATGTCACTCCAAAGTACATGAAGAAATTCGCTCTTCACCCTCCTGGCCCAAGACCTCCATTGGCACCTGGCCAATTTGCTGATCCCACCAGTCTCAAGTGCGGTGATGACTATCTTGACGAATGGGCTAAACGGCAAGCCAAGCTAGCCACAATGGCTAAAGAAGCAGTGAGGAAATTCAATGAAGGCTCTGCTGCTGCCACTGCTGAGGCCCTAGCTAGCAAGCCTAAGAAGGACATGGTCAAGAAGCCTGCACACAAGCCTAGTTCTTCAGCAATGCCCTCACAGCCAAGCTCATCCATGCCCTCACTGCAAATTCCTCAAGCTGCTCCAATTCCTCCAACTGCAAAAATCCTCAGTTGCTCCGACAAAGTCCTTGGCACCTGTGCATCTCGCCTCTTGCCAAAGGACGACAGGCATCTCAATTGCCTCAGGAGTTTCTGCAAGTTCTTCAGCTCCTCTGTAGTCCTCAACAGGCCACACTTTTCTGAAGACCAAGGCTACTGCTGGACGAGGCACTAGACCAAGTCCTCATAAGAAGCAGGTTGCTTTCCATGTACCGTCCAGTGAAGATGAAGCTGATGATGAAGAACTCATTGAAATCATCAGAGACAGACAGCAAAGGGCCGCTAGAGCCAAAGGCACAGATGTGCCTCTTTTGTTGGATCCCAAGCTAATCCTTGGTTTCATTGATCTCTCGCACAAGGACCCCAACACACCTATGTGTGACTTCAAGCTCACTCCTGGCCAAAGTCACATGCTGACTGCCTTCATAGGAGAAGAAAAATGGAAGTTTGAGAATGCCAGGCAGTTGAAGAAAGCTCAATACATAAAGGAGCACTTTTTGAACAAAAGTTGTCAAAATGACAACTGATGAACTTGTTGCTATACAAACTGAGATCAAATGACTCAATGATGAATTACAAGCCTACTGTGCAGATTGGCTTGGAGCCAAAGTCAGATTTGTGAAAATGGCTGAAAGATTCACCTCAAGTGTTGCTGCCCCAACGCAACATGAATCTCCTCAGGCTGAAGTCTCTGCTCAGCCAACTGAACAACATGCCAGCACCGCTGATGACAATCAGGCTGGTGATGAAACTGAAAGTACCAGGGCTGATGAAGCTATTCCAGCCGCTGATGAAATTGTCAGGGCATCCACTAGTGTTGCGCCTGAAGAACAAGCCAGGCCAGCTGAAGCATCTGTTGCTGCGCTGAAGACCTCGAACAAGCGTGGCAAGCTGCATCGATTCGCTGAAGTAAATGAACCAATTTCCTCTACTCCTCCTGCACCAACGCTAAGTCATGTTCTTCCTTCTGCATCAGAAGTGAAGAAAACAAAAGCTGCGGAACGAGCAACTGCGAAGAAAAGGAAAGCATCAATGCCCCAGAGTCTTCAACACCGAAGAAAGTGAAGACTTTGACGAGCTCTTTTGAAAATCCAATAGATGCTATTCCTGTTTCAAGTATGCCATCAAAGGAGATTATTCCCTTTGGTGAGGATTATGAGACCCCAAGCGGATTAGATGAAGATGATCCTTCTGCTACTTCGTCAGAGCAGTTGGATGAGGAAATTGAAGTGGACAACATTACGTTCACTCCTTTGGTATCATCGCCCTTACCTCAGTTTACAGTTGAAGAGGCAGGCGTTGAGGAAATGGATGAAGAAGACGTGGACATTGGGTGCACCACTCCAGTTCTGAATGATGACTATTGGGAAAGTCATCACCCCAATTCACCCATGTTCACATCACTGCAACAGATTCCTCAGTCCCTAGTCCAAACTGAAGAAGTTCAAATGGGCTCTGTTGAATCTCAAGCTTCACTTCTTACCATCCCTGAAGAAATTCCAGCCACTAGTGTTGATGCTCATGCTGCTGAAGAAATGGAGACCCAGGCTGCCATTGAAGATGTTGACACTAAAATTCCTCAGCCTGCGGCTCCTGAGACTGTGATTCCTGAGGCAGTGAAGACATTGACTGATACTCCTCAGCCCAAGCCAAAGAATCCCTTCTCAAGGAAGCAGAAGTTCAAAGCTGATGACTTCTTTCATGAGCATGTATTATTCACTAATTTCAACCCTTATGACTCTGCTCGCCTTCGAAGGAAGCGTTTCTGGACAACAAGTAAGATGAATTTCCATTCTTCTCAGCTATTTGACAAAGACAAGATCTTTGCCCATGAGCATATTCCTCGTGTTGACATGGAGTCGCTACCTTGCTTCACCCCACTCCTCAGTGTTCTTCACGATGTCGGGCTGCTAAATTTCTGCACCAACATATGTGACTAGAATGAAGAGCTAATTCTTCAGTTCTACGCTACATTGCACATCACTGGCAACACTGAAGATGTGAATTCATGGGTGCTGGACTGGATGACAGAGAACACGCACTATAAAGCACGAGCCTCTGAATTGCTTCATGCCCTGCCTGTCAGTCCTCCACTTGAAGGTGCGCAGCTCATCTACCATGAACCTGAGCTATCTGATCATTACATGCAAGTGTTGATGAAGCCACGAAAGCCTGGTCAAGCTCCCAGAACGAAATTCCTCATGATGGAATTGCTCTATGTGCCAAGGACCATCTACAGAATTCTGACCAGGACCCCGCGTCCAATCAAAGGCCACGACTCTAATGAAGAAGAGGTTGTTGGCATCATGAAGAATCTGCTAATCAACATTATCCATGGAGTTTCAATCAACTACCATGATTTCTTCATGAGGACTCTGGCAAATGTTGCATTGTCACCATTTGAGTTGAAGCATTACACTCCTTGGATTATGAGATTCCTCATATCAAGGTCTTCAATCAATTACAAGGCTGATAATCTTAACCATGGCAGCTATTTGCCCCCTATTGAAGTCCTCAAGCGGACATTTTCCACAGCTGATGAGAAGGGCAAGGCGACTGCTGTCATTGATGAAGGCATTCGTCCATTGGATGGACAGTTTCGTAAAGCTGCATCTTACTCCACAAATGATGACTCTGCCACCCATGACTCTGCCGCTAATGCATCAAAGCAAAATCCACAAGGCACACTCCAAGGGTGATTACTGATCGTGAGCTTCTCCTCAGTCTTCACCAGGAGGTCGATCGCAACCATAAATGGGTCAAGTGTCAGTTTGGTTCAATTCTTCATAACATGACCATCACTCAAAATTCAGTGAAGAAGAACCATTACTACCTCCATGAAATATTTGATCGCACCCGGGCTATTCTGTCTCATCTCTACGGTGAAGAAGATCTTAAATATATGGGCTTCAAGCAGGACTTTGTCTGGTCTTAGCCACCTTCGAAGACATTCAAGAAGGTCAAAGTTCCTCACTTGGTGGCCATCTATTATCTTCATCGCGCGATACTGATGAAAATCAAGACTTGGACGACACTACGGCAGGCCCTACTTCAACAACCGACCCCAACAACGTTGGTGCTCCTCCATCGACTTCGTGATGATATTCTTCAGGGGCGTTAGTCCTCATCTTTCGTCCCTTTTGGTCATTCGATGACAAAGGGGGAGAAATTTGAGTTAGTCTTCAAGCGGATCTCTATATATGGGCGTTTTTTTGCTAAGTTAAACCTCTCGTTCTTTTGAAAACTTTGTTGGATCGAGTTGTAATCTTAAACCCGATGGTGGTGTGATACTTTCGTTATATTCTTCTGCATGCTATTTCCTCATATATGTTAATGCACACATGTTGAATTACATCAGTCACCATATTTCATCATGCATTTCAAATTCTTCATATTATATGTTAAATGCGTGTATGAATTACAAGATATAGGGGGAGATCTCCATGATTCTACTCTTCAATGTGCATTGCTTCTCAAAAGCTAATTCCTCACATATGCACATCTTTAGGGGGAGTTCTTCTATATCTTGCAATCAAATTCCTCAATATTAGTATTTACACTTCATATGTTTATCCCCATTGAAAACTTAACCAATATTGTCATCAATCACCATAAAGGGGGAGATTGTAAGTGCATCGAGTGCCCCTTAGTGATTTTGGTGTATTGAAGACTTATAGGTTAAGGGACCTATGTGTTTATGAGTGTACACAGGTCTATAAGTCCATGAGGAGTTTGATATTTACATAGAAAGTCGACCCCTAAATATGAATGTCTTCAACTGAAGACTTTGGCTTTCTGAAGACTTTGAAAGTGAAGAAATTGGAGTGACCTTGAAGACTTGATATTCGTGAGGAACATGAAGCGTGAATACTTTTGTTTTCATAGTTTCATTTTCTCTTTCTCGAATCATAGGAAACATCGTACTGTTAAAGGGATTCGAGGAAAAACTAAGGAAAAGTTTCCAAGTGATGCTCATCTCAAAATCCTACACCTACCAATCCCTTCGAGTGAAGCCATTGGAAATCTCATACAGTTCGGTCAATTTCTTCAGAGACAGAGACGAAGATCTTCTGGTCTCTGAGGAATTTGTTCTGACTGAGGAGTTAGGAATTTGCCAGTGCGGATTGCCTACAAGTGAGGAACATGATAGCCCTGAAGAATTTGATACTCAAATATACGACCGTTGCTGTGCTACGCGCCAGCTGTCCAAAAATATCTTATCCACGATCATATCATTGAAGGGCATTTATGTCTTATCTTGTCGGGCTGCTCCCTAGGCTATAAATAGCCGCCCCCTACAACCACTAGCTGGTTGGCTGCTCCGAGAGAAACTGACACTTGTCATTAAGAGCATCCCATCCTCCGAGGACTTTGAGCGAAAATCATCAAGTGAGGAAAACCCAAACCCAAACACCTACAAACCCAAAGTGATTGAGCATCACTGAAGAGATTGATCCTGTGTGGATCCAACGCTTATTACCTTTGAAGACTGTGCATCTTCCAGACGGTTAGGCGTCATGGTCTAGAGCATCCAAGAGGAATTGTGGATCATCGAGTGACCGAGTTTGTGAAGGTTTGGAAGTCACCTGAAGACTTACCATGAGTGATTGGGCGAGACCTTAGCTCAAGGAGAATACGGTGAGGACTGTGTGTCCGGGACTGTGTGTCCTTTGGTTGAAATACCTAGCCGCTCCAACCAGACGTACAACTGTCACAGTAGTTGGAACTGGTCTACCAAATCACTGTCTTCACCAAGCTAACTGGTTCTATTTCCTCAACCCTTTCATTTCCTCATTACTGTGTTGTGTACTTGATCACTATAGTTTGAAGACTTTGACTGAAGACTTTCTCAATTTCCTCAGTTCTATTTCTTCAGTCAGTTTGTCTTCAGCCTGCTTATCCCGTGTTTACGCTTTCCGTACTCTGTGCTTGTTTTCATTTCATCATGATGACTGCGCTTCCGTTCTGTTATGCTTGCATCTGAGTACTTATACCGCTGCTAGTCATTCGTAACTTAGGAATTTCCTCACCCTGAAATTCCTCAGTGACGAATTTGTAAAAATCTCCTATTCACCCCCCTCTAGTCGACTTAACGCACTTTCACTAAGCATGCAACCATGGACACAGATTTGATTTTTCAACCAGTTTATATGCACTGGAGCATGTGCAAGTAGTTCAAATTTGAATTATGCACCTGAAATGCCGACAAAACCAAGTTAATGTATAAAAATGTCCAAACAAACCCAAAAAATTCTGAAATTAAACACAACACTTTTGTTATTCTATGTTGACACTAGAAATTTTTTGAAAGCAATAAGAGGCAACGGATATCGTTTCGTCCCCAAAGGTGGCCCGTTCCCTACCGATACCATAACGCTTGTTTTGAGAAGCTCTGATTTGTGAGACGCTTATACCCAAACCTGGCCCAAATGGGACAAAAAATTTACCACGGCATGTTGATGCCGCTCCATGATAGCATGCCAAGTTCCATGAATTTCAGATGAGTTTTGTATTTACTAGAATTTAAAAACCAGGTACCTCAATATTTGCGGTCGAGTGACGATGGCAGGGTGTTTGAAATTCATTCCCTTTTCTTGCATGGGACCTAAGCATGGAACCAAGGGAACAAATTTGATTTTTCAACCAGTTCATATGCACTGGAGCATGTGCATGTAGTTCAAATTTGAATTATGCACCTGAAATGCCTACAAAACCAAGTTAATGTATAAAAATGTCCAAACGAACCCTGAAAAATTCAAAAATTAAACACAAGACTCCTGTTGTTCTATGTTGACACTAGAAAAATATTGAAAGCAATAAGAGGCAACAGATATCGTTTTGTCCCCAAAGGTGGTTGGTTCCCTACCGAAACCATCACACTAGTTATGAGAAGCTCTAGTTTGTGAGATGCTTATACCCAAACCTGCCCGAAATGGGACAAAAAATTTACCACGGCATGTTGATGCCGCTTCATGATAGCATGCCAAGTTTCATGAATTTCAGACGAGTTTTGGATTTAATAGAATTTAAAAACCAAGTATCTCAATGTTTGCATCCGAGTGACGGTGGCAAGGTGTTTGAAATTACTTCCCATTTCTTGCATGGGACCAAATCATGCAACCAAGGACACATATTTGTTCCAGTTTATATGCACTGGAGCATGTGCATGTAGTTCAAATTTGAATTATGCACCTGAAATGCCTACAAAACCAAGTTAATGTATAAAAATGTCCCAACGAACCCCGAAAAATTCAAAAATTAAACACAACCTCCTGTTGTTCTATGTTGACACTAGAAATTTTTTGAAATCAATAAGAGGCAACAAATTTTGTTTCGTCCCCAAACGTGGCACGTTCCCTACCGAAACCATCACGCTTATTCTGAGAAGCTCTGGTTTTGTGGGACGCTTATACCCAAACCTACCCCAAATGGGACAAAAAATTTACCACGGCATTTTGATGCCGTTCCATGATAGCATGCCAAGTTTCATGAATTTTAGACGAGTTTTTGATTTACTAGAATTTAAAAACTAGGTATCTCAATGTTTGAGGCCGAGTGACGGTGGCAGGGTGTTTGAAATTCATTCCCATTTCTTGCACGGGACCTAAGCATGCAACCAAGGACACAGATTATGGTTTTCAACCATTTTGTCTGCACTGGAGCACGTGCATGTAGTTCAAATTTGAATTATGCACCTGAAATGCCTACAAAACCAAGTTAATGTATAAAAATGTCCAAACGAACCCCAAAAAATTGAAAAATAAACACAACACTCCTATTGTTCTATGTTGACATTAGAAATTTTTGAAAGCAATAGGAGGCAACGGATATCATTTCGTCCCCAAAGGTGGCACGTTCCCTACCAAAACCATCACGCTTGTTCTGAGAAGCTCTGGTTTGTGAGATGCTTATACCCAAACCTGCCCCAAATGGGACACAAATTTTACCACGGCATGTTGATGTCGCTCCATGATAGCATGCCAAGTTTCATGAATTTCAGACGAGTTTTGGATTTACTAGAATTTGAAAACCAAGTGTCGCAATGTTTGCGTCCGAGTGACGGTGGCAGGTTGTTTGAAATTACTTCCCATTTCTTGCATGGGACCAAAGCATGCAACCAAGGACACCGATTTGTTTTTTCAACCAGTTTATATGCACAGGAGCATGTGCATGTAGTTAAAATTTGAATTATGCGCCTGAAATGCCTACAAAACCAAGTTAATGTATAAAAATGTCCCAACGAACCCCGAAAAATTCAAAAATTAAACACAACCTCCTGTTGTTCTATGTTGACACTAGAAATTTTTTGAAATCAATAAGAGGCAACAGATTTCGTTTCGTCCCCAAAGGTGGCACGTTCCCTACCGAAACCATCACGCTTGTTCTGAGAAGCTCTGGTTTTGTGGGACGCTTATACCCAAACCTGCCCCAAATGGGACAAAAAATTTACCATGGCATGTTGATGCCGTTCCATGATAGCATGCCAAGTTTCATGAATTTTAGACGAGTTTTTGATTTACTAGAATTTAAAAACCAGGTATCTCAATGTTTGCGGCCGAGTGATGGTGGCAGGGTGTTTTAAATTCATTCCCATTTCTTGCATGGGACCTAAGCATGCAACCAATGACACAGATTTGGGTTTTCAACCATTTTATCTGCACTGGAGCATGTGCATGTAGTTCAAATTTGAATTATTGCACCTGAAATGCCTACAAAACCAAGTTAATGTATAAAAATGTCCAAACGAACCCCAAAAAATTGAAAAATAAACACAACACTCCTGTTGTTCTATGTTGACACTAGAAATTTTTGAAAGCTATAGGAGGCAACGGATATCATTTCGTCCCTAAAGGTGGCACGTTCCCTACCGAAACCATCACGCTTGTTCTGAGAAGCTCTGGTTTATGAGATGCTTATACCCAAACCTGCCCCAAATGGGACACAAATTTTACCACGGCATGTTGATGCCGCTCCATGATAGCATGCCAAGTTTCATGAATTTCAGACGAGTTTTGGATTTACTAGAATTTAAAAACCAAGTATCTCAATGTTTGCGGCCGAGTGACGGTGGCAGGGTGTTTGACATTAATTCCCATTTCTTGCATGTGACCTAAGCATGCAACCAAGGACACAGATTTGATTTTTCAACCAGTTTATATGCACTGGAGCATGCGCATGTAGTTCAACTTTGAATTATGCACCTGAAATGCCTACAAAAGCAAGTTAATGTATAAAAACATCCAAACGAACCCTGAATAATTCCAATTTTTTTGACGACACATCTATAGTTGCATGTTCACTGCAGATAAAAATTCTAGCAATTCAAACACCATCCTTTGCAGTTGTGACCCCATTACGTAATTCAAATCAAGACGAAAAATCAAATAGATCGCACACAGTTTATTATCACCAACCGTGTGAGATGCAGCACAAAATATCTTGGAGCACCGTCGGTGTATAGTACGCCTATGGCTTACGCGAGAAGGTGCGTCGGGTACAGTCCATAGCCGGCATGTCAAGCACACTAGCTCACTCCCCAAATATCGTTTCACTATTCAATTGTCGCTGGTGCAAGATGGGGACGTGGACCCGCGTCGTGAGGGCAACTTCGGTGGCCCACTCCGGCGAGAGCACGGCAGCCGCCAGGCGCATGCTAACAAGCTTCGTGAGGGCGACCACAATCTGCGTCCGGGCGCCTAAGGCAGCCCAAACGGCTGTCGTTGCTTCTCAGGCGGCGGCAGCAGCATCTGCCTCAGGGATAGCAACTAGCGAGAGCGGCATAGTAGTTGTCTGTTCCGCAGTGGTGGCCTTAGCCCTGATGGAGGCTGCCCACGACCATGTCGAAGCGATCCACGCCTAGCTCGTGGAGGTCACCGCACAAATCGAAGGAAGCTTCTCCGACAACGGTCGACAACCCACAGCCAAAGAGTTGGCAATCGCTGAGAGAGTTCGAGTAGCCATCCGTTCCTGCACGGCGCCGCTGAGAGGTAGCGGTCGACGGCAGCGTCCCGTGCCACTTGGGGGGTGGGGGCGCACGGGCACAGGCACGGGCGTGGCGGGTGCAGCCAAACGCACGGGGACCGGCGTCGCGGTGGGTGGAGGGGCACACACGGGCGCGGCGGGTGCACCCAAACGCACGGGGACCGGCGGCACGGTGGGTGGAGGGGCGCGCACGGGCGCTGGTGCTGGCATGTACACGAGCTCGCGCGCGTCCGCGAAGACCTCGCTGACGCTCGCGGCTTCCAGCTCTGCGATAGTGCTCGGTGACCAGCCCGTCAATGCTAGGGGGATGGTCGCTGGCGCGGGCGCGGGGATGGGAGCTGGGACGGGAGCGGCGGCCATGTCCTTGTCCATGAGGCCCCATTCCTCCTTATTTTGTATCTCCTCCGGCTCGGAGTCGACTTCACCAAACTTGAAGACTAGTGGTAGATGATCATTCTACGCCATGGCGGTGGAGGTCTGCGGGGGGGGGGGGGGGAATGGGAGGCAAACAGTAAGGCTGCCCGTATTAAACAGCGGCTCGGGCGCCATTAATTTAGAGGAAGGCAGGCGACCATGGAAGTCAAAGGGCTCGCTTCCTAGTGAGCCTGCGCAGCATAAAGCTCGCACGCTTCCCGGTGAGCCTGCGCACTAGAGGTCAGCTTGCACGCCTCTCGGTCAGCCTGCGCATCGGACTACACTTGCACGCCTCCCGTTCAGTCAAGGTCAACCAGCTGTCCGCACGTCACCTCCTACAGCCATTAAAACCAAGACACGTGGCGTCACGTGAATGGTTAACAGAATGCATACATTATGAATTATAAAAACGTTTGAGATATTAAGTGGCAGCTATTTTTTCAGAATGCCTTTGTTGGCTGTCAATATTCGAGTGCGCCTTCTCTCCAAATGGACACGAAAAATACCACATCATGTCGGGCGCCATTCCATGATAGCATGTCAAGTTTCATGAATTTCAGACGAGTTTTGGATTTACTAGAATTTAAAAACCAGGCATCTCAATGTTTTGTCGGCAATCAACGATGCCCTGGTGTTTGAAATTCATTCCCATTTATTGCATGGGACCTAAGCATGCACCCAGGGACACATATTTGATTTTTCAACCAATTTATATGCACTGGAGCATGTGCATGTAGTTCAAATTTGAATTATGCACATAAATGCATCGAAAAATCAGTTAATGCATAAAAATGTCCAAAAGAACCCTGAAAAATCACAAAAATTGACACAACACTCCTGTTGTTCTATGTTGACATGATAAATTTTTTGGAAGCAATAAGAGGCAGTGGATATCGTTTCGTCCCCAAAGGTGGTACGTTGCCTGCCGAAACCATGATGCTTGTTGTGAGAAGCTCTGGTTTGTGAGAAACATATACCCAAACCTGCCCCAAACGGGACAAATTTTTTACCACGACATGTTGATGCCGCTCCATGAAAGCATGCCAAGTTTCATGAATTTCAGACGAGTTTTGGATTTACTAGAATTTAAAAACGAGGCATCTCAATGTTTTGCTGGCAATCAACGGTGCCCTAGTGTTTGAAATTCATTCCCATTCCTTGCATGGGACCTAAGCATGCACCCAAGGACACATATTTGATTTTTCAACCAATTTATATGCACTGGAGCATGTGCATGTAGTTCGAATTTGAATTATGCACATAAATGCATTGAAAACTCAGTTAATGCATAAAAATGTCCAAACGAACCCCCAAAAATCCCAAAGATTGACACAACACTCCTGTTGTTCTATGTTCACACGAGAAATTTTTTGAAAGAAATAAGAGGCAATGGATATGATTTCGTCCCCAAAGGTGTGATGTTCCCTACCGAAACCATCATGCTTGTTGTGAGAAGCTCTGGTTTGTGAGAAGCATATACCCGAACCTGCCCCAAATGGGACAAATTTTTTAACACAGCATGTTGATGCCGATCCATGATAGCATGCCAAGTTTCATGAATTTCAGACGAGTTTTGGATTTACTAGAAATTAAAAACCAGGCATCTCAATGTTTTGTCGGCAATCAACAGTGCACTGGTGTTTGAATTTCATTCCCATCTCTTGCATGGGACCTAGAAATTCACCCAAGGACACTTATTAGATTTTTCAACCAACCTTAGTGCATTGGAGCATGTGCTTGTAGTTCAGATTTGAATTATGCACATAAAATGCCTAGAAAAACCCAGTTATGCATAAAAATGTCCAAATGAACCCCGAAAAATCACAAAAATTGACACAACACTCATGTTATTCTATGTTGACACTAGAAAATATTTGAAAGCAATAAGAGGCAATGGATATCGTTTCGTCCCCAAAGGTGGGACGTTCCCTAACGAAACTGTCATGCTTCTTGTGAGAAGCTCTGGTTTTTGAGAAGCTTATACCCGAACCTGCCCCAAACGGGATAATTTTTTTACCATGGCATGTTGATGCCGCTCCATGATACCATGCCAAGTTTCATGAATTTCAGACGAGTTTTGGATTTACTAGAATTTAAAAACCAGGCATCTCAATGTTTTGCCGGCAAACAACAGTGCCCTGGTGTTTGAATTTCATTCCCATCTCTTGCATGGGACCAATAAATTCACCCAAGGACACACATGTGATTTTTCAACCAACTTTAGTGCATTGGAGCATGTGCTTGTAGTTCAAATTTGAATTATGCACATAAAATGCCTAGAAAACCCAGTTAATGTATAAAAAGGCCGAACGAACCCTGAAAAATTCCAAGATTGAACACAACACTCATGTTGTTCTATGTTGACACTAGAAATTTTTTGAAAGCAATAAGAGGCAACGGATATCGTCCCGTCACCAAAGGTGGTACGTTCCCTATCGAAACCATTATGCTTGTTGTGAGAAGCTCTGGTTTGTGAGAAGCTTAGACCCGAACCTGCCCCAAATGGGACAAAATTTTCACCATGGCATGTTGATGCCGCTCCATGATAGCATGCCAAGTTTCATGAATTTCAGATGAGTTTTGGATTTACTAGAATTTAAAAACCAGGCATCTCAACGTTTTGCTGGCAATCAACACTGCCCTGGTGTTTGAAATTCATTCCCCTCTCTTGCATGGGACCTAGAAATTCACCTAAGGACACACATGTGATTTTTCAACCAACTTTGGTGCATTGGAGCATGTGCTTGTAGTTCAAATTTGAATTATGCACATAAAATGCCTACGAAACCTAGTTAATGTATAAAAAAGGCCAAACGAACCCCGAAAAATTCCAAGATTGAACACAACACTCCTGTTGTTCTATGTTGACACTAGAATTTTTTGAAAGCAATAAGAGGCAACGGATATCGTCTCGTCCCCAAAGGTGGTACGTTCCCTATCTAAACCATCATGTTTGTTGTGAGAAGCTCTGGTTTGTGAGAAGCTTATACCCAAACCTACCCCCATATGGGACAAAATTTTCACCACGCCATGTTGATGCCGCTCCATGATAGCATGCCAAGTTTCATGAATTTCAGACGAGTTTTGGATTTACTAGAATTTAAAAACTAGGTATCTCAATGTTTTGCCAGCAATCAACATTGCCCTGGTGTTTGAAATTCATTCCCATCTCTTGCATGGGACCTAGAAATTCACCCAAGGGCACACATGTGATTTTTCAACCAACTTTAGTGCATTGGAGCATGTGCTTGTAGTTCAAATTTGAATTATGCACGTAAAATGCCTAGAAAACCCAGTTAATGTATAAAAAAGGCCAAACGAACCCCGAAAAGTTCATTCCCAATTCTTCCATGGGACCTAAGCATGCACTGAAGGACGCATATTTGATTTTTCAACCAATTTGTATGCACCGGAGCATGTGCATGTAGTTTAATTTTGAATTGTGCACGTGACATGGCTAGAAAACCAGTTTAATGTATGAAATGTCCAAACGAACCCTGAATAATTCCAATTCTTTTACGACACACATACAATTGCATGTTCACTGCAGATCAAAGGTCTAGCAATTCAAACACTGTTGATTGCCGTTGTGACCCCATTTTGTAATTCAAATCAAGTAGATCCCACATAGTTTATTCTCACCAACCATGTGAGATGTAGTACAAAATATCTTGGAGCACCGTCGTTGTATAGTACGCCTATGGCTTACATGAGAAGGTGCGTCGACTACAGTCCATAGCCGGCGTGTCAAGCACATTAGCTCGCTCCCCCAAAACTCCCGCCTCTGCATCCCTCTCTGCTTCAGTCCCTTGATTCAAATTTCAGTAGCCCCGGCATTTTACTCCCACCTCTGCATCCCTCGCAATCTCAAAAATATCTGCTCGTCCTTGATCCAAATTTTCAGTAGCCCCGCCTTGTTACTCCCGCCTAGTAAAATTTTCAATTGCCGAGTGTTTCCTCAAACACAACCTCCGCTCACATAGACACACACAACCCTCGAAACCATTGGGAGGTCGCCGCCATCGCCGGCGCCTCCATCCTCAACCTCTGCCTGTGTGCCGGGAAGCTCGAGTAGCCAATGGCCAAAAAGAGGTTTATCGTGGAATTTTAGCCTGACGCCGGCGAGGTGGCCGCGGAGGTGTCCCCGTCGTCCTCCGCGGGCCTGATCCACCGTCGCCGGTCCCCCGATCCGCCCGCCGCCGCGCCCCTACGCCGGTTCGAGGACTTCCCCGTCCTCCCCCCGGCAGCCGACGAAGTCCTTGTTAGGGAACGTAGCAAAAATTCAAACTTTTCCTACGTGTCACCAAGATCTATCTATGGAGAAACCAGCAACGAGGGGAAGGAGAGTGCATCTACATACCCTTGTAGATCGCTAAGCGGAAGCGTTCAAGAGAACGGGGTTGAAGGAGTCGTACTCGTCGTGATCCAAATCACCAGAGATCCCAGTGCCGAACGGACGGCACCTCCGCGTTCAACACACGTACAGCCCGGTGACGTCTCCCATGCCTTGATCCAGCAAGGAGAGAGGGAGAGTGTCGGTGTCAAAACCGTTGGATCTCGGGTAGGGGGTCCCGAACTGTGCGTCTAGGCGGATGGTAACAGAAGACAAGGGACACGATGTTTTTACCCAGGTTCGGGCCCTCTTGATGGAGGTAATACCCTACTCCTACTTGATTAATATTGATGATATGGGTAGTACAAGAGTAGATCTACCACGAGATCAAGGAGGCTAAACCCTAGAAGCTAGCCTATGGTATGATTGTTGTTACGTCTCACGGACTAAAACCCTCTGGTTTATATAGACACCGGATAGGTTAGGGTTACAGAGTCGGTTACAATGGTAGGAGATCTACATATCCGTATCGCCAAGCTTGCCTTCCACGCCAAGGAAAGTCCCATCGACACGGGCGAAGTCTTCAATCTTGTATCTTCATAGTCTTGGAGTCCGGCCTTGATGATAGTTCGCTATCCGGACACCCCTAGTCGAGACTCCTCGGTACCCCTGAACCAGGCTTCAATGACGATGAGTCCGCGCGTTGATTGTCTTCGCATTGCGGTGGGTTCCTCCTCCGAATACTTCATAGAAGGTTTTGAACACAAGGATAGTGTCGGCTCGCAAAACAAGTTCCACATACCACCGTAGAGAATAATTTTTGCACAGATCTGCGGCGTACTCGCGGGCGTGACATCACACCACGGCCAGGCCTTTACATGAATCGCTTTTTCTTGTTCCACCTCGGTAGCGTTTAGCGAGGCGGTTTCCGCACGTCTTATCAAAGCATAGATCATGCCCCTTATTCCGGGATTCCCATCAATACGGACGTGGGTAACCCATCCGCGCCATTGATTATGGCGCTTGGGAGATAGCGAGTTTTACCAGGCTGGTGGGGACGATAGCCGTCCGTCCATATAAGGGATAAGGATCCACCTTTTCACCTCGCCTTCTTCCTCCTTTGCTTATCCATTTCCTTTTCGAGCTCCAGCGCCCAAGTCCGCACATCCCACCTCAACCTTTCTCCAACCATGTCAGGAGCGGGAGGCAGGTGGATGGCCTCCTCCGTCACGGAGGGGCACATCACAAGACTGCGGGAGGCCGGATATTTGTTCGGCGACATCGCGCACAGGCTGCCCGATGCGGGGCGGCTTATTCCAACCCCCAGGCCCCATGAGAGGGTGGTGTTTCTCCCCCACTTCCTCCGCGGACTAGGTTTTCCACTTCACCCATTTGTCCGGGGGCTCATGTTCTACTACGGCCTGGACTTCCACGACCTGGCCCAATTTCATCCTCAACATCTCGGCGTTTTATCGTCGTGTGCGAGGCCTTCCTCTGCATCCAGCCCCACTTCGGCTTATGGCTGAAGATCTTCAACGTCCGGCCGAAGGTAGTGGGCGGCCGTCAAGCGGAGTGTGAAGGCGCCATGGTTGGCAAGATGGCCAAAGTCCTATGGCTCGAGGGCGCCTTTGTGGAGAAAATAAAGGGGTGGCAATCGGGGTGGTTCTACATCACCGAGCCACGCGACCCCGAATGGGTGGCGGCCCCCGAATTCAGATCTGGCTTCCCCACACGGCTCTCATCATGGAAAGAGACGGGCCTGACGTAGGGGGATTCGGACGAGCTATCCGAACTCCAAACATGCGTCTGGAACCTGGTGGACAAGAATCTCAAGCTTGTCGACGTAATCCAGGTGATGCTCATCCGCTGGATTCTCCCATGCCAACAACGGGCCTTTAATTTGTGGGAGTTCGATCCGGCACAGCACAGAACCTTGAGCCGGCTCTTCGACACTACGTACGAAGATTCCTGGAAGGTGCTGTTCAAGGGCGCCGAAGCCCCTGCATCCGCTAACAAAGATCGCGGATACAGCTCGTGGCGTCAAGCCGGCGAGGTAAGTTATTTTACCCTTTACGGGACTCTTTTCTCATAGATTGACTCTATGTGGGATCTAAAACTCCCTAATCTTTGACAGGACTGGCTGAAGACGTCCGGACAGATTAACTGTCCGGCTCCTTTGCCGGAAGACCCAGCGGACGCCTGATTGACGGGGCTGCTGGCTCCGGTACCTCATGTGGTGCCGGAGAAGAAGGCCAAGAAGGAGGCCACGGGAACTCGAAGGAGCTCCCGACGCCAGGTGCTGCCGGATTCTGAGATAGAATCTTCTCCTGAGGACGAGGAGGAGGAAAAAGAAGCTTCCCCCCAGCGGGGGAGGAGAAGAAAAGGAAGGCCGCCCCAACTGGGGAGGCCGGAGGGTCCAAGAAGGGAAGAACCCCTCCTTCGGACTTCTCCACCAACGTCGACAGTGACGAGGAGGATTGGCCAACAAGGGCCAAGCCCCTGGCGAGATCGGAAGTGTCCGGATACCCATGACTTTTTTATTATTGCATAGTGTTCTCTAATGTCGAACAATCATGCAGCCCGCCCAAGAGCGAGCTAGCCGCTTCGACGAGCGGGTCCCTGGGTTCGTCGAAAATGGAGAGTACTTCGCTTCCGACCGCCTCCTCACCCCATGCTGCGGACGACGCCGAGGTGGCACCCCAAGGGGGGCCTGGTCAAGAGGAGGTGGTGCAGGAGGAGCCACAAGGCAACCTCCCGGACTCCAAGCGCATGGGGGGCAAGACCCCCAGGGGCTCTAAGCCCGACCCTTGTCCGGACTCCATGCCGGAACCTTCAGCGGTTCCGGAGTCCGGCAAGCGGTCCCTTCGTAAGAAGGGTAAGACGCCGGTGTCCTCCGTCCAACGGAGGCACCGGATAGCTCTTGGGCGCTTAACAGCGCTTCCATCAGGAGGAGCACCGCCTTTGTTATGAGTGCGGTGATCTGACAGATTCATCCGCCAAGAGCGGGCTGATCGAAGCTATACCAGCCTTCTAACGGGCTTTGAGGTAAGTTTAGAATATGTAAAAATATTACCGCATAGACAATAGCTCTGATGCTTAGTTCGGTGTTCGGAAAGAAAAGCGGACTAAGGATCTAAAAGATATCGCAGGAGTCAAACATAAGTATGTCAATATGGGAATGCAGGCTGCTTTCTTGAGCTTTACCGACCGATCATGGAGGTCAATGCATTGAAGCAAAGCCTCGGCGGTCCGAGAACGAGCTCGGCCAAGCCAAGAAGCAGCTCGAGGACAAGGAAGGTAAGTAGTACCTTATTAAATAAATACCTTATAGAAAGGTTTGGTTGCAAAAATAACAGGAATAACATGGGTACTGCGGGGCCATGAACAAAGTGGCGACCACAAGGAAGCGGTGTCCATGGCGAAACAAAGCGGCTGCAGGAACGCACCGAGCGAGAGAAGGGGAGGCGAGCTGGCGGAGGTGCGGCAAGAGCTCCAGGCTCGTGGAAAAACACGAGTTTGGAGCGTGACTCGAACTTCGAGTCCGAGCTCGCCTCGGCTCTTGAGAGTGCCAAAGCTGCTAAGGCCAAGGCCCAAAAAGCCCTCCAAGAAATTGAGTCATTAAAGAAGATAGCGGCGGGTAAGGCATTCTTTATGCAAAGCAAGCATGTGAAAGTGAATTACCTATTACTAACCCAGATTAGGAGCTCTCCAGGAGCATTCACAGATTTGCCCCGTAGTGTGTCTGATGCTGCCGCACTCTACCGCGCCAAGGAGGGGAGCTCGACGGAAAAGGTGTTCTGGTCTCAGTATGCTAAGGCCGAACATCCGGTGCCCCTAAGCGACCAGCTGAAGCAGCTGGTCGACCTCCACAAGGTCGCCGAACAGGCCATGAAGGGCCTTATAGCGCGGCTGTGGCCATTGGAGGCCATGCATGCTTGGGAGCTACTTCGGCTTAGTGCAGCGGCTGGTGGACGCCTGTCCACGGATTGAAGTCATCAAGCGCTCCGTCTGCATTGAATGTGTCCGTCGGGCCCTTGCCCGTGCTAAAGTGCACTGGGGCAAGCTGGATGCGGAGAAGCTTGTGACGGGCGGGCCACCGAAGGGCAAGGAACATCGCACGCCCGAAATGTACTATGAGGGCCTCCTGAAGGGTGCCCGCCGAATAGCGGATGAGTGCTCCAAAGATGTAATTTTTTAATACTCGCATTTGTTATCCTGTACGCTGAAAACTTGTTCATATGCGCTAAGCATAGCTTGTTAATTTAAAATATTACCTTCTGTGCGGCCGTTTATCAAATTTGAGAGATGGCAAGTCGTTGGCTTCAGCCCCCATGCCACGAGTGCTGGGGTGTTCGGGATAAACTTGAGCACTCTTGTTCCAATTCTTGGGTCCATCTAGGGAGGCGCTCAACACAACGAACAAGGCAACTGGACTTATAATGCTTGAACACTCTCACATAGCCATAGAATTCTATAATTTTAAATTTCGGTGAAGCCCCTAGTATTCGGAAGACCGAGTTCGGGGCGCTATCCACGCTTTGGCCGGACAATTCCGGTTCCTTGCTCTAAGCAGCATAAGTCTTTAGGGACCCGAAAAAACCTCTCGAACAGCGACCGGCTCTCGCCCTATCATGACGGTCAGTTTTAGCTTTCTCCACTGAGGTGCTCGACCCAGCTCAATTGGGGCACAATCGCAGTGGTTCTCCCGGTGCTACCTTAGCCGATATAACGGGACGTAAGGTACCAAAACA
The DNA here is from genome assembly GCA_021605205.1 of Aegilops longissima. Lineage (NCBI taxonomy): Eukaryota > Viridiplantae > Streptophyta > Magnoliopsida > Poales > Poaceae > Aegilops > Aegilops longissima. The sequence goes on from CM038680.1 coordinate 434,749,440, forward strand.
CGGGAGCCGGGCAAACCCAACTATTGACCCAAGACATGATTCGGAGCCGATTCATATAATGCTATAAGTTCGGGGTGCCGCACTTGTGAAAGTGTTCGGACTTATCACACCATAATTTTGGGGTACTTAAGCCCCTGGTGTATTGGCCGTAGCAAAGTGTACGGGTGCGACATGTCATGAAATGAACATATATATAGATAAAGAAAAGAGTGCAATAATAGGCAAAAGCTATGCATTGTTTATTCAAAAAGGTACTGCAATGAAGGCAGGACGATACAAATAGTGCGATAAGCAAGGAATGGGACTATCTAACATATCCCCTCCGAGGGTAAGCTGCGGATGATATGTAAAACAGGTATAATGCTCGTAATAGAGACCACTGAACACTTGGCGTGGCTTTACGCTTCCCGGCTGTTGCATCGTGAGTTCGGAGATTCTAGTGCGGACAGGACTTACGGAAGGCGGAGTCACGAGAGTAAGGAAAAGAAAGAAAAAAAGAATGACACAATCGGGGCCCACAGTGCGGTCGAGCCGCATTCTTGGCGTGTCGTGGTCGTGCCCCTCCCCATATGCCCATGGTATCTCCAGAGCGTAATTATGTACGCGTAATACTAGCTTCGCAGTTTCGCGAGGGCTGGGGTTGGGGCCAGATTGCTACGCGTGCTTGAATCGTGCCAGGCGGTCTTGTTGTAGGTTACTCCGGGCGCGCTTGGCGGTGTCTGGACGCTTAGTGGCTGGACTCAAGAATTGCCGTGAGAGGCTGCTTTGCACCTCCGCCGCGAGGGCCGCCGTGTGCTCCTCCGTTCGGAGAGAGCGTTCGGTGTTTCCATTGACCGTGATTACTCCTCGAGGGCCTGGCATCTTGAGCTTGAGGTATGCGTGGTGCGGCACCGCATTGAACTTTGCAAGCGCGGTTCGTCCGGCGGTGCATGATAGCCGCTGCGAGCGGGACTATGTCGAAGATTAACTCTTCGCCGGAAGTTATCCGGGATCGAAGACCACTTCGAGTGTGGTGAGCCCGTACAATTGGCCTCTACACCGGTATGGCGCCTTTAAAGGTCGTCTTTGTAGGTTTAATCCTTGAGGGTCTATGCCCATTTTGCGCTCAGTATCCGATAAAGCAGGTTCAGTTGCTACCGCCATCCATCGGGACTCTGGTGAGGTGAAATCCGTCAATAATTGGGTCAAGAACCAATGTGGTGAAACCGCCGTGACGGATGCTAGTGGGGTGGTCCCTTCGATTGAAGGTGATCGGGCAGGAAGACCATGGGTTGAACTTTGGGGCGACTGGCTCCATCTTATATACGTCCCGTAGTGCACGCTTCCGCTCCCTTTTGGGTATGTGGGTCGCGTATATCATGTTCACCGTCCGCACTTGTGTGGGAAAACCCTTCTGTCCTCTATTGTTCGGCGGCCGGGGCTCTTCCTCGTCGTAGCTATGCAGCCCCTTGTCCTTGAATTCGGCACTTAACTTGCCTGCTTGCTTGAACACCCAACAATCCCTGTGGTGTGATTGGCTGGTTTTTGGGGGGTGCCATGTATCTGGCACAAGCGATCGAGTATTCGGTCCAAGTTGGACGGGCCCTGGGTATTTATTTTGAATGGCTTCTTCCGCTGACCGGGTTTAGAGCCTCTGAATCCGGCATTGACGGTCGTATCTTCAGCATTATCCACGTTAATGCGGCGCTTGTTCTTGTTGCGACGCGACCTGCCATTGATGTCCTTGGTATCCGAACTATCAGGATGTTTGGCCAAGTTGTTGCTTTGAGCTAGCCAGCTGTCCTCTCCCGCACAAAAGCGAGTCATGAGGGTTGTGATGGCTGCCATATATTTCGGCTTTTCCTGTCCTAGGTGCTGGGCAAGCCACTCGTCGCGGATGTTATGTTTGAAGGCTGCTAGGGCCTCTGCATCCGGACAGTCAACGATTTGATTTTTCTTTGTTAGGAACTGTGTCCAGAATTGTCTGGCCGATTCTTCTAGCTGCTGAATTATGTGGCTAAGGTCATCGGCGTCTGGTGGTCGCACATATGTGCCTTGGAAGTTATCAAGAAATGCGGCTTCCATGTCCTCCCAACAACCAATTGATTCTGCTAGCAAGCTGTTAAGCCAATGCCGAGCTGGTCCTTTAAGCTTGAGGTGGAGGTATTTGATGGCATGTAGATCATCTCCGCGGGCCATGTGGATATGGAGGAGGTAGTCCTCGATCCAGACCGCAGGATCTGTGGTACCATCGTATGATTCAATGTTTACGGGTTTAAAGCCCTCAGGGATTTGATGATCCATTACTTCATCTGTGAAGCATAGTGGGTGTCTTGGCGCCTACAGATATTGGGCTATATCACGACGCAGCTCGAATGAGCTTTGTCTGTTGTGTTTGGCCCGGCCGGAGTTTCTGTATCCGGCGTCACGGTTATCGTCACGTGTCGTGGGGCGCCCACGCGATCCGTAGATCGATCTTGTATGTTTTGCCTTATTCTCCAATATATCTCGCAAGTCCGGCGCGTTTTCCCGTGCCTTGGTACTTTTGGAACGGCGTCGGGGTATGGCTTGGATGGATGGTCTAGTGGCCTCTCTATCGCGGCCACGGGGTGGCCGGCCTGCCATGTCGTACGCTGGTGACTTGGGTGCTTCCTCTGATTGAGGCAACGGCCTGCGTTTGGGGTAGCTTTTGGAGGGGCGTTCGAGTTCATACTCTTCGGCTGCAAGGACTTCAGTGCATCTGTCAGCTAGCAGGTCTTGGTTAGCTCTAAGCTGTTGCTGCTTTTTCTTGAGGCTGCTTGCCGTGGCTATAAGCCTGCGTTCGAAACGCTCCTATTTGATGGGATCCTCAGGCACGACAAATTCGTCGTCGTCGAGGCTTGCCTCATCTTCGGAGGGAGGCGCATAATTATCATCCTCGACCTCTCTTTCTGCCGCACTATCGTGCGGACTTGCTTCTCCCTCCTCCTGTGCTGAGTCCTGCTGGAGGGGGTTTTCTTCGGCATTGTCCGGGGTGTTATTATCTCCCGTGCCAGAATCACCGTTTTTGCTGTGGCGGGATTTAGAGCGGCGCTGCTGACGTCGGCGCTTCGGTTGCTTCTTGGAGGGGTCATCCTCCGTTGTTCCATCGCCGTTCCCATCTTTTGGGATGTCCACCATGTATATGTCGATGTAGGTGGCCTTCCGGTGCCTGTAGGCGCTGGTCTTGGTCGTCTCGGCATCGTCGTCCATACCGTCGATGTCTTGGTCGAAGTCGAGCATGTCGGTTAAATCATCGACAATGGCTACAAAGTGGGTGGTGGGTGGGCGTTGAATTTCTTCGTCGTATGTATCCCAACCTTCCTGTCCGTAGTCCGGGCAGGGCTCTCTGGATAAAGAGAGAGACTTTAGTGAATTCAGGATGTCATCAAAGGGCGAGTGCTGAAAGATGTCCGCGGCAGTGAACTCCATGACCGGTGCCCAATCGGATTCGATTGGCGGCGCCGGAGGGTTGAGTCCGGCACCACAGGTCGAGGTCTTCGCAAAGACAGGATGGAGTTCGGCTCAATCGCCGTAGAGATTGTAGCCCCTGAGGCGGTGTCCAACCACTCGTCCTCGATCGGGGACTCCGGCTCCGGATTAAGGGTCGGAGCGGATGTTGGTGCGGCCTCTAGGGCCTCGTTCGCCGCAGAGCTAGATCATGCCCATTGAGGACAAAGGCGGCACGCCGCTGCGGCTCGAATCCATCAAGATCAAGTCTCCGCAGATATCGGCCGTATAGTTCAAACTTCCAAATCTAACCAGATTGCCAGGGGCGTAGCTTTCGATCTGCTCCGGATGGCCTGCGAATTGGCCCGCATGCAAAGCCGCCGAATCGAAGATCTGTCCAGGAGAAAAGTCTCACCCTGGACGCGTCGTTGTTGATGATCGAAGGAGCCATCGGGCCTATCGGTGACGACACAGAGGAACTCTCAATGAAAGCACCAATGTCGGTGTCAAAACCGGCGGATCTCGGGTAGGGGGTCCTGAGCTGTGCGTCTAGGCGGATGGTAACAGGAGACAAGGGACACGATGATTTTACCCAGGTTCGGGCCCTCTCGATGGAGGTAATACCCTAATCCTGCTTGATTAATATTGATGATATGGGTAGTACAAGAGTAGATCTACCACGAGATCAAGGAGGCTAAACCCTAGAAGCTAGCCTATGGTATGATTGTTGTTCTGTCCTATGGACTAAAACCCTCCGGTTTATATAGACACCGGATAGGTTAGGGTTACACAGAGTCGGTTACAATGGTAGGAGATCTACATATCCGTATCGCCAAGCTTACCTTCCACACCAAGGAAAGTCCCATCCGGACACGGGACGAAGTCTTCAATCTTGTATCTTCATAGTCTTGGAGTCCGGCCGTGATGATAGTTCGGCTATCCGGACACCCCCTAGTCCAGGACTCCCTCAGAGAGGTTGAGGAAGACTCCGTCCAGCAGCAGCACAACGGCGTGGTGGTGATGGAGGAGCGTGGCAATCCTGCAGGGCTTTGCCAAGCACCATGGAGAGGAGAAGGAGAGAGGTAGGGCTGCGCCAGGGAGAGGTCTAACTCATCTGTTGGCAGCCCCAAAGTCATCAAGTATATATAGGGGGAGAGGGGGGGCTGCGCCCCCACCTAGGGTTCCACCCCTAGGGGCGGCGGCCAGCCCTAGATCCCATCTAAGGGGGCGGCCAAGGGGGGGAAGAGGGGAAACTTGCCCCCCAAGCTAGGTGGGGCGCCCCCTCCCCAAACCCTAGGAGCCTTGGGCTCTTGTGGGGGGGCGCACCAGCCCACCTGGGGCTGGTCCCCTCCCACACTTGGCCCATGCAGCCCTCCGGTGCCAGTGGCCCCACTTGGTGGACCCCCGGAACCCTCCCGGTGGTCCCGGTACGTTACCGATAAAACCCGAAACTTTTCCGGTGACCAAAACAGGACTTCCCATATATAAATCTTTACCTCCGAGCCATTCCGGAACTCCTCGTGACGTCCGGGATCTCATCCGGGCCTCCTAACAACATTCGGTAACCACATACAAACTTCCTTTATAACCCTAGCGTCATCGAACCTTAAGTGTGTAGACCCTACGGGTTCGGGAACCATGCAGACATGACCGAGACGTTCTCCGGTCAATAACCAACAGCGGGATCTGGATACCCATGTTGGCTCCCACATGTTCCACGATGATCTCATCGGATGAACCACGATGTCAAGGACTCAATCAATCCCGTATACAATTCCCTTTGTCTCACAGTATTGTACTTGCCCAAGATTCGATCGTCGGTATACCGATACCTTGTTCAATCTCGTTACCGGCAAGTCTCTTTACTCGTTCCGTAACACATCATCCGCGATCAAATCTTTGATCACATTGTGCACATTATGATGATGTCCTACCGAGTGGGCCCAGAGATACCTCTCCATCACACGGAGTGACAAACCCCAGTCTCGATTCGTGCCAACCCAACAGACACTTTCGGAGATACCTGTAGTGCACCTTTATAGCCACCCAGTTATGTTGTGACGTTTGGTACACCCAAAGCATTCCTACGGTATCTGAGAGTTGCACAATCTCATGGTCTAAGGAAAAGATACTTGACATTAGAAAAGCTTTAGCATACGAACTACACGATCTTTGTGCTAGGCTTAGGATTGGGTCTTGTCCATCACATCATTCTGCTAATGATGTGATCATGTTATCAATGACATCCAATGTCCATGGTCAGGAAACTGTAACCATCTATTGATCAACGAGCTAGTCAACTAGAGGCTTACTAGGGACATGGTGTTGTCTATGTACCCACACATTTATCTGAGTTTCCTATCAATACAATTATAGCCTGAATAATAAATGATTATCATGAACAAGGAAATATAATAATAACTAATTTATTATTGCCTCTAGGGCATATTTCCAACAGTCTCCCACTTGCACTAGAGTCAATAATCTAGTTCACATCGCCATGTGATTAACACTCATAGGTCACATCGCCATGTGACCAACATTCAAAGAGTTTACTAGAATCAATAATCTAGTTCACATCACTATGTGATTAACACTCAGTGAGTTCTGGGTTTGATCACGTTTATGCTTGTGAGAGAAGTAGTAGTCAACGGGTCTGCAATATTCAGATCCCTATGTGTTTCGCAAAACTTTATGTCATATCGTAGATGTTGCTACCACGTTCCACTTTGAGCTATTCCAAATTGTTGCTCCATTATACATATTCGGTATCTCTACTCAGAGCTATCCGGATAGGTGTTAAGCTTGCATCAACGCAACTCTTTACGTCGAACTCTTTATCACCTCCATAACCGAGAATCATATCCTTATTCCTCTAAGGATAATTTTGACCGCTATCTGGTGATCCACTCCTTGATCACCTTTGTACCCTCTTGCCAGATATGTAGCAAGGCACACTTCAGGTGCGGTACACAGCATAGCATACTGTAAAGCCTACGTCTAAGGCATAGGGGACGACCTTCGTCCTTTCTCTCTTTTCTGCCGTGGTCGAGCTTTAACTCTTAACTTCATACCTTACAACTCAGGAAAGAACACCTTCTTTGACTGATCCATCTTGAACACCTTCAAGATTATGTCAAGGTATGTGCTCATTTGAAAGTATTATTAAACATTTTGATCTATCTTATAGATCTTGATGCTTATTGTTCAAGTAGCCTAATCCAGGTTTTCCATTGAAAAACACTTTTCAAACAACCCTATATGCTTTCCAGAAATTCTACATCATTTCTAATCAACAATATGTCAACAACATATACTCATCACAAATTCTATAGTGCTCCCACTCACTTCTTTGGAAATACAAGTTTCTCATAAACTTTGTATAAACCCAAAATCTTTGATCATCTCATCAAAGCGCACATTCCAACTCCGAGATGCTTACTCCGGTCCTTAGAAGGATCGTTGGAGCCAGCATACCTTTAGCATCCTTAGGATCGAAAAAACTTTCTGATTGTATCACATACAACCTTTCCTTACGAAGACTGGTAAGGAAACTCATTTTGACATCCATCTGCCAGATTTCATAAATGCAACTAATGCTAACATGATTCCGACGGACTTAAGCATTGCTACGGATGAGAAAATCTCATCGAAGTCAACTCCTTGAACTTGTGAAAAACTCTTCGCCACAAGTCAAGCTTCATAGACGGTGACATTACCGTCCACGTCCGTCTTCTTCTTAAAGATCCATTTATCTCAATGGCTTGCCGATCATCGGGCAAGTCCACCAAAGTCCATGCTTTGTTCTGATACATGGATCCTATCTCGGATTTCATGGCTTCTAACCATTTGTCGGAATATGAGCCCACCATCGCTTCCCCATAGCTCGTAGGTTCATTGTTGTCTAGCAACATGACCTTCAAGACAGGATTCTTGTACCACTCAAGTAGTACGCATCCTTGTCCCCCCACGAGGTGCAGTAGTGACTTGATCCAAAACTTCATGATCACTATCATAAGCTTCTACTTCAATTGGTGTAGGCGCCACAGGAACAACTTCCTGTGCCCTGCTACACACTTGTTGAAGTGACGGTTCAATAACCTCATCAAGTCTCCACCATCCTCCCACTCAATTCTTTTGAGAGAAACTTTTCCTCGGAAAGGACCTAATTCTAGAAACAATCCTTTTGCTTCGGATCTGAGCACGGAGGTATACCCAACTGTTTTTGGGTGTCCTGTGAAGATGCATTTTATCCGCTTTGGGTTCGAGCTTATCAACCTGAAACTTTTTCACATAAGCGTCGCAGCCCCAAACTTTTAAGAAACGACAAGCTTAGGTTTCTCCAAACCATAGTTCATACGGTGTCATCTCAACGGAATTACGTGGTGCCCTATTAAAGTGAGTGCGGTTGTCTCTAAGGCTTAACCCATGAACGATAGTGGTAATTCTATAAGAGACATCATGGTACGCACCATATCCAATAGGGTGCAACTATGATGTTCGGACACACCATCACACTATGATGTTCGAGGCGGTATTAATTGTGAAACAATTCCCACAATGTCTTAATTGCATGCCAAAGCTCGTAACTCAGATACTCATCTCTATGATCATATCATAGACATTTTATCCTCTTGTCACAATGATCTTCAACTTCACTCTGAAATTACTTGAACCATTCAATAATTCAGACTTGTGTTTCATCAAGTAAATATACTCAACATCTACTCGAATTATCTGTGAAGTAAGAACATAACGATATTCACTGCATGCCTCAGCACTCATTGGACTGCACACATCAAAATGTGTTATTTCCAACAAGTCGCTATCTTGTTCCATCTTACTGAAAACGAGGCTTTTCAGTCATCTTGCCCATGTGGTACGATTTGCATATATCAAGTGATTCAAAATCAAGTGAGTCCAAACGATCCATCTGCATGGAGTTTCTTCATGCGTATACACCAATAGACATGGTTCGCATGTCTCAAACTTTTCAAAAGCGAGTGAGTCCAAAGATCCATCAACATGGAGCTTCTTCATGCGTTTTATACCAATATGACTTACATGGCACTGCCACAAGTAAGTGGTACTATCATTACTATCTTATATCTTTTGGCATGAAAATGTGTATCACTACGATCGAGATTCAATAAACCATTCATTTTAGGTGCAAGACCATTGAAGGTATTATTCAAATAAACAGAGTATCCATTATTCTCCTTAAATGAATAACCGTATTGTGATAGACATAATCCAATCATGTCTATGCTCAACGCAAACACCAAATGACAATTACTCTGGTTTAATACTAATCTTGATGGTAGAGGGAGCGTGCGATGTTTGATCACATCAAACTTGGAAACACTTCCAACACATATCGTCAACTCACCTTTAGCTAGTCTCCGTTTATTCCGTAGCCTTTTATTTCGAGTTACTAACACTTAGCAACCGAACCAGTATCTAATACCCTGGTGCTACTAGGAGTACTAGTAAAGTACACAATAACTTAATGTATATCCAATATACTTCTATCGACCTTGCCAGCCTTCTCATCTACCAAGTATGTAGGGTAATTCTGCTCCAGTGGCTGTTCCCCTTATTTCAGAAGCACTTAGTCTCGGGTTTGGGTTCAACCTTGGGTTTCTTCATTAGAGCAACAGCTGATTTGCTGTTTCATGAAGTATCCCTTCTTGCCCTTGCCCTTCTTGAAACTAGTGGTTTCACCAACCATCAACAATTGATGATCCTTCTTGATTTCGACTTTCGCGTTGTCAAACATCGCGAATATCTCAAGGATCACCATATCTATCCCTGATATGTTATAGTTCATCACGAAGCTCTAGCAGCTTAGTGGCAATGACTTTGGAGAAACATCACTATCTCTGGAAGATCAACTCCCACTCGATTCAAGTGATTGTTGCACTCAGATAATCTGAGCACAAGCTCAACGATTGAGCCTTTTCTCCCTCAGTTTACAGGCTAAGAAAATCGTCGGAGGTCTTATACCTCTTGGCGTGGGCACGAGCCTGAAATCCCAATTTCAGCCCTCAAAACATCTCATATGTTCATGACGTTTCAAAACGTCTTTGGTGCCTCAACTCTAAACCGTTTAACTGAACTATCACGTAGTTATCAAAACATGTATGTCCGATGTTCGCAACATCCACAGGCGGCGTTTGGGGTCAGCACTTGGCGGTGCATTAAGGACATAAGCTTTCTTACGTCCGCATAATCGCTCTTGTCAACTTTCAACTATATTTTCTCTAGGAACATATCTAAGCAGTGGAACTAAAGCGGGAGCTTCGACATAATTTGCAAAGATCTTTTGACTATGTTCAGGATAATTAAGTTCATCTCATGAACTCCCACTCGATAGACATCCGTCTAGTCATCTAAGTGATTACATGATCCGAGTCAACTAGGCCGTGTCCGATCATCACGTGAGACGGACTAGTCATCATCGGTGAACATCTTCATGTTGATCGTATCCTCCATACGACTCATGCTCGACCTTTCGGTCTCTTGTGTTCCGAGGCCATGTGCGTACATGCTAGGCTCGTCAAGTTAACCTAAGTGTTTCGCATGTGTAAATCTGGCTTACACCCGTTGTATGTGAGCGTAAGAATCTATCACACCCGATCATCACGTGGTGCTTGAAGCGACAAACTTTCGCATAGCGGTGCATAGTTAGGGGAACACTTTCTTGAAATTTTAATGAGGGATCATCTTATTTACTACCATCGTTCTAAGCAAATAAGATGCATAAACATGATAAACATCACATGCAATCAAATAGTGACATGATATGGCCAATATCATTTTGCTCCTTTTGATCTCCATCTTCGGGGCTCCATGATCATCATCGTCACCGACATGACACCATGATCTCCATCATCGTGTCTCCATAAAGTTGTCTTGCCAACTTATTACTTCTACTACTATGGCTACCGGTTAGCAATAAAGTAAAGTAATTACATGGCGTTTGTTCAATGACACGCAGGTCATACAATAAATTAAGACAACTCCTATGGCTCATGCCGGTTGTCACACTCATCGACATGCAAGTCGTGATTCCTATTACAAGAACATGATCAATCTCATACATCACATATCATTCATCACATTCTTCTTGGCCATATCACATCACATAGCATACCCGCAAAAACAAGTTAGGCGTCCTCTAATTGTTGTTTGCATGTTTTACGTGGCTGCTATGGGTTTCTAGCAAAACGCTTTTTACCTCGCAAAACCACAACGTGATATGCCAATTGCTATTTACCCTTCATAAGGACCCTTTTCATCGAACCGCTCCGACTAAAGTGGGAGGCGGCACCCGCTAGCCACCTTATGCACCAAGTGCATGTCAGTCGGTGGAACCTGTCTCACGTAAGTGTACGTGTAAGGTCGGTCCGGGCCGCTTCATCCCACAATACCGTCGGAACAAGATTGGACTAGTAACGGTAAGCATATTGAACAAAATCAACACCCACAACTACTTTGTGTTCTACTCGTGCAAAGAATCTACGCAATAGACCTAGCTCATGATGCCACTGTTAGGGAACGTAGAAGAAATTCAAAATTTTCCTACATGTCACCAAGATCTATCTATGGAGAAACCAGCAACGAGGGGAAGGAGAGTGCATCTACATACCCTTGTAGATCGCTAAGCGGAAGCGTTCAAGAGAATGGGGTTGAAGGAGTCATACTCGTCGTGATCCAAATCACTTGAGATCCTAGTGCCCAACGGACGGCACCTCCGCGTTCAACACACGTACAGCCCGGTGACATCTCCCATGCCTTGATCCAGCAAGGAGAGAGGGAGAGGTTGAGGAAGAATCCATCCAGTAGCAACACAACGGCGTGGTGATGATGGAGGAGCGTGGCAATCCTGTAGGGCTTTGCCAAGCACCGCGGGAGAGGAGAAGGGAGAGAGGTAGGGCTGCGCCAGGGAGAGGTCTAACTCATCTGTTGGCAGCCCGAAAGTCCTCAAGTATATATAGGGGGAGAGGGGGGGCTGCGCCCCCACCTAGGGTTCCACCCCTAGGGGCGGCGGCCAGCCCTAGATCCCATCTAAGGGGGCGGCCAAGGGGGGGGGAAGAGGGGAAACTTGCCCCCCCAAGCTAGGTGGGGCGCCCCCTCCCCAAACCCTAGGCGCCTTGGGCCCTTGTGGGGGTGCACCAGCCCACCTGGGTCTGGTCCACTCCCACACTTGGCCCATGCAGCCCTCCCGGGCCGGTGGCCCCACATGGTGGATCCCCGGGACCCTCCCGGTGGTCCCGGTACGTTACCGATAAAACCCGAAACTTTTCCGGTGACCAAAACAGGACTTCCCATATATAAATCTTTACCTACGGACCATTCCGGAACTCCTCGTGACGTTCGAGATCTCATCCGGGCCTCCGAACAACATTCGGAACCACATACAAACTTCCTTTATAACCCTAGCGTCATCGAACCTTAAGTGTGTAGACCCTACGGGTTCGGGAACCATGCAGACATGACCGAGATGTTCTCCGGTCAATAACCAACAGCGGGATCTGGATACCCATGTTGGCTCCCACATGTTCCACGATGATCTCATCGGATAAACCACGATGTCAAGCACTCAATCAATCCCGTATATAATTCCCTTTGTCTCACGGTATTGTACTTGCCCGAGATTCGATCGTCAGTATACCGATACCTTGTTCAATCTCGTTACCGGGTCTCTTTACTCGTTCCGTAACACATCATCCCGCGATCAAATCTTTGATCACATTGAGCACATTATGATGATGTCCTACCGAGTGGGCCCAGAGATACCTCTCCGTCACACGGAGTGACAAATCCCAGTCTTGATTTGTGCCAACCCAATGAACACTTTCGGAGATACCGTAGTGCACCTTTATAGCCTCCCGATTCGTTGTGATGTTTGGTACACCCAAAGCATTCCTACGGTATCCGGGAGTTGTACAATCTCATGGTCTAAGGAAAAGATACTTGACATTAGAAAAGCTTTAACATCTGAACTACGATCTTTGTGCTAGGCTTAGGATTGGGTCTTGTCCATCACATCATTCGCTAATGATGTGATCCGTTATCAACGACATCCAATGTCCATGGTCAGGAAACTGTAACCATCTATTGATCAACGAGCTAGTCAACTAGAGGCTTACTAGGGACATGGTGTTGTCTATGTACCCACTCATGTATCTGAGTTTCCTATCAATACAATTATAGCATGGATAATAAATGATTATCATGAACAAGGAAATATAATAATAACTAATTTATTATTGCCTCTAGGGCATATTTACAACAGTCCTACCTCAGGGTCCGACAGCAGTGGTGGGGGACGTGGGTCGCCGAGATTACAGATCAAGAGACCCACACCCGCCGGTGGCTCGGTAGCTTCCACACGGCCGAGCTCAGGGCCATGGAGTACGACCGCTGGCAGGTCCGCTACCATGACGCGGCGGCTAGGCTCAATTTCCCCTTCGGCACACGTCCGGTCCACCTCATTCCGCCGGAGCCAGGGGTAGTGAGCTCGGCTATGGCGCGGGAGGACCGCGAGGCATGAGAGCGTCTCGAGGCCGAGGCCGCGACGAGGCCTACATGCAAGTGCTCCGCTGGCAGCACCCGGAGCTCGTGGAGGTGGAGCGGGCGATCTTTGCCGACGCAGAGGGCGGCAAGGTTATCGCGCACTCCTCCAATGACGAGGTTGAAGGCGGCGAGGACGGCGGCGTAGAGGGCGGCGAGGTTATCGCGCTCTCCTCTGATGACGAGGTCGATGGCGGCGGCGACGGCAGCGCGGAGGGCGTCGAGGTGGACCCCGAGGATGAGGAGATCGATGTCGACGAGTGGAGGAGTGCCTTCCCCAATGACCCCGACGATAGTACTGGCCCGGACCCGGCTCGCGGAACACCGTACATGACGAGGAAGGATTGGCTCGACCTCTACTTCGACCGAAAGTAGTTTAGCTTTTTTTAAATTTATGTTTTATGTTCGGTTATGCAAAACTATCTATGTTTATGTTTTAATGCATGCTACTTTCGATTGAACCTGCTTTGAACTTGATCAAATTGAAGTTTACAACAAGTTTAGGGGATCGACTAGATCACAAGGGGGTGGACTAGAGTCCTGCATGCCTTATGCATCTAGGAGAGCACAATAGGGCCATTCCGCTTCACCTTGTTCAGCAACTGGAATGTCTGTCGCCTCTTTCTTTACCATCTATAATAGTACAAGTACAGAACCCTGGTACATCGTTCTTTATTAGGTGCTTATGTAATTCTTAAACATATGTACCTGTGAATCGAATAATGCATTGGTTGTTTGAACCTGATGGATATGAATAAAGCTATAGCCTACTTTCAAGTTTAAATTAGGTACAATTTTAAATTGCAGCAATTAAATTAGGGCGAAATTACGTTGTGCAGGTCATTACGGCAACCACGGTTGGTAAAACACAAACGTTTGCGATATACACCATAATCCGAGATGGTTCACAGAGAGGAAACGTGTGCAAGCATGCACACAGTTGTCGTTCACAAAGCGTGTGTGATGTCAGACACTATCACATACGGTGCGGAAAAACTAAATGTGTGCGGTTGTCTACCTATCGTACACGGTTTATAATCATGAACTGTTTGTGATGTGCCAGGCATCATAAATCTCCCGTGCATGGAATCTGCCTAGAATCTGCCTGGAAAGCTCCCCTGCCTAGAATCTGCCTGGTTTTAGGCATAACCACAAAACTCCGATTGCGATGGCAATGCGAGCACAAACGAGTAGCAAGGATGAAGTGTTTGGGATATTCGAGATATCGGAAATGGTTATATAGGGACAACTGTATGCATCAAGGCTCCCTATCCCCGACGGTTTCTGGGTCGTCTGGGAAGGCCCCCCTATCGCCCACACTCACTTGGCGACGGTTCCAAATGTCGTCGCGGAAAGGGGTAAAAAACCGTTTGTTTAGGACCGACACGCATCAGTGGATGTCAAAAATGCATTCCTTAATGGATTTTTTAAAGAAGTGTTGTATATGATGCAACCAAAAAGGTTTTGTCGATCCTAAAGGTGCTACCAAAGTGTGGACACTCCAGCGATCCATCTATGGACTGGTGTAAGCATCTCAGAGTTGGAATATACGCTTTGATAAGTTGATCAAAGCATATAGTTTTATACAGACTTGCGGTGAAGCCTATATTTATAAGAAAGTGAGTGGGAGCACTACAACCTTTCTAATAAGTGTATGTGAATGACATACTGTTGATCGAAAATGATGTAGAATTTTCTGGAAAGCATAAAGGAGTGTTTGAAAGGAGTTTTTCAAAGAAAGACCTCGGTGAAGCTACTTACATAATGGGCATCAAGATCTATAGAGATAGATCAAGATGCTTGATAAGACTTTCGATGAGTACATACCTTGATAAGATTTTGAAGGAGTTCAAAATGGATTAGTCAAAGAAGGAGTTCTTGCCTGAGTTGTAAGGTATGAAGTTGAGTAAGAATCAAAACCTGACCACGGCAGGAGATAGAAAGAGAATGAAAGTCATTCCCTTTTCCTCAGCCATAGGTTCTACAAAGTATGCCATGCTGTATACCAGACCTATTCTGTACCTTGCCATGAGTTTAGCAAGGGGATAAAATAGTGATCCAGGAGTAGATCACTAGACAGAGGTCAAAATTATCCTGAGGTAACTAAAGAGGACTAAGGAAATGTTTCTTGATCATGGAGGTGACAAAGAGTTCATCGTAAAGGGTTACGTCGATGCAAGCTTTGACACTGATCCGGATGACTCTGATTCTCAATCTGGATACATATTGAAAGTGGGAGCAATTAGCTAGAGTAGCTCCATGTAGAGCATTGTAGACATAGAAATTTGCAAAATACATACGGATCTGAATGGGGCAGACCCGTTGACTAAACTACTCTCACAAGCAAAACATGATCACGCCTTAGTACTTTTTGGGTGTTAATCACATAACAAAGTGAACTAGATTATTGACTCTGGTAAACCCTTTGAGTGTTGGTCACATGGCGATGTGAACTATGGGTGTTAGTCACATAAAGATGTGAACTATTGGTGCTAAATCACATGGTGATGTGAAATAGATTATTGACTCTAGTGCAAGTGGGAGACTGAACGAAATATGCCCTAGAGGCAATAATAAAGTTGTTATTTTATATTTCCTTATATCATGATAAATGTTTATTTTTCATGCTAGAATTGTATTAACCAGAAACTTGATACATGTGTGGATACATAGACAAAACACGGTGTCCCTAGTAAGCCTCTACTAGACTAGCTCGTTAATGAAAGATGGTTAAGTCTCCTAACCATAGACATGTGTTGTCATTTGATGCCCGGGATCACATCATTAGGAGAATGATGTGATGGACAAGACCCTTCCGTTAGCTTAGCATAATGAACGTAAAGTTTTATTGCTTTTGCTTTCTTCATGACATATACATATTCCTCTGACTATGAGATTATGCAACTCCTGAATACCGGAGGAACACCTTGTGTGCTATCAAACATCACAACGTAACTGGGTAATTATAAATATGCTCTACAGGTGTCTCTGAAGGTGTTTGTTGGGTTGGCATAGATCAAGATTAGGATTTGTCACTCCGAGTATCGGAAAGGTATCTTTGGGCCCTCTTGGTAATGCACATCACTATAAGCCTTGCAAGCAATGTGATTAATGAGTTAGTTACGGGATGATGCATTACGGAAAAACTAAAGAGACTTGCCGGTAACTAGATTGAACTAGGTATGAGGATACCGACGATCGAATCTCGGGCAAGTAACATATCAATGACAAAGGGAAAGATGGAAGTTGTCATGCGGTTTGACCGATAAAGATCTTCATAGAATATGTAGGAACCAATATGAGCATCCAGGTTCCGCTATTGGTTATTGACCGGAGATGTGTTTCGGTCATGTCTACATAGTTCTTGAACCCGTAGGGTCCACACGCTTAACGTTCGATGACGATTTGTATTATGAGTTATGTGTTTTGGTGACTGAAGTTTGTTCGGAGGCCCGGATGAGAGCACGGACATGATGAGGAGTCTCGAAATGGTCGAGAGGTAAAGATTCATATATTGGAAGGTAGTATTCGGACATCAGAATGGTTCCAAGTGATTCAGGTATTTTACCGGAGTAGCGAGGGGTTACCGGAACCCCCCGGGGAAGTGTTGGGCCTACATGGGGCTGTTAGGGAACGTAGCAGAAATTCAAAATTTTCCTACGTGTCACCAAGATCTATCTATGGAGAAACTAGCAACGAGGGGAAGGAGAGTGTCACGCCCAATATGCGACCCTATCCAAAAGGAACTCGACGGTCCCACCAAGGATAGACCCGCATATTGAAACGCTTTTGCAAGGTGGATATCATTACATCAACATTACATAATAGATGGGGATACATACATAAGGCACGAATGCCACAAGAATACATCAACATCATATACAAGATCAACATCCGACTACTGGATGAAACATAAGCGAAACTCAAGCGGCGTCCACCCTACTAGCCCGGGCTGCCGACACGGAACCTATCCCCGATCGAAGAAGAAGCGGAAGAAGAACTCCAAAACAAGCATGCATCGCTCTCGCGTCATGATCATCGCATAACCTGTACACTGCAATCGGTGTTGTAGTAATCAGTGAGCCACGAGGACTCAGCAATCCCATTACCATGGGTATCAAGACTAGCAAAGCTTAATGGGAAAGGAAGGGGTAAAGTGGTGAGGTTGCAGCAGCTGCTAAGCATATATGGTGGCTAGCATACGCAAATGAGAGCGAGAAGAGAAACAAAGGCGGTCGCCAACTAGTAATGATCAAGAAGTGATCACGAACTCCTACTTACGTCGGACATAACCCAAGAAACCGTGTTCTCCTCTCGATCAACCCGAAAAGAGACACTCACGGTTACGCTACGGTTGGTGTATTTTAGAAGAGTTTGCTTCAAGTTTACTACAACCGGATATTAACAAATTCCCATCTGCCACATAACCACGGGCATGGCTCTCGAAAGTTTATACCCTGCAGGGGTGTCCCAACTTAGCCCATGATAAGCTCTCGCGATCAACAAAGGATATTCCTTCTCCCCGTGAAGACCCGATCAGTCTCGGAATCCCGGCTACAAGACATTTTGACAGCAATAAAACAAGACCAGCAAGACCTCCTGGCGTGCCGACATCCTGATAGTAGCCGCGCGTATCTCGTCTCAGGACACGACCAGATAAGCTAAGCGTACAGGTACCGACGTAACCCAAGTTGCCAAGGGATGGTCCCGCACGGTGCTCTAGTTTGGACCAACGCTAGACAAGCAACGGCCCGGGGGTAAATAAAGATGACCCTCGGGATGCGCGACTCCCAAGGGAAAAAGGCTAGGTGAGGCAAATGTAAAACCAATGTTCGGCCTTGCTGGAAAAGTCTTATTCAAAGCGAACTGTCAAGGGGGTCCCATAAATCACCCGACCGCGTTAGGGACGCAAAATCCGGGAACATAATACTGATATGACGGAAACTAGGGCGGCAAGAGTGGAACAAAACACCAGGCATAAGGCCGAGCCTTCCACCCTTTACCAAGTATATAGATGCATTAATTTAAATAAGATATATTGTGATAACCCAACAAGTAAACATGTTCCAACAAGGAACAACACCTCCATATTCCAACAAGGAACAAACTTCATCTTCACCTGCAACTAACAACGCTATAAGAGGGGGCTGAGCAAAGCGGTAACATAGCCAAACAACGGTTTGCTAGGAAGGGTGACAACGAGTTAGAGGCTGGCATGGCAGTTAGGTAGGCTTGATAAACAGGTAATAGGTAGCGCAGCATAGCGAAAGAACAAAGCAACTAGCATAGCAATGATAGTAGTGAGATCCAGGGTAGCGGTCATCTTGCCTGAAATACCGCAAGGGAGAAGAACGAGTCCATGAAGAAGATGAAGCCACGAAGACGAACCAAGCGTAGACGAACGAATCCTCACGATCGCAACGATACAGGAACTAACAAGAAGAAGCACACAACATAGTAAACACACCACACATGAACAATACATGATGCACAACCAAGCATGATGCATGACAATGTTGGGGAACGTAGTAATTTCAAAAAATTTCCAACGAACACGCAAGACCATGGTGATGGCATAGCAACGGGAGGGGAGAGTGTCCGTCCACGTACCCTCGTAGACCGAAAGCGGAAGCGTTATAACAACGCGGTTGATGTAGTCGTACGTCTTCACGATCCGACCGATCCAAGCACCGAACGTACGACACCTCCGTGTTCAGCACACGTTCAGCTCGATGACGATCCCGGACCGATCCAGCAAAGTGTCGGGATGAGTTCCGTCAAGACGACGGCGTGGTGGCGATGATGATGCTCCACCGACGCAGGGCTTCGCCTAAGCTCGCGATGATATGACTTCTCGGTGCAGGCTTCGCCTAAGCTCGCGACGATATGACGAAGTGGAATATGGTGGAGGGGGCACCGACACGGCTAAGGAACGATCCGTAGATCAACTTGTGTGTCATGGGGTGCCCCTGCCCCGTATATAAAGGAGCAAAGGGGGTGCGGCCGGCCCTAGGGAGGCGCGCCTGGAGGAGTCCTACTCCCACCGGGAGTAGGACTCCCCCTTCTCCTAGTTGGAGTAGGATTGGGGAGGGGGAAGAGGGAAGGGGGCGCCGCCCCCCCTCTCCTTGTCCTATTCGGACTAGAGGGGGGAGGGGGGCGCGCGGCCTGCCCTGGCCAGCCCTTCCTCTTCTCCCTTGTGGCCCATTAAGGCCCATATACCCCCCGGGGGGTTCCGGTAACCCCCCGGTGTTCCGGTAACTTCCTGTTTTCATTCGGAACCCTTCCGAAGTCCAAACATAGGCTTCCAATATATCAATCTTTATGTCTCGACCATTTCGAGACTCCTCGTCATGTCCGTGATCATATCCGGGACTCCGAACAACCTTCGGTACATCAATACTTATAAACTCATAATGAACTGTCATCGAAACGTTAAGCGTGCGGACCCTACGGGTTCGAGAACTATGTAGACATGACCTAGAACCATTCTCGGTCAATAACCAATAGCGGAACCTGGATGCTCATATTGGTTCCTACATATTCTCTGAAGATCTTTATCGGTCAAACCGCATAACGACATCGTTGTTCCCTTTGTCATCGGTATGTTACTTACCCGAGATTCGATCGTCGGTATCCAATACCTAGTTCAATCTCGTTACCGTAAGTCTCTTTACTCGTTCCGTAATACATCATCTCACAACTAACTCATTAGTTGTAATGCTTGCAAGGCTTAAGTGATGTGTATTACCGAGAAGGCCAGAGATACCTCTCCGACAATCGGAGTGACAAAACCTAATCTCAAATCGCCAACCCAACAAGTACCTTTGGAGACACCTGTAGTACTCCTTTATAATCACCCGATTACGTTGTGACGTTTGGTAGTACCAAAGTGTTCCTCCGTAAGCGGAGTTGCATAATCTCATAGTTACAGGAACATGTATAGGTCATGAAGAAAGCATTAGCAATATACTAAGCGATCAAGTGCTAAGCTAACGGAATGGGTCATGTCAATCACATCATTCTCCTAATGAGGTGATCCCATTAATCAAATGACAACACATGTCTATGGTTAGGAAACACAACCATCTTTGATTAATGAGCTAGTCCGATAGAGGCATACTAGTGACTATCTGTTTGTCTATGTATTCACACATGTATTATGTTTCGGTTAATACAATTCTAGCATGAATAATAAACATTTATCATGGTATAAGGAAATAAATAATAACTTTATTATTGCCTCTAGGGCATATTTCCTTGATCTCCCACTTGCACTAGAGTCAATAATCTAGATTACATAGTAATGATTCTAACACCCATGGAGTCTTGGTGCTGATCATGTTTTGTTCGTGGAAGAGGCTTAGTCAACGGGTGCGCAACATTCAGATCCGTATGTATTTTGCAAATCTCTATGTCTCCCACTTGGACTTGGTCCCGAATGGAATTGAAGCGTCTCTTGATATGTTTGGTCCTCTTGTGAAATCTGGATTCCTTTGCCAAGGCAATTGCACCAATATTGTCACGAGAAGATCTTCATCGGTCCCGATGCACTAGGTATGACACCTAGATCGGAAATGAACTCTTTCATCCAGACTCCTTCATTTGCTGCTTCGAAGCAGCTATGTACTCCGCTTCACATGTAGATCCCGCCACGACGCTTTGTTTAGAACTGCACCAACCGACAGCTCCACCGTTTAATAAAAACACGTATCCGGTTTGCGATTTAGAATCGTCCGGATCAGTGTCAAAGCTTACATCGGCGTAACCATTTACGACTAGCTCTTTGTCACCTCCATATCGAGAAACATATCCTTAGTCCTTTTCGGGTATTTCGGGATGTTCTTGACCGCTGTCGATGATCCACTCTGGATTACTTTGGTACCTTCCCGCCAAGCTTACAACTAAGCATCGTCGGTCTGGTACACAGCATTGCATACATGATAGAGCCTATGGCTGAAGCATAGGAACATCTTTCATTTCTCTCTATCTTCTGCTGTGGTCGGGCATTGAGTCCGACTCAATCTTACACCTTGTGTCTGGTAAAAACCTTTCTTTGCTCGATCCATTTTGAACTTCTTCAAAACTTTATCAAGGTATGTGCTTTGTGAAAGTCCAATTAAGCGTCTTGATCTATCTCTATAGATCTTGATGCCCAATATGTAAGCAGCTTCACCGAGGTCTTTCATTGAAAAACTTTTATTCAAGTATCCTTTTATGCTATCCAGAAATTCTATATCATTTCCAATCAATAATATGTCGTCCACATATAATATTAGAAATGCTCTGAGCTCCCACTCACTTTCTTGTAAATACAAAGGCTTCTCCAAAAGTCTCAGTATAAACCCATATGCTTTGATCACACTATCAAAGCGTTTATTCCAACTCGAGAGGCTTGCACGGACCATAAATTGATCATTGGAGCTTGCACACTTGTTAGTACCCTTTGGATCGACAAAACCTTCTGGTTGCATCATATACAACTCTTCTTCTAGAAATCCATTCAAGAATGCAGTTTTACATCCATTTGCCAAATTTCATAATCATAAAATGCGCAATTGCTAACATGATTCGGACAGACTTAAGCATCGCCACGGGTGAGAAAGTCTCATCGTAGTCAACCCTTGAACTTGTCGAAAACCTTTCGCAACAAGTCGAGCTTTGTAGACAGTTATATTACCATCGGCGTCGGTCTTCTTCTTAAAGATCCATTTATTCTCAATGGCTTGCCGATCATTGGGCAAGTCAACCAAAGTCCATACTTTGTTCTCATACATGGATCCCATCTCAGATTTCATGGCTTCCAGCCATTTTGCGAATCTGGGCTCACCATCGCTTCTTCATAGTTTGTAGGTTCGCCATGGTCAAGTAACATGACTTCCGAATAGGATTACCGTACCACTCACTGTGCGTATTTTACTCTGGTTGACCTCGAAGTTCAGTAGTAACTTGATCTGAAGCTTCATGATCATCATCATTAGTTTCCTCACTAATTGGTGTAGTTGTCACAGAACCATTTCTTGTGATGAACTACTTTCCAATAAGGGAGCAGATACTGATTATCTCATCAAGTTCTACTTTCCTCCCACTCACTTCTTTCGAGAGAAACTCCTTCTCTAGAAAGGATCCGAATTTAGCAACGAAAATCTTGCCTTCAGATCTGTGATAGAAGGTGTACCCAACAGTCTCCTTTGGGTATCCTATGAAGACACATTTTTCCGATTTGGGTTCGAGCTTATCTGGTTGAAGTTTCTTCACATAAGCATCGCAGCCCCAAACTTTAAGAAACGACAACTTTGGTTTCTTGCCAAACCACAGTTCATACGGTGTCGTCTCAGCGGATTTAGATGGTGCCCTATTTAACGTGAATGCGGCCGTCTCTAAAGCATATCCCCAAAAGCGATAGCGGTAAATCAGTAAGAGACATCATAGATCGCACCATATCAAGTAAAGTACGACACGACGTTCGGACACACCATTTCTCTGTGGTGTTCGGGTGGCGTGAGTTGCTAAACTATTCCACATTGTTTCAAATGTAAACCAAACTCGTAACTCAAATATTCTCCTCCACGATCAGATCGTAGAAACTTTATTTTCTTGTTACGATGATTTTCCACTTCACTCTGAAATTCTTTGAACTTTTCAAATGTTTCAGATTTGTGTTTCATTAAGTAGATATACCCATATCTACTCAAATCATCTGTGAAGGTGAGAAAATAACGATACCCGCCGCGTGCCTCAACATTCATTGGACCACAAACATCAGTATGTATGATTTCCAACAAATCAGTTGCTCGCTCCATAGTTCCGGAGAACGGCGTTTTGGTCATCTTGCCCATGAGGCACGGTTCGCAAGTACCAAGTGATTCATAATCAAGTGATTCCAGAAGCCCATCAGTATGGAGTTTCTTCATGCGTTTTACACCGATATGACCTAAACGGCAGTGCCACAAATAAGTTGCACTATCATTATCAACTCTGCATCTTTTGGCTTCGACATTATGAATATGTGTATCACTACTATCGAGATTCAACAAGAATAGACCATTCTTCAAGGGTGCATGACCATAAAAGATATTACTCATATAAATAGAACAACCATTATTCTCTGATTTAAATGAATAACCGTCTCGCATCAAACAAGATCCAGATATAATGTTCATGCTCAACGCGGCACCAAATAACAATTATTTAGGTCTAAAACTAATCCCGAAGGTAGATGTAGAGGTAGCGTGCCGATCGCGATCACATTGACTTTGGAACCATTTCCCACGCGCATCGTCACCTCGTCCTTTGCCGGTGCTCGTCTATTCCGTAGTCCTGCTTTGAGTTGCAAATATTAGCAATGTAACCAGTATCAAATACCAGTGCTACTACGAGCTCTAGTAAGGTACACATCAATAACATGTATATCACATATACCTTTGTTCACCTTGCCATCCTTCTTATCCGCCAAATACTTGGGGCAGTTCCGCTTCAATGTCCATCGCTTGCGGTAAAACACTCGATTTCAGGTTTAGGTCCAGACTTGGGTTTCTTCTCTTGATCAGCAACTTTCTTGCTGTTCTTTTGAAGTTCCTTCTTCTTCCTTTGCCCTTTTCTTGAAACTAGTGGTCTTGTTGACCATCAACACTTGATGCTCTTTCTTGATTTCTACCTCCGCTGCTTTTAGCATTATGTAAGAGCTCAGAATTGTCTTAGTCATTCCTTGCATATTATAGTTCATCACGAAGCTCTTGTAGCTTGGTGGCGTGATTGGAGAATTCATCAATGACACTATCATCCGGAAGAGTAACTCCCAGTTGAATCAAGTGATTATTATACCCGGACATTTTGAGTATATGTTCACCGATGAACTATTCTCCTCCATCTTGCAGCTATAGAACTTATTGGAGACTTCATATCTCTCAATCCGGGCATTTGCTTGAAATATTAACTTCAACTCCTGGAACATCTCATATGCTCCATGACGCTCAAAACGTCGTTGAAGACCGGTTCTAAGCCGTAAAGCATGGCACATCTGAACTATTGAGTAGTCATCAGCTTTGCTTTGCCAGACGTTCACAACTTTCGCTCAGCTCCTCGCAGCGAGTTCGCACCCAGCGGTGCTTCGGGCGTAATTTTTCGTGCAGCAATGAGGATAATCCTCAAGTTACGGACCCAGTCCGTGTAATTGCTACCATCATCTTTCAACTTTGCTTTCTCAAGAAGCATTAAAATTCAACGGAACAACAAGACGAGCCATCTATCTGAAGAAACATAGACAAGCAAAATACTATCGGTACTAAGCTCATGATAAATTTAAGTTTAATTAATCATATTAAAACTCCCACTTAGACAGACATCTCTCTAGTTATCTAAGTGATTACGTGATCCAAATCAACTAAACCATGTCCGATCATCACGTGAGATGGAGTAGTTTCAATGGTGAACATCACTATGTTGATCATATCTACTATATGATTCACGTTCGACCTTTCGGTCTCCGTGTTCCGAGGCCATATCTGTTATATGCAAGGCTCGTCAAGTTTAACTTTGAGTATTCCGCTGCGTGCAACTGTTTTGCACCGTTGTAGATGGACGAGAACTTATCACACCCGATCATCACGTGGTGTCCGGGTACTCGAACTTTGGCAACGGTGCATACTCGTGGAGAACACTTCTTGATAATTTTAGTGAGAGATCATCTTATAATGCTACCGTCAATCAAAGCAAGATAAGATGCATAAAGGATAAACATCACATGCAATCAATATAAGTGATATGATATGGTCATCATCATCTTGTGCTTGTGATCTCCATCGCCAAGCACCGTCATGATCACCATCGTCACCGCGCGACACCTTGATCTCCATCGTAGCATCGTTGTCGTCTCGCCAACTATTGCTTCTACGACTATCGCTACTGCTTAGTGATAAAGTAAAGCAATTACATGGCGCTTGCATTTCATACAATAAAGCGACAACCATATGGCTCTGCCGATTGCCGATAACTCGGTTACAAAACATGATCATCTCATACAATAAAATATAGCATCACGTCTTGACCACATCACATCACAACATGCCCTGCAAAAACAAGTTAGACGTCCTCTACTTTGTTGTTGCAAGTTTTACGTGGCTGCTACGGGCTGAGCAAGAACCGTTCTTACCTACGCATCAAAACCACAACGATAGTTTGTCAAGTTGGTGCTGTTTTAACCTTCGCAAGGACGGGCGTAGCCACACTCGGTTCAACTAAAGTGAGAGAGCAGACACCGCCGGTCACCTTTAAGCAACGAGTGCTCGGAGCGGTGAAACCATCTCGCGTAAGCGTACGCGTAATGTCGGTCCGGGCCGCTTCATCTCACAATACCGCTGAACCAAAGTATGACATGCTGGTAAGCAGTATGACTTATATCGCCCACAACTCACTTGTGTTCTACTCGTGCATATGACATCAACGCATAAAACCAGGCTCGATGCCTTTGTTGGGGAACGAGTAATTTCAAAAATTTCCTACGAACACGCAAGACCATGGTGATGGCATAGCAACGAGAGGGAGAGTGTCCGTCCACGCACCCTCGTGAGACCGAAAGCGAAGCGTTATAACAACGCGGTTGATGTAGTCGTACGTCTTCACGATCCGACCGATCCAAGCACCGAACGTACGGCACCTCCGTGTTCAGCACACGTTCAGCTCGATGACGATCCCTGGACTCCGATCCAGCAAAGTGTCGGGGATGAGTTCCGTCAGCACGACGGCGTGGTGACGATGATGATGCTCCACCGACGCAGGGCTTCGCCTAAGCTCCGCGATGATATGACTTCTCCGGTGCAGGGCTTCGCCTAAGCTCCGCGACGATATGACCGAAGTGGAATATGGTGGAGGGGGGCACCGCACACGGCTAAGGAACGATCCGTAGATCAACTTGTGTGTCATGGGGTGCCCCCCTGCCCCCGTATATAAAGGAGCAAAGGGGGGGTGCGGCCGGCCCTAGGGAGGCGCGCCTGGAGGAGTCTACTCCCACCGGGAGTAGGACTCCCCCCCCCCTTCTCCTAGTTGGAGTAGGATTGGGGAGGGGGAAGAGGGAAGGGGGCGCCGCCCCCTCTCCTGTCCTATTCGGACTAGAGGGGAGGGGGCGCGGCCTGCCCTGGCCGGCCCTTCCTCTTCTCCCTTGTGTCCCATTAAGGCCCATATACCCCGGGGTTCCGTAACCCCGGTGTTTAAGAACTTCCTGTTTTCATTGGAACCCTTCCAAGTCCAAACATAGGCTTCCAATATATCAATCTTTATGTCTCGACCATTTCGAGACTCCTCGTCATGTCCGTGATCATATCCGGACTCAACAACCTTCGTACATCAATACTTATAAACTCATAATGAACTGTCATCAAACGTTAAGCGTGCGGACCCTACGGGTTCGAGAACTATGTAGACATGACCTAGAACCATTCTCGGTCAATAACCAATAGCGGAACCTGGATGCTCATATTGGTTCCTACATATTCTACGAAGATCTTTATCGGTCAAACCGCATAACGACATACGTTGTTCCTTTGTCATCGGTATGTTACTTACCCGAGATTCGATCGTCGGTATCCAATACCTAGTTCAATCTCGTTACGGTAAGTCTCTTTACTCGTTCAGTAATACATCATCTCACAACTAACTCATTAGTTGTAATGTTTGCAAGGCTTAAGTGATGTGTATTACCGAGAAGGCCCAGAGATACCTCTCCGACAATCGGAGTGACAAAACCTAATCTCAAATACGCCAACCCAACAAGTACCTTTGGAGACACCTGTAGTACTCCTTTATAATCACCCGATTACGTTGTGACGTTTGGTAGTACCAAAGTGTTCCTCCGTAAACGGAGTTGCATAATCTCATAGTTACAGGAACATGTATAGGTCATGAAGAAAGCATTAGCAATATACTAAGCGATCAAGTGCTAAGCTAACGGAATGGGTCATGTCAATCACATCATTCTCCTAATGAGGTGATCCCATTAATCAAATGACAACACATGTCTATGGTTAGGAAACACAACCATCTTTGATTAATGAGCTAGTCCAGTAGAGGCATACTAGTGACTATCTGTTTGTCTATGTATTCACACATGTATTATGTTTCCGGTTAATACAATTCTAGCATGAATAATAAACATTTATCATGGTATAAGGAAATAAATAATAACTTTATTATTGCCTCTAGGGCATATTTCCTTCAGACAAAGCTACATGAAGCTACCCATGGCAAGGGATGATGCAAACAAGAGCTACACATCAAGGCAAGTTTAAATGAGGCCGGAAACAACATAGAACAATTCCGGTAAGTCCTCATATGCAAATTTCGAAATTGGTCCAGATCTGAATAAACCTTATGTTCAAGTTGTTAAAAAGCAAGTTAAGATGCACCACGATGATCTACACGAAATTCTAGTCAAGTTACATATAAAGTTCATTAGATTCGGAGCTACGGTCTAGAAGATATGAGCAAAACAAGATAAGCATGGCATTGATGCAAAATGCATACAAACATCAAACAAACACCTCAAAACAAGGATGCAACATGATAATATGAAGCTACATGCAAAATCAAGCAAGTTTCATATAGAGTACACTCAAAACGGAGCAACGGATCAACACATACACCCTATACAAGGCATAACAACAATCTGTCCATAACAGCAAGTAGGCATATTGCAAGCATCAAAAAAATGCGCTACAGGACCTCAACAAGAAAACAAAAGGCATGGGCATGAAGTACAGGTAAAGCATGACAAAACATGAACATTGAGCTATCTCCAGAAATCACTAGAACATGCTCAAAAACACATGGCAAGATTGCAAATAATAACAGGTTCACAGACTTAGCAGAATTCACAGGACATGGCAGAAATAACATCAGGTTGCAATGTTTAGAGCTATCAAACAACATGTTACAGGAACTTATCATGGCAAACAAAGGCATGGCATGAATCTACTAATTGCATAGAACAAAAGTCCTTTACTGACCATGAGCCAAAAAGGATCAGAAAATATGATGGCACCCATGTAAACATGGCAAGTTATATTACAGATTCATACATGGCAGGAACAACAATAAGTAGGCATGTTTACGAGCTCAATGCACTCACTATGAGGCATTGAATGACAAACTAAGCATACACCCATCAACTAGACATGGCATAGAAGCTAGACATGGTAAGAACAACAACATAGCATACACGGATCAACTACAAGAACCTTGGCAAAAATTGAATAACATGTAAGCAACCTGCCATGAAACATTTTATAGCAAAAGTAGAGCTCGATTGACTCAAGCTATGGCACTCCATAATTGCAAACAAGGGCATGGATGGATAGAGCAAGACATGTATAACAAAACATCCTTACTGAAGTATCTCAAAATAAGCATTGATCTCTCGGTAGCATCAATTTTACATGGCATAAAAATATCAGCAAAACAGGGGCTGAAATCAGCAACATCCTGAAGCCTAGTTTGCATGCTTGTGCTAGTCACCACATAGATCACAAAAATACATGGCATACACCCCTGTAAAGATGGCATGACATATTACAAAACACATGTAGGACTCAAGTCCATAGGATGCACACATCAATCATGGAAAAAATGACAAAAGTGCATGTTCTGATAAGAATCAGAAACTAACATCACATAGCACTCTTATAACAGCATTTCGGGCATCAAGATGAGCTCAAATGAAAATGATGCAATGAGATGAAATGATCTACTCTTCGAGATGAACAATTTGACATATTACACGCACGAAACGGAGCTACGGATGCAAAGTTACAACAGGTCAAAGTATGCAACATAATGCAACAATTTCGGGGACTTAAGAGAGATTTCGGGGTCAACCTCGTTTGACCGGATCCAAATCTGGATCGGGGCTGCGCCGGGCCCGAGGTTCGCCGGAGAGGCTGGGCGGATGCGGGCGAGGGCCGGCCGGCGAGGTTGCTGGCTGGGGCGGCGCTTGGCGGGGCGGCCGGGCGGCGAGGAGGCGGGAGCCTCGGGCGGCGGCGAGAGCACGCCCGGCCGGGCGCTGGGGCTCGGGCGCCGCGAAGGCACTGATGGCGAGGGGCGGCGGCAGCGGGAGGCGGAGTCGCGGGCGGCGTGGGCGCTCGCGGGCCGGAGACGGGCGCTGGAGGGAGGTCGCGGGCGGCGCGGGTGGGCGGGTTCGGGCTCGCAGGGCCCGTCGTGGCCGAAGCAGGCATGGCGGCGGGGCGGGGTGGCGGGCGCGACGTGGCGCTCCGTTGGCACGGAGGCGGCGGCGGATGGGGCGGACACGTCCGGGTGGCGGGGATCTTTGTCCGGTGGCGCGAGGTAGGGGAAGGCTAGGGTTAGACCCGAAATTTCGGAGGGAGACACATATTTATAGGTAGAGGGAGCTAGGAGTGTCCAAATGAGGTGCGGTTTTCGGCCACGCGATCGTGATCGAACGACCGAGAGCATGGAGGGTAGTTTGCTGGGTTTTGGGCCACTTTAGAAGGGGTGTTGGGCTGCAAAGAGAAAGGAGGGTTTGCGGTTACCCGGTTAACCGTTGGAGTACCAAACGACCTCCAAATGATCCGAAACTTGACAGGCGGTCTACCGGTGCTATACCAAGGCCGCTTGACAAACCTCGGGCCATTCCGAGACCGTTTAATTACCCACACACGAAAAGAGGTAAAAGGGGGCGCCGGGAGACATAGGAGTGCCGGATTGCAAAATGGACAACGGGGAAAATGCTCGGATGCATGAGACGAACA
This sequence comes from Aegilops longissima, assembly GCA_021605205.1. Classification (NCBI taxonomy): domain Eukaryota; kingdom Viridiplantae; phylum Streptophyta; class Magnoliopsida; order Poales; family Poaceae; genus Aegilops; species Aegilops longissima. Next base: position 434,779,220 of record CM038680.1, read on the forward strand.
CGTATGCAAAAAGAAATGCACATGATGACATGATAAAAATGCAGATGATGACATGGCAAAGTGCAACACGCAAGCACATGACATGGCAACGACGGCGAATAACTGGCAGACACCTGGCGCATCGAATCCGGGGCGTTACAGAGAGTGCATCTACATACCCTTGTAGATCTCTAAGCGGAAGCGTACAAGAGAACGGGGTTGAAGGAGTCGTACTCGTCGTGATCCAAATCACCGGAGATCCTAGTGCCGAAAAGACGGCACCTCTGCGTTCAACACACGTACAGCCCGGTGACGTCTCCCATGCCTTGATCCAGCAAGGAGAGAGGAGAGGTTGAGAAGACTCCGTCCAGCAGCAAAGACAACGGCGTGGTGGTGATGGAGGAGCGTGGCAATCTGCGGCTTCGCCAAGCACCGCGGGAGAGGAGAAGGGAGAGAGGGAGGGCTGCGCCAGGGAGAGGTCTAACTCATCTGTTGGCAGCCCCAAAGTCCTCAAGTATATATAGGGGGAGAGGGGGGGCTGCGGCCCCACCTAGGGTTCCACCCCTAGGGGCGGCAGCCAGCCCTAGATCCCATCTAAGGGGGCGGCCAAGGGGGGGAAGAGGGGAAACTTGCCCCCCAAGCTAGGTGGGGTGCCCCCTCCCCAAACCCTAGGCGCCTTGGGCCCTTGTGGGGGGGGGGGGCGCACCAGCCCACCTGGGGCTGGTCCCTCCCACACTTGGCCCATGCAGCCCTCCGGGGCGGTGGCCCCACTTGGTGGACCCAGGACCCTCCCGGTGGTCCCGATGCTACCGATAAAACCGAAATTTTTCGGTGACCAAAACAGGACTTCCCATATATAAATCTTTACCTCCGAACCATTCCTAACTCCTCGTGACGTCCGGGATCTCGTCAAGGCCTCTGAACAACATTCGGTAACCACATACAAACTTCCTTTATAACCCTAGCGCCATCGAACCTTAAGTGTAGACCCTACGGGTTCGGGAACCATGCGACATGACCGATAAGTTCTCCGGTCAATAACCAACAGCGGGATCTGGATACCCATGTTGGCTCCCTACATGTTCCACGATGATCTCATCGGATGAACCACGATGTCAAGGACTCAATCAATCCGTATACAATTCCCTTTGTCTCACGGTATTGTACTTGCCCGAGATTCGATCGTCGGTATACCGATACCTTGTTCAATCTCGTTACGGCAAGTCTCTTTACTCGTTCAAGTAAAACATCATCCCGCGATCAACTCTTTGATCACATTGTGCACATTATGATGATGTCCTACCGAGTGGGCCCAGAGATACCTCTCCGCCACTGCGGAGTGACAAATCGATCTCGATTCGTGCCAACCCAAGACACTTTTGGAGATACCTGTAGTGCACCTTTATAGCCACCCGATTCGTTGTGGCGTTTGGTACACCCAAAGCATTCCTACAGTATCCGGGAGTTGCACAATCTCAAGATCTAAGGAAAAGATACTTGACATTAGAAAAGCTTTAGCATACGAACTACACGATCTTTGTGCTAGGATTAGGATTGGGTCTTGTCCATCACATCATTCTGCTAATGATGTGATCCCGTTATCAACGACATCCAATGTCCATGGTTAGGAAACTGTAACCATCTATTGATCAACGAGCTAGTCAACTAGAGGCTTACTAGGGACATGGTGTTGTCTATGTACCCACACATGTATCTGAGTTTCCTATCAATACAATTATAGCATGGATAATAAACGATTATCATGAACAAGGAAATATAATAATAACTAATTTATTATTGCCTCTAGGGCATATTTCCAACAGGGGCTAAGGGAGAGAGTGGGATGTTGGGGAACGCAGTAATTTCAAAAAAAATCCTATGCACACGCAATATCCATCTAGCTGACGCATAGCAACGAGAGGGGAGAGTGATGTCCATGTACCCTCGTAGGCCGAAAGCGGAAGCGTTAGTAACGTGGTTGATAGTCGAACGTCTTCGCGATCCAACCGATCAAGTACCGAACGCACGGCACCTCCGCGATCTGCACAGTTCAGCTCGGTGACGTCCCTCGTACTCTTGATCCAGCTGAGGCCGAGAGAGAGATCCGTCGCCACGACGGCGTGGTGACGGTGTTGATTTAGTTACCGACGCAGGGCTTCACCTAAGCACTGCAACGATATGACCGAGGTGGAATTCTGTGGAGGGGGCACCGCACACGGCTAAAACAACTGTAACTTGTGTGTTCTAGGGTGCCCCCTGCCCCCGTATATAAAGGAGCAAGGGGGAGGCCGGCCGGCCCCTAGGGCGCTCCCCCAAGTAGGATTCCTACTAGGAATCCTATTCCTAGTAGGTTTCCAACAAGGGAATAGAGGGGAAAGGAAGGAGAGGGAGAGGGAGAAGGAAAGGGGGCGCCCCCCCCCCTTCCTAGTCCAATTCGGACTCAAGGGGGAGGGGGCGCGCAGCCTACCCTGGCCGCCCCTCTCTCTCTCTCCACTAAGGCCCATCGAGGCCCATTAGTTCCCCCGGGGGTTCCGATAACCCTCCGGCACTCCGGTTTTATCCAAAACTTCTCCGGAACACTTCCGGTGTCCGAATATAGTCGTCCAATATATCAATCTTTATGTATCGACCATTCGAGACTCCTCGTCATGTCCGTGATCACATCCGGGACTCCTAACAACCTTTGGTATATCAAAAAACATAAACTCATAATACCGATCGTCATCGAACGTTAAGCGTGCGGACCCGACGGCTTCGAGAACTATGTAGACATGACCGAGACTCATCTCCGGTCAATAACCAACAGCGGAACCTGAATGCTCATATTGGTTCCTACATATTCTACGAAGATCTTTATCGGTCAAACCGCATAACAACATACGTTGTTCCCTTTGTCATCGGTGTGTTACTTGCCCGAGATTCGATCGTCGGTATCTCAATACCTAGTTCAATCTCATTATCTGCAAGTCTCTTTACTCGTTCTGTAATGCTTCATCCCGTAACTAACTCAGTAGTCACATTGCTTGCAAGGCTTATAGTGATGTGCATTACCGAGAGGGCCCAGAGATACCTCTCTGATAATCGGAGTGACAAATCCTAATCTCGATCTATGCCAACTCAACAAACACCATCGGAGACACCTGTAGGGCATCTTTATAATCACCCAGTTATGTTGTGACGTTTGATAGCACACTAAGTGTTCCTCCGGTATTCGGGAGTTGCATAATCTCATAGTCATAGGAACATGTATAAGTCATGAAGAAAGCAATAGCAACAAACTAAACGATTAAGTGCTAAGCTAACGGAATGGGTCAAGTCAATCACATCATTCTCTATTGATGTGATCCCGTTAATCAAATGATAACTCATGTCTATGGCTAGGAAACTTAACCATCTTTGATTCAACGAGCTACTCAAGTAGAGGCATAATAGTGACACTCTGTTTGTCTATGTATTCACACATGTACTAAGTTTCCGGTTAATACAATTCTAGCATGAATAATAAACATTTATCATGATATAAGGAAATATAAATAACAACTTTATTATTGCCTCTAGGGCATATTTCCTTCAAGGGAAGCCCGCGGGGGTGGTGGTGGCGCGCCCTCGGAGTCGAATAGGACAAGTAGGAGGGCGCGGCCCCCCTTTCCTCTCCCTCTACCTCTCCTTCCTTTTTCCCTCCGGTGAAAGAAAGGAAAAAAGGGGGGCGAATCCTTCTCCTAGTAGGACTCCCCCCCATGGCGTACGCCCCCTGGCCGGCCTCCTCCTCCTCCTCTCCTTTATATACGGGGGCGGGGGGGGCACCCCAAAGGCACATCAATTATTCTCTTAGCCGTGTGCGGTTCCCCCCTCCATAGTTTACTCCTCCGGTCATAGCATCGTAGTGCTTAGGCGAAGCCCTGCACGGATCACATCACCATCACCGTCACCACGCCATCATGCTAACTGAACTCTCCCTAGATCCTCTGCTATCAAGAGTTCGAGGGACGTCATCGAGCTGAACCTGTGCTAAACACGAATGTGCCGTACGTCCGGTACTTGGATTGGTTGGATCGTGAAGACGTTCGACTACATCAACAGCGTTAACCTAACGCTTCCGCTTTTGGTCTACGAGGGTATGGAGACTGTCGGTGTCAAAACCGGCGGATCTCGGGTAGGGGTCCCGAACTGTGCGTCTAAGGCGAATGGTAACAGGAGGCAGGGGACACGATGTTTAACCAGGTTCGGGCCCTCTCGATGGAGGTAATACCCTACTTCCTGCTTGATTGATCTTGATGATATGAATATTACTAGAGTTGATCCACCACGAGATCGTAGAGGCTAAACCCTAGAAGCTAGCCTATGGTATGATTGTTGTTGTCCTACAGACTAAACCCTCTGGTTTATATAGACACCGGAGAGGGCTAGGGTTACATAGAGTCGGTTACAATGGGAGGAGATCTCCATATCCATATTGCCAAGCTTGCCTTTCACGCCAAGGAGAGTCCCATCCGGACACGGGACGAAGTCTTCAATCTTGTATCTTCATAGTCCAACAGTCCAGCCAAAGGATATAGTCCGGCTGTCCGGAGACCCCCTAATCCAGGACTCCCTCAGTAGCCCCTGAACCAGGCTTCAATGACGAAGAGTCCGGTGCGCAGATTGTCTTCGGCATTGCAAGGCGGGTTCCTCCTCCGAATACTCCATAGAAGATTTTGAACACAAGGATAGTGTCCGCTCTGCAAAACAAATTCCACATACCACCGAAGAGAGAATAATATTTCCACAAATCTAATCTGCCGACCGTTTCTCATAATGTGACGTATTGCCGTGGTTCGGTCATGACGAACCATCTTTCTCAACCAGCCTGCCACTGCATGTTTTGCGAGGCGATTTTATTGGCACGTCTTGTCGAAGCAGAGATCGTGTCCCCCTTATTACGGGATTCTCATCAATACGGATGTGGGTAACCCAATCGTGTCCGTTGGTATGACTCCTTGATTTTAGGCAAGTCCCAAATGGCCACGCAGAAGACGCTTGATATTCATCCCCTTTATAAAGAGGCCAAGGCCTGTCCTTTTTCTTCTTGTGCTTAATCGAATCCTTCCCCCCACCCCGACTTCCAACACCCAAGGCTCAGGTCAGGTGCTTTGGACCTTCAATCATGTCCGGATCCAACCTTCAAGGTCGGTGGATGCCCTCCTCTGTCACAGAGGAAGACATCAAGAATCTAAGAGAGGCCAGATATTTGACCGACGAAATCTCGCACAGGTTGCCTGCTCGAGGGAAGGTCATTCCCACTCCTGAACCCGGCGAGAGCGTTGTATTCATCTCTCACTTCCTCCGAGGGCTAGGCCTTGCTCTAGACCCCTTTGTAAGGGGGCTCATGTTCTATTACGGGCTGGATTTCCATGATCTGGCTCCGGATTCCATCATCCACATCTCGTCGTTCATCGTTGTGTGTGCAGCTTTCCTCCTCATTACCCCACACTTCGGCATGTGGCTCAAAACTTTCAACATGGAGCCGAAGATGATCGAGGGGTGACACGCAGAGTGCGGAGGCGCCGTCATAAGCAAAGGTGCCGAAGTTCCATGGCCAAAAGGTTCCTTCCCGGAGGTGTCCAGTTTATGGCAACGGGAGTGGTTTTATATCACAGCTCCTCGGGGTACCAAGTGGGTGGCCGCCCCTGCCTTTCGCTCGGGCTCCCCACCACAACTGACGTCATGGATCAATAAGCGGCTGGACTGGGGGTCAGTAAATGACTTGCCGATATTGCAAAGCCGCATCCGGGATCCCCTCGAGATAGATGTTGGCCTGGTTACAGTAATGCAAGTCATGCTAGTTCGTCGGGTCCTGCCTTGCAAACGTCGACCCCTCCGAATGTGGGAGTTCAACCCGGAAGGACCACGGGCTATTCAACACTTCCTTGGCATGGCCTTGGAAGAGATGTAAAATTGTTCTTCGGACCACAAATAAGGTGTCCGGACCTCACCGAGGATCTTGGTCTGAGCTGCTGTCGCCCAGACACCCAAGTAAGTAATCCCATGGCCGAACACGCTGTCTATTTATTTATCACAACATCATTCTGAAAAAGCGCTCTTTGACCGGAATTTGGGTGACAAAGGCGAAGATGATCAGGTGTTGGCTCCCTTCCGAAGGAACAACAGATCTGGTACTGGCCAGAATGCTCGAGCCGGGGCCTTATCAGACACCCTTAGGGGAAGATGAAGGGGGGAATAAAGAGGCTGAAAACAGGCCTCACTCTCTGTTCATCCAAACCGGGGGAATTAGCGCCTCTGCAAACGTGGACAGCCGGGGAGAAGGATCTGAAATTCCTTCTCCCCAAGGAAGGAAGAGGACTGCCTCTGAAGACCCGGAAACAAAAGTTTCCAAACGGGGGAAGAAATCTTCGTTAGAGGGTCCTGTCTCGAAGGGTGCCCTTGCCGCACAGTGTCCGCAAGGGGATCAGCCTCCCACCGAGCTGTAAGTAAACAAAAGGTGCATAGTAGTAAAAATATCCCGCTTTACCTCACGAGGATAATAACCAAAACATATATCTTGTAGTTCGGATCGTAGCCCTTCTCGTGAGTTCGTCTTCGGGGGATCTTCTTCAGGAGAAGATGGAGAGCGAAACACCTCCCCGTGCCATCTCGCCTCATGAGGCGAGCGACGCTGAAGTGTCATCGCGAAGGGCTTCTCCTGATCCGACAAGGCTAGAGGGTAATCCCTTGGCCACCCGAAGTCCTCAGTGTTCGGCTTCCAAGGAGAGCGACAGAAAGAGTCTGGAACCGTCCGGTGCGCGATCGGATGCGAAGGATCTTACGGAGCAAGCGGCTATCTCGAGGCGCGTAAATGCGCTAATAGTGCGGTGATTCAGAGGATTTCATCCGCTGAAAGCGGGTTGCATAAAGCTTTCATGAGTCTGCTGAAAGGCTTTGAGGTACGTGAAATAGTGTGTGTTTGACAGTACCGCATACGGTAGGTGTGCCCTATGCAGATAGTAGCCCCTGAGACTCTGGTTGCCGTCGAGAACGGCGGCGAGCAGAGGATCATAATACCAGGTAATAAACAGTTTGCCTTCATGTGCAGGTGGTGGAGAGTCCGGTGGCTAGCCGGACTGGTGAGTTTGCCGAGCTGAAGCGGCAACTTGATGCGGCAGATGCCGACATCGTGCTTGTCAACAAGCGGCTCGACGAGGCACAGGGTATGTGATTTCTCCGGTGATCAACACATAGTAAGAGGAGCATGATGCTAGTATCTTTAATATGTGTGACTGCAGATGGGGCTGCCGCCGTGGAGACCCTTCGGGCGGAACTTTCCCGAGCCAAGGAAGGAGCCAGGAATAGTGATGCGGCCGCTCTAAAGGCGGTCGAAGAGCTGAGAGCCGAATAGGCTACGCATTGCCAAAGCAAGGAAAAAATGGCCAAGATGGCCGTTCAGTTGAAAGATGCCGTCGACCGTTACTAGCTCCTTGAGGAAGAAAATCGAGCGAAGGCGATGGACCTGGAGAAGGCCATGGTAGCAGCCAAGAAGCCTGCTCAAAAATTAGAGCGGCGAGGGAAGAGCTGCGTTAAGCTGGAGACAACGCAGCTGGGAAGCCCTTGTTGCGGACAAGGTTCGGAGATCCGAAGTATGCCCCTCTTGATAAACTATGGAGTTCTGCAGACGCATACGCGGATTTGGTAGCCAGTGCTGCTGATGCGGCCGAGTACTTCAAGGATCAGAAAGATCGTGAAGTGAAAAAGTTGTTCTGGTCACAGTTCGATGGTCCAGCGCGTCTGCTGCTGTTGAATGAGCGAATGACCGAGTGGGCCGAGCTCCATAGGTTGTCCGGGCTTGCCATGAGGTCTATTGTGGATCATCTGTGGCCGGAAGGGCCAAGGCCGAATAGTTATTTTGGTTTGGTGCAGCAGTTCCTTGGTGTTGTGCCGCGTATCGACACTATGAAGAAGTCAGCGTGCATAGAGGGTGCGCGGATGGCACTTGCTCGTGTCAAGTCATACTGGGCAGACATGGAGGCCACCGCTATTGCAACCCAGGGTTCGTCCGTTGGCCGAGTAGCTGTCGAGCACTACTTTGAAGAAGTCCTTGAAGGCGCTCATTCAATAGAAGCTTAGTGCTCGAAGAATATTATGTTCTAGTGACATGTATACCCATTGAAAAAACAATGTTTTACTGAATTATGAAGGCTGTTTTTGTACTTTTGCCTGAAAGTATTATGATGCCTCCTGTGCGGCCATTTATTTAAATATGTATATAACCTAAAAGTTTGCAGTCGTCGGCTTCAGCCCCCACGCATATATGCGGGGGTGTTCGCAAAAAAACGTGTATTCACACTTGATCCAACGTCTTGGTCCATTAAGGAGGTGGTAGCGCAGCGAACAAGGCAATCGGACTATATTGCTTTAACACCTTCACTTAGCCATAGGAGTTTGACAGTGGGACTACTAGATAGCCCCTGGTACCTCCGCGCTCGTCCGAATACGGGGCACGTACGTACGTGACCGAGAAACGGCCCTTCGTTAATGCGGAGGAATCCCAAAGATTCTGGTGAGTCATCGAGTGGTTGACCAGTCTCGCGCTTTATCACGACAGTCAGTTTTCGGCTTTTTCTACTGAGGTGCTCATCCGGATGAACCAGGGCACAATCGCAGTAGTTCTCCCGGTGCCCCCTTAGCCGATAGAGCGGAACGTAAGGTAGCAAAACACGGGAGCCGGGCAAACCCAACATTTCACCAAACACATGATTCGGAGCTGATGCATATAAGGCCAAACTCGCGACGCCGAACACTCCCTAGGGTATTCGGTCTTTATAACATGTGCCGGGCTGAACAGTGCCCTTGATAATGAACCCCGAGTGTCCAGGTACGTGCAATTCTCTGACGTGGTGAAATGCCAATAACATCAGCATCCTTCTCGGTTATATTAAGTATCCGGAGGATGTGAACAACAAGAGACAGTAAAAAAGGTTTACACAGGGTCTTAATCTAAAAAGAAACCTTTGAGCGGGTCCCTGCTGCTCGTCTGCGCCTGTGTCTCCGTTGTGTCGTATCCTGGACGGGTGTGGCGCGGTTGTCATCTGTAAAAAGAGAAGAACTTAGGTGAAAAGTTGGCGTGCCACAAATGATTGGTTATTCTAAATAAACCACTAAAATTCAAAATAAGTTAAGTTGAGCCGATCTAGCCCCGTTTACACGTAGGAAGCCCCTGGTGCCGTCTATGGGGGTATAACCATCACACCAACCTCGGGTTTACCCCAGTGGTTATGGCTAGTAATGCGCCGGACTCATCGAACCGTGTCCGCGGTCTTGACGACCGATCCTTTAATCTGGTTGGGGGGCGTTTAGTGTTCGGTTGTTAAAGCTGTCACACATTCTTCCGCTTGTAAGAAGCGTTCAACATTTCCACTAATGGTGACGATGCCACGTGGACCGGGCATCTTAAGCTTGAGAGAAGCGTAATGCGGTATTGCATTAAAACGAGTGAAAGCCGCTCTTCCGAGTAATGCTTGATAGCCACTTCGGAATGGAGCGATGTCGAAGGTTAACTTTTCGCTTCGAAAGTTGTCGGGAAAGCCGAATACAACCTCTAGTAATAGAGAGCCCGTGCAGCGGGCCTCTGTGCCTGGTATTACTCCCTTGAAGGTAGTATTACTTTGGCTGATTTTTTTTGGGTCTATCCCCATTTTGCGGACTGTGTCCTGATATATCAGATTTAGACTATTGTCTCCGTCCATAAGGACTCGTGTGAGATGGTATCCATTTATTATTGGGTTCAGCACCAAGGCAGCCGATCCTTCGTGTCGGATGCTTGTTAGGTGATCCCTGCGATCAAAAGTGATCGGGCAGGCCAACCAGGGGTTGAACTTAGGGGTGACGGGCTCTACGGCTCGCGTGTCTCGGAGTGCATGTTTGCTCTTCCTCCTCGTCACGTGGATCACGTTTACTGTTTTGACCTCTGGTGGGAATTTTTTCTGTCCCCCAGTGCTTTGCTGGCGAGGCTCATCCTCGTCTTCGCTTGGTGTGTCCCGCCCCTTGTGTTCGGCGTTTAGCTTACCGGCCTGCTTGAAGACCCAGCATTCTCTATGGGTGTGATTTGCAGGTTTATCGAGGTTGCCGTGAATCTGACATAGTTTGTCTAGGATCTTATTTAGGCCGGACAGTCCGTCTCTGCTGCCTTTAGAAGGCTTTTTCCGTTGACCTGGTCGAGGGCCCCTGAATCCGGCGTTTACCGCCGTATTGTCTGGGTTGTCTTCTGTATTTTGACGCTTGCTTTTACTGCGCCGTGGTTTTCCGTTGCCATCCCTGACTTTGGATGTGCTTGGGTCGCTGGTGCTACTGCGGTCCAACCAACTATCTTCGCCTGCGCAAAAGCGGGTCATGAGGCTTGTCAGGGCTGCCATTGTTCTCGACTTTTCTTGGCCGAGGTGTCTGGCGAGCCATTCGTCTCGGACGATGTGCTTGAAAACTGCTAAGGCTTCGGCGTCCGAACAGTCAACGATTTGGTTCTTCTTACTGAGAAACCTGTTCCAAAGCTTTCGGGCTGACTCTCCGGGCTGCTGAATTATATGACTTAAATCGTCTGCATCCGGAGGTCGGACATAGGTCCCTTGAAAATTAGCCCGAAAAGCATCCTCGAGCTCCTCCCAACTTCCAATGGAGTTTTCGGGGAGGCTTTTTAGCCAGTGTCGAGCTGGTCCTTTAAGCTTGAGGGGCAAGTACTTGATGGCGTGGAGATCGTCTCCGCGAGCCATATGGATATGGAGGATAAAGTCCTCAATCCAGACCCCAGGGTCTATGGTCCCATCGTATGCCTCTACGTTCACTGGTTTGAATCCTTCTGGAAATTCCTGGTCCAGCACCTCATTGTCTGTGTGCAAAAGTAGGGGCTCTCCTTTTGACCCCTTTACTTGTGCACGGGCAGTCAGAGCCGCTCGCCACGGCCACGCATCACACGGCAGGGAAGGGAGGCCGGAGAGAAGCCGAAGGCACAAGACAAATAAAGCAACGACAAGGACCAAGGCCACAAAGATCGGATGGGCGAAGCAGGTTTTCCTTGCCGGGGCAGCCTCGGCGGCCCCGGCAAGACCCTTGCCGGGGCAGCTCGCCCACGCCAGCCGAGCGATCCACCCTTGAGCCCACCAACGCTCAAGAAGATGCATTGGGACAGGGCTCGGGAGGCACCTCCGTGGTGGCATGCAGATCTTTGTGAAGACAAAGAATAGTCAAGATCAAGTGAGGATAGGAAGGCAATCATCCTCACCGAAGAAACCCACAAGACCCCCAGCAAGATCCTTGCCGGGGACACCTACGCCCCGCGGCAAGACCCTTGACGAGCCACCCGGCAAGGCCCTCGCCAGGCGCACCAGCAGGGCCGCTGCCAGGCCCGCACCAACCAAGTTTCCACCGCCGTTCGCATGCAGCTGCCGACCCAACCAGCTGGGCAGGCGCCTGTGTGGCAACATGCAACCCTTCCTGGAGGCTCCACCACCGCGCCACTCAGCTGCTTGCCTGCCTACATGGCACCGCATGCATCGCTGGCCAGGGCGCGTGTCGAAGCAAGGAGGAGCGGCGACGGATGGGACGGGCCTCGCTCTCGTCCCCGATAAAGCAAGAGGACACCTAAGCGATGCATTAAATGCATCTTGTCCTGTAATACGAGGGATAACCTCGCGGCACTGTACCCTTTCCTCCTCCTGCTTGCCACTGTGGCGACCCCTTTTCCTATAAAAGGAGGCCCGAGGCGACCAGGAAAATGATTCGGCTTTTTGGAGCTCGTTACACCCCGTAGCTAGCTCAAGAACTCAGAATACATCCACCAAAGCAGGACTAGGGTTTTACGCATCCTCGCGGCCCGAACCTGGATAAACGAACCGTGTACTCTCTGTCAGATCCGCTCTTCTCTCAACCCCGCGCCCCGCAACCGTAGTAGGGATCCTTGTGATCCCATAGGTGTCGTTCCCACCGACACTCATCGGTGAAACATAGGGGGTGTGCAGCACCCCTGTATTTAGATTTATCAAGGCGTTCGAACGGTTGTGGTATTCAGTTTTGATACTGTGCCGTAGCGCACTTTCTAGATCCATAGATGGATCTGGTCATACTGGATTTTTGGCGCAAGTCCTCACGTAGGCCGTGTGTTGACTTATGTGCGGCCCTGTTAGCCGCTCTATTGCGGCCACGGGGTGGTTGACCCGACCGGTTGGCCGTTTTGTTTTTCGGCTGTGTGGGCTCTACGGCCTCGTCGTCGAATTTGGGCAATAGCTTGCGCTTTGGATAGCTCTTTGCGTGGTAACTTCCACCATGCATTTCTTCGTTGTCAAGCACTTTGTTCCATCTGTTGTTGAGCGTATTTTGTGTGGCCTTGAGCCTTTGCTTCTGCTTCTTCAGACTCCTCGCTGTGGTAATAAGCCTGCTGCGGAGGTTCTCTTGTTCCAAGTGCTTTTCCGGGATGATGTGCACATCTTCGTCCGGACTATTTTCCTCCTCGGAGGGAGTTTTATCAGCTTTATCCTCGGCGTCACCATCTTCGGACATCGGATCCGAACCATGTTCTCCGTTCGCGGCTTCATTTTGCTCTGCCGCTGGATCAGTGTGGTCGTCATTTCCTCTGGAGTCGACCAGGGTGTTATTTTCTCCTTCGCTGTTATCGCTTTTTTTCCGAGGCGAAATTTAGAGCGGCGCCTACGTCGACGCTTTGTTTGCTTCTCGATGGAGCTGTTCTTCCCTGCTTCCTTCCGTTCCTCGCCATTGTTTTCTTTGGGTATATCCACCATGTATATGTCATGTGATGAAGTGGCGGTCCAGCACCCTGTGGGCGGTGGTTCCTGTTCATCTCCTGCATCGTCGTCCATACCGTCGATGTCTTCGGAGTCGAAGTCGAGCATGTCGGTTAAATCGTCGACAGTGGCTACTAAGTGGGCGGTGGGTGGGCAGCGAATTTCTTCGTCGTCCGCATCCAATTCTAGCCGGACATAGTTCGGCCAGGGCTCTCCTGACAGGGAGAGAGACCTTAACGAATTTAGCACGTCGCCGAAGGGCGAGTGCTGAAAGATATCCGCGGAGGTAAACTCCATGATCGGCGCCCAATCGGATTCGATAGGTACGGGCACTGGCGGCTCGGAGTCCGTGGCCGGGGACGAATCCAGTAGTTCGGCGTCACATCTCTCGTGAGGAGTAAAGTCAGTATCCGGCTCTATCGCCGCTGAGAGTGCGACCTCCATGGCGGGGTCTATCCGCCCGTCCTCGGATGGCGCAATTGGCTCCAGATTGAAGGCCGGAGTAGTTGCCAGTGCGATCTCCCGAACACCGTCCGACGGCAGAGCTATATCATGCTCGTCGTGATCGTGCGGCGCACCTGACATGGACTCGAATCCGTCGAAGATCAAGTCTCCATGGATGTCGGCAGTGTAATTCAAGTTTACGAACGACGACGGTGGCGGGCGTAGCTCTCGATCTGCTCCAGATGGCCAAGCGAGTTGGCCCGCAGTGCGAAGCCGCCGAATACGAGGATCTGCCCGGGGAGGAAAACCTCACCCTGGACCGCATCGTTACCGATGATCGAAGGAGCCATCAGGCCTTATGGTGACGAAACAGTGGAACTCTCAATGAAAGCACCAATGTCGGTGTCAAAAACGGCGGATCTCGGGTAGGGGGTCCCAAGCGTGCGTCTAAGGCGGATGGTAACAGGAGGCGGGGACACAATGTTTACCTGTGTTGGGCCCTCTCGATGGAGGTAATACCCTACGTCCTGCTTGATTGATCTTGATGATATGAGTATTACAAGAGTTGATCTACCACGAGATCGTAGAGACTAAACCCTAGAAGCTAGCCTATGGTATGATTGGTGTTGTCCTACGGACTAAACCCTCCGGTTTATATAGACACCGGAGGGGGCTAGGGTTACATAGAGTCGGTTACAATGGGAGGAGATCTACATATCCATATTGCCAAGCTTGCCTTCCACGCCAAGGAGAGTCCCATCCGGACACGGGACGAAGTCTTCAATCTTGTATCTTCATAGTCCAACAGTCCGGCCAAAGGATATAGTCCGGCTATCCGGAGACCCCCTAATCCAGGACTCCCTCAGAGACACTCTCCCCGTTTCGTTGCTATGCATCTCCTAGATAGATCTTACGTGATCGTAGGATTTTTTTTTGAAATTGCATGCTACGTTCCCCAACAGTTTGGATGTTATCTTGTAGCAACCTCCTGTGCCTAAACGTCTTCACTAGCTTGGCAAAAGGTGCTCACCGCACTCATAGCATTTTCACAACGTCGATGTCGTTGCTGTTGTACACGTAGTTCGGACTTGTCATCCTCTCCTTATCTCAGACTAACAATGGACCATGTAATAGATTACACACTTATCATCATGACAAACTGCTATCTCGTGGACCAACATGACCCAGGCCTGAATCATAGCTGTGAGTGTTTCTGCCCAAACGACCATCTTCATTCGTTCGTCCTAGTGGAACCGATGGTGCGGTAAGTAATAGCCAAATCGACCCTACACACTACTTAATGACCTAACACTGGAGGGTGGTGCTATGGTCCTTTCCACCGGTGGCGTTGACAACCTGCCTATGCTGAAGATGAGGCCGATGAGACGAAGATGAAGACAAAGTGGACAAGCAGGTCCTGCTGCTGCCACTATTCGAAAAAGGCAGTGCCTAGGAGGCGCTTAGTCACTAGGCTACGACCAAAAGCCTCGCCTAGGGCATAAGCGAATCTCTAGGCAGGACAAGCAAGAAACCATCCGCTCAAAAGAGAAATCATACTTATTGCACAAACATGCCAAAAAGGGTCATATTCCAATGATATTAGTTGGTAATTTACTTACTTATATGCTTTAAATCAATATAGATACACATTGTAAAACCCAAATACACTCTGATATCCAAAATATACGTCCACCTAGGCAGCACCTAGGGCGCTTAAAGCGCCACCTAGGCTCTAGGAGAAGGCCAACCGCCTCACATATGCCTAACGCCTTTTCCAACCTTGGTTGTTGGAGATTAAAGTTGTCCCCACTACCTAAGTCGTCGCCACCACCGCCAATCTGACTCGCAACCGCCGCCAGTGCCAAGAACCGCCGCTATATTTGTACTTAGCTAGAGGTGGGTGAGTAAAAGGAGCGGGAGGGAGGGGGCATATTTCGCGCCATCCCCCGGTGGAAGATTTCGGTTTCTCACCATTTCCCTACCCAATCCCCTCTGCACCGTCGCGCATGCCCCTCACCTCCCTTTTGCGCTTGGCTCAGCACGGCTTGCTGGAAACGGCCTATCAGAGCGTTCCTAGCGAGCGAGATGCATGGCTGCTTTAAAGTCCGTGCCTGTCCGGGTCAGGCTCTCATGTACAACAAAAACAAACACCCAAATTCTAGTAAGCTTGTTCAGAATTGTGTTCATAGCACGGAGAAAGCTGCAACCAAAGGGGTTTTCTTGCATCCAGCGGGTCTGCTTGGGCTGGATGTAGGCAACCAAACGCATCATATGGGCATCTCAATGCTCAAGTCTTCTTCCAATATGACACAACAGCCATCGACGAGGCTTCCCGCTGGTCCACCTGTTCGCGTACGCACGATGTTGCTGAAAAATGGAGGGGAGGCCTGTGTCAGAAGCTTGTGGAGGACGTGTACCTGCAGGACGGAGCGGGCTGTAGGCAGGGTACCCTGAAAAAATAAATTGAACTGCAGGGAGGCATGGCTGGCGATCTCGCCCATCCATCCACATTCCGCCGTGCATAATTACCAACTGTAAGAAGTACTGTGCCTACGCGAGGGCTGCAAGTGCAGGCCTGCAATAATCGGCGCCTGCCATGTCCTGCAATGGCGTACTATCCACGCAATCAAGGCAACAACTCGAGACAAAAACACCATCTCGAGAGAGAACCCACCCGCGATGTGGAGCGCCGGATCCAGATCGGATGGGCCGCGCTGCTGCCTGCGTTTTGACTCCGGCACAGCATTTCGCAGCACGCTCGCTCCCTCCCAGTAGCCCGTCCCAGCCCCAGGGTCCAGAGTTCAGACCCTGGGCGGCCGGGCCCCACCCCAGACGAGACGCACGTCGTGGCTGTCATGTGCTGCAGCGCCGCGCACGGCGGTCCCAGTCGGATCCCATGCACACATGCCCGCCCCACCCCACCCCCAGCCCCCAGGCGGCCAACAACCGCCGGCCCAGCAGCGTCCCATTCACAATAATCCGCTCCGCCACCTGAACGCCTCTCGCGATCGGCTCCCGCGTCGCGTGCCCCCGCCCGGGCGGCAGCGGCAGCGGCGGCAACGGCAACAAGGGACATGAACGGCTCGCGCTTTGGTGGGTTGGGTTGGGTGCCGGGACAAGGAGCAGCCAGCGGCAACAGCTCACCCACTGTCTTCTCTTGCCTTCACTGCGTCGTGTCATGCACCCATCCCCAACTGAACAGGAGGGAGCCGGGCAGCGCTCACGTGGTGGGCCTATCGGCCGGCCAATAGCGCCAGCAGTTTCCGTTCACGTCGCAGCGCGCGTGCGTGTGCGCGTAAAGGGGGTTCGTCGTGTGTCCGTTTTGTTCTGTCTCCCCCGTCCCTCGCCAGGAGTCCACAGGGACAGGAGTGCTCCGCGGGCACAGTTCCTGTACGGCCTCTCGCTTTTCTTCTTCTCGACTGTGTACGACCTCTTGCGTTTAAGGTTGTACTCCTACTTTTTCTTCCAAGAACAGATTAAGGAGGCAGTGGACCTGATTAGCCGATGCGGTGCAGTACAAGTTTTCTAAGATTCGTGTAGGGCACTGCTAGGCGTCGCTGTGCGGGAAGCAGTTCCCGACGGGCCGGCTGCCTCTTCCCTGCCGTCCGATCTCACTTATGTAATATTTGGTTCGTCTGACCACAACGGAATAAAACTTCTGCCTGCATTAAACCTTCGCAACATTGTAAACACATTCATTCAATGTATGCAATAAATCTCTTCTTGACACGGCAAATCACTGAAAAATTATCGCAATAGTTGTAGCGTAGAAGAGAACTTCAGGCTAACACGCGCTTTGCCACGCCGTTCTTCACTCGTGGGGTTAACTCTTTTTTTATATCTATAAATACATTATTTCGGTCATGGTGTTAGCCGATGGTGGTTATGTGAGCCACTTGAAAGCTCTCGTGCCACGTTTAGACTGTGGAATTACTGCTATAACACTCACATGGGCCGTCCCACGAAGCTTTTGCTCGCTCAGGTCAGCTCCCCGCTCCACTCGCTTCGTTGCTAGCTTAGAAAAAATCGGCTAAATTTATTTATTTGAAAAGTTCTTTAAATCAAAAGATGTCACGGATTTTACAAACATTGTGTATTAAAAAAGATATTTTATTCATCGATTAAAAAAATCCAATTTTGTTTAAAAAATATTTGTGAATTTAAAAGTTCTCAAACCCAAAAATGATCACTAACTTTTAGAATTGTTTGTGAACTTTAAAAATGTATGCGATAAATTTTCATGAATTTAAAAAAATATTTGCGGATTTTAATAAATATTTACAGTTTTTTAATGTTCAAGAATTTTCATAAACATTCATGGACTAAAAAGTGTAAATATAAAAGTAAAAAAATTAAGAAAATTAAAACCCAAAACACTTAACCAATGAGACATACTTCCAGACGGGCCTGTTAGTGTCCTCACCAGTCCCGATGCGCGAGGAGGCTTCAAATTAAGGGTGCTTAGTATCTCTATGTATGTTTACAACAACACATGAAAACTACTTTGCATCATTGATGGAAAAACTATCAAAGATGCCCAGGATCACTACAACAACCTGTTCATGAGCACGTAGAAGAACACACACAAGCCTATAACAAGGCTTGTCAAGACAACATATGCAACATTGAAACTCCTAAAACCGTTAACCGACATTTTGGAGCAATGATCTCATCGACGCTGAATCCGGCTCGCTGAAGCACAACCTTAATTTCCATCCTTCATCATTCTAATACAGCTAGACGAGTTGTTCCCAGCTTCATTGTCGACATCGGTGGTCCAATCATGCCATCTTGGCATTGGCGAATTTGCTCCTCCATTGTTCTCTCACATTCGCAAATGGAGGTGTTCTTGTGCTTGTGATGCAAGTCCCTCTATTTCTTGGGGAACTATGCCAAATATTTGACAAAATGACTACCAGAGAGTTTGAAGAAGAAGATGAGGCGAAGTGGGATTCCAAAACTGGGAACACGTTAGCTCCAATATTGCTTCGATATGGTAGGATCTAGAGTAATAGGCTCACATAAATCTCCAATTGGAGGTAACTTTTTAACATATTCAACTTTAATACCTCTTTCATGTTGTAAATATGCCCTAGAGGCAATAATAATTGTGTTATTATTTATTTCCAAGTTTATAATGAATGTTTATGTTCTATTCTATAACTACAATGGTTCTCCAATCTGCAATAACCACGAGGCTCAGAGCAAAACTCATATGCACGTGTACGATAATAAATGGTAAAATAGATTCCTACTCTTGCCTCTAAGACTATCTCAAGTGTTGCATGATGGTTTTACTTTCCTGATCATGGGCATGAGTTAAGTGTAACGATGATGCCGATAACATTGAGGGCACGATGTTAGAGGAACACTTGTGTTGAATTCATCCAAGTTATAAGTTATAGTAGGAGATGATGTCGTCACAAGTTAACGTATAACTTATAACTTATGCGTAATTCCTTACACCAAGAGAATGTTGAGTCACTTCATACTGAAGGATGCACTTCAGGGTTCTTCTAACATCAACAGTAACATGGTGATCATAACAACAACTTACAGATTCATTGGAAACGTATGACAGGGGACTAGAGACTCGAGACTGGCATTTGCTCCTTCGACGATGGATAGATATTCTTAGGGCCCTCTCGGTGTGACAGTATCAATCATTTTCTGGCCAAACACAGCGCGACTTATTCATAGGGATGCCGGAACACAAGAACAAGAAAATAGAACAAAACCGATAATGAGGAGACTTTTCATAGTGATCACGTGCTGACTCGCGGGGATGCCGATATATGTCACACCGGGGTTTCTAAAGTACCGCGAAGCAAAAGGAATATCATATGGTAGCTAAATGTTCACTCGATAATCATTCGTCTGAGTGAAGGGGTCAATATGTCCACGTTATACTATTGATTTGAGTTAAGAGCTTAGGAGAGTATCATCGGGAAAGTTTTAGAGACATAAATTGTTTTGAGAGAGAACCAGAAGTGTTTCAGAGAAACCAAAAGCGTTCACAGAAAACCGTATAAAATCGGGAAGGTGGAAAAGTTCCAGAACATGTATAACTACGCAGGAGGAATTTTCGGAGCCCCCTAGGATTAAACAGGTGCCTTGGGCGAGCCCCAATAGGAAAAGTCATATATAGGTCCGCCGCATGGGCCTTAAGGCCCAATAGGGTGCCCCCCTTTATGACCAAGCCTGGCTTGGTGCGGCTAGGGTTTGGGGGCTGACCCCATGCCTTGGTGCACGCCTCAAGGGGGAGGACCCTCGTCCAAGTCAGTCTTCCCTCCCCAACACACACACACACAGATATATATATATATATATATATATGTATATATGTCGGCGTCCTGGGAACGGGGGTGCCCAGACTTGCCTGCCTGCGGCCCGTGGCGTGGCCCTATCAACGGCTCGGTACGGCCCAGCTTCAGCAGCAACAACTTAAGACCCTCGCGAGGGGCCAAGCCTCACGAGGTGGACGACACCAAGACCTCCCCGGGGGCTGCCTCACTGGGATGGCTCCCGAGGAGCGGAGATATCTATGCAGGGCGCACCTCGCGAGGTTCACATGACGCGAGCCATGACGACCAAGGCCAGGCGGGCCCCAGCGGGCGCAGTGTACCAGTTTCCTCTTTGGTGCTAAGGAGGCAAGCGCGGGCGCGGAGTCCCGAGGAATCAAGCAAAGGTTTCCATTCCGGTGCAACAAGACCAAGACTGCTAGGACGGCAAGACGGAGGTCATCGCGGAGCCCACCGCAGCGTCACCACTAGAGCCTTTGGCAGACGAAGACTACTTTTGTCAAGATAGTTGTCTCCCTTCAAAATTGGCCGTTGTGGGATCCCTTCCCGCCTACATTTGGGAAGAGGAACAAGGCCGCTATAAATAGAACCTAGCCACCACCTTCGCAGAGGACGGATCCATTCCACCCCGACCACCTCACCAGCTCATCGAGCCCAAGAACACCTCATCTCCTGAGGTTATTCTACCACTATCCTAGTTTATCCTCAGCCCCTCGAGGCAATCCACCACAAAGCTGGAGTAGGGTATTACACCGCAAGGTGGCTGATACGTCTCCAACGTATCTATAATTTTTGATTGCTCCATGCTACATTATCTACTGTTTTGGACTATATTGGGCTTTATTTTCCACTTTTATACTATTTTTGGAACTAACCTATTAACCGGAGGCCCAGCCCAGAATTGCTGTTTTTTTGCCTATTCAGTGTTTCGAAGAAACGGAATATCCAACGGAGTCCAAACGGAATGAAACCTTCGGGAACGTGATTTTCTCACCGAACGTGATCCAGGAGACTTGGACCCTACTCTAAGAAGTAAGAGAGGCAGTCATGAGGGTGGGGGGTGCGCCCCCTGCCTCGTGGGCCCCCTGTTGCTCCACTGACGTACTCCTTTCTCCTATATATACCTACGTACCCCCAACAGATCAGAACAGGAGCCAAAAACCTAATTCCACCGCCGCAACTTCCTGTTTCCACGGGATCCCATCTTGGGGCCTGTTAGGAGCTCACGGAGGGCATCCACCATGGAGGGCATCTACATCATCACCATAGCCCCTCTGATGAAGTGTGAGTAGTTTACTTGAGACCTTGGGTCCATAGCTAGTAGTTAGATGGCTTCTTCTCTCTTTTTGGATCTCAATACAATATTCTCCCCCTCTCGTGGAGATCTATTCGATGTAATCTTCTTTTTGCGGTGTGTTTGTTGAGACCGATGAATTGTGGGTTTATGATCAAGATTATCTATGAACAATATTTGAATCTTCTCTGAATTGTTTTATGTATGATTGGTTATCATTGCAAGTCTCTTCGAATTATCCGTTTGGTTTGGCCAACTAGATTGGTAGTTCTTGCAATGGGAGAAGTGCTTAGCTTTGGGTTCAATCTTGCGGTGTCCTTTCCCGAAGGATGAAGGGGCAACAAGGCACGATTGTATTGTTGCCATCGAGGATAACAAGATGGGGTTTTATAATATTGCATGAATTTATCCCTCTACATCATGTCATCTTGCTTAAGGCGTTACTCTGTTTTCATTATTGATACTCTAGATGCATGCTGGATAGCGGTCGATGAGTGGAATAATAGTAGTAGATGCAGGCGGGAGTCGGTCTACTTGTCTCGGACGTGATGCCTATATAGATGATCATACCTAGATATTCTCATAACTATGCTCAATTCTATCAATTGCTCAACAGTAATTTGTTCACCCACCGTAGAATACTTATGCTCTTGAGAGAAGCCTCTACTGAAACCTATGGCCCCCGGGTCTATTCTCATCATATCAATCTCCATTACTTTAATACTTGCTTTGTTTTTTTACTTTGCCTTTTACTTTTCACTTTGCATCTCTATACCAAAAATACCAAAAATATTATTTATCATCTCTATCAGATCTCACTCTCGTAAGTGACCGTGAAGGGATTGACAACTCCTAATCGCGTTGGTTGCGAGGAGTTATTGTTTTGTGCAGGTACGAGGGACTTGTGCGTAGCCTCCTACTGGATTGATACCTTGGTTCTCAAAAACTGAGGGAAATACTTACGCTACTTTACTGCATCATCCTCTCCTCTTCGGGGAAATCCAACGTAGTGCTCAAGAGGTAGCAAGAAGAATTTCTAGCGCTGTTGCCGGGGAGGCTTACGCAAGAGCAAGTCAAGACTTGGACTCCTAACAACAAGCCACTTCTGGCACCGTTAAAGTCTACATACCAAGTACCCATCACAATCCCTATCTCCCGCATTACATTATTTGCCATTTGCCTCTCGTTTTCCTCTCCCCCACTTCACCCTTGCCGTTTTATTCGCCCTCTCTTTCCCAATCTCCTCCTCTTTTTCCCGTTTGCCTTTTTCTCGCTTGCCTTTTGTTTGGTCGTGTGTTGGATTGCTTGTCTGTCGTGATGGCTCAAGATACTACCAAATTGTGTGACTTCACCAATACCAATAATAATGATTTCCTTAGCACTCCGATTGCTCCTCTTGCCAATACTGAATCTTGTGAAATCAATACTGCTTTGTTGAATCTTGTTATGAAAGATCAATTCGCCGGCCTTCCTAGTGAAGATGCAGCTACTCATCTGAATAGCTTCGTTGATTTATGTGATATGCAAAAGAAAAAAGATGTCGATAATGATGTCGTTAAATTGAAGCTATTTCCTTTTTCGCTTAGAGATCGTCCTAAAGCGTGGTTTTCATCTCTGCCTAAAAATAGTATTGATTCTTGGAACAAGTGCAAAGATGCTTTTATCTCTAAGTATTTTCCTCCCGCTAAGATTATCTCTCTTAGGAACGATATTATGAATTTTAAGCAACTTGATCATGAACATGTTGCACAAGCTTGGGAGAGAATGAAATTAATGATATGTAATTGTCCTACTCATGGTTTAAACTTGTGGATGATTATACAAACTTTTATGCCGGATTGAATTTTGCTTCTAGAAATCTTTTAGATTCGGCCGCGGGAGGCACTTTTATGGAAATCATTCTAGGAGATGCTACTAAACTTCTATATAATATTATGGTTAATTATTCTCAATGGCATACCGAAAGTTCTACTAATAAAAAAGTGCATGCGATAGAAGAAATTAATGTTTTGAGTGGAAAGATGGATGAACTTATGAAATTATTTGCTACTAAGGGTGTTTCTTCTAATCCTAATGATATGCCTTTATCTACCTTGATTGAGAATAATAATGAATCTATGGATGTGAATTTTGTTTGCAGGAATAATTTTGGTAACAACGCATATAGAGGGAATTTTAATCCTAGGCCTTATCCTAGTAATTCCTCTAATAATTATGGAAATTCCTACAACAATTCTTATGGAAATTTTAATAAGATGCCCTCTAAATTTGAGACTAGTGTTAAAGAATTTATGAGTTTGCTAAAGAATTTTAATGCTTTGCTTGAGGAGAAATTGCTTAAAGTTGATGATTTGGCTAGGAACGTTGATATAATTTCTCTTGAAATTGATTCTTTAAAGCTTAGATCTATTCCTCCTAAGCATGATATCAATGAGTCTCTCAAAGCTATGAGAATTTCCATTGATGAGTGCAAAGAAAGAACCGCTAGGATGCGTGCTTCCAAAGATGCCTTTATTAAAGCGTGTTCTTCCAATTCCTATGAAAATCAAGATGAAGATCTAAAAGTTATTGATGTGTCCCCCATTAAATCTTTGTTTTTCAATATGAATCTTGATGAAACTGAATATGATCTTCCTTTACCTAGAAGGCATTCTAAGAATTCGGAGTTTTTAGATCTTGATGATGAAATTGATAAATGTGGGATTGAAAGAAATAAAAACCTAGATGTTGCTAAACCCACTATATTGGATCTCAAGGAATTTAATTATTAAAATTGCTCTTTAATTGATTTTATTTCCTTGTTGCAATCCGTGCTAAATTCTCGTCATGCTTATAGTCATAATAAGGCCTTTACCGAACACATTGTTGATGCCTTGATGCAATCTTATGAAGAAAAACTTGAGTTGAAGGTCTCTATCCCTAGAAATCTCTATGATGAGTGGGAACCTACTATTAAAATTAAAAATTAAGAGTTTCATGCCTTGTGTGATTTGGGTGCTAGTGTCTCTACTATCCCCAAAACCTTGTGTGGTTTGCTAGATTTCCGTGACTTTGATGATTGCTCTCTAAACTTGCATCTTGCGGATTCCACTATTAAAAAGCCTATGGGAAGAATCAATGATGTTCTTATTGTTGCAAATAGGAATTATGTGCCCGTAGATTTTATCGTTCTTGATATAGATTGTAATCCTTCTTGCCCTATTATTCTTGGTAGACCTTTCCTTAGAACGATTGGTGCAATTATTGATATGAAGGAAGGGAATATTAGATTCCAATTTCCCTTAAAGAAGGGCATGGAACACTTTCCTATAAAGAAAATAAAATTACCATATGAATCTATCATGAGAGCCACCTATGGATTGCCTACCAAAGATGGCAATACCTAGATCTATCCTTGCTTTTATGCCTAGCTAGGGGCGTTAAACGATAGCGCTTGTTGGGAGGCAACCCAATTTTATTTTTAGCTTTTTTGCTTTTGCTTCTGTTTAGGAATAAATAATCCATATAGCCTCTGTTTAGATGTGGTTTTATGTTTTAATTAGTGTTTGTACCAAGTTACACCTATAGGACCTTCTTGGATGATAGTTATTTGATCTTGCTGTAATTTCCAGAATCTTTCTGTTCACGAAAACAATTGTTAAAAATCACCAGAACGTGATAAAATACTGATTCCAATTGATAATGATCATTAAACAAATTGTCTAGGTCTTCCTATTTTGGTAGAATTTTTCGAGTTCCAAAAGTTTGCGTTAGTTACAGATTACTACAGACTATTCTGTTTTGGACAGATTCTGTTTTTCGTGTGTTGTTTGCTTATTTTGATGAATCTATGGCTAGTAAAATAGTTTATAATCCATAGAGAAGTTGGAATACAGTAGGTATAACACCAATATAAATAAAGAATGAGTTCATTACAGTACCTTAAAGTAGTCTTTTGTTTTATTTCTCTAACGGAGCTCACGAGATTTCTATTGAGTTTTGTGTTGTGAAGTTTTCAAGTTTTGGGTAAATTCTTTTGATGGATTATGAACAAGGAGTGGCAAGAGCCTAAGCTTGGGGATGCCCATGGCACCCCCAAGATAAACCAAGGACACCAAAAAGTCAAAGCTTGGGGATGCCCCGGAAGGCATCCCCTCTTTCGTCTACTTCCATCGGTAATTTACTTGGAGCTATATTTTTATTCACACCATGATATGTGTTTTGCTTGGAGCGTATTGTATTATTTGCGTCTTTGCTTGTTAGTTTTACCACAATCATCCTTGATGTACGCACCTTTTGAGAGAGCCATACATAAATTGGAATTTGATAGAATACTCTATGTGCTTCACTTATATCTTTTGAGCTTGATAGTTTTGCTCATAGTGCTTCACTTATATCTTTTGAGCGTGATAATTTTTGATCTAGTGCTTCACTTAGATCTTTTAGAGCACAATGGTGGATTTATTTTAAAGAAACTATTGATCTCTCATGCTTCACTTAGATTATTTTGAGAGTCGTTAATAGCATGTAATTTGCTTAATATTAATATACTTGGTATTCAAGATATGTGAAACTTTCTTTTGAGTGCATTGAATAATAAGAAAAGTTTGATGCTTGATAATTGTTTTGAGATATGAAGATGGTGATATTAAAGTCATGCTAGTTGAGTAGTTGTGAATTTAAAGAATACTTGTGTTGAAGTTTGTGATTCCCGTAGCATGCACGTATGGTGAACCGTTATGTGATGAACTCGGAGCATGATTTATTTATTGATTGTCTTCCTTATGAGTGGCGGTCGGGGACGAGCGATGGTCTAAGGAGGCAAGCGCGGGCGCGGAGTCCCGAGGAATCAAGCAAAGGTTTCCATTCTGGTGCAACAAGACCAAGACCGCCAAGACGACAAGACGGAGGTCATCGCGGAGCACACCGCAGCGTCACCACCAGAGCCTTTGGCAGGCGAAGACTACTTTTGTCAGGATAGCTTGTACTAGTTGTATCCCTTTAAAATTGGCCGTTGTGGGATCCCTTCCCGCCTACATTTGGGAAGAGGAACAAGGCCGCTATAAATAGAACCTAGCCACCACCGTCGCAGAGGACGGATCCATTCCACCCCGACCACCTCACCAGCTCATCGAGCCCAAGAACACCTCATCTCCTGAGGCTATTCTACCACTATACTAGTTTATCCTCAGCCCCTCAAGGCAATCCACCACAAATCTGGAGTAGGGTATTACACCGCAAGGTGGCTGATACGTCTCCAACGTATCTATAATTCTTGATTGCTCCATGCTACTTTATCTACTGTTTTTGGACTATATTGGGCTTTATTTTCCACTTCTATATTATTTTTTGGACTAACCTATTAACCGGAGGCCCAGCCCAGGATTGCTGGTTTTTGCCTATTTCAGTGTTTCGAAGAAACGGAATATCAAACGGAGTCCAAACGGAATGAAACCTTCGAACGTGATTTTCTCACCGAACGTGATCCAGAGACTTGGACCCTACTCCAAGAAGAAATGTGAGGCGGTCACGAGGTGGGCGCGCGCCCCTAGGCGCGCCCCGCCTCGTGGGCCCCTGTTGCTCCACCGACGTACTCCTTTCTCCTATATATACCTACGTACCCCCAACAGATCAGAACATGAGCCAAAAACCTAATTTCACCGCCGCAACTTCCTGTATCCACGAGATCCCATCTTGGGGCCTGTTCCGGAGCTCCGTCGGAGGGGGCATCCACCACGGAGGGCTTCTACATCATCACCATAGCCCCTCCGATGAAGTGTGAGTAGTTTACTTCAGACCTTCGGGTCCATAGCTAGTAGCTAGATGGCTTCTTCTCTCTTTTTGGATCTCAATACAATGTTCTCCCCCTCTCTCGTGGAGATCTATTTGATGTAATCTTCTTTTTGCTGTGTGTTTGTTGAGGCCGATGAATTGTGGGTTTATGATCAAGATTATCTATGAACAATATTTGAATCTTCTCTGAATTCTTTTATGTATGATTGGTTATCTTTGCAAGTCTCTTCGAATTATCCGTTTGGTTTGGCCAACTAGATTGGTAGTTCTTGCAATGGGAGAAGTGCTTAGCTTTGGGTTCAATCTTGCGGTGTCCTTTCCCAGTGACAGAAGTGGCAGCAAGGCACGTATTGTATTGTTGCCATCGAGGATAACAAGACGGGGTTTTTATCATATTGAATGAATTTATCCCTCTACATCATGTCATCTTGCTTAAGGCGTTACTCTGTTTTTAACTTAATACTCTAGATGCATGCTGGATAGCGGTCGATGAGTGGAGTAATAGTAGTAGATGCAGGCAGGAGTCGGTCTACTTTTCTCGGACGTGATGCCTATATACATGATCATACCTAGATATTCTCATAACTATGTTCAATTCTGTCAATTGCTCAATAGTAATTTGTTCACCCACCGTAGAATACTTATGCTCTTGAAGAAGCCACTAGTGAAACCTATGGCCCCCGGGTCTATTCTCATCATATCAATCTCCATTACTTTAATACTTGCTTTGTTTTTTACTTTGCCTTTTACTTTTCACTTTGCATCTCTATACCAAAAATACCAAAAATATTATTTATCATCTCTATCAGATCTCACTCTCGTAAGTGACCGTGAAGGGATTGACAACCCCTAATCGCGTTGGTTGCGAGGAGTTATTGTTTTGTGCAGGTACGAGGGACTTGTGCGTAGCCTCCTACAGGATTGATACCTTGGTTCTCAAAAACTAAGGGAAATACTTACGCTACTTTACTGCATCATCCTATCCTATTCGGGGAAATCTAACGTAGTGCTAAGGAGGTAGCAGTGGCCCGAACCAGGATAAACTCCCGTGTCTCTTGTTCTTTGGGTTCATCGAGCTAGGCCATGGAATCATGTAGCAGGCAGATTGGGAGGAGAGAGTTCTTTGTGTGCACCCCATAGTTCGAACCTCTCAAGGGTCTGTGGAACCCCGAATCTGACATTTGGCGCGCCAGGTAGGTGTGCGCCGAAGCCTCTCCTCCGTTGATCGACTCGTTGCCGCTTCACTGTCTCCATGGCTGATGCTCGCCGAGCCCGTGCTGAGCGTCGAGCCGCTCTCTCCGCGCGTGTCGCCCAGACAGCGCCCGTCAGCGGGCCTCCCCGTTGTTCTCCATCACCTGCCGCCAACGCCGCCACCAGCCCGGCGGGAAACGAGCAGCAAGCTTCGTCGCTCCACCCCTCCGTGCGAAGGGACGGACGCATCGCCACCCCGTCGCTGACTCTAGCCGGCTCATTGTCCCATGCTCACCACGGGCCCACGGACGCGCAGGCTGCGCTGCTGATGGCGCGCGAGCTCCTGCCCTACCGCCCCGTCGACGACCTCTACAAGGATCGGCTGGACCGCATTGCCGAGCTCGTCAGCGCCGCTGGGGGCTCTCCTACACCATCCCTCTCGCTGCCTCGCCCGCCTCCTGCTGCGTGCGACGTAGCCCATGGAGCGCCTCCACCACCTCCACGTCAAGATGTCATCCTCAGACCGAGACGCGCGGCCCCGCGGCATGACCCACCGCGCGGGCACCCGCGCATGAAGAACAAAGTTGCGAGGAGGTCCAGCGGCCGCGAGCGGATGGTCCCGCGCTCCCTGCACTACCACATCAAGACCGCGCGCCGCCTGCAGTGGCGGCGCGAGGGTACCAAGACCAGGCTCCACCTCCACACGAGCTCCAGTGACCACCGCGGGCTGCCGCGCCTTCACCCCTGAGCTGTGCAACGTCGTCTTGCCGGGCAAGTTCAAGCCTGACCTGCCTCCTTGCTACAACGGCACCCCCGACCCTGCGGAGTTCCTGCAGCTCTACGAGCTGAGCATCAAGGCGGCCAGCGGCGACGAGAAGGTTATGGAGAATTGGTTTCCCATGGCCCTCAAGGATGGCGCGCTTGTGGCTCCTGAACCTGCCTGCGGGATCGATCTCCTCCTGGGGCGAGATGCGTGAGCGTTTCATTGCCAACTTCCAAGGGACGCGCGACCGCCCGCCTGTCGTGGGTGACCTGCGGCGCATCAAGCAGCAGCCAGGGGAGACCCTGCAGAAGTACATCCAGCGCTTCAACAGTGTTCGCCTCAAGATCCCCAAGGTTTCGGACGAGGCCATCATCTCAGTGTTCCGTGATGGTGTCCGTGGTGTGATACGTCCATTTTGCATCATGCTTTTATATCGATATTTATTTCTTTATGGGATGTTATTACACGTTATGTCACAATACTTATGCCTATTCTCTCTTATTTTACAAGGTTTACATAAGGAGGAGAATGCCGGCATTTGGAATTCGGCTGGAAAAGGAGCAAATATTAGAGACCTATTCGCACAACTCCAAAAGTCCTGAAACTCCACGAAAGTTATTTTTGGAAATAATAAAAATATTGAACGGAAGAAATGCGTCGAGAGGGGCCCCACACAGCCACGAGGGTGGGGGCGTGCCCTACCCAGTGGCGCCCCTGCCTCATGGGCCCCTGTTGGCCCTCGGTGGCCATCTTCGCTATATGAGGTCTTTCGTCCAAGAAAAATCAGAAGCAACCTTTCGGGACGAGACTCACCGCCACGAGGCGGAACCTTGCGGAACAATCTAGGGCTCCGTGAGCTGTTCTGCTGGGGACACTTCCCTCCGGGGGGGAAATCATCGCCATCGTCATCACCTGCGCTCCTCTCATCGGGAGAGGGCAATCTCCATCAACATCTTCACCAGCACCATCTCCTCTCAAAACCCTAGTTCATCTCTTGTATCCAATTCTTGTCTCCAAGTCCGGGATTGGTACTAGTAGGTTGCTAGTAGTGTTGATTACTCCTTGTAGTTGATGCTAGTTGGTTTATTTGGTGGAAGACCATATGTTCAGATCATTTATGCATATTAATACCCCTCTGATTATGAACATGAATATTCTTTGTGAGTAGTTACGTATGTTCTTGAGGACATGGGAGAAGTCTTGCTATTAGTAGTCATGTGAATTTGGTATTCGTTCGATATTTTGATGAGATGTATGTTGTCTAGCCTCTAGTGGTGTTATGTGAACGTCGACTACATAACACTTCACCATTATTTGGGCCTAGAGGAAGGCATTGGGAAGTAATAAGTAGATAATGGGTTGCTAGAGTGACAGAAGCGTAAACCCTAGTTTATGTGTTGCTTCGTAAGGGGCTGATTTGGATCCACATGTTTCATGCTATGGTTAGGTTTACCTTAATACTTTTGTTGTAGTTGCGGACGCTTGCAATAGAGGTTAATCATAAGTGGGATGCTTGTTCAAGTAAGAACAACACCCAAGCACCGGTCCACCCACATATCAAATTATAAAAGTACCAAACGCGAATCATATGAACGTGATGAAAACTAGCTTGACGATATATCCCATGTGTCCTCGGGAGCGCTTTTCTCTATATAAGAGTTTGTCCAGGCTTGTCCTTTGCTACAAAAAGGATTGGGCCACCTTGGTGCACTTTATTTAATTTTGTTACTTGTTGCTCGTTACAAATTATCATATCACAAAAATATCTGTTATCACTTATTTCAGTACTTGCAGAGAATACCTTGCTGAAAACCGCTTATCATTTCCTTCTGCTCCTCGTTGGGTTCGACACTCTTACTTATCGAAAGGACTACGATAGATCCCCTATACTTGTGGGTCAAATTGATGTCAAGATGAAGGAGGAGCTCGCCATCCACAAGGACCTGTGTACGGCTCTGGAGATGTTCAACATGGCAACCAAGTGCGCGAGAGCTGAGGAAGGGTGCCTCTCCCTCCTCGAGCTCCCGGCGGCCGACCCATAAGACAAGAAGGTCAAGACCAAGGACGTGAAGCGCAAGGGGGCGGCCGTGCTCGCGGCTGAGCCGAAGATAAAGCACGGCTGCGACCACCCAGAGTCATCCAAGGGCAGCCGCCTGTTTTGCGCCTTCCACAACGTACATAGCCACAACACCAATGACTATCAAGAGCTTAGGGCCATCCGCGACGGGCGCTTCGGTCGGCGCCCCGAGCGCAACAACTGAGGCTGCGACCGCGTAGGAGGCAGAACTGGAGGACGCTATCGATGATCGCGGCCCCCGCTGATATGTCTCCAACGTATCTATAATTTTTGATTGCTCCATGCTATATTATCTACTGTTTTGGACCATATTGGGCTTTATTTTCCACTTTTATATTATTTTTGGGACTAACCTATTAACCGGAGGCCCAGCCTGTAATTGCTGTTTTTGCCTATTTGGTGTTTCAAAGAAACGGAATATCAAACGGAGTCCAAACGGAATGAAACCTTCGTGAACGTGATTTTCTCATCAGATATGATCCAGGAGATTTGGACCCTCGGTCAAGAAAGGAGGGAGGCGGCCATGAGGGTGGAGGGCACACCCCCCTAGGGCGCGCCCCCTGCCTCGTGGGCCCCCCGAAGCTCCACCGACGTACTCCTTCCTGCTATATATACCTATGTACCCCCAACATATCAGATATGGAGCAAAAAACCTAATTCCACCGCCGCAACTTTCTGTATCCACGAGATCCCATCTTGGGGCCTGTTCCGAGTTCATGGAAGGGGAATCCACCACGGAGGGCTTCTACATCATCATCATAGCCTCTTGATTGAAGTGTGAGTAGTTTACTTCAGACCTTGGGTCCATAGTTAGTAGCTAGATGGCTTCTTCTCTCTTTTGGATCTCAATACAATGTTCTCCCCTCTCTCGTGGAGATCTATTCGATGTAATCTTCTTTTTGTGGTGTGTTTGTTGAGACCAATGAATTGTGGGTTTATGATCAAGATTATCTATGAGCAATATTTGAATCTTCTCTGAATTCTTTTATGTATGATTGGTTATCTTTGCAAGTCTCTTCGAATTATCCGTTTGGTTTGGCCAACTAGATTGGTAGTTCTTGCAATGGGAGAAGTGCTTAGCTTTGGGTTCAATCTTGCGGTGTCCTTTCCGAGTGACAGTAGGGGCAGCAAGGCACGTATTGTATTGTTGCCATCGATTATAACAAGTTGGGGTTTTTATCATATTGCATGAATTTATCCCTCTACATCATGTCATCTTGCTTAAGGCGTTACTCTGTTTTCATTAACTTAATACTCTAGATGCATGCTGGATAGCGGTCGATGAGTGGAGTAATATAGTAGATGCAGGCAGGAGTCGGTCTACTTGTTTCGGACGTGATGCTTGTATACATGATCATACCTAGATACTCTCATAACTATGCTCAATTGTGTCAATTTCTCAACAGTAATTCGTTCACCCACCGTAAAATACCTATGCTCTTGAGAGAAGTCACTAGTGAAATCTATGGCCCCCGGGTCTATTCACATCATATTAATCTCCCTACGCTTTATTATTGCTTTGCTTTTTTACTTTGCCTTTTATTTTACTTTGCTTCTTTATACCAAAAATACCAAAAATATTATTTATCATCTCTATCAGATCTCACTCTCGTAAGTGACCGTGAAGGGATTGACAACCCCTTATCGCGTTGGTTGCGAGGAGTTATTTGCTTTGTGCAGGTACGAGGGACTCGCACGTAGCCTCCTACTGGATTGATACCTTGGTTCCCAAAAACTGAGGGAAATACTTACGCTACTCTGCTGCATCATCCTCTCCTCTTCGGGGAAAACCAACGCAAGCTCAAGACGTAGCACCCGCCAGGAGTGGCGCGACCAGCCTCATGAGGATAGCTGTCAAGGCCAGCCTCGCGAGGGCGCCTGGAGAGACCAGCCTCGTGAGTAACGTCCTCAGGGTAATGCCGGCCTCCCTCCACTTCCACCACCACCAAGGCGGAACGAAGACCATCACCGGGACGAGGGGGCTGGGGGCTTCCAGGAACCTCGCGCCATTGCCTGCATCTTGGGCGGCACTCAGGCCCCAGCCCGGGTAGGTATCAGGTGATACGGAGGCTTATATGCTCCCATGATACGAGCTCCTAGGAGCCGTTGGATCTCAGATTCAACGGCTCCTGGAAGGCTTTCAAAATTTTGCAAAAAAGTCCTTTTGAAGTCCAAAAATTGCGAACAAGTACAACAGCATTTCAGAACCTCCTAGGAGACGTTGGATCTGAGATCCAATGGACCAGAAGCTCGTATCATGGGAGCACCTAAGACATGGTATCACCTGATATCCCCCCCAGCCCCTCATCGCATCTTCAAGCAGTTCGCCGTGAGGTGAATGGCGCCCTCCCCAGGTTCGAGGCCACGCGCTCGCTCAGGTGGTCCAAGTGCACCATCACCTTCAGCTCGTCTAACCAGCTCAAGTGCGCAGCAACCTCCGGCGCCCTCCCGATGCTCTTCTCACCCGTCATCAGCAATGTCCTTGTCACCAAGACCCTCATCGATGGCGGTGCGGGGCTCAATGTTCTTTCTGTCGAGACGTTCGACCGCCTCCAAGTGCCATATGATCAGCTGCAGCCCACCAAGCCCTTCTCAGGAGTGACCGACGGCTCCACTACTCCGATAGGGTAGATCTGCCTCCCTATCTCCTTCAGCCAGTGTGGCAACTAACGCACCGAGCTCATCAACTTTGACGTCACCCACATCCGCCTCCCGTACAATGCCATCCTTGGGTATCCGGACCTGGCCAAGTTCATGGCGGGGACCCACCATGGCTACAACGTCCTTAAGATGCCTGGGGATTGCGAAAATATCACGATCGCTTGCGAGGAGAAGGACGCGGTGCTCCCTCGAGCGTGCTTACCAGGCTGCGGCAATTGAAGACCCAGACAACGAAGGAGCCATCTACCCTCCCGAGGCAGTCCCCAGGAAGAAGAAGCAGTTGCTCCGTCAAGAGCCTCAGGAGAGCGGTGTCTCCAGCGGCACCACCTCAGGACCAGCGCCCACAAATGGGGCTCCTCCCTCCCTCGCATAGGAAGGCGTGCCCGGCGCCCTCCCAAGGCTGGGCTCGGGGGCTTTCTTCTGGAGGGCCTCTGACTTAGCCAACGTCACGAGGGAGGCGCTCGGGCACCACATGGAGGCGTGCTTCATCGCACGTTTCCCTCATGAGGGCACAAGGCACGGGGTGCCAGGTGCTCGGGAGTTCATCACCAAGACGACCGAGAAGCTTCAAGAGGCAAGAGCCATGAGTGGCGAATGCCGCCCACCACCTGGCACAACTCCTTCTCCAGGCGAGGACGACGAGTTGCGCGTCTGCATCAACATCCCAAGGCTCAACAGGGCCGCATCCCAGGAGCGCTTCTGGCCTTCGCGGGTTGATTGGTGCGAGGGTCCACCTCACAGCTACGTTCGCATGCCTTTCGGCCTGCCGAACACGGCTGTTACCTTCCAGTGTCGCCTGCAGAGCGTTCTAGCGGCTCAGGAGACCAGGCATCACGTGGTCCGGGCAGAGATGGCGACGGTCCTTCATGAGCCTACCGAGCCCTCAGAGCCTCCTGAGGTTCAGGGCTCAGGCGGCTCGTATGGAGCAACTCCTCCAGCGTGCATCTTCAGCTGCTTCAACGCCCCTCCAGCAACGGTGCCAGGTGACTCTTTCCAGTTCATTCAGTTGGGGGCGCCCCTCGGGCTGCATTATCCCCAGGTCGCATGGGCCTGTCCCTGCGATGTGTATCCTTTGCATCTTTAATTTACTCTGTTGGGGGCGCCCCTCGGGCTGCATCATCCCCAGGCCGCATGGGTCCGTCCCTGCGGCATGTATCGTTCTTGCATTTACCTGAACTAGCTTACCTCCTTCCATGAGTTGCTTTACGATTATCGTATGCCTATCCGGTACGTTGATACCATGAACGTCATACGCCCTTGCAAGCCCGCCCAAGACCGCCTCATGATTAAGGACTGGCACGACGTCTTTGCTCGGGTCCGTCCCTGCAGCGTCGCTAAACCCAAGATGCTGAGCTCTGGCTCGCGGGCCATCTCCCGTGTACGTCACCTCCCATGGTCCTTGGTGCCTTGTTCTCGCATAAGCTAATCGCGGACAGACGAGCCAGGGAGCACGACCCGGTGCCTCGCTGTAACGCCCTCGATGCGGCTATATCTCCCACGTGTCGAACCACGACTTAGAGGCATAACCGCATTGAAAGCAATGTCGCAAGTGAGGTAATCTTCACACAACCCATGTAATACATAAGGGAAAGAGACACATAGTTGGCTTACAGTCGCCACTTCACACAACACATAAATAAACATCCATCATTCAAATTACACTCAAGGTCCGACTACGGAACCAAAAATAAAAGAAGATACCCCAAATGCTACACAGATCCCCGATCGTCCCAACTAGGCTCCACTACTGATCATCAGGAAAAGACACATAGTAACGACCACGTTCCTCATCGAACTCCCACTTGAGCTCGGTTGCGCCACCTGACCGCATCGCCGGCACCTGCAACTGTTTTGGTAGAGTCTGTGAGTCACGGGACTCAGCAATCTCACACCGAGATCAAGACTATTTAAGCTTATAGGAAGGACAGAGTTGTAAGGTGGAGCTGCAGCAGCGACTAGCATATATGGTGGCTACATTCGCAAAAGAGAGCGAGAAGAGAAGCAAGGCACGGACGTGAAGCTAGTAGCGATCAAGAAGTGATCCTGAACTACTTACGCCAAACATTACTCCAACACCGTGTTCACTTCCGGACTCCGAGAAGAGACCATCACGGTTACACACGCGTTGATGTGTATTTTAATTAAGGTCAACTTCGGGTTTTCTACAACCGGACATTAACAAATTCCCATCTGCCTCATAACCGCGGGCACGGCTTTCGAAAGATAATACCCTGCAGAGGTGTCCCAACTTAGCCCATTATAAGCTCTCACGTTCAACGGAGGATATTCCTTCTACCGGGAATACCCGATCAATCTCGGAATCCCGGACCACAAGACATTTCGACAGCAATAAAACAAGACCAGCAAAGCCGCCCGATTGTGCCGACAAATCCCGATAGGAGCTGCACATATCTCGTTCTCAGGGCACATCCGGATAAGTCAAGCTACGAGTAAAACCAAGCCTCGAGTTTCCCCGTGGTGGCCCCCAGAAGTTGCTCGGTTCGGGCCAGCTCTCGAAGGAGCACTGGTCCGGGGTTAAAATAAAGATGACCCTCGGGCTCGCGAAACCCGGGGAAAAAGGCTTAGGTGGCAAATGGTAAAACCAATGTTGGGCCTTCTTTGGACGAGTCTTATTCAAAGCGAACTGTCAAGGGGTCCCATAAATCACCCAACCGTAAGGAACGCGAAATCAAGGAACATAACACCGGTATGACGGAAACTAGGGTGGCAAGAGTGGAACAAAACACCAGGCATAAGGCCGAGCCTTCCACCCTTTACCAAGTATATAGATGCATTAATTATAGCAGATATATGTTGTGATATCCCCAACAAGTAAACATGTTCCAACAAGGAACAACATCTCCATGTTCCAACAAGGAACAAATTTCATCTTCACCTGCAACTAGCAACGCTATAAGAGGGGCTGAGCAAAGCGGTAACATAGCCAATCAACGGTTTGCTAGGAAAGGATGGTTAGAGGTTTGACATGGCAATATGGGAGGCATGATATAGCAAGTGATAGGCATCATAGCATAGGCATAGCAAAAGAGCGAGCATCTAGCATAGCAAAGATAGAAGTGATTTCGAGGGTATGGTCATCTTGCCTGCAAAGTTCTCAGAGTTGTCGAAAGCTTGATCCTCGTAAGCATTCTCAACAGGTTCCTCGTTCACGTACTCGTCTCCTGGCTCTACCCAAAGCAAGAACACAAACAAAGGAACCACAATAAATCACGGCGCAATGCACAAACAACATGATGCAATATATGGCATGATATGCGGGATGTGATATGCAATGCGTATGCGCGCTCCGGAAGGAAAATGATGAACCAGGCATCAACTTGGCAAACCAAGTATGCCGCTGGAAAGATGAGATGATTTCGGTTGAAATCGATATAAAGATCACCGGAATCGGATGCACGGTTTGCAAATGACAAGCAAAACAAGAATGACACAAATCTGCCATTAACAGCATGATACCACTTAGCAAGCAACGAGAAAATAAGCTACTGCACCCAAACGTACCAATAAAGCACATGAGAGTGATCTACTCAAGATGCTTGACAAAATATGAACACTGAGCTATGGCTAGTTCACATCATAACAGGTTCAAACAAGCATGGCAAAAGTGCAAAACATATCAGCTTCACAGACTTGGTGAAATTACTAAACATGGCAAAACAGCATCAGGTAGCAATGTTCAGAGCAAGAAAAGAACATGCTACAGGAACTTATAATAGCAAAACAAGGCATGGCATGAATCTACTCAAAGCATAGAACAAAAGTCCCGTACTGACCATAAGCCAAAAAGTGTCAGAAAATACAATATCACCCATGTCAATATAGCAAGTTTCGTTAACAGATTCAACAACAGGGCATGACAAAAACAGATAACAAGTAGGCATGTTTAAGAGCTCGATGCACTCACTACAGAGCATTTAATGATAAACTAAGGATACATACATAAAGAAGACATGGCATAGAAGATATATATGGCAAGAACAATATCATAGCATACACGGATCAACTACAACAACCTTGGCAAAATTGAATAACATGTAAACAATCTGCTAGGAAACATTTTATAGCAAAAATAGAGCTCGATTGACTCAAGCTATGGCACTCCATAATTGCAAACAAGGGCATGGATGGATAGAGCATAACCATATGTTCAAAACATCCTTACTGAAGTATCTCAAAATATGCATGGATCTCTCGGTAGCATCAAGTTAACATGGCATAAAAATATCAGCAAAACAGGGGCTGAAATCAGCAACATCAAGAAGCCTAGTTTGCATGCTTGTGCTAGTCACCACATAGATCACAAAAATACATGGCATACACCCCTGGAAATATGGCATGGCATATTACAAAACACATGTAGGACTCAAATTCATAGGATGCACACATCAATCATGGCGAAAATGACAAAAGTGCATGTTCTGTTAAGAAACAGAAACTAACATCACATAGTCCTCTTCCAACAGCATTTCGAGCAACAAGATGAGCTCAAATGAAAATGATGCAATGAGATGAAATGCTCTACTCTTCGAGACGAACATTTTGACATATTACACGCACGAAACGGAGCTACAGCTGCAAAGTTATGATGCGTTGAAAATACCACAAATTAATCACCAAAATAAAAACTTAGACGAATTTTGGGGGAAGAAAGTCAACCCCGCTCGGGATCCTCGGATCCAGATCCGATCGGGGGCCGGCGGCGGCTGCCGGAGGCGCCGGGCTCGCCGGGCGACTCGGGCCGGGAGGCGAGGGAGGCAGGGCCGGCCGGCCGGCGGCGGGCGGGAGGGAGGCCGGAGGCGCGCGGGCGGGAAGGGCGGCGCGCTGGCGCAGGGAGGCCGAGGCGGCGTAGCGGCGCGGGCGACCGGGCGGCGGCCGGGCGAGGTGGCTGGCGGCGGCGGCGCTGGCGGCGGCGGGCCGAGGCGCGGAGGGCGGGAGGCGGCGCGGGGCGGGGCGGCCGGTCGGGAGGGCCCCGCGACGGCCTCGCGGGCCCGCTGGGTCGGCGGGCGATGTGGGGCGCGGAGCCACGTGGCAGCCCTGGTTCGCCGGGCGGGCGGCGACGCGTCCGTCCGATCCGGACGTGTCCGTGGCGCGGAGGGATATCGTCTAGGGTTTCGTGGAATGATCCGGATTTGGAGGGGAGATGCATATTTATAGGTAGAAGGAGCTAGGAAGCTCCAAATGGAGTGTAGTTTTACCACACGATCGTGATCCGACGACGGAGAGCATGGAAGTGACTTAGATGGGTTATTGGACTATTTTGAAGGGTGTTGGGCTGCAACTTAAAAGAGGCCTTTGCGAGGGTGCGGTTAACCGTTGGAGTACCAAACGAGCTCCAAATGACCCGAAACTTGACGGGTGGTCACGGAGGTATACCAAGGCCACTTGACAAACCTCGGTCCATTCCGAGAACGTTTAGTACCCGCTCACGGAAAAACGTAAAAGGGGCGCCGGGGACATAGGAGTGCCGGATTGCAAAACGGACAACGGAAAAATGCTCGAATCGAGACTAACACGTATGCAAATGCGATGCACATGATGACATGATATAAAATGCATGACATGGACAAAATGAAAATGAAGAAAAACCCAACCACGGAGGGAATATCATATCACAATGCCGAAAATGGCAAGAGTTGGAGTTACAAATATGGAAAGTTACATCCGGGTGTTACAACACTCCACCACTACAAGAGGATCTCGTCCCAGATCTAGGACTGAAAGAACTCCGGATATTCGAACGGAGGTGATCCTCGCGCTCCCAGGTGGCTTCACGGTCGGAATGGTGTGACCACTTCACTTTCAGGAATTTGATTGACTTGTTGCGAGTCTTGCGCTCGGTTTCTTCAAGAATAGCAACGAGGTGCTCATGATAAGAGAGATCTTCTTGGAGGTCAATTTCTTCGAAGTTGATAGTGCGTTCAGGAGTCTTGAAGCACTTGCGAAGCTGTGACACATGAAACACATCGTGCACGTTCGCGAAGTTGGACGGAAGCTCAAGTTGATAGGCGAGATCACCTCTTTTGCCAATGATCTTGAAAGAGCCCACGTATCTAGGGGCAAGCTTCCCTTTGATACCGAAGCGACGAGTGCCTTTCATTGAGAGACGCGGAGGTAGACATGGTCTCCGATTTCAAAAGCCACATCACGGTGCTTGTCATCATAATAGCTCTTCCGCGCGATTATGCGGCTTTGAGATTTTCGCGAATGACTTTGCACATTTCTTCGCTTCGTGATCTAGTCATTGCCAAGAAGTTGGCGTTCTCATCTCGGACCAATTGAGAGGAGTACGACACTTTTCGCCATAGAGAATTTGAATGGGGCCTTGCCCGAACTCGCTGGAAGCTGTTGTTGTAGGAGAACTCGGCATATGGAAGACAATCTTCCCATTTCATACCGAAGGAAATGACACAAGCCCTGAGCATATCTTCAAGGATTTGATTGACTCGCTCGACTTGGCCACTTGTTTGAGGATGGAAAGCTGTGCTGAAACGAATGTTGGTGCCCATGGCCTTCTGAAAAGAATCCCAAAACTTGGAGGTAAAGATGCTGCCACGGTCTAAAGAGATCACTTGTGGAATGCCGTGCAAGGAGACAATCTCGAGGTGTATAGCTCGCCAACCGAGCTGCTGTGATAGATTCTTTGATAGGAAGAAAATGAGCCACTTTAGTAAGCTTGTCAATGACAATGAAGATAGCATCATTTCCACGCTTGGACTTTGGAAATCCATCACGAAGTCCATTTCGATATGATCAAACTTCCATTCGGAATAGCAAGAGGTTGGAGGAGACCAGCTGGTCGTTGGTGTTCTCGCTTTCACTCTTCTGCAGACATCACACTCATTCACGAATTGAGCAATTTCTCGCTTCATTCGAGTCCACCAATATGACTGCTTGAGGTCATGGTACATCTTCGTACTTCCGGGATGAATGGATAGAAGCGAATTGTGTGCCTCGCTCATAATGACTTTATGTAGATCACCCTTAGGAACCACAATCCGTCCTCAAAGAAAAGAGTATCTTTGTCATCAATGTGGAAGCACTTGTATTTGAAATGCCCTTGTCGATACCACGTTTCACCTTTTTCACCATGGTATCCGAAGTTGAGCCTCACGAATTTGGTCTTCCAAAGTAGGAGAGTCTATGAGGTTGGCAAGAAAGCCTTGAGGAACAACTTGAAGATTCAGCTTATGGAAAGCTTCACAAAGGTCAGTTGGAAGGGCTTGAGGATTAAGCTGTTGCAATAAGCCTTCCTGCTCAAAGCATCTGCAATGACATTGGCCTT
Source organism: Aegilops longissima (assembly GCA_021605205.1). Classification (NCBI taxonomy): domain Eukaryota; kingdom Viridiplantae; phylum Streptophyta; class Magnoliopsida; order Poales; family Poaceae; genus Aegilops; species Aegilops longissima. The sequence goes on from CM038680.1 coordinate 434,819,764, forward strand.
GCCGGAGTATATTCAATACTTGGGTTGTACTCTTGAATCATTTCACCCATTGAGTCTGCACTCGAGGTTGAGGTTGGGTTGAGTGAAGATATACTTGAGACTCTTGTGATCGGTGAATATGTCCACTTTCCTTCCCAACAAGAGATGTCTCCATGTTATTAATGCATGGACAACTGCCGCCAACTCAAGATCGTGAGTGGGGTAGTTCTTTTCGTTGGGCTTCGGTGACGAGAGGTATAGGCCACAACCCTCTTCTCTTGCATTAACACAGCACCGAGACCTTGAAGAGAAGCATCACGAAAACTTGAATGGCTTGGATTCATCGGGAGGAGTCAAGACAGAGCTGTGACGAGTTTCTCTTTGAGAGTATTGAAAGCAACGTCACACTCAGGAGACCAGACATACTTCACATGCTTCTGGAGGAGGTTGGAAAGAGGCTTTGCAATCTTGGAGAAATTCTCAACGAATCTTCGGCAATAGCTTGCAAGACCAAGAAAACTGCGAAGCTGCTTAACATTCCGAGGAGGTTCCCAATTCACAATTGCAGACACCTTCTCGGGGTTAACAGCGATGCCCTTGGCGGAGATGATATGACCAAGATAAAGCACTTCATCAAGCCAAAATTCACATTTGGAAAACTTCGCATAGAATTGATACTCTCTGAGCTTGTCTAGCACCAATCGCAAATGTTTGGCATGATTCTTCTTATTCTTGGAGAAGACCAAAATATCATCAAGATAGACCAAGACGAATTCATTAGTGTAGGGGTTGAAGATGAAGTTCATCATCCGAGAGAATATTGGAGGAGCATTGACAAGGCGAAAGACATGACAAGATATTCATAAGAACCAAAGCTTGTTCGAATGTTGTCTTGGGAATATCTTGTTCACGAATGCGAATCTGATGATAACCCATACGAAGGTCAAGCTTGGAGAACACTTTAGCACCTTTGAGTTGCTCGAAAAGCTCATTGATGTTGGGAAGTGGATACTTGTTCTTGATTGTCTTCTTATTCAATGGACGGTAATCGACGCAAAGTCGGTCCGTGCCATCCTTCTTACGGACAAAAGAACACCACAACCCCAAGGAGATGAACTCGGTCTGATCAAACCCAGACGCTCTTGTTCATCGAGCTGCTTCTTCAATTCCTTCAGCTCATTAGGTCCAAGCTTGTAAGGACGCTTGCAAACGGGTTCAGTGCCAGGCTCAAGATCGATAACGAACTCAACTGGCCGGTGAGGAGGCATTCCTGGAAGCTCTTCTGGAAAGACATCTTGGTACTCACAAACGACTGGAATCTGAGAGATAGCATCCAATTCGCCCTTCTCATTGAGAGAAAACAACCGAATGGTTTCGTCACGAGCGGCATAGATGATCACATCATTAGAAGAGTGTTCAATTGAATTTCCCTGGCAGCACAATCAAGCTGAGCTTTGTGCTGAGAAAGCCAGTCCATCCCGAGAATAAGATCATTATCCGAGTCACCAAGGACAATTGGTTTAGCCAGAAATCTATAGTCGCCCATCTTGATACCGACATTCGGAACCAACATGGTAGATCTCAAATGCATAGCCGGAGAAATAACTTGCATAGCTTTAGGTAATGCCTCTGTATCAAAATTGTGCTTCGATGCAAAAGGATATGACATGAAAGAATGCGATGCACCAGTATCAAATAAGACTTTTGCAGGAATATCATTAATCGAGAGATTACCCATTATCACATCGAGAGATTCCTCCGCTTGATCTGCATTCATCATGTTCACCTTTGCAGACTTGGGATTATGCTTGACCTTTGCATTGCTGGAAGATTTCACAGAGGAGGAGGCGGAAGGCGCCTTTGGTTGAAGCACTTGTTAGCATAGTGACCTTCTCACGACACTTGTTGCAAGTCACCTCCGAGAGCGGACGGTGGTAAGGAGCATTTGACCTTGGAGCTTGAGAATTAGACTTGTTTCGATAGCCTGGGTTGGGCGGGTGGGAAGATCCACGACCACCTGAGTTCTTCTGGCGATAAGGCCGACGGAACGGAGGAGGAGGAAGGTAGAACTTCTGCTGCTTAGCTGCCACTTGAGAGGAAGAAGAAGACTGAACTGCATCCCCGATTCTCTTCTTAGAAGCCTCACATTTGAGCTGGGCAGCTTCTTGCTTGATGCCATGTTGTAGAATTCATCATACTTTTCGGCTCAAAAGCACAAGAGCTAATTGCAGATCTTCTCTAAGACCACCTCTCGAATTGATAGATCATACTCTTTTCATCGTGGACGTGTTGCTTAGCAAAGCGAGCGAGTTTCGAACTGGATATTGTATTGATACACGGACATGTTGCCTTGCTTGAGATTGCGGAACTCCTCACGCTTGCTCTCAACAACACTTTTGAATGTGGTGAGCTCTGAAATCTCGGCGGAACTCATCCCTGTAATGACACGACCTCCTCTCGAATCTTTGTATTCTGGTACCACTCAAGCAGCTTGGTCCTTGAGTTGAAACGATGCAAACTTGACAAAGTCCTCGTGTCGACATTGCTACATTCAAAATGTTTGCAGATGTCCACAAGCCAATCGTCGGCGTCGTGGCCTCGACACGTAAACCGAAAGACTTCGCTGATTAGCGAGGAACCGATCGAGGGTAGCAAAATGCGGCTGGTTGTTGCCTTGACCTTGATTTCCTTGATTGCCTTGCCCTTGAGTACGCTCTTGCAAGAGCTGCAAAATCATCGAGCATTGGCATTGGTGGCTGCCATGATAGCTTGCCAGGCCTCCGGAGGCGGAGGTGGAGGTGGAGGGTTCGACTGATTCCCATCATTCCGTTCTGGATTCTGACGCGTTGGCGGAGCCATCCTGAAGAGGGTGACATCCGTTAGCACTTGATAGACAGATAGACAGGTAGAATCAACGGATAGAAATTGCAACATGTAGTCTTCACAATAAACATTCGAACAAGGATGAACGAATGAATTCCAAAAGCTAATCATCACACGTCCATTAAGGTGAGAAGCCACTTGATTAAAGGTTGATTAAAAAAAAATAACAAGGTACGACTGGAACAAATAAGTGGTAAGGATTACCCAATCACAAACCAAATATCTGCTGGAAGAAATGCTAGGAGCTACTTGAATCCCACCTATAAACTCCCGAAACTTTCTGGTTATGCAACCTGGTGTTGGGGATCTGAGGACACAAAATATATTACCCAAACTAACAATACCTAGATCCATTTGTATCCATCCGTCAACACATAACCAAGAAACCTTTGAAATCGTGTACCTCGACCTTGAAAAGCATCCGTTATACAAGTCATGGCATATACTCGAGCTCGCCCGAAGATTGGGTTATCGGGTTATCTCACCAACAACTGCACAAAAGAGATTTCGATGTCGGTAAAACTCAGGTATTCCGAACTACAACGATAAAATTGTGACGACAACACCTCGGAGCTCAACTCCCGGGACACCGCCACAACCCCTAAATGTCGAGGCACCAAGAACAATGTTCTCGTCACAAAACCATCGAACGATCCCAAGATACCAGCGTGATCCTAAATTTTTTAGTGAAATTTGAGGAGAGGAGAGTCAAAACTTCTGCGTCGGGGACCTCACCAGAGCGACGAAGGACCGGGAGTAAAAGAATCCTACTCTCCGATATATATAATCCTAAGACTCAAAACTTTTTCCGTTCTAGACTCAACAACGCCAAACAAACAATCAAGCGGGGGCTCCTAAGTCGGGAAGGCTCGATTACCAACTAGCGCCCTCGATGCGGCTATATCTCCCACGTGTCGAAGCACGACTTAGAGGCATAACCGCATTGAAAGCAATGTCGCAAGTGAGGTAATCTTCACACAACCCATGTAATACATAAGGAAAGAGATACATAGTTGGCTTACGATCGCCACTTCACACAACACATAAATAAACATCCATCATTCAGATTACACTCAAGGTCCGACTACGGAACCAAAAATAAAAGAAGATACCCCAAATGCTACACAGATCCCCGATCGTCCCAACTGGGCTCCACTACTGATCATCAGGAAAAGACACATAGTAACGACCAAGTTCCTCATCGAACTCCCACTTGAGCTCGGTTGCATCACCTGCATTGGCATCGTCGGCACCTGCAACTGTTTTGGTAGAGTCTGTGAGTCAAGGGGACTCAGCAATCTCACACCCGCGAGATCAAGACTATTTAAGCTTATAGGAAGGACAGAGTTGTAAGGTGGAGCTGCAGCAAGCGACTAGCATATATGGTGGCTACATTCGCAAAAGAGAGCGAGAAGAGAAGCAAGGCACGGCCGTGAAGCTAGTAGAGATCAAGAAGTGATCCTGAACTACTTACGTCAAACATTACTCCAACACCGTGTTCACTTCCGGACTCCCGAGAAGAGACCATCACGGTTACACACGCGTTGATGTGTATTTTAGTTAAGGTCAACTTTGGGTTTTCTACAACCGACATTAACAAATTCCCATCTGCCTCATAACCATGGCACGGCTTTGAAAGATAATACCCCGCAGGGTGTCCCAACTTAGCCCATTATAAGCTCTCACGGTCAACGAAGGATATTCCTTCTACCGGGAATACCCGATCAATCTCGGAATCCCGGACTACAAGACATTTCGACAGCAATAAAACAAGACCAGCAAAGCCGCCCGATTGTGCCGACAAATCCCGATAGGAGCTGCACATATCTCGTTCTCAGGGCACATCCGAATAAGTCAAGCTACGAGTAAAACCAAGCCTCGAGTTTCCCCGTGGTGGCCCCATGCAGTTGCTCGGTTCGGGCCAGCACTCGAAGGAGCACTGGTCGGGGGGGTTAAAATAAAGATGACCCTCGGCTCGCGAAAACCCGGGAAAAAAGGCTTAGGTGGCAAATGGTAAAACCAATGTTGGGCCTTGCTGGACAAGTCTTATTCAAAGCGAACTATCAAGGGGTCCCATAAATCACCCAACCGTAAGGAGCATAAAATCAAGGAACATAACACGGTATGACGGAAACTAGGGTGGCAAGAGTGGAACAAAACACGGGCATAAGGCCGAGCCTTCCACCCTTTACCAAGTATATAGATGCATTAATTATAGCAGATATATGTTGTGATATCCCCAACAAGTAAACATGTTCCAACAAGGAACAACATCTCCATGTTCAACAAGGAACAAATTTCATCTTCACCTGCAACTAGCAACGCTATAAGAGGGGCTGAGCAAAGCGGTAACATAGCCAATCAACGGTTTGCTAGGAAAGGATGGTTAGAGGTTTGACATGGCAATATGGGAGGCATGATATAGCAAGTGATAGGCATCGTAGCATAGGCATAGCAAAAGAGCGAGCATCTAGCATAGCAAAGATAGAAGTGATTTCGAGGGTATGGTCATCTTGCCTGCAAAGTTCTCAGTGTTGTCGAAAGCTTGATCCTCGTAAGCGTTCTCAACAGGTTCCTCGTTCACGTACTCGTCTCCTGGCTCTACCCAAAGCAAGAACACAAACAAAGGAACCACAATAAATCACGGTGCAATGCACAAACAACATGATGCAATATATGGCATGATATGCGGGATGTGATATGCAATGCGTATGCGCGCTCCGGAAGGAAAATGATGAACCAGGCATCAACTTGGCAAACCAAGTATGCCGCTGGAAAGATGAGATGATTTCGGTTGAAGTCGATATAAAGATCACCGAAATCGGATGCACGGTTTGCAAATGACAAGCAAAACAAGAATGGCACAAATCTGCCATTAACAGCATGATACCACTTAGCAAGCAACGAGAAGATAAGCTACTGCACCCAAACATACCAACTAAGCACATGAAAGTGATCTACTCAAGATGCTTGACAAAAGATGAACACTGAGCTATGGCTAGTTCACATCATAACAGGTTCAAACAAGCATGGCAAAAGTGCAAAACATATCAGCTTCACAGACTTAGTGAAATTACTGAACATGGCAAAACAACATCAGGTAGCAATGTTCAGAGCAAGAAAACAACATGCTACAGGAACTTATAATAGCAAAACAAGGCATGGCATGAATCTACTCAAAGCATAGAACAAAAGTCCATTAATGACCATAAGCCAAAAAGGATCAGAAAATAAAATATCACCCATGTCAATATAGCAAGTTTCGTTAACAGATTCAGCAACAGGGCATGACAAAAACAGATAACAAGTAGGCATGTTTAAGAGCTCGATGCACTCACTACAGAGAATTTCATGATAAACTAAGCATACATACATAAAGAAGACATGGCATAGAAGATATGCATGGCAAGAACAACATCATAGCATACACGGATCAACTACAACAACCTTGGCAAAATTGAATAACATGTAAACAATCTGCCAGGAAACATTTTATAGCAAAAGTAGAGCTCGATTGACTCAAGCTATGGCACTCCATAATTGAAAACAAGGGCATGGATGGATATAGCATAGCCATATGTTCAAAACATCCTTACTGAAGTATCTCAAAATATGCATGGATCTCTCGGTAGCATCAAGTTAACATGGCATAAAAATATCAGCAAAACAGGGGCTGAAATCAGCAACATCAAGAAGCCTAGTTTGCATGCTTGTGCTAGTCACCACATAGATCACAAAAATACATGGAATACACCCCTGGAAAGATGGCACGGCATATTACAAAACACATGTAGGACTCAAATTCATAGGATGCACACATCAATCATGGCGAAAATGACAAAAGTGCATGTTCTGTTAAGAAACAGAAACTAACATCACATAGCCCTCTTCCAATAGCATTTCGGGCAACAAGATGAGCTTAAATGAAAATGATGCAATGAGATGAAATGATCTACACTTCGAGGCGAACATTTTGACATATTATATGCACGAAACGGAGCTACAGGTGCAAAGTTATGATGCGTTGAAAATGCCACAAATTAATCACCGAAATAAAAACTTAGACGAATTTTGGGGGGGAAGAAAGTCAACCCCGCTCGGGATCCTCGGATCCAGATCCGATCAGGCGGCGGCGGCTGCCGGAGGGCCGGAGCTCGTCGGGCGACTCGGGCCGGGGGAGGCGAGGGGAGGCCGGGCAGGCTGGGCGGCGGTGGCAGTGGCCGGCGCCAGGCGGCCGGCCGGGCGAGGTGGGGCGGCGGCGGCGATGCTGGCGACCTGCGGGCTGAGGCGTGAGGAGGGAGGGCCTTGACCCTGGCGCGGGGCCGGCCGGCGGGAGGGCCCAGACAGGCCTCGCGGGCCCGCGGGGTCGGCGGCGATGTGGGGCGCGGGAGCCCACGTGGCAGCCCCTGGTTCGCCGGGGCGCGGCGGCGGACGCGTCCGGTCCGATCCGGACGTGTCCGGCGGCGCGGAGGGGATTTCGTCTAGGGTTTCGGGGGAAATGATCCGGGATTTGGAGGGGGAGATGCATATTTATAGGTAGAAGGAGCTAGGAAGCTCCAAATGAAGTGTAGTTTTCGCCCACACGATCGTGATCCGACGACGGAGAGCATGGAAGTGACTTAGATGGGTTATTGGACTATTTTGAAGGGGTGTTGGGCTGCAACTTAAAAGATGCCTTTGCGAGGGTGCGGTTAACCGTTGGAGTACCAAACGAGCTCCAAATTACCCGAAACTTGACAGGTGGTCTACCGGAGGTATACCAAGGCCACTTGACAAACCTCGGTCCATTCCGAGAACGTTTAGTACCCGCTCACAGAAAAACGTAAAAGGGGGCGCCGGGGGACATAGGAGTGCCGGATTGCAAAACGGACAACGGGAAAAATGCTCGGAATCAGGAGACGAACACGTATGCAAATGCGATGCACATGATGACATGATATAAAATGCATGACATGGACAAAATGCAAAATGAAGAAAAACCCAACCACGGAGGGAATATCATATCACAATGCCGAAAATGGCAAGAGTTGGAGTTACAAATATGGAAAGTTACATCCGGGGTGTTACACTCGCCACCACGGGAGCCGTGCACCGGCTGTCTTTCTTCAGGATTTTTCGCATGAGAAGACTAGACACATCGTGTGTGCTCGAGTCCGTCCCTGCAGCATCGATAAACCCAACGAATGAGCTCTGTCTGGCAGGCAGGCCCCGTTCACGTCACCTCCTGGGGTCGTTGGTGTTTGGCCTTCTCATGTGATCACCTCAGAAGATTCACTCGGCGCAGGTTGTCTAACCATCTCGCGGGACCACCACAGCTGTCAAGAATCGAAATTCAGGCGCAACCTGCCTTGAGGTAGGGCCTCGTGAATCTCGTGCTGGCTCACAAGTGCCTAGACACACCTCGTCTAGCCCTGCCGTGCAAGCCACGTGTCAGGGCGGGGCTGTACATGCCCCGGGGGCTCCACTCAAAGGGATCCCCCACCCACGCACCAGTGGAAGCACCATGCTCCGCGCTGGCAGTCGACACGGTCGAGGAGCGGCTATGCCCATGCAAGTGTGGAAGCGCCATGCTCCGTGCTGGTGATAAACAACTGGGGCGGCCCCGTGGCCGCATTAACCCCAGGGAGCCGCAAGGCTCAGTGTTCAGCCTCATCGCAACACTTTCCATTCGGAAGTGTCGCGCGAGGGGGCTGGGCACGGGGGGCTATGCTCGGGTCATGCCTAGCGTACACCACCCTGCCAGGTCCCTCGGACTTGGTTGTCGCGCGCCGCTCCTGAGCGGGACCTCGGCGAGGACAGGTAGGAGGTCTGTTCGCACGTCAAGGGGGACTCCTGAGCATTGCGAATCAGGAGCCTAACTGGTCACGTAGCCCCTCACCCCTTGGTCTCATCCTGGTGACCCGGACGACCCAACGATGGCTGAGGCATGCGCGGGTCCGGGCCCTGCTGACGCAGAACGCTAAGGCCTACCTTCATATTCCCTTCCCGAGGGCTGTTTGTATGTCAAGGGGGACTCCTGAGCATCGCGACTCAGGAGCCTAACTGGTCACGTAGCCCCTCACTCCTTGCTCTCGTCCTAGTGATCCGGACAACCCAATGGCGGCTGAGGCACGCGCGGGGCCGGGCCCTGCCGACGTAGAACACTAAAGCAATGGGAAGGAAATCACGGAATCCTAACAAATTATTACAAGACATATTGTTTCTCCAAATACCAAGCATAAGTTTTAATGCCTCCACGAGGCTTGGTGCATGATGTAGGAAGATAAAAGTGGAGGGAAGCGCCACCGGCAAGCCTTCTCTTCAACCTTGGGCGTTGTCGCCACCCGCAAGGAGTGCCCCTTCGTCGACAATGTCGCCATCACCCGCGGCGTCAGTCACAGCCATAGGGTTGGCGACACCGTCGGCCGGAGGCGCGGGGTTGATGGCGAGGAACTTCTCCAGCAGGGTCTCCCCCCGGTCCTTCACAGCTTCGGCAGCGGCCGTGCAATGCTCCTCGTCCACAGGCTCAAGCAGAGCTCCAAGGTCGATGTCCGGGTCGCGAAGGTCCAGGTGGCTGAAGACGCGCGTCATAGCCGAGGCGGAGAGTGCACGGGCTTCCCCCTCCACCATGGGGCCGACCCCAGCAGCAACGCCCTCGAGCACCTCGATGAGCTGGGGGAGCAACTCGGTGGGGCCTTCCTCAAGAGTCACCAACGGCTCCTTCAACCCCCTTCCATAGAGTTCCTGCAGTGCCTTGGACTCCAAGCCGGGCCGCCCTCTTTTGTGCAAAAGTTTTCGTGCAAAATACAAGCCCCCTCTCTCCCTCTAACACTCCAAAAAAGTTGTTCTGGCATGAGGCTACTCCTCCCACCTCTAGTTCTCCAGCGGTTACTAGCTCTGGATGATGAAGCGCTGTCGGATGATTGATCTCATGGGATGGTTCGACAAACTTCATGAATGAACTAAGCCAACTCTTCTTCCGATGCAAGTCCGAGTTGGCAACAACAGATCTAACCTTGTATGCATCCTCATAGTGAGCCTAGTTATCGATTCGTCGGACAATTTTTTCTACTACCATCCCCGACAGTGGCATCATGAGCGATCTATGAGTATTTGTGCAGGTTATTATATAGAACATAATTTTTGTGTGGGTATTGCATTTTTTGTACTATATTAGATCTATTGATAAAAAGTTACGTATTAGATGTGATCCATTGCTTAATAAATTTTTTGTGCGAGTAGTAGATAAGATCTGCTGGTAATAGGTGTAATTTGTCACTCGATGTTCTTGTTGTTTCGCTTAATTTTGTGGTCTTATGATCTTCGCGGTAGAGTGCTACTTGGTTACAAAGTTCTGGCTATCTGTGATCCTTATATGCTACTCTTAGTATGTTGGTTGATAGATCAAAGAAGTGCTACAGTTCTTTGGGTTTCACTTTAGGCAAGAAAGATGAATTTTCTCAAAACTAGAGGGAATGTTGATTCGATCTACACGGGGGTCACGCGTATGACGAAGTTTAGTATGGGGCTACATATTTTATGTAAGTCTATTCTTTCATACACCTTGCAAAGTTAATCTAACGACAATAATAAACATAGGCAACAAGTTTGTTTCGAAACCCTAGAAGGCATGTAAAATAATATTTTTCATAAACCAATTGGAAGCGTCTGACTTGGTTTTACAAGGTGCATGTGATGTGGTATAGCCTTTGTCATGTTGATGAGATTTTGTATGAGGTCTCTATAGGTTATAATTTTTAACATGACCTGCGTTTCATGGCATGACATGATGGCTAGAGCCATATGATTGTCACTTTAATGGCACGCGTGTGAATTCTTATGTAATGCGTTTTATTTTGTAGCTATAGAGATAGTCGTCATGAAATAGTGATTACAATGATTGTGACAAGTTTGTAAAGGAGGGCCCCAGTGCAGAAGGCCATACAAGAAGACATAGAAGAAAAGTTGACTAAGTTGCTGCCACAACAAGAAATTTTCGCAGAAATCTATTTTTGTTACTGCTGCCACGACAACATTTTTTGCTGTCTTGACAATGCTTTTGGCTGAAATTTCATGAAGACAAAGATAACTTTTCCGATAACACACTACTGCATGCTGCTAACGCGACACTACGATCAGAGACCCTTCGACGAAACTGTGTGCGATGCAATAATCGTAAACGGTGGTGTAAAAAACACCGTCAAAAAGGTGCAAAACATTTGCGATCACAGATGCATCGAACACGGTTCAGATTTTAGTTGCGTGTGTGATGCAGTGCATACAGTTCAGTTCAATTAACTGTTTGCGATGAGGAGGAGCAAAAGAAACCGACCAGATAAAGGTGTGTGCGATATACAGCATACGGTTCACTCGGATGAACTGTTTGGATTTGGCAACACAAAAGAAATGGTCAGCCAGATCAAGGTGTATGCAATATATGGCATGCGGTTCACTCGGATGAACTGTTTGCGTTGAGACAAGAGAAAACGGTTCAATATAACAAGATGTGTGTGATACGCCGCAAACAGGTCTGTAATCAGAAATGTGTGCAAAGACCGTGTAGCGACCTGACCCAAAATCGGTCAAGTCTACGTATGCATACCATCCCAAGATCATCTTTGGCACTCACAAGACATTGATGAAATAATCAAAGTTCAATCACACCTGAATTTATTACACGTTTCTCATATCGAGTCTTTATTACAATAGAATAAATTCGCCAAGGCCAACTCATGAGAAATAAACTAAGTAAAGCTGCGGAAGCGAGAAGAATAGCGAGTCCATCCGACTCAAAGGGCAATCGCCAAGCGCGGAGCGTAGCCTCACTCTGATCGAATACTCCTCGCAACATAAGACGTTGCAGCCGTGTAGGTCAGCATTTTGAATATCTTTGGAAGTCCATGAAGAGAGAAATAACAATAAAAATTACTAACACTATATGCAATTTGGCTGTGGGGCTCTAAGTTTCATCATTTTGCGAAAAGCCAGTTTTTCCCTACAATAAGGACTTGTTTGCAAAAACTACAAAATGTTGGTAATTATTGAGATAGTTCCGCCAACCAATGTCTCATTCCCAAATTATTAAGTCATAACCCCCTCAATTAATTTATTAATTTCAATGTTGAGATTTCCGAATACTTCCAAGTTCCAGAGGCTCAAATTGTCCGTAACCGGGGACACGGCTAATCGATTAGATCTTTTCTCTGCAGAGGTTTATGACTTTACCCGCAAGAATCATTCCTCCTTTTAAGTCTTCGCACTTCATGGTGTTTGAAGACGAGACGAACTAAACAGGGTCTTCCAAGAGTTCCTCCGCCACCGCCGGTACCCATCCAATCCTACCGTTCTTCTACATCTCGTAGCACCGTCCGCCGAGTCACAACTAGGGTTGACCAAGCCGAGCCCATAATGGCTTGCGGCTGCACAGTAAGCTTTCGTCAATGGGGTATACATCCGTCTCTTCGTGGCTGGGTGAAGCTTTCCGCAAGATGTCATGGCACTTCTTCATGCATCCCGCCAACCACTGGGTTCTCCAGGTGCCGTCAACCATCCTCCACCCAAAGAGTGAATTCAAGTCCATCTTGAGCTTGAAGTTCATGGGGTTGTCACCATCTTTGACTCTCACATCTCCCTTATGATTCACTCAACCAACCCCGTCTACGAGCATAGCAAAAATAAACTACTTCGTCCCGGGTCATGGTAACAAGGGGAATTGGTTCATCCTACCACATGATACTACTGAAGAACATAACTTCAAAATTTCACCTACTGCATGCAAGGTGGGGAGGTATAATTCTAATGCAACAAAATCATAGGTATTGTAAAGAAACATGATCAATGACTTGCCTTGCTGGCGATCTTCGTAAGCTAGGGACTCGTGGTAGCAAGCTTCGCACTCTGGAAATTCTACCGAGGCAAACAACAATCATAATAAGCATATGGCATATGATCACTTAACATAACAGCATAGTAACACGAAACACACAAAACAAACGAATCAAAACCCAAAAGAAAACTCGAAGAAATCCAACTCAAAGTTTTCCTACATCAAGCAACAATTAAAAATAGTTTTGCACTACAAAAATTTTTCTTAACAGAACCTAAGCATGGGTTTATGATAACTAACAGAAAAGAATTCATCAAACAACTAGGAGCAAAAAGAATCACCTTAAAATCTATTATAAAACTCCTTATTAGGCCTAAAGCAAATTCTAGTAAGAAAAATAAAATAAAAGTTTTATTTACTATAAATAAAAGTTCATGCTCTAAAGTTACAGAAACTAACCTAGAATAATCTATCACATAGGAAAAATAAATTTATTTGCTAAGTAAAACAATAGGAAAACAGTAGCTAGTTAAATAATTAAGAATAACATGATTCTTATTAAACCTATTTTTTACTAATTTCTAAAATGCCCAAATAAATTCCTACGGTTAGGCAATGTCAAAACAAAGTTGTGACAAAAGAATCATTAAAAAATAATATTCCTAACTCATTTTATAGCAGATTTACTATTCTGTCTAAATCTAAAATAAATCAATTTTAAATAATTTTAACATGACTAATTAAATTTTCTACAGAAACTATAAGAAATTTGCAAACCAACAAAAAAAGAATCACTTAAAAATATTAAGTAGATTAAAAGATATGAATTTTTCAAATCTGGAACTATTCTGTTAAAACAGAAAACAAAAAATAAAACTGAAAAGAAAAACGGGCTAATGGGCCTATCTAGCGCCCTGGGCGTAATATAACTAATCGGGCCCTAGGGTTAAACCGAGTCGGCCCGGTCTAATCTAACCTAAATAAAACCAAAATAAACCGGAATAAAAACCGGGTCTTATAAAACTAAACCTAACGCTTCGCTCGATCTAATCTAAACCCTAGAAATTGAATCGGACGGCGACGGGGGCTCCGGCGACTTACCGAGGCGGCGACGGCGACGGCGGCTCGGGCGGCGACGGTTCCGGTGGCTCTGGTGGTCGGGGGCGTCGGGGGGACCTCCGGCGGGTGCGGCGTGGCGAGGGGAGTCCGAGGGTGGGGTCGGGCGAGCTCGGGGAGGTGTGAGGTGCTCGGGACGGAGCTAATGGCGGCGGCGGCGCTCTCGGGTCTCCGGCGAGCGATGCGACGAGGGAGAGAGGGTCGGGCGAGGGGGCGAGGGGGGGAACGGGGTCGGGTGGGGGGTATTTATAGGGATGGGGCACGGCTTGGACGAGGGCAACCGCGGTGAGGGGATCTCGGGAATCCGGATCTCATGAGATCCGGCGAGCAGGGCATGGCGTGGCTTATGCAGGGGAAGAAGGGTGGGGTCCACCCGTCAGCGAGTGAGGGGAGAAGGGGGTCGGGTCGGTCGACCGATCCGAGGGTTTCAGGCGAGGCGCTCGATCATTTCGGCGTGGGCGGTTCGATTGGCGCTGGGCGGTAATTTGTGCCTGGCGCTGGTGGGCCTCGGCTGGCCTGGGCAGGGGCTGGCTCGGCTAGCGCCCAAGGGTCCTTTCCCTTTTTTTTTGAAAATTAGAGAGAGGAAAAAAAACACTTAAATATAAATGTTTTATATAGGACATATATATATCAAAATGATCAGGAATATTCCTATAATTTGAACATTTTCGAGGGCAAAATCCAAACTTTATAAAAATCATTTTTTCTAAAATTCCAAATAAAACTCAAATTTGAATTCAAACTTTTTGGCAATGTTTTTCCTCTGATATTTTTGGAGTGTCATGCTTACTCCTCTCATACTTTTTCTCAAGTATTTATCAGGCATAGTTTTGAAATGATTTCCACTGCCAAAATTTGAATTCAAATTCCAACAACTCCAAAACTTCTGAAACTTCAAATGCCACTCAAATTCAAACAGAATGCATAGATGCTTAGCTATAATTGTAAAACATTCCAAATAGGAAATTTGGGATGTTACAAACCTACCCACTTTAAGATGAATCTAGCCCTCGAGATTCGGGTTGGCTAGCAAATAGGTGCGGTGGTCTCGAATGAGGTCTTCTTCTCGCTCCCTGTGGCTTCCTCTTGAGTGATGACTCACACAGACCTTGCAAAACTTGATGATCTTGCTGCGGGTGACTCTGTTTGCAGTCTCGAGAATTCGGACGGGTTTCTCCTTATAAGTCGATAAGCTGTCGAGCTGTATGGCCTCTAGGGGCACCGTGTCTCTCAACGGAATATCGGCCATGTCGGCGTGACACTTCTTGGTGAGAAACATGGAAGACATCATGAACTCCGGACAATCCTTCCGCAATTCCAACTTGTAAGCAACTTCTCCACGACGTTCGAGGATTTTGTAGGGCCAATGAACCGGGTGCTAACTTTCCTTTGACACGAACCTCTTGATTCCACGAAGTGGGGACACGAAGATATGCTCGTTCTCCCGCCGTAAGTTACTTCCTTGCGTTCTTGTCGGCATAACTCTTCTGTCTCGACTGAGCTATCTTGAGTCTATCTCGAATCAGTTTGACTTTCTCTTCGGAATCTCTGATAAGATCGGAACCGAAAAGTGTTTGATCTCCAACACCATCCCACAGCAATGGTGTCCTGCACCTCCTTCCGTATAGAGCTTCGAAAGGGGCCATCTTTAGACTGGTCTGATAACTGTTGTTGTATGAGAACTCTGCGTAGGGCAAATTATCATCCCAGCTAGACCCATAGTCTAGCACACAAGCTCTCAACATGTCCTCCAGAATCTGGTTGACTCTCTCGGTCCATCCATCTGCTGCGGATGAAAGGCTGTATTGAACTCCAGCCTCGCACTCCAAAGTTTCATGCAAGCGATTCCAAAACTTTGAGGTAAATTGTGTTCCTCTATCGACACGATACTCCTCGGAACTCCATGCGGACATACGATCCTGGTCATGTATATCTTGGCTAACTTAGCACTGGTATAGGTAGTCTTCACGGAATGAAATGAGCTACCTTGGTTAATCGATCAACCACTACCCGGATGGAATCATAACCTAAACGGGTCTGGGTAATCTGTGATAAAATCCATTCCAAGTTTTTCCCATTTCCACTCGGGAATCGGCAAAGGTTGAAGTAACCCTGCTGGCTTCGATGTTCCGCCTTTACTCGTTGGCAAACATCGCGACATCGCTACGCATCGGCAATATCCTTCTTCATACCTGTCCACCGAAACTTTCCTTCAAATCCAGATACATCTTAGTGTTACCGGGTGAATCGAGTACGGTGAATCATGAGCCTCTGAAGAATTAGCTTCTGAGTTCGGGATCATTGGGTACACAAATACGATCCTCGAACCATATGGCTCCGTATTCGTCCTTACGAAACCCTTTAGCTTTTCCTTCATTCATCTTTTCTTTATCTCATCAATTTCCTTGTCCGACTTACGGGCTTCACGAATTCTTTTCGCCAAAGTGGACTGAACTTCGAGTTGCAACATATCCTCTCGAACTATCTCCGATCGAAGATCTACGAGGTCATCGACTAACTCCTGGGTAATCCTCCGCTATAAGAGTATTCACATAACTCTTACGGCTCAAAGCATCTGCTACAACATTAGCTTTTCCGGTGGTAATGCAATCTCATGTCATAGTCCTTGATTAACTCTAGCCATCTCCTCTCGCACGAGGTTCAACTCTTCTGCGTGAAAATATACTTCAAGCTCTTATGATCTGTGTAAACATCACAACGGTTTCCGATGAGGAAATGTCTCTGTGTTTTGAGTGCATGCACTACGGCTGCTAACTCCAAATCATGTGTGGCATAATTCATCTCGTGTGGTCGAGCTATCCGGAGGTATAAGCTACAACTTTTCCTTCCTGCATGAGTACTCCTCCGAGTCCCCGACGAGAAGCGCCACAATATACCGTAATCCTTGTGTATGTCCGCAAAATCAGCATCGGGCTGTAACCAAACGCTTCTTCAATTCCTGAAAACTGGCTTCACAATCCTCGGTCCAAATGTACTTGGCATCCTTCTTCAACAGCTCGGTCATGGGCTTGGAAATCTTCGAGAAGTTCTCAATAAACCTCCGATAATATCCTGCGAGTCCGAGAAAACTGCGGATCTCCTTGATCGAGGTGGGCGATCGCCAATCGGTGGTGATTCAACCTTGGCGGGGTCAATGCTATTCCTTCTCCTGAAATAACATGTCCGAGAAATCCGACTTCCTTCAGCCAAAATTCACATTTCTGAACTTGGCATACTGGCGATGTTCTCAAGCTTCTCCGAACTAGACGCAAATGTTCCTTATGCTCTTCCTCGCTCTTGGAGAATATCAAGATATCATCGATGAACACCACGACAAACTTGTCCAGATATTCCATAAATACCTTGTTCATCAAATTCATGAAGTATGCAGGGCATTAGTCAATCCAAATGACATGACGGTATACTCATATAAACCATACCTGGTGGTGAATGTTGTTTTGGGTATATCCTTTTCACGGATCTTCAATCGATGATACCACGATCGAAGATCGATCTTGGAGAATACCTTGGCTCCAACTAGCTGATCAAATAGGTCATTAATCATCGGCAGAGGGTACTTGTTCTTGATGGTCACGTCGTTCAACGAACGATAATCCACCACCATTCTCAAGGTTCCATCCTTCTTCTCTACCAAAAGAACTGGGGCTCCCCAAGGTGATGAGCTTGGCGAATATATCCTTTCTCCAATAACTCATTAATTTGGTTCTTGATCTCTTTCAAATCGCTCGGTGGCATCCGATAGGGTCTCTTGGATATTGGGGCTGTGCGGGCAATAACTCAATCAGAAATTCAATGTCTCGTCGGTGGCATTCTTGGTAATTCCTCCGGAAACACATCGGGAAAGTCTTGCACCATGGCACTTCCTCTGAACAATTCCCGTGAGGGAATTCACCGATTCTTCATCCGCTACGTCGGATACATACTTGATCCTCTTACGCTCTGGGGTGGTGAGCAGAATCGACTTCTTGGGCACGATCTATGTTTCCTTCAAACCGTCAACCAATCCATGCCTAGGATTACATCCAAGGTCCGGGTTTCCAATACTATGAGGTCTGCGGAAATTTATGATTTCGATGTTGAGGGTTGCATGACAGCCTAAGCCCGCCATCATTTCTCCTCCCGCTTTGAATCGACGCTAAGGGGCTTCTAAGGGTCTTAGTGGGCAACCCGTACTTTTCCACAACTACCCTTGATATGAATGAATCGTTGCACCGTAATCAAAGAGTACCAATACTGAATGTGAATTCAATAAAAACTTACCAACCACGATTGTTCGGCTGATCATAGACGTCCTCCACGTCAATGTGGTTCACCCGAGCACGAGGGAAAGGGTTGGGCTTCTTCGCCGAGCTTCCATTGCCGCTTCCATTCTCCGCTTGGCCTCCGGGCGTCGGTGGCATAGTGCCCTGTTTTACGGCACTTGAAACAGTGATGTGACTCAGATCTTTCTGAGCCGGGCAGGACGATGCTGGTTGCCATTGCCGTTTCCATTGCCATTTCCATTGCCTGACTTGTTGTCCTGGTTGCGGTTGTTCCCATTTCCTCCATGGTTATGTCCTCCATGGTTGTGATGGGTATGCCCTCCTGAGTATGGGGCATATCGGGCTTCGCTGAGCTCGAGTTGTATTTCCCTGGCTGTACTTCCGCTGCGCTATCAATCTGCTGCTGCTTGCCTTCAAGTATGGTGGCCTTGTCTACCAGCTCCAAGTAGTTGGTGAAGGTAGCCACCATTAGCTGCATACCCAGCTCGTCATTGAGTCCCTCGAGAAACTTCTCCTGCTTTGCGGCATCTGTGGCCACATCATCCGGGGCATAGCGAGCTAACTTGCTGAACTCATCCACGTATTGCCCCACAGTACGGTTCACCTGGCGTAAGTTGCGGAACTCACGCTTCTTCAGACTCATGGCTCCAGCTGAAACATGAGCGGTGCGGAATGCCTGCTGGAACTGATCCCACGTGATGGTGCCGATGGGATAAGTGGCGGTGTAGTTCTCCCACCAAGAAGCTGCAGGTCCATCAAGTTGATGTGCGGCAAAGCGCACCTTATCTGCATCAGTGCATCCAACAGTGACTAACTCCCTTCCGACCTTGCGGAGCCAATCATCGGCCACAATTGGCTCAGTGCTGCTAGAGAACACTGGCGGATTCAGCCTTAGGAATCGAGTCAAGTTGTCAACAGGGGGTGGTGGCGGTGGATTGTTGTTGTTGTTGTTGTTCTAGTTCTGAATGAGCATCTGCATGAGGGCATTCTGCTGCTGGATCAGCTGGGTGAGCTCCGGCGGGAAGTTGAGACCGGGGTCACGTCTCGGAGGCATCTGGTGTTTTGGAGTGGATGAGAAAATTAGAATAGAACAATGGTCTAATGAGAAATAACACTACCCATATGAATGCACAATCATAATCATACCAATCATTTATTCAATCCACTCAAACATGGTTCAATCTCGATTACAAAGGCTCACGACTAATCGAAAATAACGGCCTAACTGATCGACGGAAAAATAAAATAACATGGCGGTCGACTAAATGTCTTCATCAATAATCCTTGCGTCCTCTGGTGCGATGTACTCCGGTGTGGCGTCCTCTGTTGCAGCGCCTCCTCTTGCGGCTTTCTCCAGTGGAGCTCCCTTCATAATCCTGATCATTGCTCACGAGAGATCCGTCATCTCCACTCGGAAAAAGATCCTCTCCCAAGTCCATCTTTTCCTCTAATGCGGCAACATTCATCTTCAGATTGTCGACTCTCTCCATGAAGTCCGCGATTTCTTCCTCATGGTCAAGGAAGTCAGCGTGTGCCTTCTCCTCCGATTCGATTCACGGAACAACAGCCTCTGTGTACCTTCGAGTTACTGGCGAGTCCGGATCTCCGTTTCTGAGGAGACACTCCAAGTCTTGGACATACGAGAGAATGGAGTCGTCCTCTACGATACGGATGATATCTCCATTCCTCGCTCTGCGAGAAACCATGGCGAGATCTGATGGGTCGAGCTCGGCCCTGTACTCTTCTCGGAGATGTCCAAGTGCACGACAAAATCGCCATGTCTCTTCCGAGGATCCAGTTGAAATCGGTAAACTCAAAGTCAATAGGCTCTGTATGTCCTCCGAAGGTCCTCCCTGGAATGTGCACCTCAATCCAGAAGCGGGTATCCGCCGCAAGCGCATTGGTAGGCTTCCGGTGATTGAGGGCGAGCAATCTTCAGCTTCTTCACGATCTGGACCAGCTTCCGCCGAAAGGCATCGTCTCATCTGGTGGCAGAACTCCGGTAGAAAAACGGGGTGAACTCGTGGCCATCTAGAATGTTGAAAATCGGAGAGGAGTCGAAATGAACAGGGAGAATTACGGAATGATAAGGACATAAAATAAATAGTCTCTTCCTATGGCTTTCCGATCCTAGGGGTTCGCCCCACGGTCGGCGTGTGCTCGATACCATCTCAGAGCGACTGACCCAAAATCGGTCAAGTCTACGTATGCTGTACCATCCCAAGATCATGCTGGCACTCACAAAGACATTGATGAAATAATCAAAGTTCAATCACACCTGAATTTATTACACGTTTCTCATATCGAGTCTTTATTACAATAGAATAAATTCGGCCAAAGGCCAACTCATGAGAAATAAACTAAGTAAAGCTGCGGAAGCGTAGAAGAATAGCGAGTCCATCCGACTCCAAAGGGAAATCGCCAAGCGCGGAGCGTAGCCTCACTCCTGATCGGAATACTCCTCTGCAACATAAGACATTGCAGCCGTGTAGGCCAGCATTTTGAATACGCTGGCAAGTCATGAAGATAGAAATAACAATAAAAATTACTAACACTATATGCAATTTGGCTGTGGGGCTCTAAGTTTCATCATTTTGCGAAAAGCCAGTTTTTCCCTACAATAAGGACTTGTTTGCAAAAACTACAAAATGTTGGTAATTATTGAGATAGTTCCGCCAACCAATGTCTCATTCCCAAATTATTAAGTCATAACCCCCTCAATTAATTTATTAATTTCAATGTTGAGATTTCCGAATACTTCCAAGTTCCAGAGGCTCAAATTGTCCGTAACCGGGGACACGGCTAATCGATTAGATCTTTTCTCTGCAGAGGTTTATGCACTTTACCCGCAAGAATCGTTCCTCCTTTTAAGTCTTCGCACTTCATGGTGTTTGAAGGCGGACGAACGTAAACAGGGTCTTCGAAGAGTTCCTCCGCCACCGCCGGTACCCATCCAATCCTACCGTTCTTCTACATCTCGTAGCACCGTCCGCCGAGTCACAACTAGGGTTGACCAAGCCAGAGCCCATAATGGCTTGCGGCTGCACAGGTAATCTTCCGGTCAATGGGGTATACATCCGTCTCTTCGTGGCTGGGTGAAGCTTTCCGCAAGATGTCATGGCACTTCTCCATGCATCCCGGCCAACCACTGGGTTCTCCAGGGTGCCCGTCAACCATCCTCCACCCAGTAGTGAATTCCGAAGTCCATCTTGAGCTCGAAGTTCATGGGGTTGTCACCATCTTTGACTCTCACATCTCCCTTATGATTCACTCAACCAACCCCGTCTACGAGCATAGCAAAAATAAACTACTTCGTCCCGGGTCATGGTAACAAGGGGAATTGGTTCATCCTACCACATGATACTACTCAAGAACATAACTTCAAAATTTCACCTACTGCATGCATGGTGGGGAGGTATAATTCTAATGCAACAAAATCATAGGTATTGTAAAGAAACATGATCAATGACTTGCCTTGCTGGCGATCTTCGTAAGCTAGGGACTCGTGGTAGCAAGCTTCGCACTCTGGTCTCCGGCGAGCGATGCGACGAGGGAGAGAGGGTCGGGCGAGGGGGCGAGGGGGGAACGGGTCGGGTGGGGGTATTTATAGGGATGGGGCACGGCTTGGACGAGGGGCAACCGCGAGGGATCTCGGGAATCCGGATCTCGCGGGATCCGCGTGCGCTGGCTGGCGTGGCTTATGCAAGGGGAAGAAGGGTGGGGTCCACCCCGTCGTGAGTGAGGGAGAAGGGGTCGGTCGGTCGACCGATCCGAAGGGTTTTCGGGCGAGGGCGCTCGGTCGGCTCGGCGTGGGCGGTTGGTGGCGTGGTGGGCAGTGGTGGTGGCGCTGGTGGGCCTCGGTACTGGTGGGCAGGGGCTGGCAGCTAAGCGCCAGGGTCCTTTCCTTTTTTTGAAAATTAGAGAGAGGAAAAAAACACTTAAATATAAATATTTTATATAGGACATATATATATCAAAATGATGGGGAATATTCCTATAATTTGAACATTTTCCAGGGCAAAATCCAAACTTTATAAAAATCATTTTTCTAAAATTCCAAATAAAACTCAAATTTGAATTCAAACTTTTGGCAATGTTTTTCCTCTGATATTTTGGAGTGTCATGTTTACTCCTCTCATACTTTTCTCAAGTATTTATCGGGCATAGTTTTGAAATGATTTCCACTGCCAAAATTTGAATTCAAATTCCAACAACTCCAAAACTTCTGAAACTTCAAATGCCACTCAAATTCAAACAGAATGCATAGATGCTTAGCTATAATTGTAGAACATTCCAAATAGGAAATTTGGGATGTTACAGACCGATAATAACACAGATGATTGCTGCTAATAAGACATGTGTGTTGTGCAATGGAATTGCATACGGAACAACAACATATATATACACACACTTATAAGGACATGGTTGCATAACCAAATAAAACATCCAATTACATAGGTGGCTACTACAACCATGGCATTTGCACACACCAAAGTAAACAATTACATGCATAATTACATAGGTGGCTACTACACACATGACATTTTCAGACACCAATGTAAACTATATATTACATGCATGATTACCTAGGATAAATGATCATCTAATCATCATGTACTTCTTGTCATGCTTGCTCGCTCGATCCGACCTCGTCGATTTGGGTAATGAGGCACTTCCTCATGTCAACGATCCGTCTATGCATCTCGTAGCATGTGTATACGCTCTTCGCCGCGAACCTGAGGTGAGGTAAATTAAATCGCAAATGTTTTTTATTAACCGTATGTGTACATGTCCTTTCGCCCTCCTCTCGCATGTCTTGTCACCCCGCTGACGCAGACGTCTTCGAGCGCAAGCTTGAGCAGCACTCGGGGGCATTCTTTTGGCCAAACGATGGTGAGCCCGTTCCAGCGCAGGTTCCCGCGCAAGCTTCCCGCCCGACTCGGTGAAATCCCCCAAAATCCCAATGCTTACCAGCCTACTATATAAACCCTCACAGCTGGCGAGTCCCGCGTCGTATTTTCCCCTCCATCCCTGTAGCTTATCTTGTCTGCTTCTCCCACAATCGCCAATGGCACCGGTCCGTCGTCGTCGCTCAGCCACTCCGCCGTCATCAGAGGGCAGCTCCAGCTTGGTTGCTACACCACGGCGGTGGCGAAGTCCCCGGCGTAGTGTAGTGCGCGTGGCATCCCTATTGGGTGTGCGCGGAACACCCACCACACGCTCCACCGCCGCTGCCCATCGACAGCAGTTGCCGGCCGCCGTTGCCGCCACACCACCGTCGAAAGCCAGGGCCATCGCCCGCTCCGCTGCCACGGCCCGAAGGCGGGAGGTGGCCGTCGTGGCCGCCACCCCATTTCTGGCCATCGTGGCCATCACCCGCTCCACCACCGCAGCCCGAATGCGGGAGGTGGTGGTCGTGACCGCCACCCCATCGTCGGCCGCCGTGGCCGCCAGCCCGCCGTCGACCGTCGGGATCATCACCCGCTCCGCCACCGCCGCCCGAAGGAGGGAGGCGGAGGTGGAGGCCCTTACGTGCGTCAACGACCTTACGCGCTACATCGAGTTCCTGCGGGAGGAGGAGCACCTCGTCGAGCATGCAAATAGCTTTACCGCAGCCGTGGCCGCAACACACACCGACGCAGAGGCGAGGAATCAGGAGATCTACGATCAGTCCAACCGCTTCAAGAGGGGTCATCTAGAGCGACAGAGGGTGTTCGAGGTGAGCGTCGCTGAAGGTGCAGCAGCGGCAGGCACCGTATTGCAGTTGTCCAGCTCGTCGGTTGGCTCCTCCTCCTCTTCCTCTTACTAAGCGTGCTCGGCAGAGGAGAGGTTGTCGGAAGTAGTACAAAGCCCCTCTGTTGTAGTAGTATTTAGGGGCTATTTTGTTCAGTTCATTTGACTATAGATGTGGTGGAACTGTACAACGTACTTCAAATTAGCTAGCATATATAGTTGAACTAGCTATTTCAGTAAGTGGTTGGCAACAATTGGGGAAAGTTTGGTCGGTTCAGCTGTCAATTTAAACTGTTTGTATAAATTAAGAACGACTTCTTAATATATGAATGCAATCTATGCTTAATTACAGAATTTTAGCTGCATATTTTGACAAATCGCATTGTTACAAGGATTGACAAATGACAATGTTACTAGATCAACAAATGTCAATCTTTTCAGTTTGACAAATGGCAATATACCCAATATGACAGATGCAAATCTAAACAAATTGTCTGTACGTGGTTGCACACGGGTCATCCGAAAAAAACGTTTGCGTTGAAGGGAGGTACAAATCCTGCTTGCCAAATTTTCTCTTGGCTTAGCGCCGAAGCCTCGCTTTGCATATCTTATTCAATCTGAACCGTTTGCATTGAAGAGATGCAAAAATCCCGCACGGCGAATTTTCCCTTGGCCTACTGCGAAAGACCATAGCTCTCACTTTGCATACATGTGTTCTATCTAAAACGTTTGCGATGAAGAGCTGCACAAATCCTGCTTGGCACATTTTCCCTTGGCTTACTGGGGAAGCTGTCGGTTTACATACGGGTGTTCTATCTAAAACGTTTGCGATGTTATAGTGGCAGCTATTTGTTACAAAATGCCTTTTTTGTCTGTTATTCGAGTGCGCCTTCTCTCAAAATGGACAGGAAAAATACCACAGCATGTCGGGTGCCATTCCATGATAGCATGCCAAGTTTCATGAATTTCAGACGAGTTTTGAATTTACTAGAATTTAAAAACAAAGTATCTCAATGTTTTGCCGGCAATCAACAGTGCTCTGGTGTTTGAAATTCAATCACATTTCTTGCATGGGACCTAAGCATGCACCCAAGGACACATATTTGATTTTTCAACAAGTTTATATGCACTAGAGCATGTGCATGTAGTTCAAATTTGAATTATGCACATAAAATGCCTAGAAAACCCAGTTAATGTATAAAAATGTCCAAACAAACCCCCCAAAATTCCAAAATTTAACACAACACTCCTGTTGTTCTATGTTGACACTAGAATTTTTTTGAAAGCAATAAGAGTCAATGGATATCATTTCGTCCCAAAGGTGGAACGTTCCCTACCGAAACCATTAGGCTTGTTTTGAGAAGCTCTGGTATGTGAGAAGCTTATACCCAAACTTGCCCCAAATGGGACACAAAAATTTACCATGGCATGTTGATGCCGCCCCATGATACCATGCCAAGTTTCATGAATTTCAGAAAAGTTTTGGATTAAAAACCAGGTATCTCAATGTTTGCGGCCGAGTGACAGTGGCAGGGTGTTTGACATTCATTCCCATTTCTTGCATGGGACCTAAGCATGCAACCAAGGAGATAGATTTGAATTTTCAACCAATTTATATGCATTAGAGCATGTGCTTGTAGTTCAAATTTGAATTATGCACATAAATGCATTGGAAACTCAATTAATGTATAAAAATGTCCAAACAAACCCCGAAAAATTCGAAAATTTAACACAACACTCCTGTTGTTCTATGTTAACACTAGAGAAAAAATTGAAATCAAGAAGAGGCAATTGATCGTTTCGTCCAGAAAGGTGAAACGCCCCCTACCGTAACCATGAGGCTTGTTGCGAGAAGCTCTGGTTTGTGAGAAGCTTATACCCCAACCCGCCCCAAATGGGATAATATTTTTACCACTTCATGTTGATGTCGTTCCTTGATAGCATGTCAAGTTTCATGAATTTCATACGAATTTTCGGTTTACTAGAATTTTAAAACCATGTATCTCAATGTTAGCGGGCGAGCGACGGTGACAAAGGTGTTTGACATTCATTCCCATTTCTTGCATGGGACCTAAGGTTGCAACCAAGGACACACATTTGATTTTTCAACCCGTTTATATGCGCTGGAGCATGTGCATGTAGCTCAAATTTGAATTATGCACATGAATGCATAGAAAACTCAGTTAATGTATAAAAATGTCCAAGCGAACCCCGAAAAATCCCAAAAGTTGACACAACACTCCTGTTGTTCTATGTTGACACGAGAAAAATTTTGAAGTACGAAGAGGCAACAGATATCGTTTCGTCACCCAAGGTGGCACGTTCCCTACCGAAACCATCAGGCTTGTTGTGAGAGAAGCTCTGGTTTGCAAGAAGCTTATACCAAAACCTGCCCCAAATGGGACAACACTTTTACCATGGCATGTCGATGCCGTTCCATGATATAATGTAAAGTTTCATGAATTTCGGACGAGTTTTTGATTTACTAGAATTTTAAAACCATGTATCTCAATGTTAGCGGCCGAGCGACAGTGTCAAGGGGTTTAACATTCATTGTCATTTCTTGCATGTGACCTAAGCTTGCAACCAAGGACAAACATTTGGTTTTTTGCAACCAGTTTTTATGGACTGGAGCATGTGCATGTAGTTCAATTTTGAATTATGCACATAAATGCCTAGAAATCTCAGTTAACGTATAAAAATGTCCAAACGATCCCCGAAAAAAATGCAAAATTTAACATGACACTCCTGTTGTTCTATGTTGACACTAGGAAAAAATTGATAGGAAGAAGAGGCGACGGATATCGTTTTGTCCACAAAGGTGACATGTTTCCCTACGGAACCATGAGGCTTCTTGTGAGAAGCTCTGGTTTGTGAGAAGCTTATACCATAACCTGCCCCAAATGGGACAATATTTTTTACCCCAGCATGTTGATGCCATTCCATGATAGCATGCCAAGGATCATGAATTTTAGACGGGTTTTGGATTTACTAGAATTACAAAAGCAAGTACCTCAACGTTTGCCGGAGAGCCATGGTGCCGTGGTGTTCAAAATTCATCCCCATTTCTTGCATGGGACATAAGCATAAACCCATGGACACATATATGATTTTACAACCCATGTTGGTGCACTGGAGCATGTGCATGTAGTTTAATTTTGAATTGTGCACCTGAAATGGCTAGAAAATCAATTTAATGTATAAAATGTCCAAACAAACCCCGAATAATTCCAATTTTTTTACGGCACACATATAGTTGCATGTTCACTGCAGATTAAAGTTCTAGCAATTCAAACACCGTCCATTGCCGTTGTGACCCCATTATGTAATTCAAATCAAGATGAAAAATCAAGTAGACCCCACATAGTTTATTATCACCAACCGTGTGAGATGCAGTACAAAATATCCTGGAGCACCGTCGGTGTATAGTACACCTATGGCTTACGCGAGAAGGTGTGTCGGCTACATTCCACAGCCGGCGTGTCAAGCACACTAGCTCGCTCCCTGAATATCATTTCACTATTCAATCGTCGCCGGTGAAAGATGGGGATGTGGACCCACGTCGTGAGGGCAACTTCGGCGGCCCACTCCAGCGAGAGCACGGTCGCAGCTCCCAGGCGCATGCTAACAAGCTTCTTGAGCGCGGCCGCAATCTGCGACCGGGCGGCCAACGCAGCCCAAACAGCCGCTGTTGCTTCTCAGGTGGCGGCAGCAACATCTGCCTCGGGGATAGCAACTCGCGATAGCGGCACAACAGCTGTTCGTTCCGCAGCGGCGACCTTAGACCTATTGGAGGCCGTCCACGACCATGTCGATGCCACACACGCCCAGCTCATGGCGGTTACCGAACAAATCAAACGAAGCTTCTCCGACAATGGTCGGCAACCCATGGCTGAAGCGTTGGCAATTGCAGAGAGCGTTCAAGCAGCCGTCCGTTCCTCCGCCGCATACCTTGCCACGAGGAGCCCGTCCAAGCCCGGATCGCGGCCGCCCACACCCAGCTCGTGGCGGCCTTTTCCAAAGAGACGGCGGACGCGGATGGAGAGATGCTTGTCGAGTATGCTGCGATGGATGCCATGGAGCCCCTTCCCCAGGAGACCGTCGGTCGTGAGCTGGACATGGAGGAGGCGGCGGAGATCGACGAGCACCAGCCGTAGTAGTATTCTTTGTTTTGTTTAATTACGAGCGACGGTCTTTAATTTGTTAGAGTAATGTTGAGGTCAGCTAGCTCTATTTAATTGCTGAACTTGCTCGATTAAGAAGTCTGGGTGTGCTGTAGTCTCCTTTGTGTACCCAAATAATGCAATGACGTGGATGACCACTGTAACCAGGGAAATTCAAACCAAAATTTTTTACGTTCAAACTCATCACACATGGGTTAAGCTATCTGAATCGTTTGTGATGTTCACATATCGTACATAGTTCGGAATAAGGGACCGTGTCTGATGACACTTTGCGCGCTAGTTTTTTTGCTGAACCAATTGAAAATTTTCGGCTTCCGCGGAAATATCTACCTCCCCGCCCCCTCCCCCTTACCAAAATTGATATTTCCCCTATTTCTGCCTTCCTTTCGAAGTTGAAACCTTCACTCCTTGCTTGCAGCACCGCCTCCTCGCCGGTGACCCTCCTTCACGCTGCTCGGCCTCGTCTATCCAGGCAGGTAATCCACACCCGACCCCCATCCTCCCCCTCCTTCCACATCCCACATGCCCCGACCGCCGACGCGACACCTTCCACCCAAATCACCGACCCTCCACCAAATAAACACCGCCCTAAGCCATGGTGCATGCAATATAGCCAGGAGCTCAAGGAGCATTTGGCAACGGAGAAGCAAATCGCGGACGCACGCGCGGATGAGGTCGCGATGGCTGCCATTCGTGCCGACCCCCAGATCTTGGAGAAGCACCTCGCCGTCGAGGCCACCGTCGACGCCTTGCACGCCGATGCCGCGACGTGGTTGGCAGCTTTAAACGGCAGTTTGTGGCGTTTTCTCGAGGCCACCCTCATTGCCTTCGATGAGGACTACGAGGTGCTTTCTCAGCATGCACGTGCTTACCTCAACTCGAGAGCTAGCAGGTTGGTGCCTGGAGTGGCTCAGGAAACTCATCACTACAACGAGGGCACCCATGATGCAGAGGCCTCACCCTCTTCCATGTCCAAGGAGCCAATCATCATAAATATCTCCGGCAACGAGGAGTAGCTTATCTTATTAGCTCACTATAAGGACCCATGTTCAGTTTTCTAGCTACTGCCTTTCCTTAACAAATTCTAGTGAATTGTGCTATCTACTTTTACCATGCAATCTGTTGCTCTAGTGTATATGTTCTATATGTCGTGCAATGTGGTGCTCCCTTATTAACTGTTTGGTTAATTAGTTGTCATGTTCAGTCAACTGTATGGTTCAATTCTGCAAATGTGATGTTCAATTCTTCAAGGTGCAATTTTGTATTGTCTTCCATGTGAGAAATAAATCGAATTTCTCTTTACAAAATACATGAGAAACAAATACAATTGCTATATTTCCAAGTTGTCAAGCATGCTTTGTTTGGTTAACTGTCTGATCTTCTAGTATGTTATACACTGTGCAGTGTGGTGCTGAGTTAATGTTTGGTTCATTAGTTGTGGTGTTTAGTTAACTGTTTGGTTCAGTTCTATAATGCGATGTTCAATTGTTGTGGGTGCATTCTATTATTGTATACCATGTGAGAAATAAATCGAATTTGGGCGTACTAAATACATGAGAAACAAATACAATTGCTATATTTCCAAGTTGTTAAGCATGCTTGGTTTGGTTAACTGTTTGATCTTCTATTAGGAGTATGTTATAGTGTGCAATGTGGTGTTCAGTTAATGTTTGGTTCATTTGTTGTGGTGTTTAGTTAACTGCTTGGTTCAATTATGTAATGCGTGTCCAATTTTCATGGGTAGAATTTTGTATTGTTGTGCATGTGAGGAATAAATTGAATTTGGCTCCACTTAATACATGAGAAACATATACAATTGATATATTTCCTAGTTCTTAATCATGCTTGGTTTGGATAAATGGATTTTCCATGTGGCTTGAATTAATCTGATGAATCTGCAATGTGCTTCTTTTTCACTAACATATTTTACTAATAGCATGCGAACCCTCACTTGACCTGATCACTAACTACCTTATATGTGTTGCAGGGAAACAATGGTAATCACTGAGGTTTACAATTGAGGTTTGCACATGCATGGTCCTTTGTCTAATAGCACATTATTGTGCAATTGCATGAACCATTCTAATATTTTGTTTTTTAACAATTTGGTCTTGCACATGTAGGCCCTACTTTCAGAGGTTTTGACCCACTATTCGACCCTTTTTTGCATATGGGGAAATGAGTTGTCCATGAATATCAATCAAGTCACAACTCAGAAAGATTGTTAGGGTAGAGAAATTAGCGACAAAAAACAACAAGATCTTTGTCTGCACAATGAAGAAGACATCAGTTCAATACAGGATGGTACTAACTATTATACCTTGCCTTTTTTATTCCTCTGCCCCATTTCCAATATAGAGAAGATATTTATGCACATCCTTGTTTTCAGGCCTTTCCAAAGAAGCTCACTGATGATTATCTCTCAAACCACCTGTATGGTCAGGAGGCGAGGAAGGTATTCATACAACATCCACGGTTCAATATTGAAGTGTTCCTGAAGAGGACGAAGGATGGACGGTCAATCATCCATAGGCACTGGCCTAAAGTTGCAAAGACCTTCAACATCAATGAAGGCTCAATATTCGCCTTTCGCTTGAGCAGTTTTCCAGATGAGATACATCTGTCTATGTACCGTCTATGATGCTAATTTCGAAAGAGGTTATAGATGTTGCATGTGCAACTTGGTGCTGGTGCAGTTGTGTAATGGGGTAGCTGAGTGCTGAAGCTATATGATGTTGTACTCTGATGTATTTCAATTGTGAAATCCTACTTCCTTAATATGAAAATGAAATATATTGTGTGCCTAATATAAATTGTCAATTGGGTTAATAAATGGATTATTAATAATAGGACAATTAGCCTGCTAATTGGGTTTTTCTATTGCAAACGGTTATTGACAAAAAACCATCGGCGATGATCTCAAGCAACAAACACAGTTACTAGGAATAAACCGTGTTGGATTAATGAACAATCACACATGACATCCTCTTGAAAACTGTTTGCGTTAGGCCACCTGACGCAAACGTTTACCACATAATAACTGTGTGTGATTGACAGCCTTTGCCACACAGTTTCTTCTATGCACCGTGTGTGATGCATTCAGTAACACAAACGATAAAATTGTTAATACCATGTGCAATGGAAATGCTATAAAAATGATTTAACGGGGAAAATTGTGTGTGATGTACCTGCGAACAGAAACGCTTTCCTTGGAGCGACTGTGTGGGATGTATATATGAATGGAAACGTTTAGCGGGGGCTTAATGTGTGGGATGAACTTACGACCGGAAACGATTTCGCATGTATAATTGAATTTTTTTAGCACTACTGTACATATAACCGTATTTGGTCGCTCGCCGGTCGCACACGACCTCATTTTGCCGAGTGTGTGTGTGTGTGCCTGGAGGGCATATCCCCGACGGTTTCTGGGTCTTGTCGGAAGGACCCCCACTATCGTAGTCACTCACTAGGCGACGGTTCCAAATGCCGTTGCAGAAAGGGTTTAAAAACCGTTTGTATAGCACCTCGCTGTACTAGTGATAGGGGCTATACCATATCATTCTATTATGAATGGCCTGAGATGTTTATCCCTTAATTTTTCACACTTTTGATTGTGCGTTAGTCATTTTTATTAGGGTGACTTCTCACATTAAAATATCAAGTAGTTAATGCTCTCCAAAGTGTAGCACCGTATAAAATATGTATCATTTTGTGGTGCGCCATGCTACCATGGGTCTTGACAACTTGAGAAATATAAGGTGGGTGTGGCCCGACCATAGAGCAAGATCACTTGGTTATATTGACTTTCCTGGCAAGAGAGTCCTTGTGCTCAGAGCAGGCCCACCGAAAGATGAAAAATAGTTACATAGAGATTTGATTGGTGATGTCTACTACACAACTTATTCTTATAGACTCGTGTTGGGTCTCCAAGCGCAGAGTTTTGTAGGACAGTAGCAATTTTCCCTCAAGTGGATGACCTAAGTTTTCATCAATCCATGGGAGGCGTAGGATGAAGATGGTCTCTCCCAAACAACCCTGCAATAAAATACAAGAAATCTGTTGCGCCCCCAACACATCCAATACAATGGCAATTTGTATAGGTACACTAGTTCGGCTAAGAGATAGTGATACAAGTGTAGTATGGATAGTAGATATATGTTTTTGTAATCTGAAAATATAAAAACAACAAGGTAGCAAGTAACAAAATAGAGCACAAATGGTATTGCAATGCTTGAAAATAAGGCCTAGGTTTCATACTTTCACTAGCGCAATCTCTCAACAGTGCTAACATAGTTGAATCATATAACAATCCCTCAACGTGTGACAAAGAATCACTCCAAAGTTCTTATCTAGCAGAGAACTTGAGATGAAATTGTTGTAGGGTACGCAACCACCTCAAAGTTATATTTTCCGATCAATGTATTGAGTCATCCCTATAAGTGTCACAAACAGCCCTAGAGTTCGTGCTAAAATAACACCATATGATACGCATCAAGCAACTCTAATGTCACCTAGATACTCCAATGTCACCACAAGTATCCTAGAGTTGATTATTCGATGTGTATCAAACAACTTCAGATTCATAATATTCAATCCAACACAAAGTAATTAGAAGAGTGCGTCAAGATTACTACCAGAGAAAGTATGGTGGCGTGCATCAACCCCTATGCATATAGTACCCCAATGTCATCAAGGAATCCATGAGTCGAGTGCCAAAACATACATCAAGTGAATCAATAGAACACCCCATTCTCACCAAGAGTATCCACATGCGAGTCATACATCAAGTGTTCTCAAATTCATAAAAGTATTCAATCCGATAATAGTGAAACCTCAGAGGTAAAAACTCGATTCATCACAACAAGATAGAGAGGGGAAAACACCATATGATCCAACTATATTAACAAAGCTCGCGGTACATCAAGATTGTGCCAAGTCAAGAACACGGGAGAGAGACCAAACATATAACTACTTGTACATGCCCCTAGCCTCGAGGGAGAACTACTCCCTCCTTGTCATGGTGGCCGCCGAGATGATGAAGATGGCCTCCGGTGATGATTTCCCACGCCGACAGGGTGTCGGTACAGGGCTCCAGATGGTATTTCGAAGGTATAGAGGCTTGCGGTAGCAGAGTCAAAGTTCTAGGGTTATTTCTGGGTTTTTTTCTTTTTATAGGAATTTTTGGCGTCGGTCTCACGTCAATAGGGGCTAAGATGGGCCGAGAAGGCACCACGACACCATCACCCCTGGACGTGCCCAAGTGCCTCGTTGGCACGTCGTGGCTCTTCTGATCCTCCTATAAGCTTCGGGGGTCTCTTTTGTTCTAAAAAAATCATCAAAAAGTTTCAGCCCATTCTAAGAACTTTTATTTTTGCACAAAAAACAACACCACGGTAGCTCTGCTGAAAACAGCGTCAGTCCGGGTTAGTTCCATTCAAGTCATACCAAAGCCATATAAAATTGTTGTAAACATGGCAGGAATACTTCATAAATTATAGATACATCGGAGACGTATCAATTGGCAACTGGTGACTCACAAGTATAGGGGGTCGCAACAGTATTCGAGGGTAGTATTTCACCCAATTTATTGATTTGACACAAGGAAAGCCAAAGAATATTTTTAAGCCTTAGCAGTTGAGTTGTCAATTCAACCACACCTGAGAAGTTAATTCTTTGCAGTAAAATATTTAGTAGCAGAGTAGTATGATAGTCTGATAGTAGTGTTAACAGTAACAATAGCAATTTTGTTGCAATTGTAACAGCAGTAGCAGCAGCAGTAGTAACTAAGCAAACACAATATGACTAAAGCATAGGCATTGGATCAGCGATGGATATTCGTGTGGATAACTTTCATCATATAATAGTCACAACCTAGAGCGATACACAAGAAGTCCAATTCATTAATTCAATGTAGGCATGTATTCCATATGTAGTCACACAATTATAATACGAATTTCTACAACATCTTTTGTCCTACCCTCCTGTGGAAGCGGGGTGCTTAAGGAAATCTAAGGGTAATTAAGGTCTCATTTTAATAGGAAATGGAACATATCATTAACACTTAGTGAATACATGAACTCCTCATACTATGGTCATCACTGGAGTGATTTCCAATTACTGTCATCTTGGGGTATGCGGATCATAATACATAATATGTGAATACAACTTGCAATATAGGATCTAAAACTCACTTATATTCATGAAAACATAATAGGTTCATATCTGAAATCATGGCACTCGGGACTTAGTGACAAGCATTAAGCATAGCAAAGTCATAGGAACATCAATCTCAGAACATAGTTGAAAGAGCAGGTTAACTCCTAGAGGGGGGTGAATGGGAGATTTTTAGAAAAATGCCAAACTCTGATGAATTTGATGAAGA
Source organism: Aegilops longissima (assembly GCA_021605205.1). Classification (NCBI taxonomy): domain Eukaryota; kingdom Viridiplantae; phylum Streptophyta; class Magnoliopsida; order Poales; family Poaceae; genus Aegilops; species Aegilops longissima. The sequence goes on from CM038680.1 coordinate 434,854,129, forward strand.
TCAGAGTGAAGAAATAGAAACGTGAGGGAACTAAATCATCACAGTAACCGAAAGTATGCATACAAGATACATACAAATGAATAACATGCAATCATACAAGCATGAGGAAGATGAACTGAAGAAATGAAAAACAACATGATGAAAGTATTCAGTTCAAAATCTTCATCGGATAAATCACAAATTCGTCAGGAGTGGAAACACGTAAGGTAAGGGTGATGAATTTGAAAGAAGGTAGGCTCGATGAAGACACAATGATTTGGTAGACCAGTTCCAGTTGTTGTATCAACTGTATGTCTAGTTTAGGTGGCTGATACGTCTCCAACGTATCTATAATTTTTTATTATTCCATGCTATTAAAGTATCATTCTTGGATGTTTTATATTCATTTACTAGCAACTTTATATCATTTTTTGGGACTAACCTATTGACATAGTTCCCGGTCCAGTTGCTATTTTTGCTTGTTTTTTACTTTTTAAAAAATATCCATGTCAAACGAAGTCTAAATGCAGTGAAACTTTTTGGAGATTTTTTCCTGCCCACAAGACACCGCAGAGGCCCAAGAAGTGCACCAGAGGGGACCTATGGGGCCCACTAGGCAACAGGGCACGCCAGGGCCCCCAGACGCGCCCTAGTGGGTACTGGGGCCCACAGGCGCCCCCTCCACCGCCTCTCAGCTCTATAAATACTCTAATATTCTAGACACCCTGGGGGAGTTGAGAAACACAATTTGAGCCGCCACAAGTTCGAGAACCACGAGATCCAATCTAGGGGCCTTTTCTGGCGCTTTGCCGGAGGGGTCAACGTTCACGGAGGGGTTCTTCATCATCAGCCTTGCCCCTCCGATGATGCGTGAGTAGTCTACCACAGACCTACGAGTCCGTAGGTAGTAGCTACATGGCTTCTTCTCTATTTTTGATCTTCAATACAATTTTCTCCTCGATGTTCTTAGAGATCCATTTGATGTAATGACTTTTTGCGGTGTGTTTGTTGGGATCCGATAAATTGTGAGTTTATGATCAGATCTATCCATAAATATTATTCGAGTCGTTTCTTATGCATGCTTGTTATAGCCTCGTATTTCTTCTCCGAAACTTTGGTTTGGTTTGGCCAACTAGATTGATTTTTCTTGCAATGGGAAGAGGTGCTTTGTGATGGGTTCAATCTTGCGGTGCTCATTCTCAGTGATGGAAGGAGACATGACATGCATGTATCGTTGCAATTAAGGATAAAAGGATGGGGTCTGTTCCTACATGAATAGATCTTGTCTACATCATGTCTTTTTTCTTAATGCATAACTCCATTTTTCCATGAACTTAATACACTAGATGCATGCTGGATAGCGGTCGATGTGTGGAGTAATAGTAGTAGATGCAGGCAGGAGTCGGCCTACTAATCTTGGACGTGATGCCTATATACATGATCATTGCCTTGGATATTGTCATAACTATTTTCTCTTTTATCAATTGCCCAACAGTAATTTGTGTACCCACCGTATGCTATTTTCTCCAGAGAAGCCTCTAGTGAAATCTACGCCCCCCTGGTCTATTTCCGATCATATTATTTTCTGATCTATTAATCCAAAAATACCTTTCTGCACTTTTTCTTTACTTATTTTATTTTGTGTTTTTGCAAGATCTATTTATCAAAGCTCATACAATTTAATCTATCTCAATACCGAGGAGGGATTGAAAACCCCTCTTACGCGTTGGGTTGCAAGTATTTGTTATTTGTGTGCACCTGCCCACGGTGTTGCTTGGTTCTCCTACTAGATTAATAACCTTGGTTTCATAACTGGAGGAATTACTTACCATTGCTGTGCTGCATGATCCCCTCCTCTTCAGGGAAATACCAACACAGATACAAGCAACTAGGAAAACTTTCTGGCGCCATTTCCGGTGAGACATCATCAACATCTATCAGGTTCCTAATCACAAATCTCATCTCCTTGCAATTTACTTCATTTTTCATTTGACTCTTGTTTTCATCTCCCCCACTTCTAGAACGTTTTCACAAAAACACAAAAATATTTGCCTTCTTTTCGTTTGCCTTTTTTTTGTTTGATCTTTTGTTTGCTTGCGATCTTGTTTGCATTGTCATGATGACTCAAGAAAACACCAAATTGTGTGATTCTTCAAATGCTAATAATAATGATTTTTTTATTCCTCCGATTGCTCCTCCCACCACTAGTGCGGAGTCTTATGATATTAATGTCGCTTTGTTGAATCTTGTTATGAAAGAGCAATTTTCCAGTACTCCTAATGAGGATGCCACATCCCATCTAAGCACTTTCCTAAAATTGTGCGATATGCAAAAGAAAAAAGATGTGGGCAATGATATTGTGAAATTATTCCTTTCTCTTCGCGGATCGTGCAAAAATTTGGTTTTCATCTTTGCCTCGTAATAGTATTGATTAGTGGGATAAGTGCAAAGATGCTTTTACTACTAAGTATTTTCCGCCCGCGAAAATTATTTGCCTTAGAAATAAAATCATGAATTTTAAGCAACTTGAGCATTAACATGTCACACAATCTTGGGAAAGAATGAAAATAATGCTAATAAATTGTCCTACTCATGGTTTAAATCTATGGATGATTATACAAAACTTTTTTGCGGGATTGAATTTTGTTTCTAGAAATCTTTTGGATTCCGCCACGGGTGGCACTTTTATGGAGATTACTTTAGGTGAAGCTACTAAATTGCTACGTAATATGGATAGTAGATATATGTTTTTGTAATCAGAAAATATAAAAACAACAAGGTAGCAAGTAACAAAATAGAGCACAAATGGTATTGCAATGCTTGAAAATAAGGCCTAGGTTTCATACTTTCACTAGCACAATCTCTCAACAGTGCTAACATAGTTGAATCATATAACAATCCCTCAACGTGTGACAAAGAATCACTCCAAAGTTCTTATCTAGCGGAGAACTTGAGACGAAATTGTTGTAGGGTACGCAACCACCTCAAAGTTATATTTTCCGATCAATGTATTGAGTCATCCCTATAAGTGTCACAAACAGCCCTAGAGTTCGTACTAAAATAACACCATATGATACGCATCAAGCAACTCTAATGTCACCTAGATACTCCAATGTCACCACAAGTATCCTAGAGTTGATTATTTGATGTGTATCAAACAACTTCAGATTCATAATATTCAAACCAACACAAAGTAATTAGAAGAGTGCGTCAAGATTACTACCAGAGAAAGTATGGTGAAAACGTGCATCAACCCCTATGCATATAGTACCCCAATGTCACTGCGGGAATCCGCGAGTCGAGTGCCAAAACATACATCAAGTGAATCAATAGAACACCCCATTCTCACCAAGGGTATCCACATGCGAGTCATACATCAAGTGTTCTCAAATTCATAAAAGTATTCAATCCGGTAATAGTGAAACCTCAGAGGTAAAAACAAGATTCATCACAACAATATAGAGAGGGGAAAACACCATATGATCCAACTATATTAACAAAGCTCGCGGTACATCAATATTGTGCCAAGTCAAGAACACGGGAGAGAGACCAAACATATAACTACTTGTACATGCCCCTATCCTCGAGGGAGAACTACTCCCTCCTCGTCATAGTGGCCGCCGAGATGATGAAGATGGCTTCCGGTGATGATTTCCCACGCCGACAGGGTGCTGGTACAGGGCTCCAGATGGTATTTCGAAGGTATAGAGGCTTGCGGTAGCAGAGTCAAAGTTCTAGGGTTAGTTCTGGGTTTTTTTCTTTTTATAGGAATTTTTGGCGTCGGTCTCACGTCAATAGGGGTTAAGATGGGCCCAGAAGGCACCACGGCACCATCACCCCTGCACGCGCCCAAGTGCCTCGTTGGCACGTCGTGGCTCTTCTGATCCTCGTATAAGCTTCAGGGGTCTCTTTTGTTCTAAAAAAATCATCAAAAAGTTTCAGCCCATTCTGAGAACTTTTATTTTTGCACAAAAAACAACACCACAGTAGCTCTGCTGAAAACAGCGTCAGTCCGGGTTAGTTCAATTCAAGTCATACCAAAGCCATATAAAATTGTTGTAAACATGGCATGAATACTTCATAAATTATAGATACATCGGATACGTATCAATTGGCAACTGGTGACTCACAAGTATAGGGGGTCGCAACAGTATTCGAGGGTAGTATTTCACCCAATTTATTGATTTGACACAAGGAAACCAAAGAATATTTATAAGCCTTAGCAGTTGAGTTGTCAATTCAACCACACCTGAGAAGTTAATTCCTCGCAGCAAAATATTTAGTAGCAGAGTAGTATGATAGTCTGATAGTAGTGTTAACAGTAACAATAGAAATTTTGTTGCAATTGTAACAACAGTAGCAGCAGCAGTAGTAACTAAGCAAACACAATATGAGTAAAGCATAGGCATTGGATCAGCGATGGATATTCGTGTGGATAACTTTTATCATATAATAGTCACAACCTAGAGCGATACACAAGAAGTCCAATTCATTAATTCAATGTAGGCATGTATTCCACATGTAGTCACACAATTATAATACGAATTTCTACAACATCTTTTGTCCTACCCTCCCGTGGAAGCGGGGTGCTTAAGGAAATCTAAGGGTAATTAAGGTCTCATTTTAATAGGAAACGGAACATATCATTAACACTTAGTGAATACATGAACTCCTCATACTATGGTCATCACCGGAGTGAATTCCAATTACTGTCATCTTGGGGTATGCGGATCATAACACATAATATGTGAATACAACTTGCAAGATAGGATCTAAAACTCACTTATATTCATGAAAACATAATAGGTTCATATCTGAAATCATGGCACTCGGGACTTAGTGACAAGCATTAAGCATAGCAAAGTCATAGGAACATCAATCTCATAACATAGTTGAAAGAGCAGGTTAACTCCCAGAGGGGGGTGAATGGGAGATTTTTAGAAAAACGCCAAACTCTGATGAATTTGATGAAGATCAGAGTGAAGAAATAGAAACGTGAGGGAACTAAATCGTCACAGTAAACGAAAGTATGCATACACGATACATACAGATGAATAACATGCAATCATACAAGCATGAGGAAGATGAACTGAAGAAATGAAAAACAACATGATGAAAGTATTCAGTTCAAAATCTTCATCGGATAAATCACAAATTCGTCAGGAGTGGAAACACGTAAGGTAAGGGTGAGGAATTTGAAAGAAGGTAGGCTCGATGAAGACACAATGATTTGGTAGACCAGTTCCAGTTGTTGTATCAACAATATGTCTAGTTGAGGTGGCTGATACGTCTCCAACGTATCTATAATTTTTTTATTATTCCATGCTATTAAAGTATCATTATTGGATGTTTTCTATTCATTTACTAGCAACTTTATATCATTTTTTGGGACTAACCTATTGGCATAGTGCCCGGTGCCAGTTGCTATTTTTGCTTGTTTTTTACTTTGCAAAAAATATCCATGTCCAACGAAGTCTAAATGCAGTGAAACTTTTTGGAGATTTTTTCCTGCCCACAAGACACCCCAGAGGCCCAAGAAGTGCACCAGAGGGGCCCTGTGGGGGCCCACTAGGCAACAGGGCACTCCACGGCCCCCAGACGCGCCCTAGTGGGTACTGGGGCCCACAGGCGCCCCCTCCACCGCCTCTCAGCTCTATAAATACTCTAATATTCTAGACACCCTGGGGGAGTTGAGAAACACAATTTGAGCCGCCGCAAGTTCGAGAACCACGAGATCCAATCTAGGGGCCTTTTCTGGCGCTTTGCCGGAGGGGTCAACGTTCACGGGGGGTTCTTCATCATCAGCCTCGCCCCTCCAATGATGCGTGAGTAGTCTACCACAGACCTACGAGTCCGTAGGTAGTAGCTACATGGCTTCTTCTCTATTTTTGATCTTCAATACAATGTTCTCCTCGATGTTCTTAGAGATCCATTTGATGTAATGACTTTTTGCGGTGTGTTTGTTGGGATCCGATAAATTGTGAGTTTATGATCAGATCTATCCATAAATATTATTCGAGTCGTTTCTGAACTCTTTTATGCATGCTTGTTATAGCCTCGTATTTCTTCTCCGAAACTTTGGTTTGGTTTGGCCAACTAGATTGATTTTTCTTGCAATGGGAAGAGGTGCTTTGTGATGGGTTCAATCTTGCGGTGCTCATTCTCAGTGATGGAAGGAGACATGACATGCATGTATCATTGCAATTAAGGATAAAAGGATGGGGTCTATTCCTACATGAATAGATCTTGTCTACATCATGTCTTTTTTCTTAATGCATTACTCCATTTTTCCATGAACTTAATACACTAGATGCAAGCTGGATTGCGGTCGATGTGTGGAGTAATAGTAGTAGATGCAGGCAGGAGTCGGCCTACTAATCTTGGACGTGATGCCTATATACATGATCATTGCCTTGGATATTGTCATAAATATTTTCTCTTTTATCAATTGCCCAACAGTAATTTGTGTACCCACCGTATGCTATTTTCTCCGAGAAGCCTCTAGTGAAATCTCGCCCCGGGTCTATTTCCGATCATATTATTTTCTGATCTATTAATCCAAAAATACCTTTCTGCACTTTTTCTTTACTTATTTTATTTTGTGTTTTTGCAAGATCTATTTATCAAAGCTCATACAATTTAATCTATCTCAATACCGAGGAGGGATTGAAAACCCCTCTTACGCGTTGGGTTGCAAGTATTTGTTATTTGTGTGCACCTGCCCACAGTGTTGCTTGGTTCTCCTACTAGATTAATAACCTTGGTTTCATAACTGGAGGAAATACTTACCATTGTTGTGCTGCATGATCCTCTCCTCTTCAGGGAAATACCAACACAGATACAAGCAACTAGGAAAACTTTCTGGCGCCATTACCGGTGAGACATCATCAACATCTATCAGGTTCCTAATCACAAATCTCATCTCCTTGCAATTTACTTCATTTTCCATTTGACTCTTGTTTTCATCTCCCCCACTTCTAGAACATTTTCACAAAAACACAAAAATATTTGCCTTCTTTTCGTTTGCCTTTTTTTCGTTTGATCTTTTGTTTGCTTGCGATCTTGTTTGCATTGTCATGATGACTCAAGAAAACACCAAATTGTGTGATTTTTCAAATGCTAATAATAATGATTTTATTATTCCTCCAATTGCTCCTCCCACCACTAGTGCGGAGTCTTATGATATTAATGTCGCTTTGTTGAATCTTGTTATGAAAGAGCAATTTTTCGGTACTCCTAATGAGGATGCCACATCCCATCTAAGCACTTTCCTAGAATTGTGCGATATGCAAAAGAAAAAAGATGTGGGCAATGATATTGTGAAATTATTCCTTTCTCTTCGCGGATCGTGCAAAAATTTGGTTTTCATCTTTGCCTCGTAATAGTATTGATTAGTGGGATAAGTGCAAAGATGCTTTTACTACTAAGTATTTTCCGCCCGCGAAAATTATTTGCCTTAGAAATAAAATCATGAATTTTAAGCAACTTGAGCATGAACATGTCACACAATCTTGGGAAAGGATGAAACTAATGCTAAGAAATTGTCCTACTCCTGGTTTAAATCAATGGATGATTATACAAAACTTTTTTGCGGAATTGAATTTTGTTTCTAGAAATCTTTTGGATTCCGCCACGGGTGGCACTTTTATGGAGATTACTTTTGGTGAAGCTACTAAATTGCTACGTAATATGGATAGTAGATATATGTTTTTGTAATCAGAAAATATAAAAACAACAAGGTAGCAAGTAACAAAATAGAGCACAAAATGGTATTGCAATGCTTGAAAATAAGGCCTAGGTTTCAAACTTTCACCAGCGCAATCTCTCAACAGTGCTAACATAGTTGAATCATATAACAATCCCTCAACGTGTGACAAAGAATCACTCCAAAGTTCTTATCTAGCGGAGAACTTGAGATGAAATTGTTGTAGGGTACGCAACCACCTCAAAGTTATATTTTCCGATCAATGTATTGAGTCATCCCTATAAGTGTCACAAACAGCCCTAGAGTTCGTACTAAAATAACACCATATGATACGCATCAAGCAACTCTAATGTCACCTAGATACTCCAATGTCACCACAAGTATCCTAGAGTTGATTATTCGATGTGTATCAAACAACTTCAGATTCATAATATTCAATCCAACACAAAGTAATTAGAAGAGTGCGTCAAGATTACTACCAGAGAAAGTATGGTGAAAACGTGCATCAACCCCTATGCGTATAGTACCCCAATGTCACTGCGGGAATCCGCGAGTCGAGTGCCAAAACATACATCAAGGGAATCAATAGAACACCCCATTCTCACCAAGAGTATCCACATGCGAGTCATACATCAAGTGTTCTCAAATTCATAAAAGTATTCAATCCGATAATAGTGAAACCTCAGAGGTAAAAACTCGATTCATCACAACAAGATAGAGAGGGGAAAACACCATATGATCCAACTATATTAACAAAGCTCGCGGTACATCAAGATTGTGCCAAATCAAGAACACGGGAGAGAGACCAAACATATAACTACTTGTACATGCCCCTAGCCTCGAGGGAGAACTACTCCCTCCTCGTCATAGTGGCCGCCGAGATGATGAAGATGGCCTCCGGTGATGATTTCCTACACCGATAGGGTGCTGGTACAGGGCTCCAGATGGTATTTCGAAGGTATAGAGGCTTGCGGTAGCAGAGTCAAAGTTCTAGGGTTATTTCTGGGTTTTTTCTTTTTATAGTAATTTTTGGCGTCGGTCTCACGTCAATAGGGGCTAAGATGGGCCCAGAAGGCACCACGACACCATCACCCCTGGACGCGCCCAAGTGCCTCGTTGGCACGTCGTGGCTCTTCTGATCCTCCTATAAGCTTTAGGGGTCTCTTTTGTTCTAAAAAAATCATCAAAAAGTTTCAGCCCATTCTGAGAACTTTTATTTTTGCACAAAAAACAACACCACGGTAGCTCTGCTGAAAACAGCGTCAGTCCGGGTTAGTTCCATTCAAGTCATACCAAAGCCATATAAAATTGTTGTAAAAATGGTATGAATACTTCATAAATTATAGATACATCGGAGACGTATCAATTGGCAACTGGTAACTCACAAGTATAGGGGGTCGCAACAGTATTCGAGGGTAGTATTTCACCCAGTTTATTGATTTGACACAAGGAAACCAAAGAATATTTATAAGCCTTAGCAGTTGAGTTGTCAATTCAACCACACCTGAGAAGTTAATTCCTTGCAGCAAAATATTTAGTAGCAGAGTAGTATGATAGTCTGATAGTAGTGTTAACAGTAACAATAGAAATTTTGTTGCAATTGTAACAACAGTAGCAGCAGCAGTAGTAACTAAGCAAACACAATATGAGTAAAGCATAGGCATTGGATCAGCGATGGATATTCGTGTGGATAAATTTCATCATATAATAGTCACAACCTAGAGCGATACACAAGAAGTACAATTCATTAATTCAATGTAGGCATGCATTCCATATGTAGTCACACAATTATAATACGAATTTCTACAACATCTTTTGTCCTAACCTCCCGTGGAAGCGGGGTGCTTAAGGAAATCTAAGGGTAATTAAGGTCTCATTTTAATAGGAAACGGAACATATCATTAACACTTAGTGAATACATGAACTCCTCATACTATGGTCATCACCGGAGTGAATTCCAATTACTGTCATCTTGGGGTATGCGGATCATAGCACATAATATGTGAATACAACTTGCAAGATAGGATCTAAAACTCACTTATATTCATGAAAACATAATAGGTTCATATCTGAAATCATGGCACTCGGGACTTAGTGACAAGCATTAAGCATAGCAAAGTCATAGGAACATCAATCTCATAACATAGTTGAAAGAGCAGGTTAACTCCCGGAGGGGGTGAATGGGAGATTTTTAGAAAAACACCAAACTCTGATGAATTTGATGAAGATCAGAGTGAAGAAATAGAAACGTGAGGGAACTAAATCATGATAGTAACCGAAAGTATGCATACAAGATACATACAGATGAATAACATGCAATGATAAAAGCATGAGGAAGATGAACTGAAGAAATGAAAAACAACATGATGAAAGTATTCAGTTCAAAATCTTCATCGGATAAATCACAAATTCGTCAGGAGTGGAAACACGTAAGGTAAGGGTGACGAATTTGAAAGAAGGTAGGCTCGATGAAGACACAACGATTTGGTAGACCAGTTCTAGTTGTTGTATCAACTGTATGTCTAGTGGAGGTGGCTGATACGTCTCCAACGTATTTATAATTTTTTTATTATTCCAAGCTATTAAAGTATCATTCTTGGATGTTTTATATTCATTTACTAGCAAATTTATATCATTTTTTGGGACTAACCTATTGACATAGTGCCCGGTGCCAGTTGCTATTTTTGCTTGTTTTTTTAATTTGCAAAAAATATCCATGTCAAACGAAGTCTAAATGCAGTGAAACTTTTGGGAGATTTTTTCCTGCCCACAAGACACCCCAGAGGCCCAAGAAGTGCACCAGAGGGGCCCTATGGGGCCCACTAGGCAACAGGGCACGCCAGGGCCCCCAGACGCGCCCTAGTGGGTACTGGGGCCCACAGGCGCCCCCTCCACCGCCTCTCAGCTCTATAAATACTCTAATATTCTAGACACCCTGGGGGAGTTGAGAAACACAATTTGAGCCGCGGCAAGTTCGAGAACTACGAGATCCAATCTAGGGGCCTTTTCTGGCGCTTTGCCGGAGGGGTCAACGTTCACGGAGGGGTTCTTCATCATCAGCCTTGCCCCTCGGATGATGCGTGAGTAGTCTACCACAGACCTACGAGTCCGTATGTAGTAGCTACATGGCTTCTTCTCTATTTTTGATCTTCAATACAATGTTCTCCTTGATGTTCTTAGAGATCCATTTGATGTAATGACTTTTTGCGGTGTGTTTGTTGGGCTCCGATAAATTGTGAGTTTATGATCAGATCTATCCATAAATATTATTCGAGTCGTTTCTGAACTCTTTTATGCATGCTTGTTATAGCCTCGTATTTCTTCTCCGAAACTTTGGTTTGGTTTGGCCAACTAGATTGATTTTTCTTGCAATGGGAAGAGGTGCTTTGTGATGGGTTCAATCTTGCGGTGCTCATTCTCAGTGATGGAAGGAGACATGACATGCTTGTATCGTTGCAATTAAGGATAAAAGGATGGGGTCTATTCCTGCATGAATAGATCTTGTCTACATCATGTCTTTTTTCTTAATGCATTACTCCATTTTTCCATGAACTTAATACACTAGATGCATGCTGGATAGCGGTCAATGTGTGGAGTAATAGTAGTAGATGCAGGCAGGAGTCGGCCTACTAATCTTGGACGTGATGCCTATATACATGATCATTGCCTTGGATATTGCCATAACTATTTTCTCTTTTATCAGTTGCCCAACAGTAATTTGTGTACCCACCGTATGCTATTTTCTCCAGAGAAGCCTCTAGTGAAATCTACGCCCCCCGGGTCTATTTCCAATCATATTATTTTCTGATCTATTAATCCAAAAATACCTTTCTGCACTTTTTCTTTACTTATTTTATTTTGTGTTTTTGCAAGATCTATTTATCAAAGCTCATACAATTTAATCTATCTCAATACCGAGGAGGGATTGACAACCCCTCTTACGCGTTGGGTTGCAAGTATTTGTTATTTGTGTGCACCTGCCCACAGTGTTGCTTGGTTCTCCTACTAGATTAATAACCTTGGTTTCATAACTGGAGGAAATACTTACCATTGCTGTGCTGCATGATCCTCTCCTCTTCAGGGAAATACCAACACAGATACAAGCAACTAGGAAAACTTTCTGGCGCCATTGCCGGTGAGACATCATCAACATCTATTAGGTTCCTAATCACAAATCTCATCTCCTTGCAATTTACTTCATTTTCCATTTGACTCTCGTTTTCATCTCCCCCACTTCTAGAACGTTTTCACAAAAACACAAAAATATTTGCCTTCTTTTCGTTTGCCTTTTTTTCGTTTGATCTTTTGTTTGCTTGCGATCTTGTTTGCATTGTCATGATGACTCAAGAAAACACCAAATTGTGTGATTTTTCAAATGCGAATAATAATGATTTTATTATTCTTCTGATTGCTCCTCCCACCACTAGTGCGGATTCTTATGATATTAATGTCGCTTTGTTGAATCTTGTTATGAAAGAGCAATTTTACGGTACTCCTAATGAGGATGCCACATCCCATCTAAGCACTTTCCTAGAATTGTGCGATATGCAAAAGAAAAAAGATCTGGGCAATGATATTGTGAAATTATCCCTTTCTCTTCGCAGATCGTGCAAAAATTTGGTTTTCATCTTTGCCTCGTAATAGTATTGATTAGTGGGATAAGTGCAAAGATGCTTTTACTACTAAGTATTTTCCACCTGCGAAAATTATTTGCCTTAGAAATAAAATCATGAATTTTAAGCAACTTGAGCATGAACATGTCACACAATCTTGGGAAAGAATGAAACTAATGCTAAGAAATTGTCCTACTCATGGTTTAAATCTATGGATGATTATACAAAACTTTTTTGCGGGATTGAATTTTATTTCTAGAAATCTTTTGGATTCCGCCATGGGTGGCACTTTTATGGAGATTACTTTAGGTGAAGCTACTAAATTGCTACGTAATATGGATAGTAGATATATGTTTTTGTAATCAGAAAATATAAAAACAACAAGGTAGCAAGTAACAAAATAGAGTACAAATGGTATTGCAATGCTTGAAAATAAGGCCTAGGTTTCATACTTTCACTAGCGCAATCTCTCAACAGTGCTAACATAGTTGAATCATATAACAATCCCTCAACGTGTGACAAAGAATCACTCCAAAGTTCTTATCTAGCGGAGAACTTGAGATGAAATTGTTGTAGGGTACACAACCACCTCAAAGTTATATTTTCTGATCAATGTATTGAGTCATCCCTATAAGTGTCACAAACAGCCCTAGAGTTCGTACTAAAATAACACCATATGATACGCATCAAGCAACTCTAATGTCACCTAGATACTCCAATGTCACCACAAGTATCCTAGAGTTGATTATTCGATGTGTATCAAACAACTTCAGATTCATAATATTCAATCCAACACAAAGTAATTCGAAGAGTGCGTCAAGATTACTACCTGAGAAAGTATGGTGAAAACGTGCATCAACCCCTATGCATATAGTACCCCAATGTCACTGCGGGAATCCGCGAGTCGAGTGCCAAAACATACATCAAGTGAATCAATAGAACACCCCATTCTCACCAAGAGTATCCACATGCGAGTCATACATCAAGTGTTCTCAAATTCATAAAAGTATTCAATTCGATAATAGTGAAACCTCAGAGGTAAAAACTCAATTCATCTCAACAAGATAGAGAGGGGAAAACACCATATGATCCAACTATATTAACAAAGCTCGCGGTACATCAACATTGTGCCAAGTCAAGAACACGGGAGAGAGACCAAACATATAACTACTTGTACATGCCCCTAGCCTCGAGGGAGAACTACTCGCTCCTCGTCATGGTGGCCGCCGAGATGATGAAGATGGCCTCTGGTGATGATTTCCCACGCCGACAGGGTGCCGGTACAGGGCTCCAGATGGTATTTCGAAGGTATAGAGGCTTGCGGTAGCAGAGTCAAAGTTCTAGGGTTATTTCTGGGGTTTTTTCTTTTTATAGGAATTTTTGGCGTCGGTCTCACGTCAATAGGGGCTAAGATGGGCCCAGAAGGCACCACTGCACCATCACCCCTGGACGCGCCCAAGTGCCTTGTTGGCACGTCGTGGCTCTTCTGATCCTCCTATAAGCTTCGGGGGTCTCTTTTGTTCTAAAAAAATCATCAAAAAGTTTCAGCCCATTCTGAGAACTTTTATTTTTGCACAAAAAACAACACCACGGTAGCTCTGCTGAAAACAGCGTCAGTCCGGGTTAGTTCCATTCAAGTCATACCAAAGCCATATAAAATTGTTGTAAACATGGCATGAATACTTCATAAATTATAGATACATCAGAGATGTATCAATTGGCAACTGGTGACTCACAAGTATAGGGGGTCGCAACAGTATTCGAGGGTAGTATTTCACCCAATTTATTGATTTGACACAAGGAAACCAAAGAATATTTATAAGCCTTAGCAGTTGAGTTTTCAATTCAACCACACCTGAGAAGTTAATTCTTTGCAGCAAAATATTTAGTAGCAGAGTAGTATGATAGTCTGATAGTAGTGTTAACAGTAACAATAGCAATTTTGTTGCAATTGTAACAACAGTAGCAGCAGCAGTAGTAACTAAGCAAACACAATATGAGTAAAGCATAGACATTGGATCAGCGATGGATATTCGTGTGGATAACTTTCATCATATAATAGTCACAACCTAGAGCGATACACAAGAAGTCCAATTAATTAATTCAATGTAGGCATGTATTCCATATGTAGTCACACAATTATAATACGAATTTCTACAACATCTTTTGTCCTACCCTCCCGTGGTAGCGGGGTGCTTAAGGAAATCTAAGGGTAATTAAGGTCTCATTTTAATAGGAAATGGAACATATCATTAACACTTAGTGAATACATGAACTCCTCATTCTATGGTCATCACCGGAGTGAATTCCAATTACTGTCATCTTGGGGTATGCGGATCATAACACATAATATGTGAATACAACTTGCAAGATAGGATCTAAAACTCACTTATAGTCATGAAAACATAATAGGTTCATATCTGAAATCATGGCACTTGGGACTCAGTGACAAGCATTAAGTATAGCAAAGTCATAGCAACATCAATCTCAGAACATAGTTGAAAGAGCAGGTTAACTCCCAGAGGGGGGTGAATGGGAGATTTTTAGAAAATCGCCAAACTCTGATGAATTTGATGAAGATCAGAGTGAAGAAATAGAAACGTGAGGGAACTAAATCATCACAGTAACCGAAAGTATGCATACAAGATACATACAGATGAATAACATGCAATCATACAAGCATGAGGAAGATGAACTGAAGAAATGAAAAACAACATGATGAAAGTATTCAGTTCAAAATCTTCATCGGATAAATCACAAATTTGTCGGGATTGGAAACACGTAAGGTGAGGGTGAGGAATTTGAAAGAAGGTAGGCTCGATGAAGACACAACTATTTGGTAGACTAGTTCCAGTTGTTGTATCAACTGTATATCTAGTTGAGGTGGTTGATACGTCTCCAACGTATCTATAATTTTTTATTATTCCATGCTATTAAAGTATCATTCTTGGATGTTTTATATTCATTTACTAGCAACTTTATATCATTTTTTGGGACTAACCTATTGACATAGTGCCCGGTGCCAGTTGCTATTTTTGCTTGTTTTTTACTTTGCAAAAAATATCCATGTCAAACGAAGTCTAAATGCAGTGAAACTTTTTGGAGATTTTTTCCTGCCCACAAGACACCCCAGAGGCCCAAGAAGTGCACCAGAGGGGCCCCGTGGGGCCCACTAGGCAACAGGGCAAGCCAGGGCCCCCAGACGCGCCCTAGTGGGTACTGGGGCCCAGGCGCCCCCTCCACCGCCTCTCAGCCTTATAAATACTCTAATATTCTAGACACCCTGGGGGAGTTGAGAAACACAAATTGAGCCGCCACAAGTTCGAGAACCACGAGATCCAATCTAGGGGCCTTTTCTGGCGCTTTGCTGGAGGGGTCAACGTTCACGGAGGGGTTCTTCATCATCAGCCTTGCCCCTCCGATGATGCGTGAGTAGTCTACCACAGACCTACTAGTCTGTAGGTAGTAGCTACATGGCTTCTTCTCTATTTTTGATCTTCAATACAATGTTCTCCTCGAAGTTCTTAGAGACCCATTTGATGTAATGACTTTTTGCGGTGTGTTTGTTGGGATCCGATAAATTGTGAGTTTATGATCAGATCTATCCATAAATATTATTCGAGTCGTTTCTGAACTCTTTTATGCATGCTTGTTATAGCCTCGTATTTCTTCTCCGAAACTTTGGTTTGGTTTGGCCAACTAGATTGATTTTTCTTGCAATGGGAAGAGGTGCTTTGTGATGGGTTCAATCTTGCGGTGCTCATTCTCAGTGATGGAAGGAGACATGACATGCATGTATCGTTGCAATTAAGGATAAAAGGATGGGGTCTATTCCTCCATGAATAGATCTTGTCTACATCATGTCTTTTTTCTTAATGCATTACTCCATTTTTCCATGAACTTAATACACTAGATGCATGCTGGATAGCGGTCGATGTGTGGAGTAATAGTAGTAGATGCAGGCAAGAGTCGGCCTACTAATCTTGGACGTGATGCCTATATACAAGATAATTGCCTTGGATATTGTCATAACTATTTTCTCTTTTATCAATTGCCCAACAGTAATTTGTGTACCCACCGTATGCTATTTTCTCGAGAGAAGCCTCTAGTGAAATCTACGCCCCCGGGTCTATTTCCGATCATATTATTTTCTGATCTATTAATCCAAAAATTCCTTTCTGCACCTTTTCTTTACTTATTTTATTTTGTGTTTTTGCAAGATCTATTTATCAAAGCTCATACAATTTAATCTATCTCAATACCGAGGAGGGATTGACAACCCCTCTTACGCGTTGGGTTGCAAGTATTTGTTATTTGTGTGCACCTGCCCACAGTGTTGCTTGGTTCTCCTACTAGATTAATAACCTTGGTTTCGTAACTGGAGGAAATACTTACAATTGTTGTGCTGCATGATCCTCTCCTCTTCAGGGAAATACCAACACAGATACAAGCAACTAGGAAAACTTTCTGGCGCCATTGCCGGTGAGACATCATCAACATCTATCAGGTTCCTAATCATAAATCTCATCTCCTTGCAATTTACTTCATTTTCCATTTGACTCTTGTTTTCATCTCCCCCACTTCTAGAACGTTTTCACAAAAACACAAAAATATTTGCCTTCGTTTCGTTTGCCTTTTTTTCGTTTGATCTTTTGTTTGCTTGCGATCTTGTTTGCATTGTCATGATGACTCAAGAAAACACCAAATTGTGTGATTTTTCAAATGCTAATAATAATGATTTTATTATTCCTCCGATTGATCCTCCCACCACTAGTGCGGAGTCTTATGATATTAATGTCGCTTTGTTGAATCTTGTTATGAAAGAGCAATTTTCCGGTACTCCTTATGAGGATGCCACATCCCATCTAAGCACTTTCCTAGAATTGTGCGATATGCAAAAGAAAAAAGATGTGGGCAATGATATTGTGAAATTATTCCTTTCTCTTCGCGGATCGTGCAAAAATTTGGTTTTTATCTTTGCCTCATAATAGTATTGATTAGTGGGATAAGTGCAAAGATGCTTTTACTACTAAGTATTTTCCGCCCGCGAAAATTATTTGCTTTAGAAATAAAATCATGAATTTTAAGCAACTTGAGCATGAACATGTCACACAATCTTGGGAAATAATGAAACTAATGCTAAGAAATTGTCCTACTCATGGTTTAAATCGGTGGATGATTATACAAAATTTTTTTGCGGGATTGAATTTTGTTTCTAGAAATCTTTGGATTCCGCCACGGGTGGCACTTTTATGGAGATTACTTTATGTGAAGCTACTAAATTGCTATGTAATATCATGGCAAATTATTCACAATGGCATACCCAAAGAGCACCTACTAGTAAAACGGTTAATTTTGTTGAAGAAATTAGTACTTTGAGTGAAAAAGTTGATGCGCTTATGAAATTGGTTGCTATAAAACATGCTCATCTTGATCCTAATGATGTGCCTTTGTCTACTTTGATTGAGCAAAATAGTGATCCCGTAGATGTGAATTTTGTCTTGCGAAACAATTTCAGTAACAGTGCTTATAGAGGTAATTTTAATCCTAGGCCTTTTCCTGGAAATTCCTC
The DNA here is from genome assembly GCA_021605205.1 of Aegilops longissima. Taxonomy (NCBI): domain Eukaryota; kingdom Viridiplantae; phylum Streptophyta; class Magnoliopsida; order Poales; family Poaceae; genus Aegilops; species Aegilops longissima. The sequence goes on from CM038680.1 coordinate 434,871,998, forward strand.
TAATAATTATGGCAATTCATATGGTAAATACAATAATAATAGGATTCCCTCTGATCTTGAGATTAATATAAAATAATTTATCAATGCTCAAAAAGTTTTCAACACTATGGTAGAAGAAAAATATAATAAGATTGATGATTTGTCAAGGAGCATTGATAGAATTTTACATGATGTAGAAAATCTCAAGATTAAAATTTTCCACCGAAATTTGATGTTAATGAATCAGTTAAAGCTTTATATGTTTCCATGGATGAAAGCAAGAAAAGAACCGCTATGCTTAGAGCTAATAGAGAATTTTTAGAAAGAGGGTTTTCGGCTGATTGCTTTCATAGTAATGATGAAGATGTTAAGGTGATTGGTGTTTCTTCTATTGATTCCTTGTTTAGTAATATTAAACTTGATGACAAGACGACTTAAGAAGAGTCAAATTTAGCTAGAAGGTGTCCCCATGTTTCGAAGGGTGAAAATCTTGTTGAAAAAAAATCATAGAAGTGTATTTGGAGAGGTCAAAACTTTAAAGAGTGATGTGCCCACTCTCTTGGATTACAAAGACTTTAATTATGATAGTTGATCTTTGATTGAATGTATTTATTTGTTGCAATCCATGTTAAATTCACCCAATTCCTATGAACAAAATAAAGCTCTTACTAAACATATTTTAGAAGCGATGATGAAAGGTTTAGAAGAAAAGTTAGGATTAGAGATTTCAATTCCTAGAAAATTATATGATGAATGGGAACCCACCATTAAATTCAAGATCAAAAATTATGAGTGTAATGCTTTGTGTGATTTGGGTGCTAGTGTTTTCACAATTTCGAAATGTCGATGTGATGTGCTAGGTTTTACCAAGTTGGAAGAATGTCCTCTTAATTTGCACTTGGCAGATTCTACTATTGAAAAACCATCGGGAAGAATTAATGATGTTCTTGTTCTTGCAAATAGGAATTATGTGCCCATAGATTTTATTGTTCTTGATATTGATTGCAATCCGCCTGGTCCCATAATACTTGGTAGACCGTTTTATGAACTATAGGTGCTGTGATTGATATGAAAGAAGGGAATATTAAATTTCAATTTCCTTTGATAAAGGGTATGGAAAACTTCCCTAGAATAAGAATTAAGCCACCATATGAATCAATCATGAGGGCAACCTATGGAAAAAACTAAAGATGACAACACTTGAATCTATGCATTATGCCTAGCTAGGGGCATAAAACAATAGCGCTTGTTGGGAGGCAACCCAACGAATAAAGTAATTTTTTCACTTTTTCTTTCTGCTTTTGTGTGTTCACACAATTATGCTACTGTTATTATTGTGTAGTGTTTTAATTAGTGTTTGTGCCAAGTAAAGCCTTTAGGATTATGTTGGATGATAGTTGATTCGATCCTGTTGAAAAACAGAACCATTTGTGCCCATTGCTGGAATTGTCAAAATTCACGGAAACGTGTTATTGATCTTATTTGTTTTATAGAGGATTGATATACAAATTGTCTACATCGTCCTATTTTTTCCAGAATTTTTAGAGTTATAGAATTATGGGCAAAGTTCAGATTACTATAGAATGTTCTATTTTTGACATATTCTGTTTTCGTTGCATTGTGTGCTTATTTTGATGAATTTATATGTCTCCATCGTATCTACTTTTTGAAACTCTTTTGCCCTTGTTTTGGACTCTAATTTGCATGATTTGAATGGAACTAACTCATACTGACGCTGTTTTTAGAAGAATTGCCATGTTGTTATTTTTGTGAAGAAATAAAAGTTCTCGGATTGACATGGAAATTTACAGAGAATATTTCTGGAATATATAAAAATACTGGCGGAAAAAGATAGCATAGGGGGGCCACCCAGGAGACACAAGCCCTGGGGGTGCACCTACCCCCTAGGGCACGCACCCAGGCTTGTGGGGCACCTGAAGCTCCAGCAACCCTAAGTCCAACTCGATATATACCTATTCACGCAGAAAAAATTTAGAGAGAAGGATTCATCACATTTTACGATACTGAGCCACCACCACCTCCTATTCTTCATCGGAGGGTTGATCTAGAGTCTGTTCGGGGCTCCGAAGGGTGGAAATCGACGCTGTCGTCATCATAAACCTTCCTCCATCAGCAATTTCATGATGCTCACCGTCGGGAGTGAGTAATTCCTTCATAGGCTTGCTGTACGGTTATTGGTTGGATGAGATTTATCATGTAATCAAGTTAGTTTCTTTAGGGCTTGATGCCTAGTATCCACTATGTTCCGAGATTGATGTTGCTATGACTTTGCTATGCTTAATGCTTGTCAATAGGGCCCGACTGCCATGATTTCAGATCTGAACCTATTATGTTTCATGAATATATATATATATATATATATATATATATATATATATATATATATATATATATATATGTGTGTGTGTGTGTGTGTGTGTGTGTGTGTGTGTGTGTGTGTGTGTGTGTGTGTGTGTGTGTGTGTGTGTGTGTGTGTGTGTTCTTGATCCTATCTCACAAGTTATATGCACCTATTACGTGTTGCGATCCGCATACCCCAAGGTGACAATAATTGGGATTCTTTCTGGTGATTATCGTAGTTTGAGGAGTTCATGTATTCACTAAGTGCTAATGCTTTGTTCCGGTTCTCTATTAAAATGAGGCTTAATATCCCTTAGTTTCCTTATGGACCCCGCTGCCACGGAAGGGTAGGACAAAAGATGTCATGCAAGTTCTTTTCCATAAGCACGTATGACTATATACAGAATACATGCCTACATTACATTGATGAATTGGACCTAGTTAAGCGTCGCTCTAGGTTATAACTGCTGCATGATGAATATTATCCAACACAATTATCCATCTCTGATCCAATGCCTATGAGCTTTTCACATATTGATCTTTGCTAAGTTAGTTTCGCCGTGCTGCTGTTACAATCACTAAAAAAATGTTACTGTTACTATTGCCACTGTTACCGTTACTTCCATACTACTTTGCTACTAAAAACTTTGCTACAGATATTAAGTCTTTCAGGTGTGGTTGAATTGACAACTCAACTTCTAATACCAGTGAATATTCTTTGGCTCCCCTTGTGTCAAATCAATAAATTTGGGTTGAATGCTCTACCCTCGAAAACTATTGTGATCCCCTATACTTGTGGGTTATCAAGACGTTTTTCTGGCGCTGTCACCGAGGAGCATAGCTCTATTTGTCGAGTCACTTGGGATTTATATCTATTGATCAATATGAAGAATTTGAAAGATTCCAAAACCAAGATCGTTCCCTCTAGGACGAGGAGAGGTAAGGAAGTGCCATCTAGCTCTGCACTTGATTCACCTTCTGTTTTGAATATGCTTGTGAAACCACCACCTACTATTAATCCTGACATGTCGCAAGTAATTGATGATGCTTATGCTATGAATTATGCCTATGATGATGCTAGTACTTTGCTTGATAAAAGTGTGCCGCTGGGTGTATTTCTTGATTAACAACTTGCTAAAGCTAAAGAAATTGAGAATGCTGAAACTGATGAAATCAGTGAAACTAGAAACTTTGAAACACATATCAGACCTAGCATTTCTAGATATGAACTGCATGTTATACCCAAGGGTTATGTAATGGATGGAGAGTTAGCTAGAGATTTTCCTATTTGTAAGGATAGAGAGGATATTAAGAAGTTACTAGTCAAGTTGAAGGAAAAATCTTTGAATGCCAGAATCAAATATGATCCTAAGTTTGCTACTTCACCTATCTTTGTTACTGATAAGGATTATGAATTCTCTGTCGACCCTGAATTAATTACTTTGGTTGAATCTGATCCTTTCCATGGTTATGAATCTGAAACTATTGTGGCACATCTTACTAAACTGGATGATTTAGCCACCCTATTTGCTCATGAGGAAAACATTCACTACTACTATATCCTTAAGTTGTTTCCTTTCTCGTTAAAGGGTGATGCTAAGACATGGTATAATTCTCTTGCTCCTGGTTTTGTGCGTAGTCCCCAGGATATGATATATTATTTCTCTGGAAAATATTTTCCTAAGCATAAGAAACAAGCTGCTTTACAGGAAATATTTAACTTTGTGCAAATTGAAGAAGAGCGTCTCGCACAAGCTTGGGGGAGGCTTCTCCAATTACTTAATGCTTTGCCGGATATTTATCTCAAGAAAAATGAAATACTTGACATCTTTTATAATGGACTAACCGATGCTTCTAGGGACCACCTAGATAGTCGTGCTGGTTGTGTTTTCAGGGAACTAACCGTTGAACATGCTGAAGAATTATTGAATAATATAGTGAGGAATGATACTGAGTGTAATCTTCCTGAACCACCACCTAAGCCAACTCCGAAGAAGAGGGTATTCTATTTCTCAATCCTGAAGATATGCGAGAGGCAAACAAATCTATGAAAGAAAAACGTATTAAAGCTGAAGATGTTGAGAATTTACCACATATTGAAGAAATACATGGTCTTAATGCCCCCACACAGGTAGTAGAGGTAAATTATCTCTATAGATTTGATGCGGGTGATATTCCTCATACTAAATCTACTAGTCAATGCTTGGATGAATTTGATAACTTTATTGTTAAACAAGAAAACTTCAATGCATATGTTAGTAGACAATTGAAACAAAATGCTTATATGATTGAACACTTGAGTAACTATATGTTAAGAACTGTTAATGATCTCAAGGGTGTTACTAAACATGCTTCCATGGTAAAAACCCAAGTAGAACAAGTCCTCAAGGCACAAAATGATTTTCTTAATGAAATGAACAATAAGACGAACGATCGTGCTGTTAGAGTTATGACCAGGGGTGGTAAAATGACTCAGGAACCTTTGTATCATGAAGGTCGCCCTAAGATAATTGAACAAGACTCTCAAAGAATTAATATATAAACACCTAGTTCATCTAAAAAGGAAGATGATAGGGCATAGCATGCTTCTAGTGAACCTATTGTAGACACACTGAAAATCCAAATGATATTTCTATTTCTGATGCTGAAACACAACCTCGTGATGAACATGAACCTAGTAATAATTAGGATGACGATGTTCATGTTGATGCTCAACCTAATAATGATAATGATGTGGATATATAACCTATTGTGATCTTGATAACTCACAACCTAAGAATAAAAGATATGATAAAAGAGATTTCATTGCTAGGAAACATGGCAAAGAAAGAGAACCATGGGTTCAGAAACCCATGCCCTTTCCTCCTAAACCATCCAAGAAAAAGGATAATGAGGAATTTGATTGTTTTGTCGAAATGCTTAGATCTGTCTTTTTGCGCTTGCATTTGACTGATATTCTGAAAATGTCTCCTTATGCTAAGTATATGAAAGATATTGTTATGAATAAAAGAAAGATACCGAAAGCTAAAATTTCCACCATGCTTGCTAACTACACATTTAAGGGTGGAATACCTAAGAAACTAGGAGATCCAGGAATACCAACTATACCATGCTCCATTAAATGAAACTATGTCAAAACTGCTTTATGTGATCTAGGAGCCGGAGTTAGCGTTTTGCCTTTCTCTTTGTATCGAAGACTTGATTTAAATAAGTAGACACCAACTGAAATCTCTTTGAAAATGGCTGATAAATCAACTGCTATACCCATCGGTATTTGTGAGGATGTGCCTGTCGTAGTTGCAAATGTTACTACCTTAATACACTTTGTTATTCTTGATAACCCGAGGACGACAGTATGTTGATCATCCTTGGTAGACCTTTTTTGAATATTGCCGGGGCTGTTATTGATTGCAATAAAGGTAATGTCACATTTCATTTTAATGGTAATGAGCATAAGGTACACTTTCCGAAGAAATAACATCAAGTGAATAGTATCAATTCTATTGGAAAATTTCAACAATTACTATTGGAGGTTTTGAATTCCCTATTCCTACTGTCAAAAAGAAATATGAAATTCTTATTGTTGGGGACAAGCATATCCCACTTAAGGTAACCTAGTGTTATACAAAGATTCTCCGGTTTCATGTCATTCGAAAGAAGTTTGTTAATAAGACTTGATCAACCTTATTAATGGATTCCTTTCGACGGGCATGCGATGGATGAATTTGGTAAACACAACTTTCTATACCCACTTCTTACGTTCTTTTATTTAGTGTTAATAAAGTAGAATGCTCTGATTATGTTGTTTTCTGAATTATCCGTGCAATAGAAAAATGACAAAAAAATAAAGGTTCTCCAAATGCCCTGAAAATTTTATATGAATTTTTGCTCAATATTTGATTTTTTTTGGCACTGAACACACCCCAAGGGGGTGCACCTGTGAGCCACAAGCTCACAGGGTGCACCATGCAGGCTTGTGGGGGGCATGTAGGGCCCCTCACTTATTCCATCCACCCATGCACTTCGTCTTCATTCAGAAAAATTCGCTGCATTTCTCAAACCTATGTTCTTGCTCATCCTGCTGCCATTTTCGATCTCCTTCCTCGGAGCTCTGTTTCTGAAACTATTTTGGGGGATTGTTCTTCGGTATGTCACTCCTCCAATGGTCCAATTATTTTTTGCTCTAGTGCTTATACATAGCAATTTTTTGCTGTTGTGGTGACCATGTTCTTGAGCTTGCATGTCAAATTTATATGGTCCAAAGTAGTTTTGTTGCATGATATAGCCTCTAGGCGCTTATGGGAGAAGTTGCTATCAATTTTGTTGAGTTTGGTTCACTTTTATTTTGAGTCACAAAATTTTTCAGAAATTTTCAGAGAAAAGAAAAAACCATGAGGAGGTGGTTAAGGGGCTCATCAAGCCGTAATTTGGAGGAAACTCCAGTGAAAAGCCCAAGTACAATCTTCCGTGTGCGGTGGAGGTTCGGCCATGTGAGTGGCCAAGTGATAAATTTTTTAAGGAGGCAGGAATCTATGAGGATTTCTATTATTTAGCGGACAATGTCGGCATCATCCCCTTCCTCCAAGATAAGTGCGACCAATACCTCCTACTCGCTAGTACCTTCATGCAAAATTTTCACTTTTATCCTACGAAGGAACCACCAATGGTAGAATTCCACTTATATGGTGTGCCTAAGGAAATGACATTATATGATTTTTTTCAATGTTTGCAAAGTACCTTATGAGGGTCATATCAGTGAACCACGTCCTAGAGGCATGGAGGACTTCATTTTTGAAACTACTGTGGGGGGAGAGAGAGGAGTGTCAGAAGCGAGAGTAGCCAGTATACATTTATCCCGTTTTACGTTTTTATGCATTATTTGCTGGGAGATCGCTGATTGGTTGTGGGGAGAGTGGAGGCCTTAGTGCACCTAGCCTTGCCATTTTGTGTCATGCTTTATATGCTAATAGAACTTTAAGTTTGTGTGCCACGGTTGCTCGACGGTTACACACAAACCTTTCGAAGGGCAGTATTTTTGGTGGTGTCTATGCCACCTGCCTCGCAACACATTTTGAGATTCCTATTAGGCATGATGAGAAGGAGGAGATGCTGCTACCACTAAATATTTAGACTATGCTAGTATGGTAGTGCATAATTTCATTGACAAAGACAAGCAAAAGCGACTCCTCTACAACTTGGTATTCAGCCAGGGCACTCGTGAGATTATTATTTTGCCTGCATCATCTTTGTTCAACATTTATTCAGGCAGGTACACTATTATGCCCGATGATATCTACAGATACTGTGGTGTTACACAACTCCCGGTACCTGAGCCAGGACCTGCACCTGAGCCATATCAGGAGCCTGTTTACCAGTGGGAGCCACAGGAGCTCGCCAACCAGGGGAACCTTCAGGACCCTCCATAGTATCCAGGAGAGGGTCACTACAAGCCGTGTCCATAGACCAACTTAGGCCAAAAGCCTAAGCTTCAGGGAGTACATATTTCTCACCGACATTACATTCACGCTCACACATTCATTCCAGTTGTCGGTGTTCATACTTTTTCATTGTATAATCCATGTTAGTTTATTTTTCTCGCTTTCTTCTTGTGTGTTTGAAAAACTTTGATAAAATCCAAAAATATTTCTTGCTTCTTTTTAGTTTTTAATTCTAGTTTTAATTAGTTGTAGTATTAAAAGAAAACCCAAAAATATTTCTCGTTCTTCTTTTGCTTGTTGGGAGCTTTCCCGTGTAAATAGTTTTTCTCGTTTTCATTTTTATTTTTGCTTCCTTTAGAAAAAACAAAAACTCCAAAAATATTTCAGTATATTTCTTTGAAATTCTATTCTTTTTCTTTGGGTTGTAAGAGGAAGACCACGTTAAAAATATTGAGTGGCTCTCATATGCATTATTGATGATCTAACAAAGAGCCCATATTACCTTGTCTTCTCCTTTGAATAAATGTTTGAAGATTCTAGCTTAGTCCACTGCACGTGCACTCTTATTATTACTCACATCGTTCATTCATGCAAGTGAAAGGAAATAATGACGAAATTTGATGAAATGATTGAGATGAAGAAAAAGCTTGTATGAACTCGACCTATTTTGTTTTTGTAAATATGATTAGCTCATCGTTCCTGATTCAGCCTATTATGAATGAAATATGTTTGCAATGACAATTAGATAGTATAGTTACTCATGCCATGCTTAATTAGCTAGGAGTGGATAATGGTTTGTCTTGTGTGCCAACATGCATTTAAACTGGTTATGATGTAGTATGGTAGGTTGATATCCTCCTCTGAATAATTCAAGTCGCTTGACTTGGCACATGTTCAAGCATGTAGTTGAATCCAGACCAACATAGCCTCCACGATATTTATGCTCATGGTGCTTTATATCCTACTTATGCTTGCATTCAATGTTTATTAATCTCAATGCATGTTTATGACTGTTGTCGCTCTCTAGTTGGTCGTTCCTGAATCTATTTGCTAGCCTTCACTTGTACTAAGCGGGAATACTGCTTGTGCATCCATTTCTTGAACCCAAAGTTTTTCCACATGAGTCCACCATACCTACCCATATGTGGTATTTACCTGCCGTTCCAAGTAAATTTGCATGTGCGAAACTCTATTCTTTCAAATAATAATATGTGTTGTATGCCCGAATCACTCATGTAGCAACTGGGGGCTGTCAGTATCTTCCATGCGAGGTGGGTTATTCTCGCGATGTGTGTTTATTCGCTTGTCATTCATGAGAAAGTGGCTGGTAGTTGGGATGCCTAGTCCTATCAGCAAAAAACCGAAATCAAAATATAATAATGAAACAAAACTCCCCCTGACTGTTGTTGGTATGGAGGGCACCCGAGGATTCAACTAGCCATGGCTTGTGTTTGTTGGTGGATGGGGAGTAAAACTTTACTATTCAGTTTGAGAACCTCCTATAATGTGTCTAGCATGGAAGATAGTGAGGACTCTTGGTCAATATGTTGACAATGAAAACATACCCTCTCAAATTATATTCATCTCTGTTTTAAAAGCTTCAAACTCTGGCACCTCAGCAAATCCCTGCTTCCCTCTGTGAAGGGGCTATCTATTTACTTTTATTGTTGAGTCATCATCTTCTCAATAAGGCACCAGCTGGGGAGCACCATTGTCATTTATAGGCCTTGTTTTTATTCGATATTGAGTATGAGTGTGACTAGATCTCTTTTGCCATGAGTTACAATGTCTAGTCACTGCTTGAACTTCAGGGGTGCTCTACATTTATGTTTTGGATCTCAGAAAGGGCTAGCGAGATACCATTATATCATATTGTACCATGATTATTTTGAAAAAGTGTTGTCATCCGAGATATCTTATTATCGGGCGCTAGTTTGTTATGCCATTGATATGAGTAAATGTGAGATCTAAATGTTATCGTGAATGTGGTTAGTTCATAATCTTTGCTGAAAATCTGAACATTGGTTGGACATATTCGCAACAACAAGATCAAACAGAGTTTGTAAAAGTTTTTCTTTGTCACTTTTAGTTTGTCAACTGAATTGCTTGAGGACAAGCAATGGGTTAAGATTGGGGGAGTTGATACGTCTCCATTGTATATACTTTTCCAAACTCTTTTGCCCTTGTTTCGCACTCTAATTTGCATGATTTGAATGGAACTAACCCAGACTGACACTATTTTCAGCAGAATTGCCATGGTCTTATTTTTGTGCAGAAATAAAATTTCTTGGATTGACCTGAAAATTTACAGAGAATATTTCCGAAATATATAAAAATAATGGCAGAAAACGATACCAGAGGGGGCCACCCATGAGCCACAAGCCCTGGGGGCGCACCTACCCCCAAGGTGCGCCCCCATGCTTGTGGGCCCCCTGGAGCTCCGGCAACCCTAATTCCAACTCCATATTTACCTATTCACGGAGAATAAAATCAGAGAGAAGGATTCAACGCGTTTTATGATACGGAGACGCCGCCACCTCATGTTCTTCATCTGGAGGGCTGATCTGGAGTCCATTCGGGGCTCCAGAGGGTGGAAATCGACGCCGTCATCATCATCAACCTTCCCCCATCACCAATTTCATGATGCTCACCGCCGGCAGTGAGTAATTTCTTCGTAGGCTGACGGTGATTTATCATGTAATCGAGTTAGTTTTGTTAGGGCTTGATGCCTAGTATCCACTATGTTCTGAGATTGATGTTGCTATGACTTTGCTATGCTTAATGCTTGTCATTAGGGCACGAGTGCCATGATTTCAGATCTGAACCTATTATGTTTTCATGAATATATATGTGTTCTTGATCCTATCTCGCAAGTTATACGCATCTATTACATGTTATGATCCGCATACCCCATGGTGGCAATAAATGGGATTCTTTCCGATGATTACCATAGTTTGAGGAGTTCATGTATTCGCTAAGTGCTAATGCTTTGTTCCCATTCTCTATTAAAAGGAGGCCTTAATATCCTTAGATTCCTTATGAACCCCGCTGCCACGGGAGGGTAGCACAAAAGATGGCATGCAAGTTCTTTTCCATAAGCACGTATGACTATATACGGAATACATGCCTAATTAGCTAATTAAGCGTCGCTCTAGGTTATAATTCCTAAATGATGAATATTATCCAACACAATTATCCATCATTGATCCAATGCCTATGAGCTTTTCCCATATTAATCTTTGCTAAGTTACTTTCGCCATGCTGCTGTTACAATCACTACAAAACTGTTACTGTTAGTATTGCCACTGTTACCGTTACTTCCATACTACTTTGCCATTAAAAAGTTTGCTGTAGATAATTAGTCTTTCAGGTGTGGTTGAATTGACAACTCAACTGCCAATACTTGTGAATATTCTTTGGCTCCCCTTCTGTCGAATCAATAAATTTGGCTTGAATACTCTACCCTCGAAAACTATTGCGATCCCATATACTTGTGGGTTATCATGAATCTATGGGATGTACCGAGGTGTGTAATGCATGGTAAAGTTGGAATACAGAAGGTATAATGCAATAATAAAATATGAATGGGTTTTCAACAATACTTAAAGTGGTGATTTGCTTTATTATACTAACGGATCTCACGAAGGTTTTTGTTAAGTTTTGTGTGATTGCAGTTTTCAAGTTTTGGGTGAGATCACGATGGATGAAGGAATAAGGAGTGTCAAGAGCCTAAGCTTGGGGATGCCCATGGGACCCCAAGGTAATATTCATGAACCAAGCAGCTAAGCTTGGGGATTCCCCGGAAGGCATCCCCTCTTTCTTCTAACGACCATCGATAATTTTACTTGGAGCTATATTTTTATTTGTCACATATCATGAGTTTTGCTTGGAGTGTCTTGTATTATATGAGTCTTTGCTTGTTTTGCTTTTTAGTATGTCACAATCATCCTTGCTGGACACACCTATTTGAGAGAGCCATAATGATGCTATGATTTGTTAGAATTGCTCTATGTGCCTCACTTAAAAACTATTGAGCTATGGAATTGCTCTAGTGCTTCACTTATATCTTTTTGAGCATGGTGTTGCTTTGATTTTGAAGAAATCCTCTCATGCTTCACTTATATTATTTTGAGAGATGAAAACTTTGAAGAAATATTTATGCTCTTATTCTTCACTTAAATTTGTTTGAGAGCTTGTTATAAGCAATGGTAATATATGAAATTAGTCCCTAAGTGATAGATATTGAAGAGGGATAATAAAAACTAGCATGAAGATCATTGGATATTAAAACTTGATTCCTTGCAATAGTTTTGCGATATGGAGATAGTGATATGTGAGTCATGTTGGTGGGTAATTATGCTTTAGTAAGAATATTGGTGTTAAGGTTTGTGATTCCCTATTCAAGCACGAAAGTCAATAGTTATGCAATGAAGTTACATCCTACTTGTATTGCATTATTCGGTGTTAGTTATGTTCAATGCTAGTTTATGATCGTTTTCGTTTTTTGGTTGGTTGCTTCTCAATCTGTTTGCTAGCCTTTCCTTGCACTAAGTGGAAATACTACTTGTGCATCCAAACTCCTTAAACCAAGTTGTGCCAATGATTCCGCCATACCTACCTATATGCGCTATTACCATGCCGTTCCAAGTAAATTTGTATGTGCCATCTCTAATTTTCAAAATGAATTTCCTTTTTGTGAGCCCGTACCGCTCATGAAGAAGCAGGGGGTGGCCAAATTTTTTCCATTCCAAATGTGTTATTCTCAAGATAAGTGTTTATGCACTTGTCTTTGCACGAGGGTGTGGCGAGTAATAGGAATGCCCAGTCCCAAAAGAAAAAAAACGAATTTACTTTATGTTATCAATAATAAATTCCTTGGAAAGTGTTGGTATGGAAGGCACCCGTGGATACGGCTAGCCATGGATTGTGAAAGAATGGTGGAAAAAGGAATGAACTTTATTTTATGTTTGGGAACCGCCTATGATGTATCAAGCATGGAAAGTGTTGGGAATTCTCAGTCGTTTTTGTTGAAGGGAAAAGCGTGCCTCCAAAAATATTTTATTTCTCGATTTAAGCTTTGATATCTCGCACCTCTACAAATCTTTGCTTCCCTCTGCGAAGGGCCTATCTAATTACTTTATGCAATTTTTAGTTTTTTGAGTCTCCATCTTCTCTCATAAAGCACCAACTAGGGAACACTATGAACATACTTGTGCATTGGATCTAGCTAGTATTTGAGTGTGTTTCATGAATGGATCAGTGATTGAGCATAATGGGCTAGGGATAGCTTTCTTTAGTGTTGATATTTTGAAAGACATGGTTGCTTTTTGATATGCTTGAGTATTGATGTCTTCATGTAAAATTATAGACTATTGTTTTGAATCATCTAAAAGTCCAAATGTCCACGCTATAAAAGAAAACAATATGTGATAAATATGATGGGTAACATTCAACATCAGTTTTTTTGCTTTTATCATTTACCTACTCAAGGACGAGCAGGAATGAAGCTTGGGGATGCTGATACGTCTCCAACATATCTACAATTTTTTATTGTTCCATGCTATTAACGTATCATTCTTGGATGTTTTATATTCATTTACTAGCAACTTTATATCATTTTTTGGGACTAACCTATTGACATAGTGCCCAGTGCCAGTTACTGTTTTTTGATTGTTTTTTACTTTATAGAATATCCATATCGAACAAAGTCCAACGCGGCGAAACATTTTAGAGATTTTTTCTGCCCAGAAGAAACCCAGAAGCACACCACCTCTTAGATCTATAAGTACTCAAAATATTCCAAAAACCCTAGGGGAGTCGACGAAACTCAATTCCAGCCACCGCAAGTTCTAGAACCACGAGATCCAATGTAGGGGCCTTTTCCAGCACTTTGCCGGAGGGGTCAATGGTCACGGAGGGGTTCTTCATCATCACTCTTGCCCCACCAATGATGCATGAGTAGTTTACCACAGACATACGGGTCCGTAGGTAGTAGCTAGATGGCTTATTCTCTCTTTTTAATCTTCAATACAATGTTCTCCTCGATGTTCTTGGAGATCCATTTGATGTAATGACTTTTTGCGGTGTGTTTGTTGGGATCCAATGAATTGTGAGTTTGTGATCAGATCTATCCATGAATATTATTCAAGTCTTTGCTGAACTCTTTTATGTGTTATTGTTATAGCCTCGTATTTCTTCTCCAAAACTTTGGTTTGGTTTTGCCAACTAGATTGATTTTTCTTGCAATGGGAAGAGGTGCTTTGTGATGGGTTTGATCTTGCGGTGCTCAATCTCAGTGACAGAAGGAGACATGACATGCATGTATCGTTGCCATTAAGGATAAAAAGATGGGGTCTATTCGTACATGAATACATCTTGTCTACATCATGTCATCATTTTTAATGCATTACTCCGTTTTCCATGAACTTAATACACTAGATGCATGCTGGATAGCGGTCGATGTGTGGAGAATAGTAGTAGATGCAGGCAGGAGTCGGTCTACTAATCTTGGACGTAATGCCTATATACATAATCATTTCCTTGGATATTGTCATAATTATTTGCTCTTCTATCAATTGCCCAACACTAACTTGTTTACCCACCGTATGCTATTTTCTCGAGAGAAGCCTCTAGTGAAATCTACGACCCCTCGTTCTATTTCCTATCATATTATTTTCATATGTACTAATCCAAAATAAGTTGCTGCACTTTTTCTTTACTTATTTTATATTGTGTTTTTGCAAGATCTATTTATCAAATCTTCTCATACAATTTAATCTATCTCAATACCGAGGAGGGGATTGACAACCCCTCTTACGCATTGGGTTTCAACTATTTGTTATTTGTGTGCATGTGTAGTTTACATAATGTTGCTTGGTTCTCCTACTGGATTAATAACCTTGGTTTCATAACTGAGAAAAATACTTCCGTTGCTGTGCAGCATCATCTTCTCCTCTTCGAGGAAATACCAACGTAGATACAGGCAATCAGCGGTTGAGATAAACTGAGAGGACACTTAGTCCTCACTGTTTTCCTCTTGAGATAAGGTCACTTAGACCTTGTGTTGGGGAACGTAGTAATTTCAAAAAAAAATCCTAAGCACACGCAAGATCATTGTGATGCATAGAAACGAGAGGGGAGAGTGTGTCCACGTACCCTCGTAGACCGAAAGCGGAAGCGTTAGCACAACGCGGTTGATGTAGTCGTACGTCTTCACGATCCGACTGATCAAGTACCGAACGCACGGCACCTCCGAGTTCAGCACACGTTCAACTCGACGACGTCCCTCGAACTCTGCTCCAGCCGAGCTTTCAGGGAGAGTTCCGTCAGCATGATGGCGTGGTGACGACGATGATGTTCTACCGACGCAGGGCTTCGCCAAAGCACCGCTACGATATTATCGAGGTGGATTATGGTGGGGGGGGGGGGGGTACCGCATACGGCTAAGAGATCAAGAGATCAATTGTTGTATCTATGGGGTGCCACTTTTCCCCCGTATATAAAGGATCAAGGGAGGAGGAGGCCGGCCCTAGGAGGGGCGCGTCAAGGGAGTAGGACTCCTACTCCTAGTTGGAGTAGGTTTCCTCCTTTCCTAGTCCAACTAGGAGAAGGGGGGAAAGGGGGGAAGAGGAGAAGGAAGGGAGAGGGGGGACGCGCCCCAAACCCCTTGTCCAATTTGGGCTGGGCTTGGGAGGGGCGCGCGCCACCTCCTGGCTGCTGCCTCTGCTTCCCACTAAGGCCCATTAAGGCCCAATACTTCTTTCCCGTATTCCCGTAACTCCCCGGTACTCCGAAAAATACCCGAATCACCCAGAACCTTTCCAATGTCCGAATATAGTCATCCAATATATCGATCTTTACGTCTCGACCATTTAGAGACTCCTAGTCATGTCCACGATCTCATCCGGGATTCCGAACTACTTACGGTACATCAAAACTCATAAACTCGTAATATAACTGTCATCGAACTTTAAGCGTGTGGACCCTACGGGTTCGAGAACTATGTAGACATGACTGAGACACATCTTCGGACAATAATCAATTGCGGAACCTGGATGCCCATATTGGCTCCCACATATTCTACGAAGATCTTTATCGGTCAAACCGCATAACACCATACGTTGTTCCCTTTGTCATCAGCATGTTACTTGCCCGAGATTCGATCGTCGGTATCTCAATACCTAGTTCAATCTCGTTACCGGCAAGTCTCATTACTCGGTCCGTAATGCATCATCCCGCAACTAACTCATTAGTTGCAAGGCTTGCAAGGCTTATAGTGATGTGCATTACCGAGTGGGCCCAGAGATACCTCTCCGACAATCGGAGTGACAAATCCTAATCTCGAAATACGCCGACCCAACAAGTACCTTCGGAGACACCTGTAGAGCACCTTTATAATCACCAAGTTACGTTGTGACGTTTGGTAGCACACAAAGTGTTCCTCCGGTAAACGGGAGTTGCATAATCTCATAGTCATAGTAACATGCATAAGTCATGAAGAAAGCAATATCAACATACTAAAAGATCAAGTGCTAGGCTAACTGAATGGGTCAAGTCAATCACATCATTCTCCTAATGATGTGATCCCGTTAATCAAATGAAAACTCATGTCTATGGTTAGGAAACATAACCATCTTCGATTAACGAGCTAGTCAAGTAGAGGCATACTAGTGACACTATGTTTGTCTATGTATTCACACATGTATTATGTTTCCGGTTAATACAATTCTAGCATGAATAATAAAAATTTATCATGATATAAGGAAATAAATAAGAACTTTATTATTGCCTCTAGGGCATATTTCCTTCAGTCTCCCACTTGCACTAGAGTCAACAATCTAGTTCACATCGCCATGTGATTTAACATCAATAGTTCACATCTTTATGTGGTTAATACCCATAGTTCACATCGACATGTGACCAACACCCAAAGGGTTTATTAGATTCAGTAATCTAGTTCACATCGCTATGTGATTAACACCCAAAGAGTACTAAGGTGTGATCATGTTTTGCTTGTGAGATAATTTTAGTCAACGGTCTGTCACATTCAGATCCGTAAGTATTTTGCAAATTTCTATGTCTACAATGCTCTGCACGGAGCTACTATAGCTAATTGCTCCCACTTGCAATATGTATCTAGACCGAGACTTAGAGTCATCTAGATTAGTGTCAAAACTTGCATCAACATAACCCTTTACGACGAACCTTTTGTCACTTCCATAATCGAGAAACATATCCTTATTCCACTAAGGATAATTTTGACCGCTGTCCAGTGATCTACTCCTAGATCACTATTGTACTCCCTTGCCAAACTCAGTGGTAGGGTATGCAATAGATCTGATACACAGCATGGCATACTTTATAGAACCTATGGCTGAGGCATAGGGAATGACTTTCATTCTCTTTCTATCTTCTGCCGTGGTCGGGCTTTGAGTCTTAGTCAATTTCACACCTTGTAACACAAGCAAGAAACTCTTTCTTTGACTGTTCCATTTTGAACTACTTCAAAATCTTGTCAAGGTATGTACCCATTGAAAAAACTTATCACGCGTCTTGATCTATATCTATAGATCTTGACTCTCAATATGTAAGCAGCTTCATCGAGGTCCTTCTTTGAAAAACTCCTTTCAAATATACTCCATTATGCATTGCAGAATAATTCTACATTTTTTCCGATCAATAATATGTCATTCACATATACTTATCAGAAATGCTGTAGTGCTCCCACTCACTTTCTTGTAAATACAGGCTTCACCGCAAGTCTGTATAAAACTATATTCTTTGATCAACTTATCAAAGCATATATTCCAACTCCGAGATGCTTGCACCAGTCCATAGATGGATCGCTGGAGCTTGCATATTTTGTTAGCACCTTTAGGATTGACAAAACCTTCTGGTTGCATCATATACAACTCTTCTTTAATAAATCCATTAAGGAATGCAGTTTTGTTTATCCATTTGCCAGATTTCATAAAATGCGGCAGTTTGCTAACATGATTCAGACAGACTTAAGCATATATACGAGTGAGTAACTCTCATCGTAGTCAATACCTTCAGCTTTTCGAAAACCTTTTGCGACAATTCTAGCTTTGTAGATAGTAACACTACTATCAGCGTTCGTCTTCCTCTTGAAGATCCATTTAATTTCAATGGCTCGCCGATCATTGGGCAAGTCAACCAAAGTCCATACTTTGTTCTCATACATGGATCCCATCTCAGATTTCATGGCCTCAAGCCATTTCGCGGAATATGGGGTCATCATTGCTTCCTCACAGTTCGTAGGTTCGTCATGGTCTAGTAACATGACTTCTAGCACAGGATTACCATACCACTCTGGTGCGGATTTCATTCTAGTTGACCTACGAGGTCCGGTAGTAACTTGATCTGAAGTTACATGATCATCATCATTAGCTTCCTCACTAATTGGTGTAGGAGTCACAGGAACAGATTTCTGTGATGAACTACTTTCCAATAAGGGAGCAGGTACAGTTACCTCATCAAGTTCTACTTTCCTCCCACTCACTTCTTTCGAGAGAAACTCCTTCTCTAGAAAGGATCCATTCTTAGCAACTAATGTCTTGCCTTTCGGATCTGTGATAGAAGGTGTACCCAACTGTCTCCTTTGGGTATCCTATGAAGACACATTTCTCCGATTTGGGTTTGAGCTTATGAGGATGAAACTTTTTCACATAAGCATCATAGCCCCAAACTTTTAAGAAACGACAACTTTGGATTCTTGGAAAACCTCAGTTCATAAGGCGTCGTCTCAACGGATTTTGATGGTGCCCTATTTAACGTGAATGCAGCTGTCTGTAATGCATAACCCCAAAACGATAGTGGTAGATCGGTAAGAGACATCATAGATCGCACCATATCTAATAAAGTACGGTTACGACGTTCGGACACACCATTACACTGTGGTGTTCCAGGTGGCGTGAGTAGTGAAACTATTTCACGTTGTTTTAACTAAAGACCAAACTCGTAACTCAAATGTTTTACCTCTGCGATCATATCGTAGAAACTTTTATTTTCTTGTTACGATGATTTTCTACTTCACTCTAAAATTCTTTTGAACTTTTCAAATGTTTCAGACTCATGTTTCATCAAGTAGATATATCCATATTTGCTCAAATCATCTGTGAAGGTCAGAAAATAACGATACTTGCCGTGAGCCTTAACACTCATTGGACTGCATACATCAGTATGTATTATTTCGAATAAGTCAGTTGCTCGCTCCATTGTTCCGGAGAACGGCGTTTTAGTCATCTTGCCCATGAGGCATGGTTCGCAAGCATCAAGTGATTCATAATCAAGTGATTCCAAAAGCCCATCAGCATGGAGTTTCTTCATGCGCTTTACACCAATATGACCTAAACGGCAGTGCCACAAATAAGTTGCACTATCATTATTAACTTTGCATATTTTGGCTTCAATATTATGAATATGTGTATCACTACGATCGAGATCCAACGAACCATTTTCATTGGGTGTATAACCATAGAAGGTTTTTATTCATGTAAACAGAACAACAATTATTCTCTAACTTAAATGAATAACAATATTGCAATAAACATGATCAAATCATATTCATGCTCAACGCAAACACCAAATAACACTTATTTTGGTTCAACACTAATCCCGAAAATATAGGGAGTGTGCGATGATGATCATATCAATCTTGGAACTACCTCCAACACACATCGTCACCTCGCCCTTAACTAGTTTTTGTTCATTCTGCAACTCCCGTTTCGAGTTACTACTCTTAGCAACTGAACCAGTATCAAATACCGAGGGGTTGCTACGAATACTAGTAAAATACACATCAATAATCTGTATATCAAATATACCTTTGTTCACTTTGCCATCCTTCTTATCCGCCAAATACTTGGGGCAGTTCCGCTTCTAGTGACCAGTCCCTTTGCAGTAGAAGCACTTAGTCTCAGGCTTAGGTCCAGACTTGGGCTTCTTCACTTGAGCAGCAACATGCTTGCCGTTCTTCTTGAAGTTCTCCTTCTTCCCTTTGCCCTTTTCTTGAAACTAGTGGTCTTGTCAACCATCAACACTTGATGATTTTATTGATTTCTACCTTTGCTGATTTCAGCATCGCGAAGAGCTCGGGAATTACTTTTGTCATCCCTTTCATATTATAGTTCATCATGAAGTTCTAGTAACTTGGTGATAGTGACTAGAGAACTTTGTCAATTACTCTCTTATCTGGAAGATTAACTCCCACTTGATTCAAGCAATTGTAGTACTTAGACAATCTGAGCACATGCTCGCTGGTTGAGCTATTCTCCTCCATCTTGTAGGCAAAGTACTGTCAGAGGTCTCATACCTCTCGACACGGGCACAAGTATGAAACACCAATTTCAACTCTTGGAACATCTTATATGCTCTGTGGCTTCAAAACATTTTTGAAGTCCTGGTTCTAAGCCATAAAGCATGGTGCACTTAACTATCAAGTAGTCATCATACCGAGCTTTTGTCAAAAACGTTCATAACGTCTGCATCTGCTCCTGCAATAGGTTTGTCACCGAGCGGTGCATCAATGACATAATTCTTCTGTGCAGAAATGAGGTTAATATTCATATCACGGACCAAGTCCGCATCATTGCTACTAACATTTTTCAACTTATTTTTCTCTAGGAACATATCAAAATATAAAACAAGGGAACTAAACGCGAGCTATTGATCTACAATGTAGATATGCTAATACTACCAGGACTAAGTTCATGATAAATTAAAGTTCAATTAATCATATTACTTAAGAACTCCCACTTAGATAGACATCCCTCTAATCATCTAAGTGATCACGTGATCCAAATCAACTAAACCATAACCGAACATCACATGAAATGGAGTAGTTTTCAATGGTGAACATCACTATGTTGATCATATCTACTATATGATTCACGCTCGACCTTTCGGTCTCAGTGTTCTGAGGCCATATCTGCATATGCTAGGCTCGTCAAGTTTAACCTGAGTATTCTGCGTGTGCAAAACTGGCTTGTACCCATTGTAGATGGACGTAGAGCTTATCACACCCAATCATCACGTGGTGTCTGGGCACGACGAACTTAGGCAATGGCGCATACTCAGGAAGAACACTTTTATCTTGAAATTTAGTGAGAGATCATCTTATAATGCTACTGTCAATCAAAGCAAAATAAGATGCATAAAAGATAAACATCACATGCAATCAATATAAGTGATATGATATGGCCATCATCATCTTGTGCTTGTGATCTCCACCTCCGAAGCACCGTCATGATCACCATCGTCACCGGCGCGACACCTTGATCTCCATCGTAGCATCGTTGTCGTCTCGCCAACTATTGCTTCTACGACTATCGCTACCGCTTAGTGATAAAGTAAAGCAATTATGAGGCGATTGCATTGCATACAATAAGCGACAACCATATGGCTCCTGCCGATTGCCGATAACTTCGGTTACAAAACATGATCATCTCATACAATAAAATATAGCATCAGGCCTTGACCATATCACATCACAACATGCCCTGCAAAACAAGTTAGGCGTCCTCTACTTTGTTGTTGCAAGTTTTACGTGGCTGCTATGGGCTGAGCAAGAACCGTTCTTACCTACGCATCAAAACCACAGCGATAGTTCGTCAAGTTAGTGTTGTTTTAACCTTCTCAAGGACCGGGCGTAGCACACTCAGTTCAACTAAAGTTGGAGAAACCGACACCGCCAACCACCGTGTGCAAAGCACGTCGGTAGAACCAGTCTCGCGTAAGCGTACGCCTAATGTCGGTCCGGGCCGCTTCATCCAACAATACCGCGGAACCAACATGTGACATGCTGGTAAGCAGTATGACTTGTATCGTCCACAACTCACTTGTGTTCTACTCGTGCAAATAACATCAACGCATAAAACCAGGCTCGGATGCCACTGTTGGGGAACGTAGTAATTTCAAAAAAATTCCTACGCACACGCAAGATCATGGTGATGCATAGCAACGAGAGGGGAGAGTGTGTCCACGTACCCTCGTAGACTGAAAGCGGAAGCGTTAGCACAACGCGGATGATGTAGTCGCACGTCTTCACGATCCGACCGATCAAGTACCGAATGTACGGCACCTCCGAGTTCAGCACACGTTCAACTCGATGACGTCCCTCGAACTCTGATCCAGCCGAGCTTTGAGGGAGAGTTCCGTCAGCACGACGGCGTGGAGACGATGATGATGTTCTACCGACGCAGGGCTTCGCCTAAGTACCGCTATGATATTATCGAGGTGGATTATGGTGGAGGGGGGCACCGCACACGGCTAAGAGATCAAAAGATCAATTGTTGTGTCTATGGGGTGCCCCCTTGCCCCGGTATATAAAGGAGTAAGGGAGGAGGAGGCCGGCCCTAGGAGGAGCGCGCCAAGGGAGTAGGATTCCTACTCCTAGTTGGAGTAGGTTTCCTCCTTTCCTAGTCCATCTAGGAGAAGGGGGCAAAGGCGGGAAGAGGAGAAGGAAGGGAGAGGGGGGCCACGCCACAAACCCCTTGTCCAATTCGGTCTGGGCTTGGGAGTGGCACGCGCCACCTCCTGGCTGCTGCCTCTGCTTCCCACTAAGGCCCATTAAGGCCCAATACTTCTTTCCCGTATTCCCGTAACTCCCCGGTACTCCGAAAAATACCCGAATCACTCGGAACCTTTCCAATGTCTGAATATAGTCGTCCAATATATCGATCTTTACGTCTCGACCATTTCAAGACTCCTCGTCATGTCCCCGATGTCATCCGGGACTCCGAACTACCTTCAGTACATCAAAACACATAAACTCATAATATAGCCGTCATCGAACTTTAAGCGTGCGGACCCTACGGGTTCGAGAACTATGTAGACATGACCGAGACGCATCTCCGGTCAATAACCAATAGCGGAACCTGGATGCTTATATTGCCTCCCACATATTCTACGAAGATCTTTATCGATCAAACCGCATAACAACATATGTTGTTCCCTTTGTCATCGGTATGTTACTTGCCTGAGATTCGATCGTCGGTATCTCAATACCTAGTTCAATCTCGTTACCGGCAAGTCTCTTAACTCGTTCCGTAATACATCATCCCGCAACTAACTCATTAGTTGCAATGCTGGCAAGGCTTATAGTGATGTGCATTACCGAGTGGGCCCAGAGATACCTCTCCGACAATCGGAGTGACAAATCCTAATCTCGAAATACGCCAACCCAACAAGTACCTTCGGAGACACCTGTAGAGCACCTTTATAATCACCCAGTTATGTTCTGACGTTTGGTAGCACACAAAGTGTTCCTCCGGTAAACGGGAGTTGCATAATCTCATAGTCATCGGAACATGTATAAGTCATGAAGAAAGCAATAGCAACATACTAAACAATCAAGTGCTAGGCTAACGGAATGGGTCAAGTCAATCACATCATTCTCCTAATGATGTGATCCCGTTAATCAAATGACAACTCATGTCTATGGTTAGGAAACATAACCATCTTCGATTAACGAGTTAGTCAAGTAGAGGCATACTAGTGACACTCTGTTTGTCTATGTATTCACACATGTATTATGTTTCCGGTTAATACAATTCTAGCATGAATAATAAACATTTATCATGATATAAGGAAATAAAATAATAAATTTATTATTGCCTCTAGGGCATATTTCCTTCACCTTGCC
Organism: Aegilops longissima; assembly: GCA_021605205.1. Lineage (NCBI taxonomy): Eukaryota > Viridiplantae > Streptophyta > Magnoliopsida > Poales > Poaceae > Aegilops > Aegilops longissima. The sequence goes on from CM038680.1 coordinate 434,895,440, forward strand.
CAATCACTCACTGTAATTCTTTAAGGTAGACTTCCGAAACCTTCACAAACTTGTTCACCGGCACACCACAATGACTCTTGGGTGCTCAGAACTTGACGCCTAACCATGTGGATGAATGACAGTCTTCAAATGTAACAGGCGTCGGATCACACAAATCAATATCTTTAGTGATGCTCATTCACTTTGGCTCTGGTTGGGTTTTTCCTCAGTTGGATTCTCTCAAAGTCGTTAGAGGATGGGTTGCTCTCAAATGACAAGTGTCTAGTTCTCTCTAGAGCAGCCAACCAACAAGTGGTTGTGGGGGACGGCTATTTGTAGCCATGGGCAACCCGGCATGGAATGACATAAATGCCCTTCTCAGACATGACCTGTTATCGGGATAAGATCTACTCAACAGCTGGCACATGGCACAACAACAGTTGAAAACTTGAGCTCTCACTTTTGTCGGGGCACTCATTTTCCTCATGATAGGCAGATCGCACTGGCGAAATCCTAACTCCTCATCGTGACCAAATTCGTCAGCAACCAGATGAACTTCATCACTGTCGCTAGAAAATTCGTAAGCTGTTCCAGATATTTCTAAAGGCTTCACATGGCTTGTGTGTGTATAGGTTTGAGCATCACTTTGCAAATGTGAACTATAATTCACCTAGACCCCCTTTAACAGTACGGATTTTCCTATGACTCAAAAATAAGAAGAAAGAAACTATGGAAACAAAAGTATTCAAGCTTCAAAGTGTTCACATCAATTTCTTTAGAGTCGTACCAATTTCTTCACTTGAAGAAATACATTTTTAGGGGTTGTCTTCCGTAGGTTAAACCAAATCTTCAAGGACTATATCTCCTCTGTACACTCACAAACAGTTTAGTCCCTCAACCTCTTTGTCTTCAATACTCCAAAACTACTAAGGGGCACTTGATGCACTTCCCATCTCCCCCTTTTTTGTGAGTGGTGACAAATTGGTTAAGTTTTCAATGGGCGTAAATAATGGAAGTGTAAGGACAGACTAGAGAGTATGAAGAAATTAGTTACAAGATATTGAGGAACTCCCCCTGAGCATGTGCATATGATGAATTTTCTTTGGGTTGCAAATGCACATGGAAGGTTGGAATTGTGGAGATCTCCCCCTATATCTTGGAATCCAATCATGCATGAACACAAGATACTGAAGAATTGGAATGCATGATGAAAATTGGTGTCTGACGGAATACAACATGCATGGGCATATAGTATTAAGGACCGGAGCATGCATATGTGAGGTAGCAAAAGAGCCAGACGACCTATTAAGTTACAACTCATCAAAGAGCAACGTACCCTGCTATATGTAGTATAGAGGCAGGGGTGAAATTGTGTAACTGGAGGCTGTAGAATTCCAGGAGCCCGCGAAGGAACGGGTGGATAGGAAACCCGACGCCCCTTAGTAGATGCAGGATGAGGCATATTCGCTCCTCTGGAGACGGATTCGGAGATCTCTCCACTTGCTCCCCGCCATTATAGGTGGCTATTCTGGCTCGGACCGGGACCATGAATGCTGGTGGAAGAAATCCTTGGATTTGTAACTTGATCAAACGGCTATGGGGAACTGAACACTCTTCCCAGTCCCCCGGCTTGGGGCGAGGAGAGCGAGCAGAAGAGTTGTGACGACCGGCCATGTTGGAATGGTTTTTCCGGAGCGCTCTGTTGGATGCTTGCTCGAGGGGGAGGAGTGAGGTTTGGATATGAGAATCCCCGTCTCTTCAAATAGGCGGTCAGCCCAAAAGATTGAGGGTGGTAAATGCGAAAAACACCTCGGCTCCTCGCATTTGCTTGACACATGGAGATGGTCATTATTGAGGCACTGAAGCCAAGGAGTACAACATTGATGGAGTTTCGGACACTATTCATCATAACAAGTACTTTGGAGTATTCGGAGATGGAACCCGCCCTGCAATGCCGAAGATAAGACTGCGCGCCGGACTCATCGGCATTGAAGCCTGGTTCAGGGGCTACTGAGGGAGTCCTGGATTAGGGGGTATCCGGACAGCCGGACTGTATACAACGTTCGGACTATGGAAGCGTGAAGATACAAGACTCAAGACTTCGACCTGTGTCCGGATAGGACTTTCCTTGGCGTGGAACGCAAGCTTGGCAATCCGGATATTATATTTCCTTCCTTGTAACCGACTCCATGTAAACCCTAGCCCTCTCCGGTGCCTATATAAAACAGAGAGGTTGGTCCTTAGAAGGCCGATCACAATTACAATCATACCATCATAGGCTAGCTTCTAGGGTTTAGCCTCTACGATCTCGTGGTAGATCTACTCTTGTACTACCCATATCTTCAATATTAATCAAGCAGGAAGTAGGGTTTTACCTCCATCGAGAGGGCTGAACACAGGTAAACATCTGTGTCCCTTGCTTCCTGTTACCATCAGCCTAGACGTACAGATCGGGACCCCCTACCCGAGATCCGCCGGTTTTGACACCGACATTGGTGCTTTCATTGAGAGTACCTCTGTGTCATCGCTGCAAGGCTCGACGGCTCGTCTCGTTGTCAGGGACAACATTACCGTAGGGGGAGCTCTAGCTGTAGGCCAAACTCTCCGACTAGGCGGCTTCGTCATGGCCGCCCCATCGGCTGTCGCGCCGACGATGGCCTCTCGGGTCATCACGTATAAACTTCACATCAATTCGGAACTCGCCGAACAGATGGATCCGATAGAGTTATCTTCTCTTAATGAGCTCTTGGATCGCATCGCCGCTTTGGGTGTCGCAACGGACTATGACCGGATCGGAGCTAATCCCGTCCAAAGGGACATTAAATCCCTGCCGGCCACCCATGAGATAGCGGTATCAGAGGAACCACATAAGGAGTATCCCTCTATTTTGAGGATGAATTATATCCGGATCGCCGAGCTCCCGGAGCCAGACACTCGCCCGGGGGATGATATGACCCGGGTCCTGGACTTAGAACCGGGCACGGGGCCGAAAAAACTGGGCAGCGCCCCGAATCCCGAGCCGTTGAACTCGGAAGCTTCCATGCCCCGGGGTGCTAGATCAGATAAGAATCCGGATTTAACTATAACCACCCACGCGGACTTAAATCGTCTCTCCCATATCAGGCAAGGGCCCCTGGAGACAGTACATCATTACTGGGCCAGATTCCTCCTTGCGCTAAACAATGTCGAGGAGGACATAGTCTCGCTCTTCCGCAAAAATTGCATGGACAAAGGAATACTTAATGCTATAAGTCACCATGACGTAGTACGCTTTGCGGACTTAGCAATCATAGTACAGAAATACTGTGCGATGGAAAGCGTCGGGAAAACTCAAACTGAATTTTGGGATAATCCGACATTCACCAAAACCTTTGTCCGAACTAAATGGGTGAAGTTTCATACGTCGTCCGATCCAATCCCCAAGAAACCAAAGCCCACCCCAGGGCGGGGAACCGTATTGGAAAAATGGCTCAATGGGCAATGTAAACTCCACAACACTCCGGACACAGCACCAACTCATAGCCTTAGGGCATGTTGGATACTCCGGCGGCCAGGCTGGGAAAAGTGGCGAGGATCTTCTTACAGAACAACATCCCGCCAACAAGCACAATACGGTACTAACAGTCTTCGAGAATTTTGCCTCAAACAGTAGGCGCAAGCGAGCTCATCGAAGCTCCATGGAAATTTGCCATATGGCCGAAATAAACCCCTGGAACGACACTGCTATAACTTTTAATGCCAGTGACGAACCTCGATCCCGGACTGTCGTGGGCACTAGCTGCTCTGGTTCTTAGCCCAATCGTGGACGGCTTTCGGCTCACTAAAGTGCTCATGGATGGCGGAAGCGGATTAAATCTGATCTATGAAGAGACACTCAGCAAGATGGAAATCGACAAAGGCCGCATTGAACAAAGCGGCACAACCTTCAGGGGAATTATCCCTAGTCAGGAAGCACGGTGCGCGGGAAAAATCACACTTGACGTGGTATTCGGCCCCCCAGAGAATTATAGGTCCGAAGAAATCACATTCCAAGTGGCCCCCTTTAGCAGCGGGTACCACGCTCTTGTAGGGCGGGACGCGTTTGCAAGCTTTCAAGCTATACCCCATTACGGGTACATGAAGCTTAAAATGCCCGGGCCCAATGGAATCATCACTCAAGCCAGTGATCCGGACGTTGCACTTCGCGCCGAAAACAAAACCGCAGCACTAGCCCTGGAGGCATTATCTGAGGCCCTAGCAGCCGAAGAATTAATAACATTACGGGCCACCATGGACAGGGACGACGTGATACTCGACAAGCGACCCAAGTCCACCTCGTTTAAACCCGCAGACGAGATAGTCAAATTCCAAGTCCATCCAACGGACCCCACGAAGACAGCTTCCGTCGGGACACAGCTGAGCCCCGCGATGGACGCCGCACTAGAATTGGGACATCTTCGCCTGGCACCCATCGGACATGCCAGGCATCCCACGCAGATTGGCCGAACATAGACTCAATATACTAAAAGGATACAAACCGGTCAAGCAAACTCTAAGACAATTTTCAGAGCCCAAACGGCAGGCCATGGGGGAAGAGCTGGCCAAACTACTCGAGGCCGGATTCATCAGAGATATCAAGCATCCGGATTGGCTGGCAAACCTGGTAATGGTACGAAAGAAGGACAAATCATGGCGCCTATGTGTCGACTTTAAAGACCTCAACAAGGCTTGCCCCAAGGATCCCTTTCCCCTCCCTCGCATCGATCAAATCATTGATGCCACAGCAGGACACGACTCGCTGTGTTTCCTTGACGCATACTCTGGATACCATCAAATAAAGATGGCAGAGTCTGACCAAGCTGCAACAACTTTCATAATGCCATATGGCCCTTTCTGCTTCAACACTATGCCTTTCGGGCTCAAGAACGCCGGTGCAACCTACCAACGCATGATTCAAACATGCCTGGAAAAGCAAATCGGCAAAACAGTTGAGGCATACGTGGATGATGTGGTCATAAAAACAAGACATGTTGAAACCCTAATAGATGACTTGAGGCTTACATTCGACAATCTCCGGACATACGACATCAAGCTGAACCCGGAAAAATGCGTTTTTGGCGTCCCCTCGGGGAAGCTACTCGGCTTCATCGTTTCCAACAGAGGAATTGAAGCGAATCCGGCAAAGATCCGAGCTCTGTCATAGTTGGCTATACCAACAGACCTCAAGCACATCCAAAAACTAGCCGGATGCATGGCTGCTCTCAGCCGCTTTATCTCGAGTTAGGAGAAAAGGCATTACCTCTTTACCGCCTTCTTGGCGCACGAACACCGTGTGGGCCGGATGCAGCCGCGCCGGACTGGATGAAATAAAACCTTATTGGCAGTAATCCGGTACTAACAGCGCGAATATCGATGAACCTATTTGTTGTACATAGCTGCAACACATCAAGTTGTAAGCGTAGTGCTCGTCGTTGAGCGAGAGGCGCGGATACAAATACCGCCCGAAGCGGTTTACTACGTGTCCACGGTCCTAACCCCATGCAAACCCGATACCCACACTATCAAAAAATAGCATACGTGGTGTTCATGGCATCCCGGAAGCTATGACACTACTTTCAAGAGTGTTCGATTACGGTGGCCTTCGAAGTACCACTCAATGACATAATAAATAACCGCGATGCTACATGCCGGATTGCTAAATGGGCCATTGAGCTCCTTCCGTTCGACATAACATACAAACCTCGGCGGGCCATCAAGTCGCAAGTATTGGCTGACTTCGTTGCTGAATGGATGAAGCGAACTCCCTAAAAATACGCGCATACTCAAACTGGATCATGCACTTCGACGGCTCTAAAATGTTGGCCGGATTGGGAGCAGGTGTAGTCCTGGCGTCTCCCACCGGAGACACGGTCCAAAATGTCCTCCAAATATTATGCACAGACTCCAACAATGCAGCCGAATACGAGGCTCTGTTGCACGGTCTTCGGATGGCAGTCTCTATGGGAATTCAACACCTAGAAGTGCGCGGGGATTCAAACCTCGCAATATCACAAATAAATGGAGATTCTGATGCCAAGGACCCAAAAATGGCGGCCTACCATAATACCGTCCTCAAAATGTCAGCTCGGTTCGAGGGGCCCGAATTCCACCATGTGGCTCGAGAAAACAATCAAGCGGCGGATGTCCTCGCTTGCATTGGTGCTAAACGCGACCCTGTCCCACCTAACATATTCTTGGAACGGCTGTTCAAGCCATCCGTAGTATGGGAAGGGGAGTCCGATAATACTAGCACGGATCCGAATACACCCCCAGATTCTGAACCATCAGACATAGTCGGAGGTTCTACCACCGAAATAACGCCCTCGGCCCACGAAATCATGGCTATAATCGCCCCGTGGACCGAGCCTTTATTGTCCTACCTAAATAGGCAGGAGCTCCCCGAAGACCAAAATGAAGCACGCTGCATCGTCCGGCGCTCCAAAGCTTACAAAGTCTACGAAGGGGAACTCTACAAGAAAAGCGCTACCGGAGTACTCCAAAGATGCATCTCCGAAGAGGAAGGGCGGCAGCTCTTGGCTGAAATCCATGCCGGCCTGGGCGGGCACCACGCCGCGGCTCGAGCATTAGTCAGCAAGGCCTTCCGTACAGGTTTCTATTGGCCGACGCCCGAGCCTGACGACATTACCTTGTCCAACATTGCGTTGGTTGCCGCTCTTTGCCAATCGAGTCATATGCCCCTACCGCTCTCCAAACAATCCCCATAACTTGGCCCTTTGCGGTGCAGGGGCTGGATATGGTCGGACCTCTTAAAGGGAAGCCATAAGAAAAATACTTATTGGTCATGGTGCACAAATTCACCAAATGGATAGAAGCTAAACCAGTCAAAACGGCTGAATCCGGACCATAATAGACTTCATATCCGGGTCGCATACACCGACACGGTGTCCCCACAAGCATCATCATCGATAATGGCTCAAATTTCACGGTGACGAAGTGAAAACTTGTGCGCAAAATGGGCATTAAGCTCGATTACGCTCCGTCTACCATCCCCAAACAAACGGCCAGGTAGAGCGGGCAAATGGTCTCATCATGAGCGGCATCAAACCCAGACTAGTGCGATCCTTGACAGAGTCGGATACGCACTGGGTCGAGGAGATCGACTCCGTACTCTGGGGGCTGTGGACCATGCCAAATCGCACCACCGGATATACACCATTTTTTATGGTGTACGGCGCGGAAGCAGTATTACCTTGCGACATAATACATGATTCGCCACGCGTACTCATGTACGAAGAGAAGGAAGCCGAGTTAGATTGGCAGGATAACTTGGACAGCCTGGAGGAGGAGCGCGACATCCCAAAAGCCCGCTCCGCATTCTATCAGCAGCAGGCTCGACGATATCAAAGCAGAGAAGTGTGGGCCAAAACTTACAACATTGGCGAGATCGTTCTACGCCTACAAGAGAAGAAGAAGGACAAGCTCAAACCCAGGTGGGAGGGTCCCTTCGTCATTGACAAAGTTCTCACCAGAGGAGCGTACCGCTTACGTAATGCATCCGATAATGGACTCGAGCCGAACCCATGGAGCGCGCCGGACTCGGAGGTTCTACGCCTAACGCCGAACTCAATGTTCGTCTCCAAACCCTCCTTTTAATTATGCTCCTCCTTTTCCTTTCTCGACCTTTTCTCTCTTCACACAAAGTATTCAATACGGGCGGATTTTCGGATCACTCCGCTGCACTAAGTGTGTAAGCAATACACCGGGGCTTGCTATCTGAAGCTAAGAATAATTACTCACATGGCTTTTCGCCCATCACATATGCATTCTTTTCCATATGTGCCTTTGCTTCACCATTATATGCATCGATATGACTTAAGATGTTGCCAAGCTGGGTTGCCTGGCTCTTGTGTTTATGCCCTACGTTCCTTTTAATTCGGCTAGGCATAAGGGGAGCACCTCTGCGATTGTTACTGCTGGTACAGCCGGATGTGTACCTCAGACTGGGTGAAGCCGAAAGCTATCTTCCTTAAGAGAATATTTGGTCAGTGAACAAAAGATGTATTCGTTTATTATAACGCAAATCCCCAGAAGTTTTGTATCCTGCGCAATAGTTTGCAATCCGGACATGTGCATTGTCGCATGCTTACCCAGGGAAAGGAACCCCTAACGGAACTATTCTCCCTGGAAGATGTTTCTTACTATCCATGTAATAAAACATAACTAGTTGGGTACTTGTCTATTCAAGCACTTATGACCCCTACGCCTGGTGTCACGCATACCCCAGTTTTGTATAATTGAGTGGGTATACGGACACACCCCGGACAATAGGATCCGGGGGCTGAAGCGAAAAGGTCTGCCATGACAAATGATTTTAATCCGGCTAGGGGCTAATTATGTCCATTAAAATTACACAGTCACTTGGACTAACTATATTCCTCCTCTATACCATCCAACAGGCTATCTAGATTACAATCCTGTTGAGAATACTTAGCGGCTAACGCTACCTGGTCATATACCAGACTCACGGGAATTTCTTGCCCATCGGGCCCCGCCGGTCCTACTTCGGCCATATGGTTCGGGTCCAGCTTGGTGTAGCGCGTCTTCACCATAGCCCAGGCTTCTCTTGCGCCTTGCCGGCAAGTGGACACCTTCCACAATCGGAAGCGCCGCCGTGCTCCTTGAAGCATATCCACAAGCTCCCCCATGCCATTCGGCAGCAAGCTTGATGGCCACAAAGCCTGAGCAACAACCTGCATCACTTGCCGAGCTCGCTCGTGCAGTTGCGAAAGGTCTTGCAGTAAATCACTTGCAGATGAGGGCATTTCCTCCTCAGGGCGACCCGTTAACATTCCTGCAAGCAGAATTCTTTCAATATACTTCCTCGCCGAACTATACTACAGTTCGTCTAGGCACTTACCGTATATGCCGCGTCGAAGCCTTTTGTTCTCCTTCACGGAGTCCGCCAGCTGAGCGCGGAGATCTTTTAACTCCACGTCCAGCTGGACTTTGGCATCTTGAAGATCGTTCTTCTCCTGCCTAACTCACGTAAGAATGCGCTCGCCAGCCTCCAGCTGCCTTTTGAGATAAGATGCGTCCTCTCTTACGCCCTCTGGATTCACCCCGGGATTGTCTGCAGAATTTTCTGTTAGACTTTTCATATTAGCCATTTACTAACTGGTGCATCTTCGTAAAATTGTGACAATTGTTACCAGATGAGGGCTTTTGGGGTTCCTCTAACTTGGCAACTGCGGCCCTCAGTTCGGCCTTGCATTCCTCCAGCTCCCGAGACAATTGCTCATTCTTATCTACAAGGACCTGTGCATAAATTGATCCTTAAAACAGTTGTTCCAACCGTTTCAAGTCTCAAGGGCTACTGCTACACATGCTTATCAAATTTTATTACCCGTATATCTTTCGTATACTGGTCCGTCACTCGGGCAAGCCCGCCTTGAGTAGCTCGGATGTATGCGTCTCCCGAATTGAAGGCATTAAATGCCTCTTCGGAAAAGATGTTGTTCCAAAGTACGGCCCGTCGGCGCCTGTGATTCATGGCGCTCTCTACTTCAGAATTCGTGGCTGAGAGCATATCCGCACTCTCAGTTGGAGAACTATGCGACATCGGACCCGCTCCTGCCTCCGCTCTCGAAGCTGGTTTTGGAATCTGGCTGGTGGAGGCGTGGTTGGCAGGATCCCCAGATATAGTCCGGCTGCTCCTCTTCCTGCCAGAACACAAAGGGTGCTGTCATAATTCAAAATACCATTATCACAACACAAGTTTTTGTCTTACCTCTGTAGCGGCGAGTCGACCCTTACCGCCTTCCTCTTGAGCCTGCCCGATCCGGACGCCCTTGGCCGACGAGTCCCCAGGGGCTCGGCCCCACGCTCCGATCGTCGTCTCTGCAAAAACACGACACTTCAAGGGTAAGGCATGAAATCTGAAGGGAGTCCTCTTCGGAGGATAGGGTTTTTCGACTTGGCTTACGCGCGACGTAGGAAGCGGTCCGGGATAGTCGGTGGTAATGGCCACTGAGGCGCCATCACAGTTCGCTTGATAAAATATCCCGTTGACGAGCTCCACGGTAATATCCGGATCTTCTTCGAGACCTGGATCTAGGGCCCTTCTGGGGTCCTCCGGTTGCGGGGAGGGGCTGGAGATTCCTTCTACGACCCTCCTCAGTTCCTGCTCGGGAATATCAAGGCAGATGATTTTAGCAAAGAACACCACAATAAGTAACGTAGGGAAAGGAACGACAACTTACCCAGTTTGGGGGGTTGTACATGGAGAATCCTCTCGCGGTTTGATGTGAAGGAATTCCTCCTCTTCCCTTTGTACAAATCAGACAATATCCTTGCTGTGAGCAAATGGCGGAGTCCGGACCCTTACGGCCACAGCGGGTGGCATCGTCTTCCCCGTTGAAGTGCCACATGGGCTTCCCCCGATATTGAAGTGGTTGCACTCCCCGTATTATGCATATTGCCATAACCTCGACTATCGTCAGTCCGGAGTTGGCCAGTAACTTTATCCTGCTCATCAGGTAATGTATTTCCTTGGTATCCTCCTCTTGGGGGCCTCGGGGGCGCCAGCTTAGACGTGCCCTTGGCGGGGCGTTACTAAACTGGGGGAGACCTCTCCGGACTGGATCCGGAAGGGGAACATCGTCAATGTAGAACCACTCCGAAGGCCAGTTCTCTCGTACCTTCTTGGGAGTGCCGGATAGGTATCCGGTGTCGGCAATGCGCCATACTTCGGCCCCGCCCACCTGACATAGGGATTCTCCCTGGTTGCGGGGGACAAGGCAGAACAGCTTCTTCCATAACCCGAAGTGAGGCCCGCAGCCTAAAAATAGCTCGCAAAGGGCAACGTACCCTGCTATATGTAGTATAGAGGCAGGGGTGAAATTGTGTAACTGGAGGCTGTAGAACTCAAGGAGCCCGCGAAGGAACGGGTGGATAGGAAACCCGACGCACCTTAGCAGATGCGTGATGAGGCATATTCGCTCCTCTGGAGACGGATTCAGAGATCTCTCCGCTTGCTCCCCGCCATTATAGGTGGCTATTCCGGCTCGGACCGGGACCATGAATGCTGGTGGAAGAAACCCTTGGATTTGTAACTTGATCAAACGACAATGGGGAACTGAACACTCTTCCCAGTCCCCCGGCTTGGGGCGAGGAGAGCGAGCAGAAGAGCTGTGACGACCGGCCATGTTGGAATGGTTTTTTCGGAGCGCTCTGTTGGATGCTTGCTCGAGGAGGAGGAGTGAGGTTTGGATCTGAGAATCCCCGTCTCTTAAAATAGGCGGTCAGCCCAAAAGATTGAGGGTGGTAAATGCGAAAAACACCTCGGCTCCTCACATTCGCTCGACACATGGAGATGGTCATTATTGAGGCACTGAAGCTAAGGAATACAACATTGATGGAGTTCCGGACACTATTCGTCGTAACAAGTACTTTGGAGTATTCGGAGATGGAACCCGCCCTGCAATGCCGAAGACAAGACTGCGTGCCGGACTCATCGTCATTGAAGCCTGGTTCAGGGGATACTGAGGGAGTCCTGGATTAGGTGGTATCTGGACTGCCGGACTGTATACAACGTCCGGACTATGGAAGCGTGAAGATACAAGACTCAAGACTTCGACCCGTGTCCGGATAGGACTTTCCTTGGCGTGGAAGGCAAGCTTGGCGATCCGGATATTATATTACCTTCCTTGTAACCGACTCCATGTAGACCCTAGCCCTCTCCGGTGCCTATATAAACCAGAGAGGTTGGTCCTTAGAAGGTCGATCACAATTACAATCATACCATCATAGGCTAGCTTCTAGGGTTTAGCCTCTACGATCTCGTGGTAGATCTACTCTTGTACTACCCATATCTTCAATATTAATCAAGCAGGAAGTAGGGTTTTACCTCCATCGAGAGGGCCTGAACCTGGGTAAACATCAGTGTCCCTTGCTTCCTGTTACCATCAGCCTAGACGCATAGATCGGGACCCCCTACCCGAGATCCGCCGGTTTTGACACCGACAATGAGCAAAGCATTCTTGAGGGAACACGGGAATTTCATCTAGTCACTGTCATCATGTTGGTTTGATTCGCGCTTGCTACTTTGGAAATTTGATATGTGGGTGGACCGGTGCTTTGTTGCTGTTCTTACTTGAACAAGCCTCCCACTTATGATTAACCACCTTGCAAGAAGTCGGAACTACGAAAGAAGAATTAAGATAATAATCTAACCATAGCATTAAACATATGGATCCAAATCATCCCCTTACTAAATAGCGCGTAAACTAGGGTTTAAGCTTCTGTCACTCTAGCAACCCATCATCTAATAACTACTCCACAATGTATTCCATTAGGCCCAAATATGGTGAATTTCATGTAGTCGACGTTCACATAACACCAATGTGGGAATCACAACATACATATCATCAAAATATCGAACGAATATCAAATTCACATGATTACTTGCAACATGACTTCTCCCGTGGCCTCAAGGACAAGGGCAACTACTCACAAATAATATTCATGCTGAAGATTAGAGGGATACTAAATAGCATAATGGATCTGAACATGTAAATCTTCCACCAAATAAACTATCTAGCGTCAACTATAAAGTGTAATCAACACTACTAGTCACCCACATGTACCAATCTGAGGTTCCGGTACAAAGATTTAACACAAGAGATGAACTAGGGTTTGATGAGATGGTGCTGTTGAAGACGTTGGTGAAGATTGGCCTCCGAAAGATGAGAGAATTGTTGGTGATGACGATGGCTCGATTTTCCCCTCCCAAAGGGGATTTCCCTCGGCGGAATCGCTTCACCGGAGGGCAAAACTGCTCCTGCCCAAGTTCCGCCTCGAGACGGCGTTGCTCCATCCCGAAAGTCCTCCCCTTATTTTTTTCTAGGTCAAAAGACCTTATAAACTAGAAGATGGGCACCATAGGTGGCCCAGGGCCCCCACTACCCACCAGGGCGCGCTAGAGGGGGCTGGTGCGCCCTGGTGCCTTGTGGGCACCTGGCTTCCCCCCTCTGGTAGTTCTTCTCTTTGATATTTATTATATATACCAAAATAATTCTCCGTAAAATTTTAGCTCATTTGGAGATGTGCAGAATAGGTATATCTAACATAGCTTTTTCACGTCCGGAATTCCAGCTGCCGGTATTCTCCCTCTTTGTGTAAACCTTGCATATTATGAGAGAAAAGGCATTATAATTACTCCATAAAGTGTTGTAAAGCATAAAAACACTATAAATAACAGCAGGAAAACATGATGCAAAATGGACGTATCACTTGCCTTTGCCAGCAACTGAGGAAATTGTACTTTGAAGTATTTCAACCTCTGGCATGAAACTGAGATGATTCTGGCCATTTGCCTTGTAATCGACATAATCCATGGAGCGTAAGGCTTCAACTCGAAAGGTGACTGTGCCACTATGTCTAAAGTCCTCATGAAGAAATCATGGATATTGCTGGGGATACCATGAATGATTTTGAAGAGTAGATTCTTCATGATGCCAACAACTTCTTCAGTGTCAAAGTTGTGGCCTTTGATGGGACTGAGGGTCTTGGCAAGAATGCGGTAGACCATGCAAGGCACATAAAGAAATTCCTTTACCAAGAAGGTGGTTCTTGGATCTTCTCCTTCGGCCAATGGCTTCATCAACATTTACATCATATGATTGGGCAATTTTGGTTCTTCATAGACTTTTATTGTGTCATCTTGGGATGGATCCACTGGAAGAGCACGGAGTAATTCATCAACGGGTGCCTTGTAGTGAGTGTCTTCTCTAATACAGTCCAGAGCCCATGTCGAGATGTCATCATCATTGCCAGAGAAGTACAATGTGGCATAGAAATAAAGAATGAGTTCTTCGTTCCAGTCACAGACATCCGAATAGAAGCTGAGCAACCGAGCATTATGAAGGACAACCAGCACATGCTTAAAGCATGGAATGGATTCCATGTCCACATGAGGAATATGATGATGCGGGAAGATCTTGTTCTTGTCGAACAACATAGATGCATACAAGTTCATCCGTGTCTTGGTCCAGAAGTGCAAACACCTAATCTTGGCCGAGTCATAAGGTGACTCGCCTGTGAAGAATTTGGAGTTATCGAACTGAGGTTGTCTGAGGCTTCTGCCAATCTTAGGCATTGGACTGGCTGAAGATTTATTTTATTTGGCCTCGCATCAAACACAAGCCTTAGAGAGCGAGTTGAGTCATTAGGATTAGTGACGACCTGAGATTTGGCAATTTCTTCAGCAGTTGCACTTGGCACAATGTTAGTATCTGCTGAAGGAACTAATTCTTCATGCTAAGCGGATGTATTAATGAGATCCGCAATCATGTCTTGTTGTGCCACATCTTTAGCTGATGTAGCTGGGTTTCTTCAGCAATGGTCTGAAGTGAAGGTTGACGTTCTTCAGAACCAGTGTGAATTTCTTCAGTGCGCGCGGGAGACTATGACACTTGCATAAGAGGAGTGGTGACGGGCGAGTTTGGGTGTGCTTCTTCCCAATATTCATCATGTAAGACGGGCTTTGTTGCACCATCAATCTCCACATCCTCTTCAGTTGCTTCACTGCTTCCAGATGAAGCAACAATTTCTGCAGTCATCGGGACATGTTGAGGCTTCCGCGGCGATGCTTGATGAAGTGAAACATCTGCTTCAACTTCAATTTCTTCATCCATTTGCTCTGTGGTAGCAGCAGAATGGGTATCTTCTTCATCTTCATCAGCTGGAGGAACAATATATTCCACCCCAAAAGGAACAATCTGAATATTTTCAGTGGTGCGAGCAGGGGGCGCTGACGAAATTGGAATATCATCTATTGGTAGAACTAAAGATGATGGTGTCTTCTTTAGTTTCTTCACTAATTCAATGGTAGGAGGAGTTGATGCCTTTCACTTCTTGGCTTACTTTTCATCTGCCTTAGACGTTTTCACTTCTGATGCAGAAGGAAGAGTGGTGAGCTTCAAAGATGAAGCATTTGTAGGCGCTGCAGCCGAGGAACTTGTTGGTTCAGTTTCTTCAGGAACGATTGATGCAGTCTCTATGGTAGTTTATTCATGTGCAACTTCCTTAGTTTCCCTTGTATGTTCTTGTGGAGGAGGTGAAGGCGCAGTTTCACCGGCTTAAGCAGCTTGCGGAGGAGCTGAAGAACTTGTGGGAGGTGCAGAGCCAAATCTGGCAGTCTCCCGTCTGTTGTGGTCTTCAACCAATTTGGTGGTGACAGTGATGAACATGTCCTTAACGCCAACAGTGATTTGCCCGGCGTTCATATTCTTCAGGCATTTGTTGTATCTCAGTCTGTAAGGTGACGAGCTACTGAGGAGATATTGAGAGCATGTTCATCCTCAACTCCTTCTCATTCTGCCGTTGTTATTTCTTCACTAGCTTAGCTTGAGCAATCTTGTGCTTCTCATTGAAGATGAAGGAAGATGGCACATGACTAGGACCAGAAGGCAAGTTGAGCTCGTTAAATGGTGTGTCTGGTTTCTTCACCCATATATCAATAAATTCAATGATCTTCTTTGGATACAGCAGCAGTGGGACTCAAGAATTCTTGGCGATGACAACTTGTTCTTATTTCCTTCCGAGGAATTCGGCGAGCTCATCTTTGTCAGCCAGCCCATGTTCGTCAGCTTGAGGCACTGCAGCCTTGCTCTTAGGACTAGGCCTGACGCCACAGCCAGTACCCTTTGTCTTTAGCTTGGGCGTTTATGAAGTGATATGCCCATTAGCTGGGGCACTTGATGCAGCAATGGTGTTCGTTTGAAAGCCTTTGGCGTGCTGGCAAGATGCGAGCACAATCGGCGTTGAAACTTTAGCTGCTGCCATTGAAGAAGTTGTGACAGGCGGAGGCACTGAAGATTGAGCAACCTTAGGTACTGAAGCCTTTGAAGAACTTGGCTTGGACACTAATGGCTTTGGAGCTGAAGGCTTTGGCTTGTGAGCAGCCTTCTTGGGAATTGCCTTACTTGGTGCAATGGCGCTGCCACTGGCACTGGAACCTGCTTTAGCTGGGGCCTTTGAGGTCCTGTTGAATTCTTCAACTGCCTTCTTTACTTGTTTAGCCAACTTGGCCTGACGCTTGGCCCATCCAACGGGAAATTCTTTACCACGCCTGATGTTGCAGGGGTCAGCCACTTGACCATGAGCTAGTTGTGGTCTCTTGCATGGAGGGGTCACAGCAAAGTCCTTCATGTATTTGGAGGTGACGAATCAATAGTCTCTCCATTCATATGTCGAGTACTATTTGATCTTTTGCAGACGCGTTTTGAGTTGCTTCTCAGTTTCTTTGTCATGGGTTTCTTCATCAGGTGTGCAATATCCTGAGTAAATTTCCTTAGGAATCTTGAAAGCAGTTTGTTCCTCTTTCCTTTTGCCTCCCTTCTGAGGCTTTTTACCATCAGCCATTTTCTTCAACTAAGGTTTTTGAACTCATGAGGACTATGAAGATGTTTGAAGGTTTTCCTGAAGCAACACTGCAAATAAATTAATTTGATGAGAACCAAGTGATTTGTCGGCAGGCATGTGTACCTATGAATAGAATATAGTTGCGAGGATAATGGGAAGAGACACATGCGTTCTCAGAATTTTTCAAAATAAACCAGTTTAGGAAATTTACCCTTATCGTCTTGAAGAAATTCACTAAGTGTTCTTGACTTAGGTTCTAGAGTTGTACAGATTGAAGCAATTGCACAATTGAGGAATCTAACTATTAACCATAACTTAAATGAAGTACTCAAGACTGGCCAAAAGGAAGTGCTGAAGAATTGGAAAGGGAGGTAAAAACAACAGCTAAAGATTTTAAGGTTGAAAGAGATCAAACTGGGTAGTAAAAATGAACATTTAATTACCCCAAGAATGAACTCAATGAACTAGACGACAAAATGAAGGAAATCATTAGTTCAGATCTTCCGTGCCCTACCTTGGCAACGAAAGGCAGCTACGGGGGCCATAGATAATAAAGCATAGGAAGATTAATATGATGAGAATAGACCCGGGGGCCATAGATTTCACTAGTGGATTCTCTCAAGAGCATAGGAAGATTAATATGATGAGAATAGACCCAGGGGCCATAGATTTCACTAGTGGCTTCTCTCAAGAGCATAAGTATTTTACGGTGGGTGAATGAATTACTGTTGAGCAATTGACAGAATTGAGCATAGTTATGAGAGTATCTAGGTATGATCATGTATATAGGCATCACGTCCGAGATAAGTAGACCGACTCCTACCTGCATCTACTACTATTACTCCACTCATCGACCGCTATCCAGCATGCATCTAGAGTATTAAGTTAATGAAAACAGAGTAACGCCTTAAGCAAGATGACATGATGTAGAGGAATAAATTCATGCAATATGATAAATACCCCATCTTGTTATCCTCGATGGCAACAATACAATACGTGCCTTGCTGCCCTTACTTTCACTGGGAAAGGACACCGCAAGATTGAACCCAAAGCTAAGCACTTCTCCCATTGCAAGAACTACCAATATAGTTGGCCAAACCAAACGGATAATTCGAAGAGACTTGCAAAGATAACCAATCATACATAAAAGAATTCAGAGAAGATTCAAATATTGCTCATAGATAATCTTGATCATAAACCCACAATTCATCGATCTCAACAAACACACCACAAAAAGAAGATTACATCAAATAGATCTCCACGAGAGAGGGGGAGAACATTGTATTGAGATCCAAAAAGAGAGAAGAAGCCATCTAGCTACTAACTATGGACCCGAAGGTCTGAAGTAAACTACTCACACTTCATCGGAGAGGCTATGATGATGATGTAGAAGCCCTCCGTGGTGGATTCCCCTTCCGGCGGAGCTCCGGAACAGACCCCAAGATGGGATCTCGTGGATACAAAAAGTTACGGCGGTGGAATTAGGTTTTTTTGCTCCGTATCTGATCTGTTGAAGTGCGAGGTATATATAGGAGGAAGGAATGCGTCGGTGGAGCTTCGGGGGGCCCACGAGGCAGGGGGTGCGCCCTCCACCCTCGTGGCCGCCTCCCTCCTTTCTTGACCGAGGGTCCAAGTCTCCTGGATCTTATCTGATGAGAAAATCACGTTCCCGAAGATTTCATTCCGTTTGGACTCCGTTTGATATTCCGTTTCTTCGAAACACTGAAATACGCAAAAAAAAAGTAAATCTGGGTTGGGCCTCCGGTTAATAGGTTAGTCCCAAAAGTAATATAAAAGTGGAAAATAAAGCCCAACATGGTCCAAAACAGTAGATAATATAGCATGGATGTAGCGACCCGACCTCAAGCGGTCAAGTCTCTATGCTTCAGTGTCATCCCTGGATCAGTAATGCTGACACACACAGTACTCGAAGGATTTATAACAAAGTAGCAATCACACGCTTATTACATCGAATGTCTCAAAAGAGAACTTATTACAATAATAAGGCTTAAGGCCATCTAATACGATAACAGCGGAAGGCTTGGAAGATAAAGTGAGTCCATCAACTCCAACGGCATAGCTGAGCTGCGTGGCAACAACCTAACGAACCTTACTCCTCGTCTGAAAAGTCTGCAACATAATACGTTGCAGCCGAAAACAGGCCAGCATATGGAATATTTGGCAATATCTTCTGATGAGAGCAAGAACAGGATAATGCTATCTTTGCATGCATATTTGGTGGTGGAAAGCTCTATGGTTATAGTTTTGCGAAAAGCCAATTTTTCCCTACAACAACGGAATAGATTTTAATTTAACTATCATGGTGGTTGAAACAACATTGAGAAGGTATATCCCCAACTCAATCCCAATTAAAGTAATTAACAACCCAACAATATTAATTAAGAGTGATGAGATACATGTGATAACCCAAGCACTAGATACTCAAGATTGTCCATAACCGGGGACACGGCTAACCATGATTAGATTGTACACTCTGCAGAGGTTTGCGCACTTTTCCCCACAAGACTCGATCTCCTCCGTTGGATTTCTCGCACTACATGGTGTTTGAGAAACAGATGACCGATACATAGTCTTTCAGAAACATTAACTCTCTACTCCGGGTAGACCATACCAAACCTACAAAACCCACTACCTGCTGATCTACCTCTTCAAGAGCTTCACGTAACTTAATCAACTATGCTAGAGCCCATAATAGCTTGTGGCTGCACACGGAAGTTTCTAGCATGAATCATCTCAGTTCCCTTTAAGTCTGGGTAGCGGTCCATAGGAAGATCACACGTGTACCCCGGGATTTCCAAAAAAAATACAGACAACACTGGGTTTCCCAGGTGCCTCAATCCACCCAGATGTTAACTTAAGTTGCCACCTTAAGTTGAACCATTAATTAACCATCTCACATCTGTCATGGATTCACTCAAACCCAAACCACGTCTACGAGCATAGCATAGTAATATAAACAACGCGTAGAAGTAACTCCCAAGGGTTTGATAGTAACAGGGCAATAGGTTCTACCTCAACAACTACTTCCCAACCCACAAGTTAATGACATCCTAATCATGCAATGTTTGAGGATTGAACTAATGCATAAAAACTGGGTATGAAAAGAGTATGATCAATGTGTTACTTGCCTTGCTGATGATCCGCGAATCCTAGAGACTCGTAGTAACATGCTTCGCACTCCGGGAATTCTATCACAAACAAACAATAACATACATAAGCAACAAGCAAAGATGCACAGGCAAACTCAAATAAAAGAGGTTGACCAGAAGGTTCAACTTAAGAACTCCGGTTGGCAAAAAGAATCAAATCAAACGGAGCAATGAAACTCAAACGGCGAAAAAAACAAGATCCATTTACTAATCTGAACTAAAGTCAAATTTTACAGTACCAAAATCTTGTTTAAGTTGATTAAACAGAAAGAGGGTCTCGAGACGAAACTCTAGGCGTTTCAATCACCTGATTCCGACTAACGAGCGAAAAGATAAACAGGAACTAAGATCGGATCAGAAATTGCGATCGGAAATAATCGCAGATAAATCCGGTAAAAGAAAACTAACGAACTGACTAACGAACGAGCGTTCGTTATCTGTAACTAACGGAAGAAAATCGTTCGTTTAAACGAACGTACGGACGAACGTCCGCTAATTAGAAGAACCGAGAAAAACCGGCGAACCTATCTAAAAGAAACCAAACTAGGGTTCTAAAGAAAAACCGAACGGTTTAAAAAAAACCGGCGGCTCGGATCCGGCGCGGTACCTCCGGCGAGGGGCTCTGGCAAGGCGGGGTCAGGCGGCGGCTCGCGGGGCGGCGGCGACTGCGGCTTGGGGCGGTGGTGGTGGTGTGGTGGTGGGGGTCGGGGCGATATATAAAGGCGGGGTGGCAACTTGGAGGAGGGGGCAAGGCGTGGCGAGGCGGAGTCCGGCTCGGACTCCGGTCCGAGCAACGGCGGGCGGGCGACGCGCTGTGGCGGTGGAGGCGGTTGGGCTGCGGCCCGCTGGGTTTCGGCCCGGTCAGCGGAACCTCCCTTTTTAAATAATTTCTTGATGAAATAAAATCCTAGAAAATAAAATAAAACCTAAAATGCCAAAACAAATTTTCACCATCTAAATAAAATATTTAGAACGAGATGAACATTTTCTTGGCCCTAAAATGCAATTTTGAAAACATGCAATTTTTCTAATGCGAATAAAATCCAAATAAAATCAAATAAATGATTTTAACATTTTTCTTCCAATATTTCAATTGTTTTGGAGAAGTCATATTATCTCCTCCCATATATTTTCATTATGAACTATTTTTCGGAGATAAAAATAATTAAAATCAAAATCCTCGTTTCATTATTTGATAGAAATCAAATATGAAAACCGGGAAATTCCCAACTCTCTCCGAGGGTCATTGAGTTGCTTAGGATTTCGAGGATTGCGGAACGAGAATGCAACAAAATATGATATGCAAGAATGACCTATGTATAACATTCCAAATTGAAAATTTGGGATGTTACAAACCTACCCTCCTTAAGATGAATCTCGCCCTCGAGATTCGGGTTGGCTAGAAAATAGGTGCGGGTGGTCTTTGCGAAGATCATCCTCTCGTTCCCAGGTGGCTTCCTCCTCGGCATGGTGGCTCCACTGTACTTTGCAAAACTTAATAACCTTGATGCGGGTGACTCGGCTGGCAAACTCAAGAATCTTAACTGGCTTCTCCTCGTAAGTCAAATCACTGTCCAACTGAATTGCCTCCAAGGGTACTGTATCTCTTAACGGTATATCGGCCATCTCAGCATGACACTTCTTCAACTGTGAAACGTGGAACACATCGTGAACTCCTGACAATCCCTTAGGTAACTCCAACTTGTAGGCAACTTCTCCCATCCGTTCCAAAATACGATACGGTCCTACAAATCTCGGAGCTAATTTTCCCTTAACTCCAAAACGTTTCACTCCTCGCAAGGGTGATACTCGCAAATATGCTCTGTGTCCAATTTCATAAGTTACCTCCTTGCGTTTTGAATCTGCATAACTCTTCTACCTGGACTGAGCAATCTTCAATCTATCACGAATCAGTTTAACCTTCTCCTCACACTCCTTGATCAAGTCTGGTCCAAACAACTAACGATCTCCTACTTCATCCCACATCAACGTCGTTCTGCACCTCCGTCCATACAGGTCTTCGAACGGTGCCATCTTCAAACTGGCTTGGTAGCTATTGTTGTATGATAACTCTGCGTAAGGCAAATTGTCATCCCAGCTAGATCCATAATCTAGCGCACAGACTCTCAACAAGTCCTCCAAAATCTGATTGACTCTCTCAGTCTGTCCATCTGTTTGCGGGTGGAATGTTGTACTGAACTCTAATCTCGTACCCAAGGTCTGGTGTAACTGATACCAAAACTTTGAAGTAAACTGTGTTCCTCTATCTGATACTATGGTCCTCGGAACTCCATGCAGACATACGATCCTGGACATATATATATATATATTGGCCAACTTCGCACTTGTATAGGTGGTTTTTACTAGGATAAAGTGAGCCACTTTGGTCAAGCGATCAACTACTACCCATATTGAATCATATCCTGCTTTGGTCCTATGTAATCCGGTGATAAAGTCCATGCCAAGTTTATCCCACTTCCATTCGGGTATCGACATAGGCTGTAACAGTCCTGCTGGCTTCTGATGCTCTGCCTTTACTCTCTGACATACATTACATACGGCTACATACTCGGCAATATCCTTCTTCATACCAGTCCACCAGAAACGTTCCTTCAACCAAAACTCGCATTTGCTAAACATAGAGTATAACTGGTGTTCCCTGAGTTCCTCGAGAACTAAACGCAAATGCTCCTTGTGCTCCTCTTCATTCTTCAAGTATACCATAATATCATCGATAAACACCACAACAAACTTGTCCAAATACTCCATGAACACCTTGTTCATCATGCTCATGAAATAGGCAGGGGCATTAGTTAGTCCAAACAACATGACCGTATACTCGTATAATCCATACTGCGTGGTGAATGTTGTCTTTGGTATATCCTTCTCTCGGATCTTCAACTGATGGATCTCCGAAAACACCTTAGCTCCTTGCAGCTGATCAAACAGATCATTGATCATCGGCAGTGGGTATTTGTTCTTAATCGTTACTTCATTCAAGGATCGATAATCAACAACCATCCTTAGGGATTTATCCTTCTTCTCAACCAAAAGCACTGGGCTCCCCAAGGTGATGAACTCCTTCGAATGTAACCTTTCTCCAATAACTCCTTGATCTGTTTCTTAATTTCCTCCAGATCATTTGCGGGAATCCGATAGGGTCTCTTGGATATTGGCCCGGTACCTGGCAATAGCTCTATCAAAAACTCGATGTCTCGATCCGGTGGCATGCCTGGTAACTCTTTTGGGAAAACATCGGGTAATCCTTTACTACTGTGCACTTCCTCCTGCACAACTCCCGTGAGGGTATTCACTTGGCTCCTCCTAGGCACATGCCTAGATACATACTTAATCCTTTTTCTCCGGGTGGTGAGATAAATCGAATTACTAGCACAGTCAATGCTTCCTCCATACTTTGACATCCAGTCCTTGTGACTCCAAGATAATTAGGTCAGACGGAAAAACATGGGTACCCATGGTTAGGGGTATCTGGTTGCACCATCAGCTAGCCATATACTCTGCTCCAGGCGAGCTCACTAAAAGAGGGGTCCTAAGGGTTTGGGTTGGTAGTCTAAACTTATCCATGAATCCCCTTGATATGTATGAATGCGATGCACCAGTATCGAAAAGAACAGGAGCGGTAAATGACTTAACCAAAAACTTAACTATTACCGCGTCCGGCTGCTCTTCAATCTCCTCCACGTTAACGCGGTTCACTTGTCCTTTGTTGAATGGATTAGGCTTCTTCCTAGCGCTCCCATTTCCGTTTCCGTTCCTTCCTTCAGGGCAATCATTAGCATAGTGCCCTGTCTTCCCGCACTTAAAGCAAGTAACTTGACTTAGGTCTCTTTTAGCGGGTGTAGCTCGATTGGAGCGGTTCTGATTGTTATTAGCTCCGTTCCCATTTCCATTCTTAGCACCATTGTGGTTTTGTGATCCTCCTCCAGTGTGGGTGTGACCTCCATGGTTATGAACATGTCCTCCCGAATTTGGGGTTAAGCGACGCTTCTGCTGAGCTCCTGAGTTATACTTCCCTTGTCCATACTTCCTCTTACGGCTCTCAATCTGCTGCTGCTTCCCTTCAATCATAAGAGCCTTATCCACCAACTCCTGGTAGTTGTTGAAGGTTGCTACCATCAACTGCATGCTCATCTCATCATTCAGCCCTTCCATAAACTTCTCCTGCTTCGCGGCATCTGTGGCCACATCATCAGGGGCATAGCGTGATAGCTTGCTAAAATCATCCGCGTACTGAGCCACAGTACGGTTCCCCTGGCGTAAGTTGCGGAACTCCCGCTTCTTCATCTGCATAGCTCTAGTTGAGTCATGGGCTGTGCGGAAAGCTTGCTGAAACTGGTCCCAAGTGACATTGGCTATAGGAAAAGTACTCGTGTAATTTTCCACCATGAGGCTGCTGGTCCATCCAATTGGTGTGCGGCAAAGCGCACTTTCTCAGCATCTGTGCAACCTGCGGTGGTCAACTTATTGGGAAACGTAGCAGAAATTCAAAATTTTCCTACGTGTCACCAAGATCTATCTAAGGAGAAACCAGCAACGAGGGGAAGGAGAGTGCATCTACATACCCTTGTAGATCGCTAAGCGAAGCGTTCAAGTGAACGGGGTTGAAGGAGTCGACTGCCGTGATCCAAATCACCGGAGATCCTAGTGCCGAACGGACGGCACCTCCGCGTTCAACACACGTGCAGCCGGTGACGCCTCCCATGCCTTGATCCAGAAAGGAGAGAGCGAGAGGTTGAGGAAGACTCCGTCCAACAGCAGCTGTGGCGTGGTGGTGGTGGAGGAGCGTGGCAATCTGCAGGGCTTCGCCAAGCACCCATGAGAGGAGGAGGAGAGAGGCAGGGCTGCACCATGGAGAGGACAAAACTCATGTGTTGGCAGCCCCAAAGTCCTCAAGTATATATAGGGGAGAGGGAGGGGGGTGCCCCCTCTAGGGTTTCCACCCCAAACCCATCTAGGGTGGCGGCCAAGGGGGGAAAGTGGGGGAAACTTGCCCCCCAAGCTAGGTGGGGCGCCCCCTCCCCAAACCCTAGGCGCCTTGGGCCCTTGTGGGGTGCACCAGCCCAACTGGGGCTGGTCCCCTCCCACACTTGGCCCATGCAGCCCTCCGGGGCCAGTGGACCCCCGGGACCCTCCCGGTGGTCCCCGTACGTTACCGATAAAACCCGAAACTTTTCCGGTGACCAAAACAGGACTTCCCATATATAAATCTTTACCTCCGGACCATTCCGGAACTCCTCGTGACGTCCGGTATCTCATCTGGGACTCCGAACAACATTCGGTAACCACATACAAACTTCCTTTATAACCCTAGTGTCGTGGAACTGTCACGGCAGATGTCCTCATGAAAGGACTTGGTCGCAGGGCCATCGTACGGGTTAACCTAGAGGGGTTAATGCGGGCACAAGACACGGGAATTATACTGGTTCGGCCCCTTCGATGAAGGTAAAAGCCTACGTCCAGTTGTGGTGTGATTGATATGATTCGGCGACTAGGGAGCAATAGCTTTGCCTTGGCCACGAATCTCCTGTCCCTAACTCGCCACCGGTCGCCCCTTATATACACGGGTTAACGCCCGGCGGCTTCTGTAATCCCAATCCGGCTCATACAGAGTCGGTTTGGTCTCTCCTTTCTTGTCTTACAATACAAGTTACTGATATTAGGGCGGTTTACATGTATGGATCTTAATCCCTTCGGGCTCCAGGCCTCCATATGGGCTGGATCACGCCGAGGGTAAACCGCCCCTCGGGCGGTTCACACCGTAGCTGTATCCTCAACATTAGGCCCCAGATTGACTTGAACCGGTTGGGTTAATCTTCCACGTCTTCAGGCAACCCTTGATCTTCCTTGTAAACCGCCATCTGCTTGAACCGCCGTGACATCATCCTCTGATCTTCGTGTCAGGGCCCCCTGACGTCATTTTGAACAAAAATCTAAACAGTAAGATTCCCTTCATTAAGGCTATCCCGGGAATCGAGGCGGCCGCTGCACCTTCCGCCGCTTTTGGCTCCTCAATTTCGCGCCCATTGATTACTCCGGCCCTTATAAATAGACCGGTCGGGTCATTTCTTCTTCTCCTTCCTCTCTTCTTCTTCCTCGCGACCTGCCGACCTCAAGCTCTTGCCGTCACCTTCAACCTTCGACCGACGCTTCCCGCCGCCCGCTGCATCAACCGGATCGACCAGAGTCTCCGCGCTCCTCCGTAAGGTCATCTTTAAACCCTAGATCTCATCTCGAAACTTGGTTCGTCGTGATAATCCATGAGTGTTCTTGCCGACCCTTCATGCCCGCTCCGCCATGGCCGTATGGCTCGGCCGCATCGCTTCTCATATGCAAACGGATGCTTTCACCGTTTACCCGATTCTAGGCGCCTTTCCCCTTGTTCAGATCTTCCATTTTAACATACCTGAACCTTCTGCGCTTGTAGGCGGTCTCATAGGTCGCAGAAATTCTCCTTCATGAACCCCTGGTAGATCTAGATTATTTCCTTTTGCATGGGAAACCTGTTTCGCTCTACACTTAGCAATTTTTTCAGCACTAGCTCTTCGGCGGTTTAACCGATATTTAATCCGACCTCCATTAGTCCTTAGTTAAACGGACGGGAAGCCGCTTACGAACTGCCGGTTTAACAATATTTGTAACGCTGACCTGTTTAACGGTGAACCGTTTTCTTCCTTTCTTTCGCAGCTTTAATCTCCGGAATGGCTCCTCAATTTTCTGCTTGCAACCGGGTCCGTCCAGAGTCACCGAGGCGCAGCTCAACGGCTATGTCACCACCGGGCGGTTTGGCTCCAAAATGTCCTCCATCGGGCGTGTTCCGAAGGCGAAGTTTCTCCCGAGCCCTGGCGGGAGAAGTAATCGTGTTCATGCATCACTTAGACCGGGGGTTCTGTCCGCCCGGTTCAAAATTTTTCCGGGATGTCCTTGCCAGTCTGCAGCTTCATCCTCAGGACATCGGCCCAAATTCGGTGTCGAATATTTGCAACTTTCAAGTCTTCTGTGAAGTCTATCTTCAAGAAGAACCATCTGTGGAGTTGTTCCGGGATTTTTTCCATTTGAACCGCCGCACAGAGTTTTCTGACGGTCCGAACACAGAGCTGGGCGGCGTGTCGATCCAGAAGAGGAAGGAAGTCGATTTTCCACACGCCAAGCACCACAGCCATCCAAAGGAATGGAACCAAACCTGGTTTTACTGCCGGAACACTGCCCCTGCTGACGAAAACCCCTTGCCGGGTTACCGTTCTCACCGCTCAAGAACTGCATCCGCTGCCTTCCCGCTTAACCGCCCGGAACGGAAAAACTTCGCACCACAAATAATCAAGCTCCGGGCTCTAATGGCCAATGGTTTAACCGGCGTAGATCTTGTACGTTGCTGGGTCTCTTGGGGTGTTTTGCCACTAAGCCGCCGCCCGGATTGATGCACGAGTACACCGCAGCCTCAAAGATCCTCAAAGCGCCACGAGCTGCCTATAAGCGAACAGGAGGTCACGAAATCGTCAAGAAGATGCTTGATGAACCAATCTCCGTCTGCAGCCTCACCGGATTGGCTCCATTCTGTGCCACCAACAAACCGCCGGCGGTAAGTTCTACTCTCTGTCTTTCAAGCTCTTAATACTCCGTCGATGCACATTAATTCTTGTCCCTTCTCAGGCCGACAGCTCCTTCTGGAAGCGAACCAAACCGGTTCGGGCGCCTCGTGTAAAGTCAAAGGCCACTAAGAAAACGGGCAAGAAGAAGACCGCCGAGTCCTCTAATCCGGCGGAGGACGAAGAATCGACGCTGAGGTAAACCGGCTTGCCGCTTTGTGTTTCTTCCCGCACATGCTTAGTCCTTTACAATCTTTTTATCGACAATTTTCTTCCGGGATGATGATTGAAGCCAGCCACGCCGATTTCGTTGAGGTAATCTTACTTTCTTCGAATCCGATCTTGCGCGGTTAAGAGAATTCGTCATACCGTCCGGAAAGTGAAAAATACCATTCCCTGTGCTTACTTGAATCCAAATCTTAACTTGAAGACACAGCAGGCTGACGGCGTCGTACAACCCAAGCATAGTGGCCAACAGGTTACTTCAGCCGGTTTACGGACACACCTATCCGGAGCGTCGGCCGAGGTGACTTGCTCTCCGAAAAGCGTTATCCCTTAAAAGGTTTCTTCCGATGTCCTCTCAATCCGTCGACCAATTATCAGGCCTCTTCCAACTCATCGGCGGTTCATCCACCACACAACTGCCTCCGCTGAACATCGCCCGCAGGTGCGTAGCTACTGTTTGCCAATTCGACTCACCGTCACCGTAAATTTGTCTTGATCCGACTCTGACTATTGCAGCACCAAGGCTCGCTTGAGCAAGAAGGCAAAAACTCTTGATCCTACCCTGGATGTTGATCCGGAAAACATCCCGAACAAACACACGAAAATCCTGAAGCTGCTAAGGAAAGCTCGCGAACTGTATAAAGACGACATCGCTGATCCGCGAGAAGTTGAACCGAGGCCCAAGTGGAAACTTCCCAACCTGTTCCATCAAATCCGTCCGCCGAAGCGGTCGCGATCGATGAACCGCCGAGCCAAAGCAAAACGACGGCAAGCCCAAACAAGACCGCTGAAAATGACGATGTTATTGTGACAGTATCGCTACACCGCTCCCGCCAACGATCGCTTTAACAAATCACAGATCAAAGACGGTTCCACTATTATGAGCAAGGACAAGGGAAGACTGATATGTCGGCTACGACAATTTCTCCGCCTAAGAGCTTCATTCGCTTTCGAACCGGCTTTACACAAGCCGCGACTTTGAAGCCGGGTCTAGTAAACCGCATGAAGGACCGCTATGAGGTAATGAACTGACCTCTCTTATATCTTAACTCGCATAGTAGCCCTCAAGGGTCGGTTTAACTTTGCAAAGTTAAACGGGACTTAAGGTGTTTTCTTCATAGCAAAATTGAGATCAACTAGCCATTAGCCCCCAAGTGCCAAGTTGAATACTTGTATTAAGCTTGGGACTTGCATAATGAAACCACTAACCTCGCTTCCTTTGTCATCGAGTGAAATACACCAAAGAGGCTGTGCAACTAAAGGACCTCCGAACCAATCTGAAATTCAAATAATGAAGCCACCAAAGCCAAGGATGAGCTGAAACTGCCACGACCACCATGGAACAGTGAAGGAGTGGTACAACCGAACGGGTCAATCTGGGATACCGAGAAGGCCGGTTTAGTAAAGCGGGCGGAGGAAGCCGAGGCAGCCCTTAAACCGTGACGGAAGAGCTGACCGACTTAAACGCCAAGTGCATGCCATGACCTCTGCCATCTTTGGTAAGCAAATTTATCTTGACTATGCTGTGTTAACGCGTCCGCCGGTTTAACTTGAGCTGTCTAAACCTGGTGCGAGCAAACGATTGCTCATCCGGCTCCGACGTGCGGAAAAAGCTCAAGGCTTCGTACACTCTGATCGAGCAGCTATATACCGGCGCCCAGCGGGTCATATGCGCCACTTCATATGACAACACGGCGCCGTCCCTGATCAGAGAGACGCTGGACCGGCTGTCGATGATTCCGGGCAGCTTGAAGAGATGAAGCGATCCGCAGCCCGGCTGGCACCTTCTTCGCTCGACGGCGTGTTAAGGCATGGATAGCGGACCTTGATCCGCCGACATAGCTAAAGGTTTTCCTAGCGCCAAGAGAACGGTGAAGCCTTTGATAACGACACCCTCAAGCGGATTACAAAGGAAGTGCGTCCGCTGGCGAAGTCAAGCGGCGCTGAAGCCAACTGAGGTTCACCGATCTTTTATGATGCCAATAACAAGCGGGTGGAGTTTGTCATCCCGAAGTGCAGAGCCTGATCCCTCAATCCGTAAGCACACTTACGCCTCGACGTTGATCCGCTGAACCGATAAGTGAAGAAGCTGTCTTCAGGCCTTAACCCGGATTGGTGGTCTACCAATGACTTCCGGCTTTGGGTGAGGAAGAGGAAGAAGCTGAACCGACGCCAGCGCCGCCCCTCTACTTCGCGCCAACCCGGTGAAGCAGCGTAATCCGTCAAGCGGGTGATATCCAAAGCTTCAAGGCATAACTCCGCGTGAAACGCCGGCCTCAAAGGCTTTGTAATAGGATAGCAAGTGTCTTTTATTGAACAATGCGGTACAACCTCGGTCTGTAAACTTTTGCATGGCGATCTTGGATCCGTTGGCTTTTGTAGTAAATCCGCAACATATTTTGCCTGCAATCACAAGTTCTTAAACCGCCGTGGCGGTTTACACCTCTAGCCGACTGATTAATATTTATATGAGAAAATACCGAGGCACATGATCAAAACTATGTGATACAAACATACCTGCCAAAGATCGGGCACACAGTTGGCTTTAGCCAATCCAAGCGGAGGTCTTATAAACCATCACCGTCAAAGGAGAGTAATCTACGTGTGTATAAGACCGATTTACCGGTAAATCGTGCGGGCATTACAAGCCCCTGTTACTCCACAATGGGATGTTTAACGGTAAAATCAAACCGAACAAAAATCGCCAGCGTAAAAACGCATCGACAACATAAACCGGTTTAAAAAATGTGTCGGTTTAAGAAGGCCGACAAAAGCCAAATGATTGGTATCAAAACCATATAAAAGCAAAATCAACGAATCGTTTTGCAAGAAAAGGCTGTATTGAACCGGATCAGATGGTGTTACCATGGTCGGACAGGACCAAGCCCCTATACGGCGTAGCGATGGTTCAAGTCAGCCGGGTCCCCAATCGAACTCGTGGCATGATGCTGATCAAGTGGCATTGCAATGGTTCGGGTTCGACCAAAGCCCCCAAGTGATTCTATGGCCTTAGGCCGACCAAGAGGCGTGACTGGTTCAGACATGACCATGTCCCCAAATGATCTGGTGGCTTTCGACTGCCAAGAGGCATTGCATTGGTTGGATACGACCAAGCCCCCAAATGACAAAAGTTTCGAAAACAAGGCTAAGGGTTGAACGGAGGCCGCTTCACGACAAGATCTCCATGTACCCAAACCGAAGTTTTATGCGAGCAGATACCCGCTTTAGCCGAGGATCCGGTTTATTGCTTTTATTCAAAATATATACATTGTCTTAATATGTACATAAGCGGAGCCAATGGCTCGGTATAGTAAGGTCAAGATGAGCAATGTTCCACGGCTCGTTGGTCTCTTCCTCGACGTGCGTGAATCCTTTCGCTCTCGAACATCAATCGATAGTAGGAACCGTTGTATAGATTCTTGCTGACCACAAAGGCCCTTCC
Source organism: Aegilops longissima (assembly GCA_021605205.1). Lineage (NCBI taxonomy): Eukaryota > Viridiplantae > Streptophyta > Magnoliopsida > Poales > Poaceae > Aegilops > Aegilops longissima. The sequence continues at coordinate 434,926,261 of CM038680.1, forward strand.
CAAGGTGGGGATAGCTTGTGCATATCTTTACGATCTTGAATGAGCCGCAGCACCAAGTCTCCTTCCGAAAGGTTCGGTTTTAACCCGCCCGGCTGTGATACCGACGAAGATCCTGCGGTAAACCGCCGAGCGAGCTGCTGCCATATCACGCTCTTCATCCAATCGATCCAGATCATCTTGCCGTGCTGCCTCACTATCTGTCTCAACATAAGCTGCCACTGGGGCGAGTTATGACGGATATCATGGGAAGAACCGCCCGCTCCATAGATCATAAAGAACGGCGATATCCGAGTGGATCGGTTGGGAGTAGTGTTTATACTCCATATCACCGACGGTAGCTCTTCCACCCAACAACCCGGCGTCCTCTCTAAAGGGACCATAAGCCGGGTTTGATACCTTCAAAATTTCCCTGATTAGCTCGTTCCGCTTGACCATTGGATTGTGGGTGGGCTCGGAAGAAACATCAAGCGGATATGCTCGCTCACAAAATTCCTTCATAGCTCCCTTGGATAAATTGGTGCCATTGTCCGTGATGATACTGTGGAAACCCAAACCGAAAATCACCCGCTTGATGAACCCGAACCGCCGTGGCTGCATCACACTTGCTAACAGGCTCGCCTCGACCCACTTGGTAAATTTATCCACCGCCACCAACAGTGGGTCTTCTTATCCTTGGACCTTTTGAAAGGTCCAACCATATCCAGCCCCCAAGTCGCAAACGCCAAGTAATTGGAATCATCCTCAATTCTTGGGCCGCACATGAGCACGCTCGAAAACTTTTGGCAACCGTCACATCGTCGACCAAATCCTCCGTGATCGGCATGGGCGGTCAACCAATAGAAACCATGGCGAAATGCCTTGGCCACTGTGGACTTTGAACCGCGTGGTGACCACAATCCCCTCATGAATCTCTCGCAATATCTCACAGCCCTCGTCGGGGATACACAACGCTGAAACACCTCGATACATCGCGACGGTGCAACTCGCCATTAACAATGGTCATAGACTTAGACCGCCGAACTATCTGCCGGGCCAACGTCTCATCCTCTCGTAACTCGCCCCGGTTCATGTATGCCAAATAAGGGAGCGTCCAATCCGGGATGACATGCAAGGCCGCCACCAAATAAACCTCCGGATCAGGGATAGCCAAATCAATTTCATCAGGAATTTTAACTGAAGGTTTGTGCAGCACATCAAGGAAAACGCTAGGCGGGACGGTTTACGCCTGTGAACCCAGCCGGCTTAAAGCATCACCGCCTCGTTCTTCCGACGATCCACATGGTCCACCCGATACCCTTAAAATGTCCTGCAACGATATCCACTTCTCGACGATACGCAGCCATGAGTGGATCTTTGGAGTCCCAAGTACCGGATACTTGCTGGGCCACCAAGTCCAAGTCACCAAAACATTTAACCCGGCTGAGATTCATTTCCTTGGCCATCCGGAGACCATGGAGCAAAGCCTCATACTCAGCTGCATTGTTAGTACAAGGGAACATTAGGCGGAGAACATAACAGAACTTGTCACCTCGTGGGGAAGTTAATACGACTCCAGCCCCCGAGCCCTCCAACTGCCTGGACCCATCAAAATGGATGGTCCAATAGGTGTGATCCGGTTTCTCCTCTGGTGCTTGCAACTCCGTCCAATCATTAATGAAATCCACAAGTGCCTGAGACTTTATGGCCGTCCGGGCACATACTTTAAACCGTATGCCCAAGCTCTATAGCCCACTTAGCAATCCGCCATTGCTTCCGGTTCAAGATGATATCGCCTAAAGGGGCCGAGCTGACCACCGTGATGGGGTGCCCTTGGAAATATTGCTTCAGCTTCCGACTTGCCATAAAGACTCCATATACCAGCTTCTGCCAATGCGGATACCTTTGCTTAGACTCGATGAGAACCTCACTGATGTAGTAAACTGGCCGCTGAACCGGATACTCTTTCCCTGCCTCCTTGCGCTCCACCACAATGGCTACACTCATCGCCTCGGCATTAGCAAAGAACATATAACAGAGCGGCTCCTCGTCAATAGGGGCAGCAAGAACAAAGGGTTGGCTAGCTGCCGCTTTAGATCCTCCAAGGCCTCATCGCATTGAGCTCCAAACGAATTGATCCGTCTTCTTCAAAGATCTCGGTATAAAGGATAGCCTTCTCTCCGAGGCGACTGATAAACCGGCTTAGCGCAGCAATCCGGCCTGCCAAACGTTGAACATCATTGATGCACTTTGGCTTAGCTAAGGAGGTAATAGCTGTAATCTTCTCCGGATTAGCTTCAATCCCCCGGTTTGACACGAGAAAACCCAACAATTTGCCTGCCGGAACACCAAAGACGCACTTGGCCGGATTGAGCATCATCTTGTACACCCGCAAGTTGTCAAAGGTTTCCTTTAAATCCTCAATCAATGTCTCCTTCTGCCTTGATTTCACCACGATATCATCCACATAGGCGTGCACATTACGGCCGATCTGCTTATGCAAACAATTCTGCACGCAACGCTGATAAGTTGCTTGGGCACTCTTGAGCCCAAAAGGCATGGACACATAGCAGAAGGCTCCAAAAGGGGTGATAAACGCAGTCTTCTCCTGGTCTTTAACCGCCATCTTAATCGATGATAACCAGAATACGCATCCGTAAAGCTCAACGCCACAACCCGCCGCGTAAGGCCAATGATCTGGTCAATGCGGGAGGGCAAAAGGATCCGCTGGACAAGCTTTGTTAAGATCTGTGTAATCCACGCATACGCGCCAAGTGCCATTTTTCTTAAGGACCAACACCGGATTAGCAAGCCACTCTGGGTGAAAGACTTCAACGATAAACCCTGCTGCCAAAAGTCTAGCGACTTCTTCTCCGATGGCCTTGCGCCTTTCCTCGTTAAACCGGCGAAGAAACTGTTTTACCGGTTTATATTTCGGGTCCACATTAAGAGTGTGCTCAGCGAGTTCCCTCGGTACACCTGGCATGTCAGAAGGTTTCCATGCAAAAATGTCCCGATTCTCACGGATGAACTCGATGAGCGCGCCTTCCTATTTAGGATCTAGGTTGGCACTGATGGTGAACTGCTTGGATGACTCGCCGGGCACAAAATCGACAAGCTTCGTCTCAGCCGCCGATTTGAACTTCAAGTCCGGATCATGCTCTGTAGTTGGCTTCTTCAAAGGGGTCATATCCGCCGGATCAACATTATCCTTATAATATTTTAACTCCTCTGTGGCACAAACCGACTCTGCATAAGCCGCATCACCTTCCTCGCACTCCAGAGCGATCCGGCGGCTCCCATGAACCGTTATTGTTCCTTTGTGACCCGGCATTTTCAGTTGTAAGTAAACATAGCAGGGCCGTGCCATGAACTTAGCATAAGCCGGCCGCCCAAAGAGGGCGTGGTAAGGGCTTTGAATTTTCACCACCTCAAATGTCAACGTTTCTGTTCTGGAGTCATGCTCGTCTCCAAAGGTTACCTCCAGAACTATTTTACCGACCGGTATGCCGACTTACTGTGCACCACTCCGTGGAACATCTGACTTGGACGGCCTGAGATGCCTATCTGTTAACCCCATCCGTCGGAAAGTTTCATAGTACAGGATGTTAATGCTGCTTCCTCCATCCATAAGAACCTTGGTAAACTTGTACCCGCCTACCTGGGGTGCCACCACCAGGGCTAACTGACCCGGATTGTAAACACGGGGAGGATGGTCCTCTCTGCTCCACACAATCGGCTGCTCGGACCAGCGTAGTAATGCTGGCGCAGCAGTTCAACAACACCGACCGCCCGCCTCAAGTTTCCGGTCTCGTCGGTCTAAGCTGGTGGTAAAGACGTGGTCGTCCGCCATTCAACCGCTTTGGATTGCTCGATAACCCGATCGCTGCTGTTGTTGATTGTAGCCCCTTGGTTCTCGATTGTTCGATTACCTTCATTATTCTCGATTGCCTTGCCCGCCCGGATTACCGCCGAACCCTGGGCCGGAGTTTCCTCCGCCGTAACCCGGAGCGGACCCTGAACCGCCGCCGGACCCTTGATCATACCGGAAAGAGTTGGAGTTCTTAAACTCCTGCATAATATAACAGTCCTTCCAAAGGTGGTTCGCCGGTGTCTCCTTTGTCCCGTGCTTTGGACAAGGTTGATTTAATACGAAATTCAAACGATCCGGATTGTGACCACCCCGGTTTGACTGCCTACCCCGGCGCCGCTGACCCTTGTCCTGCGTGTTGGTGTTGGCCACAAAGCCCATGTTGCCGTTAAACTACGCTTGTGCCCTCCATTGCTCGCCGATCGATCTTTGCTGGCTCCCGGAATTGCCGCTCTGTTTTCCCTTCCCGCTTCATCATTCTCCGATTCGGGATCCTTGGTACTATCGTAATCAGCGATTTTACCAAAACACCCATTAGGGTGCCCATATCATGACAAAACGCTTCATGCGACTCCAGCTTCAGCTTCAACGGCTCGAACCGCAATTGGCTTCCAAGGTCATGATCGCGGAACCAGGGTTGATCCGGTCTCAAGAATGTAAAACTTCCGAGACACGGCGCACTCCAATGGGTTGTAGACTCTCCGTCCGCTCGACGCAAGTCGCCAGATCCACCACCGACATGGGCTGTTTACAGGTGTCCTTGAAATTTTGATGAACGGGTTCTCAAGCTGCCCACGAGCTGATAGAGTCGGGCGGCAAGTTTTTCAACCAGGTCCGGCAGTACCTTCCAAAGATCATCGTGAAGTACTTTGCACATGCTGCTTCATCCACATCCAAAGATCTCCATGGCCATCTCGTAGCTTTCTATCCATGCCTCGAGCCAAGTCGGCAGTATAGTTGGGCACCTTGCGTGGCCCTTGAAATCCTTGGGCAAGCGACGCTATGAAAGTGGGGACGAGGCAAGGCACCCCCAAAGAGCCGGACGTGACCCCCGGTTCGAAGATGGTTGGTCGAACCGGCGCGGGCGGATGATCCTCCGCTTGTGCTGCTAATCCGGCCTCCCTACGTGCCCTGGCGCGGTCCACTACCACTTGAGCATCCTCAAAGCCGCCTGCCGGATTGTTGCCGCGGGGCGGTCCACGCTGCGCATTGCTCGACACGGCCGGTTCATCAACGCGTCGGCTGCAGCTCCGACTCGGGCGGGGGGTGGAATGGATCCTATCTCGACTGTACGAGTACGCTTCTTGCTGAGCCAAGGCCGTCCTGAGGAGCTCCTTGACCCGGCGTGTCTCCACCGCCTGTGGTGAATCGCCTTCAATTGGGATTGCCTCTAACCGTGCCGCAGCCGCTACGAGGTTATCCATCGGGTTGGAGTAATGACCCGGAGGTGTCTGCACGGTCTGGGGTGCGCCGGTATGATGGCGAGGTAGATCTATCATCCGGGCTGAACGGTGCGGCCGTCAGCGCTTCCGGCGGTTTACCAATGGCGGCGGATTCTGGTCCTCGCCAGGGTATTGAAAAGCTCCTTCCTCAAAAACGGAAGGTAAACGGGACTGTACTTCCTTTTCATGACTTCGTGTTGCGCTCTGGTCCGGCTCGAGCCTATAAGCTCGCGCATCCAAAGCGCCCGCTTCGCTGCCATCCTTTCGTCCGCGGCTGCCAAGTCCGCTTTAGCATTGGTGATCTGTCCCCTCACCTTTGCAATCTCCGCGTTGTGAAAATCCTGATCCGGCGGATTAGCCTCCGCCAGGAGCACAGCTAACGCGTCGAAAAGCTCTGACAAAACTTGAGCCGGCGGGCGCACAGGGCCTCCTTCCCGGCTGCCGCCGCGGCTGTTGAACCGGCGACCGGGGTGCCGCGTCAAGAGTGAAGCGCCTCTGCGTGCGGCCATGAAGACCCGACCCGTTGGGTAGATCGAAGGGTCGGAATGCTCTCACCGTCGGAACAGCCCCGATCCGCCATCCTGCAGCTGGTATAAAGACTCGGTTTCCCGGCCGACGACTCGTCGCCGGAGTAAACGACGGTTTCGTCACCAGATGCTGATCCGCCCTCGTAACCTCCGTGGACGACTCCCCGAAAACATGCTTGACCCCGGTTTGGCGAGGGCAGGACTCTTCTTCACCGAGCCGTCTCGACGAGGGCGGTGCAGATGTCCGCCCAGCCCTGCCGCCGATCTTGCCGATGAACACGTGTATGCCGCCAAAGGGGACCCGTACCGTACTCAACTCGAGCCGGCCGGGCCCCGATCCGCATCGTCGATGTAGAGCTTGCCGCGACGACTCTTAGTCATCCGCCCATCGCATAGCCTTCGAGTCCTTCGAACTTGCCCTCTAAGATCATCAAACCATCGTGCGATGGCCCCACGGTGGCGCCAACCGTCGTGGAACATCACGGCAGATGTCCTCATGAAAGGACTTGGTCGCGGGGCCATCGTGCGGGTTAACCTAGAGGGGTTAATGCGGGCACAAGACACGGAATTATATGGTTCGCCCTTCGATGAAGGTAAAAGCCTACGTCCGGTTGTGGTGTGATTGATATGATTCGCGACTAGGGAGCAATAGCTTTGCCTTGGCCACGAATCTCCTGTCCCTAACTTCGCCGCCGGTCGCCCCTTATATACACGGGTTAACGCCGGCGTCAAGCTTACAGAATCCCAATCCGGCTCATACAGGAGTCCGGTTTGGTCTCTCCTTTCTTGTCTTACAATACAAGTTACAGTATTAGGGCGGTTTACATGTATGGATCTTAATCCCCTTCTGGGCTCCAGGCCTCCATATGGGCCTGGATCACGCACGAGGGTAAACCGGCCCCTCCGGGGCGGTTCACACTCCGTAGCTGTATCCTCAACACCTAGCGTCATCAAACCTTAAGTGTGTAGACCCTACGGGTTCGGGAACCATGCAGACATGACCGAGACGTTCTCCGGTCAATAACCAACAGCGGGATCTTGATACCCATGTTGGCTCCCACATGTTCGACGATGATCTCATCGGATGAACCACGATGTCAAGGACTCAATCAATCCCGTATACAATTCCCTTTGTCTAGCGGTATTGTACTTGCCGAGATTCGATTGTCGGTATGCCGATACCTTGTTCAATCTCGTTACCGGCAAGTCTCTTTACTCATTCCGTAACACATCATCCCATGATCAACCCCTTGGTCACATTGTGCACATTATGATGATGTCCTACCGAGTGGGCCCAGAGATACCTCTCCGTCACAAGGAGTGACAAATCCCATCTCGATTCGTACAACCCAATGACACTTTCGGAGATACCTGTAGTGCACCTTTATAGCCACCCGCCATTGCCAGGACGTTTGGTACACCCAAAGCATTCCTACGGTATCCGGGAGTTGCACAATCTCATGGTCTAAGGAAAAGATACTTGACATTAGAAAAGCTTTAGCATACGAACTACACGATCTTTGTGCTAGGCTTAGGATTGGGTCTTGTCCATCACATCATTCTGCTAATGATGTGATCCCGTTATCAACGACTTCCAATGTCCATGGTCAGGAAACTGTAACCATCTATTGATCAACGAGCTAGTCTACTAGAGGCTTACTAGGGACATGGTGTTGTCTATGTACCCACACATGTATCTGAGTTTCCTATCAATACAATTATAGCATGGATAATAAGCGATTATCATGAACAAGGAAATATAATAATAACTAATTTATTATTTCCTCTAGGGCATATTTCCAACAGTCTCCCACTTGCACTAGAGTCAATAATCTAGTTCACATCGCCATGTGATTAACACTCACATGTCACATCGCCATGTGACCAACATCCAAAGAGTTTACTAGAATCAATAATCTAGTTCACATCACTATGTGATTAACACTCAATGAGTTCTGGGTTTGATCATGTTTATGCTTGTGAGAGAGGTTGTAGTCAACGGTCGCAATATTCAGATCCCTATGTATTTCGCAAAACTTTATGTCATATCGTAGATCTGCTACCACGTTCCACTTGAGCTATTCCAAATTGTTTCTCCATTATACGTATCCGTATCTCTACTCGTGAGCTATCCGAATAGGTGTTAAGCTTGCATCGACGCAACTCTTTACGTCGAACTCTTTATCACCTCCATAACGAGAAACATATCCTTATTCTTCTAAGGATAATTTTGACCGCTATCCGGTGATCCACTCCTTGATCACCTTTGTACCCTCTTGCCGATATGTAGCAAGGCACACATCAGGTGCGGTACACAGCATAGCATACTGTAGAGCCTACGTCTAAGGCATAGGGGACGACCTTCGTCCTTTCTCTCTTTTCTGCCGTGGTCGAGCTTTAACTCTTAACTTCATACCTTACAACTCAGGCAAGAACTCCCTTTTTGACTGATCCATCTTGAACACCTTCAAGATTATGTCAAGGTATGTGCTCATTTGAAAGTATTATTAAACATTTTGATCTATCTTATAGATCTTGATGCTTATTGTTCAAGTAGCCTAATCCAGGTTTTCCATTGAAAAACACTTTTCAAACAACCCTATATGCTTTCCAGATATTCTACATCATTTCTGATCAACAATATGTCAACACCATATACTCATCAGAAATTCTATAGTGCTCCCACTCACTTCTTTGGAAATACAAGTTTCTCATAAACTTTGTATAAACCCAAAATCTTTGATCATTTCATCAAAGCGTATATTCCATCTCCGAGATGCTTACTCCAGTCCTTAGAAGGGTTGCTGGAGCTTTGCATACTTGTTAGCATCTTTTAGGATTGACAAAAACTTTCTGGTTGTATCACATGCAACCTTTCCTCAAGAAAATTGTCGAGGAAACAATGTTTTGACATCCTATCGCAAGATTTCATAAATAATGCAGAATCGCTAATACAATTCCAACAGACTCTCAAAGATCGCTACGAGTGAGACAGTCTCATCGTAGTCAACTCCTTGAACTTGTCGGAAAACATCTTAGCGACAAGTCGAGCTTTCTTAATGGTGACACTTACCATCATTGTCTATCTTCCTTTTAAAATCCATCTGTACCCAATAGCCTTACGACCATCAAGTAGTTCTTCCAAAGTCTATACTTTGTTTTTACACATGGATCCTCTCGGATTTTATGGCCTCGAGCCATTCGTCGGAATCCGGGCCCACCATCGCTTCTCCATAGCTCGTAGGTTCATTGTTGACTAGCAACATGACCTCCAAGACATGATTACTGTACCACTCTGAAGTAGTACGCATCCTTGTCCCCCTACGAGGTACGGTAGTGACTTGATCCAAAACTTCATGATCACTATCATAAGCTTCTATTTCAATTGGTGTAGGCGCCACAGGAACAACTTCCTGTGCCCTGCTACACACTTGTTGAAGTGACGGTTCAATAACCTCATCAAGTCTCCACCATCCTCCCACTCAATTCTTTCGAGAGAAACTTTTCCTCGAGAAAGGACCCATTTATAGAAACAATCACTTTTGCTTTCGGATCTGAATTAGGAGGTATACCCAACCATTTTGGGTATCCTATGAAGATGCATTTATCCTTTTTGGGTTCGAGCTTATCACGATGAAACTTTTTCACATAAGCGTCGCAGCCCCAAACTTTCAAGAAACGACAGCTTAGATTTCTCTAAACCATAGTTCTCACGGTGTCATCTCAACGGAATTACGTGGTGCCCTATTAAAGTGAGTGCGGTTGTCTCTAATGCCTAACCCATGAACGATAGTGGTAATTCGATAAGAGACATCATGGTACACATCATATCCAATAGGGTGCAACTATGATGTTCGGACACACCATCACACTATGGTGTTCCAGGAGGTATTAATTGTGAAACAATTTCCACAATGTCTTAGTTGCGTGCCAAAGCTCGTAACTCAGATACTCATCTCTATGATCATATCATAGACATTTTATCCTCTTGTCACAATGATCTTCAACTTCACTCTAAAATTACTTGAACCATTCAATAATTCAGACTTGTGTTTCATCAAGTAAATATACTCAACATCTACTCGAATCATCTGTGAAGTAAGAACATAACGATATTCACTGCATGCCTCATCACTCATTGGACTGCACACATCAAAATGTGTTATTTCCAACAAGTTGCTATCTTGTTCCATCTTACTAAAAACGAGGCTTTTCAGTCATCTTGCCCATGTGGGATGATTTGCATATCTCAAGTGATTCAAAATCAAGTGAGTCCAAACGATCCATCTGCATGGAGTCTCTTCATGCGTATACACCAATAGACATGGTTCGCATGTCTCAAACTTTTCAAAAACGAGTGAGTCCAAAGATCCATCAACATGGAGCTTCTTCATGCGTTTTATACCAATATGACTTACATGGCAGTGCCACAAGTAAGTGGTACCATCATTACTATCTTATATCTTTTGGCATGAAAATGTATATTACTATGATCGAGATTCAATAAACCATTCCTTTAGGTGCAAGACCATTGAAGGTATCATTCAAATAAACAGAGTAACCATTATTCTCCTTAAATGAATAACCGTATTGTGATAGACATAATCCAATCATGTCTATGCTCAGCGCAAACACTAAATAACAATTATTTAGGTTTAACATGAATCTCGATGGTAGAGGGAGCGTGCGATGCTTGATCACATCAACCTTGGAAACACTTCCAAGACATATCGTCAGCTCACCTTTAGCTAGTCTTCGTTTATTCCGTAGCTTTTATTTCGAGTTACTAACACTTAGCAACCGAACCGGTATCTAATACCCTGGTGCTTCTAGGAGTACTAGTAAAGTACACATTAACATAATGTATATCCAATATACTTCTATCGACCTTGCCAGCCTTCTCATCTACCAAGTATCTAGGGTAGTTTTGTTTCAGTGTCCGCTCCCTCATTGCAGAAGCACTTAGTCTCGGGTTGGGTTTAACCTTGGGTTTCTTCACTAGAGCAGCAACTGATTTGCCGTTTCATGAAGTATCCCTTCTTGCCCTTGCCCTTCTTGAAACAAGTGGTTTCATTAACCATCAACAATTGATGCTCCTTCTTGACTTCTACTTTCGCGGTGTCAAACATCGCGAATATTTCAAGGATCATCTATCCCTGATATGTTATAGTTCATCACGAAGCTCTAGCAGCTTGGTGGCAATGACTTTGGAGAAACATCACTATCTCATCAGGAAGATCAACTCCCACTCGATTCAAGTGATTGTTGCACTCAGACAATCTGAGCACAAGCTCAACGATTGAGCTTTTCTCCCTTAGTTTGCAGGCTAAGAAAATCGTCGGAGGTCTTATACCTCTTGACGTGGGCACGAGCCTGAAATCCCAATTTCAGCCCTCGAAACATCTCATATGTTCATGACGTTTCAAAACGTCTTTGGTGCCTCAACTCTAAACCGTTTAACTGAACTATCACGCAGTTATCAAAACGTGTATGTCCGATGTTCGCAACATCCACAGACGATGTTTGGGGTTCAGCACACTGAGCGGTGCATTAAGGACGTAAGCTTTCTTCTGTCCGTATAATCGCTACTGTCAACTTTCAACTATATTTTCTCTAGGAACATATCTAAAACAGTGGAACTAAAGTGCGAGATTACGACATAATTTGCAAAGGTCTTTTGACTATGTTCAGGATAATTAATTTCATCTCATGAACTCCCACTCAGATAGACATCCCTCTAGTCATCTAAGTGATTACATGATCCGAGTCAACTAGGCCGTGTCCGATCATCACGTGAGACAGACTAGTCATCATCGGTGAACATCTTCATGTTGATCGTATCCTCCATACGACTCATGCTCGACCTTTCGGTCTCTTGTGTTCCGAGGCGATGTCTGTACATGCTAGGCTCGTCAAGTTAACCTAGGTGTTTCGCGTGTGTAAATCTGGCTTACACCCGTTGTATGTGAACATAAGAATCTATCACACCCGATCATCACGTGGTGCTTCGAAATGACAAACTTTCGCAACGGTGCACAGTTAGGGGGAACACTTTCTTGAAATTTTAATGAGGGATCATCTTATTTACTACCGTCGTTCTAAGCAAATAAGATGTATAAACATGATAAACATCACATGCAATCAAATAGTAACATGATATGGCCAATATCATTTTTCTCCTTTTGATCTCCATCTTCGGGGCTCCATGATCATCATCGTCACCGGCATGACACCATGATCTCCATCATCATGATATCCATCATCGTGTCTCCATGAAGTTGTCTCGCCAACTTATTACTTCTACTACTATGGCTACCGGTTAGCAATAAAGTAAAGTAATTACATGGCGTTGTTCAATGACACGCAGGTCATACAATTAATTAAGACAACTCCTATGGCTCCTGCCGGTTGTCATACTCATCGACATGCAAGTCGTGATTCCTATTACAAGAACATGATCAATCTCATACATCACATATCATTCATCACATTCTTCTTGGCCATATCACATCACATAGCATACCCTGCAAAAACAAGTTAGACATCCTCTAATTGTTGTTTGCATGTTTACGTGGCTGCTATGGGTTTCTAGCAAGAACGTTTCTTACCTCGCAAAACCACAACGTGATATGCCAATTGCTATTTACCCTTCATAAGGACCCTTTTCATCGAATCCGTTCCGACTAAAGTGGAGAGATCGCACCCGCTAGCCACCTTATGCAACAAGTGCATGTCGTTCGGTGGAACCTGTCTCACGTAAGTGTACGTGTAAGGTCGGCCCGGGCTGCTTCATCCCACAATACTGTCGAAACAAGATTGGACTAGTAACGGTAAGCATATTGAACAAAATCAACGCCCACAACAACTTGTGTTCTACTCGTGCAAAGAATCTACGCAATAGACCTAGCTCATGATGCCACTGTTGGGAAACGTAGCAGAAATTCAAAATTTTCCTACGTGTCACCAAGATATATCTAAGGAGAAACCAGCAACGAGGGGAAGGAGAGTGCATCTACATACCCTTGTATATCGCTAAGCGGAAGCGTTCAAGTGAACGGGTTTGAAGGAGTCGTACTCGTCGTGATCCAAATCACCGGAGATCCTAGTGCCGAACGGACGGCACCTCCGCGTTCAACACACGTGCAGCCCGGTGACGTCTCCCATGCCTTGATCCAGCAAGGAGAGAGGGAGAGATTGAGGAAGACTCCGTCCAACAGCAGCACAACGACGTGGTGGTGGTGGAGGAGCGTGAAATCTGCAGGCTTCGCCAAGCACCATGAGAGGAGGAGGGAGAGGCGGGGCTGCGCCATGGAGAGGACAAAACTCATGTGTTGGCAGCCCCAAAGTCCTCAAGTATATATAGGGAGAGGAGGGGTGCCCCTCTAGGGTTTCCACCCCAAGGGTGCGGCAGCCCCAAACCCATCTAGGGTGGCGGCCAAGGGGAAAGAGGGGAAACTTGCCCCCAAGCTAGGTGGGCGCCTCCCAAACCCTAGGCGCCTTGGGCCCTTGTGGGGGCGCACCAGCCCACCGGGCTGGTCCCTCCCACACTTGGCCCATGCAGCTGGCCGGGCCAGTGGCCCCACTTGGTGGACCCGGGACCCTCCGGTGGTCCCGACGTTATCGATAAAACCCAAACCCGTGACCAAAACAGACTTCCCATATATAAATCTTTACCTCCGGACCATTCCGAACTCCTCGTGATGTCCGGGATCTCATCAGGGACTCGAACAACATTCGGTAACCACATACAAACTTCCTTTATAACCCTAGCGTCATCGAACCTTAATGTGTAGACCCTACGGGTTCGGGAACCATATGCGCACATGACCGAGACGTTCTCCGGTCAATAACCAACAGCGGATCTGGATACCCATGTTGGCTCCCACATGTTCCACGATGATCTCATCGGATGAACCACGATGTCAAGGACTCAATCAATCCCGTATACAATTCCCTTTGTCTAGCGGTATTGTACTTGCCGAGATTCGATTGTCGGTATGCCGATACCTTGTTCAATCTCGTTACCGGCAAGTCTCTTTACTCGTTCCGTAACACATGATCCCGTGATCAACCCCTTGGTCACATTGTGCACATTATGATGATGTCCTACCGAGTGGGCCCAGAGATACCTCTCCGTCACACGGAGTGACAAATCCGATCTCGATTCGTGCCAACCCAATGCAGACACTTTCGGAGATACCAGTAGTGCACCTTTATAGCCACCCGATTCGTTGTGACGTTTGGTACACCCAAAGCATTCCTACGGTATCCGGAGTTGCACAATCTCATGGTCTAAGGAAAAGATACTTGACATTAGAAAAGCTTTAGCATCTGAACTACGATCTTTGTGCTAGGCTTAGGATTGGGTCTTGTCCATCACATCATTCTGCTAATGATGTGATCCCGTTATCAACGACATCCAATGTCCATGGTCAGGAAACTGTAACCATCTATTGATCAATGAGCTAGTCTACTAAAGGCTTACTAGGGACATGGTGTTGTCTATGTACCCACACATGTATCTGAGTTTCCTATCAATACAATTATAGCATGGATAATAAGCGATTATCATGAACAAGGAAATATAATAATAACTAATTTATTATTTCCTCTAGGGCATATTTCCAACACAACTCCCTTCCAATACGGCGTAGCCAATCATCAGCAACTATGGGCTCGGTGCTACTGGAAAACACCAGCGGCTGTAACCTTAGAAAACGGGCTAGGTTGTCCACTGACGGCGGGTTATGGTTGTTGTTGTTGTTGTTGCCCTGGTTCTGAACTAGCAATTGCATCAAAGCATTTTCCTGCTGGATCAACTGGGTGAGCTCCGGTGGGAAAGCAAAACCGGTGTCGCGTCTCGGAGGCATCTGATGGGTTTAGATGGAAGAGATCAGAATAGATAAGGGGTCTAATGGTAAAGCACTACCCATATGCACATGAGACAAACACAATCATTTCACTCAATCAATCAAGCAAGGGCATACAAACGTTCTAGAACTATCGCAAAAGTGCTCAATTGCTACTAAATACATGGGGGAATACTACTAATATATAGTGGTCATCTTGAAATTTTGATCGGTGGAAGACTCCATGATGCCTGCTCCAGCTTCGTCTTCAAAGTCATCATCACTAGGATCGGAATCGGTGTCGTCGATGATGATGTAGTTGTCCGGGCAAGTGGGGTCGTCGTCTTCTTCTCTCGGTGCTGGTCCTCCCATGAATACTCCGATCTTCTTAACCAGGTCGTCATTCTTCTCCAGTAATGTCTTAATTTCCTCCTCATATCCATCGCGCGTTAATTTGAGTTCTTCCTCCAGCTCGATGATCCTAGTCTTCGCCTTCTTCAAGTCCATCATGTCACAAGACATCCGGTTCTCTGACGTCGAATGTGCTGGTTTAACTCTTGGATGGAAGCTGCAATGGATTTATCCTTCCTGGTGCTGATTACTTCCCATTTCTCGTCTCGGCGCCCACATATTTGGTAGATCGTGTCCTTGAGTTCCCTGTTGTAGACTTCTCCAATGCGTCCATGTAACATCCCAAATTTTCAATTTGGAATGTTATACATAGGTCATCATTGCATATCATATTTTATTGCATTTTGGCTCAATCCTAGAAATTTCGCGCAACTCAAGGACCCACGGAGAGAGTTGGAGATTTCGTTATTTTCATATTTGAGTTTTCTCAAATTTTGAAAATAGGATCATTTGATTTTATTTATTTTATCTTCAATTATTTCTATTGTCAAAATATGAGAGAGGGAATAAAATGACTTTCCCAAAATAAAGGAATAATGAAGATTTAATAAAAAATCAAATAAGATTTTTATTTGGAGTTTTCGCTATTTTATTTGAATTTCGGAAAAAATGCGCGTTTTTCAAAATTGCAATTAGGCCGTAAATAAATGTTCATCTTGTCCGGCTTGATTTTAGAAGCCGGGGAAAATTTATTTCGGGATTTTTGGAGTCCGTTTAGTATTTCTTTCTTTATTTTTTCTGCGCGTAAATATTTTTTTTAAAAAAAACTGGTACCGACCTTGGGCCGTACCCGAGCGGGACACCGCCCGGGGGGGCTTTATAAGCCGGGCCCCCCTGCCCGCAGCCCACCACCGCCTCAGCCCGCCCCAGCCCGCGCCGCCCGCCGCCGTCCCGTCGCACGAACCGCCTACCGTCTCGCCAATTCGACCCGACGAGGTCGAGGTTGACCCGCCCACGGCGGTTTTCCTAGAAAACCGTTCGGTTTTCGTTCGGTTTTTTTAGATCCTTTTTTTATACGATCATTTTTTCGGTTTAGGTTAATTAGCGAGCGTTCGCTCGTTCATTCGTTTTAACGATCGCGTTCATCGTTTAGATTCAGGTAACGAACGTTCATTCGTTAAGATGTTCGTCATTTTTCTTTTTCTCGGATTTATTCCGTGATTTTCCTAATCGCGATTTCAGATCCGATTTTCGATCTAGTATAACTTTTCGCTCGTTTATCGGAATCAGGCGATTCAAGCGCCTAGAGTTTCGTCTCGAAACCCTTTTTCCGAATAATCAACTCAAACAAATTTTCGCTACCGTAAAATTTGACTTAGGTCCAGATTAGTAAAATGAAGCCTGCTTCTTTCGCCGTTTGACTTTCGTTGCTTCGTTTGATTTCGTTCTTTTTGCAAACTGGAGTTCTTAAGTTGAACTTTCTGGTTAGATATTCTATTTGAGTTTTACCTGTGCATTAGATGAGTACTTATTGTGTGCTTGTTTGTTTACGATAGAGTACCCAGAGTGCGCCGCTTGCTACTTTGAGTCTCTAGGTTTCAAGGATCATCAGCAAGGCAAGTAACACTGTGATCATACCCTTTTTCATACCCAGTTTTTATGCATTAGATCAATCCTCAAACATTGCATGATTAGGATCTAATTAAATTGTGGGTTTTGAGAAAGTAGTTGAGGTAGTACCTATTACCTGTTTTATTATCAAAACCTTGGGAGTTACTTCTACGTTTGCTTATATTGCCATGCTATGCTAGTAGATGTGGATTGGGTGAGTGTATCCATGACAGATGTGAGATTGTTAATTAATGGTTTATCTAAGGTGGCTACTTAAACACACATGGGTGGATTGAGGTACTGGTATTCGAGATTACTGTTTCTTTTGGACCACCACCTGGGCTCAAAGGGATCATGAGATTATTCATGCTAGAAACTTCCGTGTGCAGCCACAAGCTACTATGGGCTCTAGCACAGTTGACTAAGTCGTGCGAACTCTTACAGTGGTAGACTAGCAGATGTAGGGGATGTAGGTTGGTACGGTCTACCCGTTCGTAAGGTGCTAGCGCTTCTGAAATACTATGTCTCGGTCATCCGTTTCTCAAACACCATGCAGTGCAAGAATCCCAACGGAGGAGATCGAGTCTTGTGGGGAAAAGTGCACAAACCTCTGCAGAGTGTATCAAACTAATCATGGTTAGCCGTGTCCCCGGTTATGGACATCTTGAGTATCTAGTACTGGGATTATCATGTGAATCTCATCATGTTACTCTAATTAATATGGTTGGGTTTTTTGATGCTTAATTGGGATTGAGAATGCTATCAACCATTCTCAATGTTTAACAACCACCATGATAGTTAAATAAAATTTATTCCTTTGCAGCAGGGAAAAATTGGCTTTACGCAAAATTGTAACCATAGAGCTTTCCACCAGCCATATATGCATGTAGTATAGCATTACTCTTTCATATTGCTCTCTATGTGTTACATTGCCAAGATATTCCATGTGTTGACCGTTTTGGCTGCAACGCTCATGTTGCAGTCTTTTCGAACGATTTAGTAAGGTGCCTTAGGTCGTGGTTCTATACTCGATGATGCCGTTGGAGTTGATGGACTCGCTTATCTTCCAAGCCTTCCGCTGTTATCGTTATTAGATGGCCTTAAGCCATATTTATTGTAATAAGTTCTCTTTTGAGACATTCGATGTAATAAGTGTGTGATTGCTACTCTGTTATAAATCCTTCAAGTACTGTGCGTGTCAAGACATTCGATCCAGGATGACAACGATGCACGAGATCGACTATTTGAGGTCTGGTCGCTACAAGATGGTATCAGAGCACACGCTGACTGTAGGACACGACCACTAAGCTAAAGCCCTAGATCACTACTCTTTCTTCTCATTTCTGACTCCTCATCTTTTCTACTCTTTTAGGATGGCGGATGCAAGGAACAAGTTCACACAACCGGATGAGGATACACCCTTTGGATGCCACTTGAAGGAAGTCACTAGATACCTGAACATCGGAGTACCAAGCTTCACCGGGACCTACAACGCCACTTTACCTGAAGAGGAGCGCTGGATGATTCAAGCTCAAGTGCCAGGAAGGACATTTGCACCAGTGACGGAGCCCATAGAGTTTTCCTTTGATGCACCAACCTGGAGTCTAGGAAAGTGCATGGCAGCCCACATCACCATGGGACGTATTGGAGAAGTTTACCGCAAAGATCTCAAGGATACTATCTACCAGATTTGTGTGCGCCGAGATGAGCAATGGGAGATGATCAGCACCAGGAGGGATAGATCCATCGCAGCATATATCCAGGAGTTAAACCAGCACATCCGACGTCAGGAGAGCGAGATGTGCGTAGGCATGGAGGATCTGGAGAAGGCCTTGACCAAGATCAAAGAGCTAGAAGAAGAACTCAAGGCTACACGTGAAGATTACATGGAAGAAATTGAAGTACTAGTGGAGAAGAATGACCACTTAACCAGGAAGCTAGGAGTTTTCATGGGAGACCCCGCGCCAGGAGGAAATGACGACGATTCCACTTGCCCGAATAATTATATCATCATCAACGACACCGACTCGGATCCCGATGACAGCGATGATGACTATGTTGATGAAGCTGAAGCGGATATCATGGAGTCTTCATCGGAGCAGTTTTTCTAGTTGACCACCATAGCAGTAGTAGAATTTCCTCCATTGTATTTAGTTTAGTCGAAGCACTTTTGTAACGATAGTTAGACTGTTGTATGCCCTTGTTTGAATTTATTGGAGTGATATTGCTTGCTTTTGTCTCATGTGCATATGGGTAGTGTTTTCTCACTAGACCTCATTCTATTCTATATTATCATCTTCTCTAAACCCTCAGATGCCTCCGAGACGCGACACCGGATTTATTTTCCCACCGGAGACCACTCAGTTGATTCAGCAGCAGAATGCCTTGATTCAAACACTGGTACAAAACCAAGGAAACAACAACAACAACAACAACCCACCACCACCACCTGTTGACCATTTGACTCGTTTCTTGAGGCTAAATCCGCCGGTGTTTTCCAGTAGCACCGAGCCGATTGTTGCAGATGATTGGCTCCGCAAGGTTGGAAGGGAGCTAACCACTTCAGGATGCACAGATGCGGAGAGAGTGTGTTTTGCCGCACATCAGCTTGATGGACCCACATCATCATGGTGGTAGAATTACACAACCACACACCCTATTGACACAGTCACATGGGATCAGTTTCAGCAAGCTTTCCGTACTGCACATGTTTCAGCAGGAGCTATGGCCATGAAGAAGCGTGAGTTTCGCAACTTACGCCAAGGAGGACGTACTGTAAGCCAGTATATGGAGGACTTTAGTAAGTTAGCGCGTTATGCCCCAGATGACGTTGCTACAGATGCAGCTAAGCAAGAGAAGTTTCTGGAAGGACTGGATGATGAGCTGAGCATGCAGTTGATGGTAGCCACTTTCAATAACTACCAGGAGTTGGTAGATCGTGCTCTTATGATTGAAGGGAAGCAGCAATAGATTGATAACCGCAAGAGGAAGTATGGACAGGGGAAGTACAATTCTGGAGCTCAGCAGAAGCTACGCTTTACCCCGAAACCGGGAGGACAATTTCAGCATACCCATGGAGGAGGTAGCTCGCACAATCATAATGGTTCCAAGAATGGAAACGTGAATGGAGGAAGCAACGGACAAAACCGCACCAACCCGTCAACCCCAGCCAAGAGAGACCTGAGCCAAGTCACTTGCTTTAAGTGTCAAAAGACTGGACATTATGCAAATGAATGTCCTGAAGCCTGGAATGGAAATGGCAATGGAAGCTCAGGGAAGAAGCCGAACCCTTTCAACAGGGGACAGGTGAACCACGTTACCGTGGAGGAGGTTGAAGCTCAGCCAGATGCAGTAATAGGTAAGTTTTTGGTTAAGACATTTACTGCAGTTGTTCTTTTTTATACTGGTGCATCGCGTTCATACATATCGTGGGGATTTGTGGATAAGTATAAATTGCCAACCCAAGCCCTTGGGTCACCCATGTTAGTAACTTCGCCTGGAGCAGAATATATCGCTAGTCTATGGTGTGATCGATTACCATTAAGGATTGGTATCTATGTGTTTCCCTCGGACGTAATAGTTTTGGAATCACAAGGATTGGATGTGATATTAGGCATGGATTGGTTATCAAAGTATGGAGGGAACATTGATTGCGCCAGTAAGCCGATTTTGCTTACCACCCCGGAAGGAAGAAGAATCAAGTATGTGTCATGACATGAGCCCAGGAGGACACAAGTAAATTCCTTATCAGGAGTTGTGCAGGATGAAGTATCAGTGGTGAAAGATTACCCGGACGTGTTCCCAGAAGAGTTGCCAGGCATGCCACCGGACAGAGACATTGAGTTTTTGATTGAGTTGTTGCGTGCATGTACGATATCTAAGAGATCATACGGATGCCCGCATATGATTTGGAAGAAATTAAGAAGCAGATTAAGGAGTTACTGGATAAAGTTTTTATTCGCCCAAGTTCTTCGCCTTGGGGATCACCAGTACTTCTAGTGGAGAAGAAGGATGGATCATTAAGGATGGTTGTTGATTATCAAGGACTGAACGAAGTGACCATCAAGAACAAGTACCCACTGCCGATGATCAATGATCTGTTTGACTAATTGCAAGGAGCTAAGGTATTTTCCAAGATTGATTTGCAATCAGGATACCATCAGTTGAAGATTCAAGAGGAGGATATACCTAAGACGGCTTTTACCACCAGGTACGGGTTGTATGAGTATACCGTTATGTCATTTGGTCTGACTAACGCACCTGCATATTTCATGAACATGATGAAAAAGGTGTTTATGGAGTTTTTGGATAAGTTCGTCGTGGTGTTCATTGATGATATTTTGGTCTATTCGAAGAATGAAGAAGAGCATAAGGAGCATTTGCGTTTGGTACTTGAGAAGCTCAGAGAATATCAGCTATATGCCAAGTTCAGCAAATGTGAGTTTTGGTTGAAGGAAGTTGGATTTCTCAGACATGTTATATCCGGAGAAGGAATAGCAGTAGATCCCACTAAAGTTGTTACTGTGACAAACTAGGAAGCACCAACAACTGTTGGAGAGGTCCGGAGTTTTCTTGGACTGGCAGGATACTACCGGAGATTCATTGAGAATTTCTCGAAGATTGCGAAGCCTATGACGGAGTTTTTAAATAAGGATACCAAGTTCAATCGGACTGAGGAATGTGAGGCTAGTTTCCAAGAGTTGAAGAAACGTTTGGTTACCTCACCAGTGTTGATTCTGCCAGATCAGCGCAAGGATTATGAGGTGTATTGCGACGCTTCACGTCGAGGACTTGGAGCAGTGCTTATGCAGGAGGGAAGAGTTGTTCCGTATGCTTCACGACAGCTTAAGCCCCATGAGTTGAATTATGCTACACATGATTTGGAGTTAGCAGCCGTAGTACACGCATTGAAGACCTGGAGACATTTTCTCATTGGAAACCACTGTGAGGTGTACATGGATCACAAGAGTTTGAAGTACATCTTCACGCAGAAGGAGTTGAATCTCAGGCAAAGGAGATGGTTGGAGCGCATATATGCATGTAGTATAGCATTACTCTATCATATTGCTCTCTATGTGTTACATTGCCAGCATATTCCATGTGTCTGATTGTTTTCGGCTGCAACGCTCATGTTGCAGACTTTTGATTTCTTAGTAAGGTGCCTTAGGTTGTGGTTCTATACTCAGTGATGCCGTTGGAGTTGATGGACTCGCTTATCTTCCAAACCTTCCGCTGTTATCGTTGTTAGATGGCCTTAAGCCATATTTATTGTAATAAGTTCTCTTTTGAGACATTTGATGTAATAAGTGTGTGATTGCTACTCTGTTATAAATCCTTCAAGTACCGTGCATGTCAGCATTACTGATCCAGGGATGACACTGATGCACAGAGATCAGACTGTTTGAGGTCAGCACATGGAATATGCTGGCAATATAACACAGTAGAGCAAGAAGAGGATAATGCTATCACTACATGCATATTTGGCTGGTGGAAAGCTCTATGGTTATAGTTTTGCGAAAAGCCAATTTTTTCCCTACAACAACGGAATAGATTTTAATTTAACTATCATGGTGGTTGAAACAACATTGAGAAGGTATATCCCCAACTCAATCCCAATTAAAGTAATTAACAACTCAACAATATTAATTAAGAGTGATGAGATACATGTGATAACCCAGGCACTAGATACTCAAGATTGTCCATAACCGGGGACACGGCTAACCATGATTAGATTGTACACTCTGCAGAGGTTTGCGCACTTTTCCCCACAAGACTCGATCTCCTCCGTTGGATTTCTCGCACTACATGGTGTTTGAGAAACGGATGACCAAGACATAGTCTTTCAGAAACATTAACTCTCTACTCCGGGTAGACCATACCAAACCTACAAAACCCACTACCTGCTGATCTACCTCTTCAAGAGCTTCACGTAACTTACTCAACTATGCTAGAGCCCAAAATAGCTTGGGGCTGCACACGGAAGTTTCTAGCATGAATCATCTCAGTTCCCATTAAGTCTGGTTGGCGGTTCATAGGAAGATCACACGGGTACCCCGGGATTTCCGAAAAAAATACAGACAACATTGGGTTCCCCAGGGGCCTCAATCCACCCAGATGTTAATTTAAGTTGCCACCTTAAGTTGAACCTTTAATTAACAATCTCACATCTGTCATGGATTCACTCAAACCCAAACCACGTCTACGAGCATAGCATAGCAATATAAACAACGTGTAGAAGTAACTCCCAAGGGTTTGATAGTAACAGGGCAATAGGTTCTACCTCAACAACTACTTCCCAACCCACAAGTTAATGACATCCTAATCATGCAATGTTTGAGGATTGAACTAATGCATAAAAACTGGGTATGAAAAGAGTATGATCAATTTGTTACTTGCGTTGCTGACGATCCGCGAACCCTAGAGACTCGTAGTAACACGCTTCGCACACCGGGAGTTCTATCGCAAACAAACAATAACATACATAAGCAACAAGCAAGGATGCATAGGCAAACTCAAATAAAAGAGGTTCACCAAAAAGTTCAACTTAAGAATTCCGGTTCGCAAAAAGAATCAAATCAAACGGAGCAACGAAACTCAAACGGCGAAAAAAACAAGATCCGTTTACTAATCTGAACTTAGTGATACGTTTCATTTCTTCATAACTCAAGAGCAAACTAAGTTCATTATGATGTGCAAGGGAAATCAAGTCATCGCAATTTTTGGACACGATACGGTCATGAAACAATTTGCATTGGGTACTGAAATGACCATGTTCATTGCAAAGTTCACAAGTACGGCTAAGAAAATTTAAAACTTTAGCACAAACATCTAGCCTTTTTGCAACAATTTAGTTTCTAAATGCTTATGCCTCTTGCAATATATATCTGCCCTATTTGGTGTGTACTTGCAAACCCAATACAATCCACAAAAATCGACATGCTTATAAGAGATATTTTCATCATGACTAGTGCAATCATCATTAGTACTATGGATATTCAAGGAGTTCATACTAACAACATTGCAATCATGCTCATCATTCATATATTTTATGCCAAGCATTCTATGTAATTCTTCTTCTATTACTTGAGCACAATTTTCCTTCCCATCATTTTCACGAAAGACATTAAAAAGATGAAGCATATGAGGCACCCATAATTCCATTTTTTAGTTTTCTTTTATAAACTGAACTAGTGACAAAACAAGAAACTAAAAGATTCAATTGCAAGATCTAAAGATATACCTTCAAGCACTCACCTCCCCGGCAACGGCGCCAGAAAAGAGCTTAGTTGACGGGGTGTGAGTGCCGCCACCTAGCCTCCCGGCAACGGCGCTTTAAAAGAGCTTGATGTCTACTACACAACCTTCTTCTTGTAGACGTTGTTGGGCCTCCAAATGCAGAGGTTTGTAGGACAGTAGCAAATTTCCCTCAAGTGGATGACCTAAGGTTTATCAATCCGTGGGAGGCGTAAGTTGAAGATGGTCTCTCTCAAACAACCCTGCAACCAAATAACAAAGAGTCTCTTGTGTCCCTAACACACCCAATACAATGGTAAATTGTATAGGTGCACTAGTTCGGCGAAGAGATGGTGATACAAGTGCTATATGGATGGTAGATATAGGTTTTTGTAATCTGAAAATATAAAAAAAGCAAGGTAACTAATGATAAATGTGAGCACAAATGGTATTGCAATGTGTTGAAACAAGGCCTAGGGTTCATACTTTCACTAGTGCAAGTTCTCTCAACAATAATAACATAATTGGATCATATAATTATCCCTCAACATGCAACAAAGAGTCACTCCAAAGTCACTAATAGCAGAGAACAAATGAAGAGATTATGGTAGGGTACGGAACTACCTCAAAGTTATTCTTTTGGATCGATCTATTCAAGAGTTCGTACTAGAATAACACCTTAAGACAGATATCAACCAAAACCCTAATGTCACCTAGATACTCCAATGTCACATCAAGTATCCGTGGGTATGATTATACGATATGCATCACACAATCTCAGATTCATCTATTCAAACCAACACAAAGTACCTCAAAGAATGCCCCAAAGTTTCTACCGGAGATTCAAGACGAAAACGTGTGCCAACCCCTATGCATAGGTTCATGGGCGGAACCCGCAAGTTGATCACCAAAACATACATCAAGTGGATCACGTGATATCCTATTGTCACCACAGATAAGCACGGCAAGACATACATCAAGTGTTCTCAAATCCTTAAAGACTCAATCCAATAAGATAACTTCAAAGGGAAAACTCAATCCATTACAAGAGAGTAGAGGGGGAGAAACATCATAAGATCCAACTATAATAGCAAAGCTCGCGATACATCAAGATCATATCACCTCAAGAACACGAGAGAGAGAGAGAGAGAGAGAGAGATCAAACACATAGCTACTGGTACATACCCTCAACCCCGAGGGTGAACTACTCCCTCCTCGTCATGGAGATCACCGGGATGATGAAGATGGCCACCGGTGAGGTTCCCCCCCCGGCAGGTGCCGAACAGGTCCCGATTGGTTTTGGTGGCTACAGAGGCTTGCGGCGGCGGAACTAGGTTTTTGGCTCCTTATCTGGTATTTTGGGGGTACGTAGGTATATATAAGAGGAAGAAGTACGTCCGTGGAGCAACATGGGGCCCACAAGGGTGGAGGGCGCGCCCAGGGGGGTAGGCGCGCCCCCTACCTCGTGCCTTCCTGGTTGATGTCTTGACGTAGGGTCCAAGTCCTGTGGATCACGTTCATTCCGAAAATCACGTTCCCGAAGGTTTCATTCCGTTTGGACTCCGCTTGATATTCTTTTTTCGCGAAACTCAAATAGGCAAAAAACAGCAATTCTGGGCTAGGCCTCCGGTTAATAGGTTAGTCCCAAAAATAATATTAAAGTGTATAATAAAGCCCAATAATGTCCAAAACAGAATATAATATAGCATGGAACAATAAAAAATTATAGATACGTTGGAGACGTATCAATCACCATCACCATGGTTGGCGTCGCCCTCACCATCGTCGACCACGTCACCTTCATCCATCGCAACCACCACTGCATCGTATTTGGAGGAGAAGGCCCTCAACAGGGCATCTACATTATCTTCCACCCAGCACGCCAGGTCGCCCCGGATGGCCTCGGGTACCGGGGCAATGGCGACGTCAAAATCAAAGTCGGGGTTGATGTTCTGAAGATGGCTGAAGACACGGGAGAATGCGCGCCTGAGCAGGCCACGACTCCTCTCTTCAACGAGCTCGCGAGCCCTTTCAGATCGGTCATCCAAACGTGTCACCACATCGGTAAAGAAGCGAAGATGGCTGGCATAATCATCTGCGTGGGGATGAGGGGCATCTTCTTCGCAGACGGCACCCAGCACCGCGTTGGCCCTGATCCTGAGGCCTTGGAGCATGGGGGCTTGTACACGCTCCAACATCAGCTGGCGGAGCGCTTCCTCCCTGCTCTCTCGCGCGAGGGACTCGACTGTGGTGACCCGCTGCTAGAGTGGGAGCATTTCAGCGTGGGCAAAGGCCAGTTCGGCTTGCACAGAGACTAGAGCGGCAGCGGCGGCTCTCTCGCGCTGCTTCGCCTCCGCCAACCTCGACCTCAAGACAGAACTTTGGGCATCAGCTCCAGCTCCCACAAGCTCGCGAGCCTCCGCCACCCTGCTGTCGACTTCCTTCTGGATCCTCGCCTCGCGCGCGTTAGCGGCATCCTCCGCTTGGGCAACTTGGCGCTCCCTCATCTCCAACCTCTCAAGCTCAAGGCTGCACTCTGTGGCTTCCAGCGCCAGTGCCTCCTCACGCTTCCGGATCTCTTCTTCCCGGCAGACGTTCCCTTCATCAACGCTAGGGCGGCCCTGCGCGCCTCCACCTGCTGCTCCAAGGAGGCATTCAAGGTCAGGAGCTCCCGCCTGCGCTCCTCAGCGATAAACGAGGAGGCACTGGCGCTGGAAGCTGGAGCTGAACCGGTGTCAAAACCGGCGGATCTCGGGTAGGGGTCCCGAACTGTGCATCTAAGGAGGATGGTAACAGGAGGCGGGGGTCACGATGTTTACCCAGGTTCGGGCCCTCTCGATGGAGGTAATACCCTACTTCCTGCTTGATTGATCTTGATGATATGAGTATTACAAGAGTTGATCTACCACGAGATCGTAGAGGCTAAACCCTAGAAGCTAGCCTATGGTCTGATTGTTCTTGTCCTACGGACCAAACCCTCCGGTTTATATAGACACTGGAGGGGGCTAGGGTTACACAGAGTCGGTTACAAAGGAGGAGATCTACTTATCCGTATTGCCAAGCTTGCCTTCCACGCCAAGGAGAGTCCCATCCGGACACGGGTCAAAGTCTTCAATCTTCTATCTTCATAGTCCAACAGTCCGGCCAAAGGATATAGTCTGGCTGTCCGAGGACCCCCTAATCCAGGACTCCCTCAGTAGCCCCTGAACCAGGCTTCAATGACGATGATTCCGCACGCAGATTGTCTTCGGCATTGCAATGCAGGTTCCTCCTCCGAATACTCCATAGAAGATTTTGAACACAAGGATAGTGTCCGGCTCTGCAAAACAAATTCCACATACCACCGTAGAGAGAATAATATTTCCACAAATCTAATCTGCTGACAGCTTTTCATAACGTGACGTATTGCCATGGTCTGGTTACGACGAACCATTTTTCTGAGCCTGGCACTGCACGTGTTGCGAGGCGGTTTTATTGGCACGTCTTGTCGAAGCAGAGATCGTGTCCCTTTTTTCATGGAATTCTCATCAATATGGGCATGGGTAACCCCATCGTGCCTGCTAGTATGACTCCGCGATTTTAGGCAAGTTCCAAACGGCAACGCGGAGGACGCTTGATATTCACCCTCTTTATAAAGGGGCCAAGGCCTGTCCTTGTCTTCTGCACTCAATCGAATCCTTCCCCTACCTCGAGTTCCAACACCCAAGGCTCAGGCTAGGCGCTTCGGACCTTCAGTCATGTCCGGATCCAATCTTCAAGGTCGGTGGATGCCCTCCTCTGTCACGTGGAGGACATCAAGAAGCTAAGAGAAGCTAGGTATCTGACCGCCGAAATCTCACACAGGCTGCCTGCTCAAGGGAAGGTCATCCCCACTCCTGAACCGAACGAGAGTGTCGTATTTATTTCCCACTTCCTCTTAGGGCTAGGCTTTAGTCTTAGTTCCTTTGTCAGAGGGCTTATGTTCTACTACGGGCTCAATTTCCATGATCTGGCTCCGGATTCCATCCTTCACATCTCGTCATTCATCGTCGTTTGTGAAGCCTTCCCCCGCATCACCCCACACTTCAGCTTATGGCTCAAGACCTTCAATGTGAAGCCGAAGATGATTGAGGGGCGACACGCAGAATGCGGATGCGCCATAATAACTAAAGACGCCGATGCTCCATGGCCAAAGGGTTCCTTCCTGGAGACATCCAAGTTATGGCAGCGGGAGTGGTTCTACATCACCGCTCCCCGAAGCAACAAGTGGGTAGCTGCCCCCGCCTTCCATCCGTACCCCCCGCCACAATTGGCATCATGGGTCAACAAAGGGCTGGATTGGGGGCCAGCTAATGATGTGCCGACGTTGCAGAGCCGCATCCGAGATCTCTTCAAGGGAGATGTCAGCCTTGTCAAGGTAATGCATGTTGGGGAACGTAGTAATTTCAAAAAATTTCCTACGATCACGCAAGACCATGGTAATGGCATAGCAACGAGAGGAGAGTGTCCGCCCACGCACTGTGAGACCGAAGCGAAGCGTTATATCAACGCTGTTGATGTAGTCGACGCCTTCACGATCCGACCGATCCAAGCACCGCACTCCGCACCTCCGAGTTCTTAGCACACGCTCAGCTCGATGACGATCCCCGGCCCGATCCAGCAAAGCGTCAGGAGGAGTTCCACAAGACGACGGCGTGGGACGATCTTGATGTTCTACCGTCGCAGGGCTTCGCCTAAGCACCGCTACAATATGACCGAGGTGGAATATGGTGAAGGGGGCACCGACACGGCTAAGGAACGATCACGAAGATCAACTTGTGTGTTCTAGGGTGCCCCCGCCCCAGATATAAAGGAGCAAGGGGAGGGCCGGCCGCCCTAGGAGGCGACTAGGGAGGGGGAGTCCTCCTCCTAGTAGAGTAGGACTCCCTTTCCTAGTCCTACTAGGAAGAGGGAAGGGGAAGGAAAGAGAGGAGAGGAGAGGAAAGGGGGGCGCGCCTCCTAGTCCACCGGACTCCCCATGGGGGGCGCCACCTCCTGGTGCAGCCCTCTCTCCCTCTTGGCCCAATAAGGCCCATTACTTCCCGGGGTTCCGTAACCCCTCCGCACTCGGTTTTCTCCGAAACTTCGAACCTTTCCGTGTCCGAATATAGCCGTCCAATATATCAATCTTTATGTCTCAACATTTCGAGACTCCTCGTCATGTCCGTGATCATATCCGGACTCAACTCCTTCGTACATCAAAATACATAAACTCATAATATAACCGCCATCGAAACCTTAAGCGTGCGGACCCTACGGTTCGAGAACTATGTAGACATGACCTAGAACCATTCTTGGTCAATAACCAATAGCGGAACCTGGATGCCCATATTGGTTCCTACATATTCTACTGAAGATCTTTATCGGTCAAACCGCATAACAACATACGTTGTTCCCTTTGTCATCGGTATAGTTACTTACCCGAGATTCGATCGTCGGTATCCAATACCTAGTTCAATCTCGCTACGTAAGTCTCTTTACTCGCTCCGTAATACATCATCTCACAACTAACTCATTAGTTGCAATGCTTGCAAGGCTTATGTGATGTGTATTACCGAGAAGGCCCGAGATACCTCTTCGACAATCGGAGTGACAAATCCTAATCTTGATTCATGCCAACTCAACATATACTTTCGGAGACACTTGTAGAGTACCTTTATAATCACCCAGTTACGTTGGATGTTTGGTAGCACACAAAGTGTTCCTCCGATAAACGGAGTTGCATAATCTCATAGTTGCGTGAACTTTGTATAAGTCATGAAGATAGCATAAGCAACATACTAAACGATCAAGTGCTAAGCTAATGAAATGGGTCATGTCAATCACATCATTCTCCTAATGATGTGATCCCATTAATCAAATGACAACACATGTCTATGGTTAGGAAACATAACCATCTTCGATTAATGAGCTAGTCTAGTAGAGGCATACTAGTGACTATCTGTTTGTCTATGTATTCACACATGTATTATGTTTCCGGTTAATACAATTCTAGCATGAATAATAAACATTTATCATGATATAAGGAAATAAATAATAACTTTATTATTGCCTCTAGGGCATATTTCCTTCAATGCATGTCATGCTAGTTCATTGGGTCCTGCCATGCCAACGTCGACTTCTCTGTATGTGGGAGTTCAACCCGGAAGGACCGCAAACTATTCAGCAATTCTTCGGCGCGACGCTCGAAGAGATGTATGGATTGTTCTTCGGATCACGAATAAAGTGTTCGGACACCACCGAGGATGCGGGTCTGAACTGCAATCGTCCAGACACCCAAGTAAGTAATTGCGCGGCTGAACATGTTGTCTTTTAATTTACCACAACATCATTTTGAAAAGTCACCTTTTGACCAGGGCTGGATAAAAAATGTGAAGATGATCAGGTGTTCGGCCCCCCTTCCCGAGGGCTCACCGGATCCTGTACTAGCTAGGATGCTTGAGCTTGCGCCTTATCAAGCGCCATCAGGAGAAGATAAAGGGAGGAACAAAGAAGCCGATGTCGGATTTCGGGTTCCGGCAGACCCTTGAGGTTCAAACACTGGGTGCGCGGAGATCCAACCTCCACCGCCTCGCACCTCGCCCGAATCGCTGGGACCTAAACTACTAAACGGAACAGCACAAGAGACACGAGATTTATATCGTTCAGGCCACCATTGTGGTGTAATACCCTACCCAAAGGTGTGGTGTGGTAGATTGCCTCTTGGGCTGGTGAGGAACAATACAAGGAAGAACAGCCTCGAGGGTCTGTTTGGCGGGTGCGATGAACCGCTAGGTGGGGTTCGATCGCCTAGCTACCTGGTTTCTTGATGAGGATTCGGATCCCTCCGCCAGGGGTGGCTACTCCTACTTATAGGCGAAGGCCCCGGCCTCTTCCCAAATATTGAGCGGAAGGGCGCCAACAACCGCCATTTTGAAGGGGAACAATGGGTACACTTATCCCGACTAAAGTTGGTCCTCGCCGCCAAAGGCTCGTGATGACGCCGCTTGGGCTCCACAATGACTTCCTTCCAGCCGCTATCGCTGGTCTTGGTCTTGTTGCATCAAACGGATGCCTTTGCTTGATGCTCTCGCCGCGCTTGCTCCCTTTGCACCAAAGAGGAAAGGAGGACATCTGCTGGCTGGCGCCTGATCGGGCGCCCTTGGTCGCCATGGCTTGCGCCATGGGCACCTCGCGAGGTACCCTGCCTTGAACTCTCCGCCACCTCATGAGCCAGCCCCGACGAGGCCGTGCTCGAGGAAGCTCCTTGTCGCCCCGCCTCATGAGGCTTGGCCTCGCGAGGGTCTTGAGCTGCGCTGATGAAGATGGGCCGTGGCTGGGCCTCCTTCGAGCCACGCCCGCAGCCGCAGCAGCAAGTCCTGGGACCCCTGCTCCCAAAAAGAATTTGCTTCACAGTGCATTCGCCTTCTTCATGTGCTCTGGGCCTTTTCCAAAAGAATGAGCTTCACAGCATTCGCCTTCTTCATGTGCTCTGGGCCTTTTAGGGTAAAACCTCCGGAGGTGCCGGATGTTCCACGCGCTCAGAGTAGGTACTCCTCTTGAGTCTCCAAGTGCACGGAGCCATGCCCGGAAACATGAACAACCTTGAACGGGCCCTCCCACATGGGAGAGAGCTTATGCAGTCCCTCCCCGGAGAGGACCTGCTGGAGCACGAGGTCCCCTACCTCGAGTTCTGGGCGGATGTTGCGGCAGTGGTATTGCGGAGTGCTGTTGGTACCTTGCCGCCACAACAGCAGCTCGACGGCGCCTCCCCAAAGACGAGGGCCGCCCCCGCATGGCGCTCGCAACGCTTTCATCGAACGCCAGACCAGCAAGGATTGACGCTGACTCGTGAGGGAGGACCGCTTCGGCTCCGTAGACCAGGAAGAAGGTGGTCTCTCCAGTTGGCTTGGTTGCAGTTGTGCGGATGGGCCACAATACGGACAGAAGCTCGTCATACCAGCCTCTGCCGCAGGCCTCCAGTTTCTTCTTGAACGTCCTGGTCTTGAGGCCTCTCAGGACCTCTGCGTTGGCCCGCTCTTGGCCTGTCCATTGCTGCGGGGGTGCGCCACCGAAGCGTAGCATATCTGCGTCCCAAGGTTAGCGCGAGACGCTTTAAAAGGTTACCGTGAACTGCGAACCATTGTCGGTGATGATGCGGTTCGGCACCAACCGCTCACGGCGGCCTTGATGAACTTGACCGCAGAACCAGCGGGATGGTGCGGACGGCCTCGACTTCGGCCCACTTGGTGAATTTGTCCACGGCGACGTAGAGGTAGCGATAGCCCCCTGGTGCCCGAGGAAAAGGGCCCAGGATGTCCAGCCCCCAGACCGCGAATGGCCAAGTGAGGAGGATGGTTTGCAGACCTCCTGCTGGCTGGTGGATCTGCTTGGCATGGAATTGGCAAGCCTCGCAAGCCTTCATGAGTTCAACAGCGTCATTGAGCGCAGTGGGCCAATAGAAACCGCTGTGGAACGCCTTGCCGACGAGGGCCCGTGACGATGAATGGTGCCCACAATCTCCACCATGTATATCTGCCAGCAGTTCCTTCCCCTGCTCCTCGGTGATGCAACAGCAGGATACGCTGCTCGGTCATTTCGGAGAGCTCTCCATCCATGATCTTTGTATGTCGTGGCTTGCCGCGCCACACGCTCTGCCTCCTCCTCCTTCTCCGGCAAAGTTCCACGTGTTAAGTAACTCTTAAGCTCCGTGATCCAGCACCCCTCTTGAGGTTCCATCGTTAGGAGCGGGCGTGCTCCTGAGGCCGGGCCACAGGCTGGGGCTCCCGAGGCAGGTGGTGGAGGGAGCTCCTCCCGAGGTTGTGCTGTGCTTGATAACGGCGGCTGGGCTGAGGTCTTGAAGAGCCGTTCCTCAAAGACTCCCGGCTCCTGGGGTAACCTCCTGGAGGCTCGTTTGGCGATGTCGTCGGCCTCTTGATTGGTGCCGCGGGGCACATGCTGCAGCTCCAACACCTAGAACTGTTTATCCATCCTGCGGACCTCCGCAAGGTAGGCCTCCATGTGTTCATCTCTGGGCTCGTACACCTTGTTGGAGAAATTGATGAGGAGCTGCGAATCGCCCTTGATGGCAAGGTGCTTCACCCTGTGGCAGCGGCAGCCTTGCACTCCGCCATCGCCTCTCGATTCTGCTATATTGTTGGAGACCTTCTCGCCTGCTTGAAACAGACTGCACGACATAGTAGAGCTTGTCCCGAAAGGGAGATATGAGCACCTGCCCCAGCCCCAGCCACCGTCTCGAGAACGCCCGTCAAAGTACATGACCTAACCTTTCCGCGCTTCGCTCGGGAGAGGGATCGATCTCGCCGCCCCGAGGCCCGTGCTTCATCCATTCGCCACGAATCTGCCAGCGCTGCCCCTTGATGACTCTGGTTGTGCTGAACTCGAGCTGGAATGCTTGCAGCTCAATGTTCCACTCAGCGCACCCTTCCGCCGAAGTTGGGGCTCCGAGCACCTCTCCGTGGGGTATGCCGAGACAACCTTGATTGATGACCACGAAGTAGTGCCGCAGCTTGGCGAAGCCACCAACAGCGTGAGGAGGAGCTTTGCGGCATGGGGTACCGTGCCCTCGCATCCCGTAACCTTGCCTTGGCACACCGGGTGCTCGACAAGGCTAGGGCGTCGGTGCTGGTGGTGCCTTCCGAAGCCGTGGTGCCTCCCGAGGTGACGGCGCCCAAGCCGGGTGCTTGGATGGAGGGCCTCCCGCCTTTGGCGTGCTCGCTGCGCCGGGTGATGTTCTTCCGCTCTTGGTGCTGGCTTCTGCGAGTTCCTTCTCGATTCGCCTTGCCTTAGCTCGGTGGACGCCGTGGTCTTGGCTCGACGCCTCCCTAACTGCCACCAGGCTGCGCTAAGCGGAGTAGGGAGTGGCGGCGAGGTAGAGTACCAAGGGCTCTGAGGGCGCTGGGCCACCATCACTGGAGGGCTGGTCGGTACCTCTTGAGGTCTTGGAACGCTTTGTTGGCCTCTTCAGTCCATTCGAAGGGCCCCTTTTTCTTCATCAGCTGGAAGAAAGGCAGCGCCCGCTCCCCCAACAGGGAGATGAAACGGCCCAGTGCCATTACGCGCCCCATGAGCTTCTGCATTTCCCTGAGGGTCTTTGGTGGGCTCATGTCCTCAACTGCCTTGACCTTTTCCGGGTTGGCCTCGATGCCTCGGTGGGACACGAGGAAACCCAGGAGCTTGCCCGAGGGAACTCCAAACACACACTTCTCCGGGTTGAGTCGCAGGCTCACTGCGTCGAGGCTCGCGAAGGTTTGTTCCAGGTCTTGTATCAAGGTCTTGGCCCCGCGAGACTTCACCATGATGTCGTCGATGTAAGCCTCCACATTCTTCCCGAGCTGCGGGCCCAAGGTGATGTGCATGAGCCGCTGGAAGGTTGCCCCCGCGTTGCGCAGCCCGAATGGCATGCATGTATAGCAGTACACTCCACACGGGGTTAAGAAGGCCATCTTTTCCACGTCTTCCACCGCCATCTTGATTTGGTGATACCCGGAAAAGGCGTCCAAGAAGCATAACAGGTCACACTCGGCGGTGGAATCGACGATCTGGTCGATGCGAGGGAGCGGGATTGGATCCTGCGGGCATGCTTTGTTGAGGTTGGTGAAGTCGACACACATGCGCTCCTTTCCTCCCTTCTTTGGCACCACCACGGGGTTGGCCAGCCAATCTGGGTATCGGACCTCGCGAATAACTCTCGCGGCTTCTAGCTTGCGGGTTTCTTGGACGATGAAGGCCCGCTGCTGGACTGCCTTCTTCCGCTTCACAGACGCACGCTGGGGCACACGCTGAGGTGGTGCTCGACACGCCTGGGATCCCCGCCAGCTGATCGGGCTCCCTGTGCTAACACCTTCTTGTTCGCACGCAGGAACTTGACCAGGCTTCCTCCTATTCGGGCTCGAGGTTGGCGCCTATTGTGAAGGTGGCGTTTAGGACCCATCCTCGCCGGCTGTGTATCTGCTTGGTCTCCGCCTTTGTCTTGAGGAACAACTGCTTCTTCTTGGTCGGCGCAGCCCCTTGGGCTTGAGGGCTTCAGATCGGGCGGGCTGCGCGGCATGTCGCTGCCTTGAGGGCGAGCCCGAAGCGCCGCAGACACCTTCGGTATCCCCGGCACGGTGAGGACGCCGCTGCTCCGGGCATCTTCATGAGGTTGTACCGGGTGGGTTGCGGCCATGAATTTGGCTAATGCTGGATAGCCAAGGATGGCATTGTAGGGGAGACCGATGGGGCGGCGTCGGTCGCACCAGTTCCGGCGGAAGTTGTCGAGGTGCCAAGGTCACGGAGCCGATTTGCCCCAAGGAGCTGGATGACCTCCTCCCACGCCCAAAAAGGCTGGCTGGGCTGCAACCGCCCCTGGTACGCAGAGGAGGTTGAAGACCTCGATTGAGAGTACGCTGAGGCCGGGCGCCGCCATCGGCGAGGGTCCCGTGACGGCAACTGGCAGATGGTGGGTGTGCAGAGCATGGGAGCGCACCCGAGCCGGCCGAAGAAGCGGGTGGTCCTGGAGTCAAGGTCAGCCTGCCGACGGCTCCGCCCGCCCGAGGGAGCCCCCTGCCGCGTGGAGGCGGCGCCGACCCGGCGGATGAATGTCTTGACATGGCGGCTGGAAGGCGGCGCCTGCGAGCCGCCCAGGAGGGCCGCGACGACCGGAGGAACCGGCGCGACGGGGCGGGTGACGAGGAAGCTGCGCGGCTCCTCCCCAGAGGTCGCCGAGGAGCACAGGGATGATGCTTGCTGCCCGTTCCCCGCCGGGTCGGTGGCGGTCTAGGCAGCGAGCGGTGAGGAACGACGAGGGCGCCCGCCGTAGGAAGCCGTCCGGGCGACACGGGAGGCGAGGGTGGCTCGGCGCTCGGCGCGAGCCCGACGAGCGTCAGACATGGTTGCGGTGGTCGGGGAAGAACGAGGTGACGGAAGGCAGATTCCGGCGCACCCCTACCTGGCATGCCAAATGTCGGATTTCGGGTTCCGGCAGACCCTTGAGGTTCGAACACTGGGGTGCACGCGGAGATCCAACCCTTCACCGTCTCGCACCTCGCCGAATCGCTGGGACCTAAACTACTAAACGGAACAGCACAAGAGACACGAGATTTATACTGGTTCAGGCCATCATTGTGGTGTAATACCCTACTCCAGTGTGTGGTGTGGTAGATTGCCTCTTGGGTTGGTGAGGAAGAATACAAGGAAGAACAGCCTCGTGAGGGTCTGTTCTTGGCAGGTGCGATGAACCGCTAGGTGGGGTTCAATCGCTCTAGCTACTGGTTTCTTGATGAGGATTCGGATCCCTCCGCCCTGGGGGTGGCTACTCCTACTTATAGGCGAAGGCCCTCGGCCTCTTCCCAAATATTGAGCGGAAGGGCCCCAACAATTGGCCATTTTGAAGGGGAACAGCGGGTACACTTATCGACTAAAGTTGGTCCTCGCCGCCAAAGGCTCTCGTGATGACGCTTGCTTGGGCTCCACAATGACTTCCTTCCAGCCGCTGGGCTGGTCTTGGTCTTGTTGCAATCAAACGGATGCCTTTGCTTGATGCTCTCGCCGCGCTTTGCTCCCTTTGCACCAAAGAGGAAAGGAGGACATCATGCGGGCTGGCGCCTGACCGCACCCTTGGTCGCCATGGCTTATGCCATGGGCACCTCGCGAGGTACCCCTGCCTTGAACTCTCCGCCTCCTCATGAGCCAGCCTGACGAGGCCGTGCCTGAGGAAGCTCCTTGTCATCCACCCCGCGAGGCTTGGCCCCTCGCGAGGGTCTTGAGCTTGCGTTGATGAAGATGGGCCGTCTTGGGCCTCCTTCGAGCCACGCCAGCCGCAGCAGCAAGTCTGGGACCCCTGCTCCTGTAACGCCGACACCAAAGCGAGCCTCATTCATTATTC
Source organism: Aegilops longissima (assembly GCA_021605205.1). Classification (NCBI taxonomy): domain Eukaryota; kingdom Viridiplantae; phylum Streptophyta; class Magnoliopsida; order Poales; family Poaceae; genus Aegilops; species Aegilops longissima. The sequence continues at coordinate 434,963,004 of CM038680.1, forward strand.
ATCCAAACCAGGGGAATTAGTGCCTCCGCGAAGGAGGATAACCGGGGAGAAGAATCTAAAATTCCCTCTCCCCAAGGAAGGAAGAGGGCCGCCTCTGAAGACTTGGAAACAATGGCTTTCAGACGAGGGAAGAAATCTTTGTCAGAGGGCCCTACCCCGAAGGGCATCCTTACCGCACAGTACCCACAAGGGGACCAGCCCTCCACCGAGCTGTAAGTAAACAAAAGTACTTTATAGTAAATATACCCTGCTTCATTTCTGAGAACAATAACCGAGACGTACGTCTTGTAGTTCGGATCGTAGCCCTTCTCGAAAGAGTTCGTCTTCGGGGGATCTTCTTCCGGAGATGATGGAGAGCGAAACACCTCCCCGTGCCTCCCCGCCTCGTGACGCGGACGATCCTGAGGTGTCGTCACGGAGGATTTGTCCTGATCTGCCAAGGCCAGAGGGTAACCCTTCGGCCATCCAAAGTCCGGAGTATTCAGCTCCTAAGGAGAGCAACAGAAAGAGTCCGGGACTGTCCGGTGCGCGACCAGACGTACTGATGAATCTTGTGGAGCAAGCGGCTATCTCAGAAGCGCATCGTAAGCTAATGGGTACGGTGGTTGACAGGATTTCATCCGCCGAAAGCGGGTTGCATGAAGCTTTTATGAGCCTGCTGAGAGGCCTTGAGGTACGCAAAGTAATATATATTTTTTGACGGTACCGCACACTCTAGGCACTACAAAAAAAAAGACACATCCGTGACATTTTGGGCCGAACGATTTTTTTTCTGTCATACATATGACACTTCTATGATGATAATTGTGACAAAACCCGGTATCATCATAGATGTGGTGGGCTCCTTCTTCTATGACAAAAAATCATGACAGAAAATGGGCTTTTCGTCCTGGGCGGGCCGGAGACGCAGCTGCATGACATTCTTTGGCCGTCCATGAAGGGAAAAACCGTGGTAGAAGCGAGGGGGAGGAAAATTTCGGGGAGTTCCCGGTTACGGTGGGAGGTCGGGGTCGAGCGACGCTGCTTCCTCTCTGCGACACGATATGCTGGCGTGTGTAGGCGTTGGCTCTAATCAACCCGAAGCGAGGCGCTGGGCTCTAATGAACTCGAGTGATTGCATTGCGGGCTATGCGTTATCGAACCCGAGCGATCGATCGATGGCTGTTAATCAACCCGATCGAAAGTGATTCTTCGCATTACTCGCTAATCAAGCCGATCGATGCTGCCTCTGGGATGAACAAAGGAGCGCTATGGGGGTTGGATGAACAGTGAGCGGTGGCGTTGCCTCTGGATGAACAGGACCCCGTGGTGTGGAGGGCTGGATGAATAGTAGACAGTGGAGGGGTGCCCGTCGAGGGGTGGTTGAACAGGTACCCGTGGTGTGCAGGGCTGGATGAACAGTAGACGGTGGAGGGGTGCCCGTGGAGGGGTGGTTGAACAGTAGCTGGTGGAGTAGCGCGCGGTGGAGGCTGGATGAACAGGAGCCCATGGAGGCTGGAGGAGGTCGACGGTAGCCCGTGGAGGCTGGAGGAGGTCGACGGTGGAGATGAACAGATCTCGTGGAGTCCTGTTTTCCGCACGCCACACCCTCCCGGCGAATAGGGCCCTGCTTCACCGTAGGAGGTCCGTTCATCCGCTTCTGCGCACGCCACACCCTCCCGATCAACAGACCCCTGTTTCGACCGTAGGAGGTCCGTTTGGTCCGCTTTTATGATACGCCACACCCTCCCGATCAACAGACCCTGCTTTGACCGTAGGAGGTCCGCTTAATCCGCTTTTGCCGCACGCTAGACCCTCCCGATGAACAGGATCCTGCTTAACGCGGGCGGTCGAACACAAGGTCGCTTCTCCGCTTCGCGGTACGCCAGCCTCGCTTCATCGCCTGTTCCGCCCAAGCCTCCCGGCGAACACGACCACGCATTCCGCTCCGACCCAGCTGGTTAGCTCCCACGTGTTCCGATGCCTCCCGATGAACACGACGCATTCCGCTGCTCTCCCATGAACACGACGCATTCCGTTGCCTCCCCATGAACACGACACATTCCATTGCCTCCCCATGAACACGATGACGACGCTGTTTTTCCGTTCCGACCCAGCCATGCACACGAGCCCTGGCCGTACATATGCGCGAGTAGGCGTTCGAGACCCCGCCCGTATGTACACATATGTGGCCGTATTTTCTTTCTTGCACCCTGGCCGCTGTACGTACATGTACATGCTACGTGCGCGCCTCTACTACTACACGTACGCGCCTCTACTATGACACGTGCGCGCCTCTACATCCACCAGTATGTATGTACGTACACGTTCACCACCAGAATGACAACGCTATGTACGCTTCGACCAGGTGGGTCCCGACTGTCAGGCTCTTCCGATGGAAGTCGGTCATTGACCATATTGACCACGCCGCGCCGAGAGCACCACGGCGGTGGACGATGGCGAGGCCTAGGAAGGGGACGACACGGAGGCAGGGAAGACTCGACGCTTGTTTCCCACGCAGAGGGAGTACGACCGCACGAGGGTTTATCGTTTGTCTCGCCGCCACCGAAGAATAACAGCAGTGTGGGTGAGTAGAGGGATGGCCAGCCAGCGATGGGAGTACTGGTGGGCGGTGAGGCTCACATGACAAAGACAGCCGGCCGCAGGAGGAGGGAGCAGCAGTCCGCCGGCGCTTGTTTAAGCGGCCGGAGCAGAAGAGCAGAGATTGAAGAAGACGACGGCTGTTGGATGGACATCCAACAACATCGAGGCTTTAAAGGCCAACCTTTTTTAGGAAAGCCTCAAATCTGTGGAAAACAGCATACAACCCATCTGCTATTATTTCTAATAATTTACAGCCCATTTGCTAATTCTTTAGGTTTTTTGGAGCCCATATTCTTTTTGTTAGCATTACAGCCCATATTGTGGCCACGGGTAAAAAATTATACGAAAATTTGCATATTTCAAAGGCGGTCCAAACTGTTTTTAATCCCAAATTTCGACTCACATTCAAACTGATTTAAAAATAAATGTATATCAATATAAAATCCAACAAATTCTCCACGATAAAAATTAATGTAATTTAAAATCTTGAAATGAAAAAAGATATTTGAAACTAATTGCGGTCGATGTGTTTTAAAAATGTACAGCCCATTTCTCATTCTTGATGGGCCATTTTCTCGCCACCAATGAAAGCTCTCCTCGCTTTTGAAAGATTTGCAGCCCAACAGGCCCGACAAAGCGGCGTGACTTGGCAAATCACAAAAAACTGGGCTGTGGCCGTGGACCCAGCTGTCCGCCTCTCCACGTACAGTACTCTTCCGATGGAAGTCGTTCCTTGACCATGTTGACCACGCCGCGCGGAGAGCACCACGGTGGTGGACGACGGCGAGGCCTAGGAAGGGGACGACACGGAGCCGGGGAAGGCGCGGTAGTGGAAGCCCGCGCGGAGAGGAGTACGAGGGTTCACTGGTTCGGCTGCGGTGTGAGGCTGTTGTCGCCACAGGGCCTAGCCAGCGGTGGGAATAGTAGGGGGCGGTGAGGCCTCTGCGGAAGCACAGCCGGCCACGGGAGGCAGGAGCATGCGACACGACCGGCGCTGCTTTGGGCGGCTGGAGCAAGAAGACCAGAGGTTGAAGATGCACTACGGCCGTTGGATGGACATTGTACGGTCACTGGAGCTAGAATCGTTCATATTGACTAAGTTGACAAAGCCCTTCGTCCCCGTCAACTAAGTAGGCCCACAAGTTAGCCTCCCACCAAGGTGGGTCCCAGCTAGCCGGGGGAGTATTCATTTTTTTGTGCGTAATAAGGAGGCACTTCCGGTGGGTCCGAGCTGACAGCGGGGGGAATGTTTTTTTGCGAAATACGGTGGCCCGTATGGTGGCTCCCAGCAGTCAGGGGGAAACGATTTTTTTCGCGAAATACTGGTGGCCCGTCCGGTGGGTCCCCGCTGTCAGGTGGAGGAATAATTATTTTCCGCATAATATGGAGGCACTTCCTTGCGGCTGCCGTGGACCCAGCTGTCAGCCTCTCCACGTACAGTACTCTTCCGATGGAAGTCGGTCGTTGACCACATTGACCACGCCGGGCCGAGGGCACCACGGCGGTGGACGACGGCGAGGCCTAGGAAGGGGACGACGCGGAGCCGGGCAAGACCCGGCCGTGGATGCCCACGCGGAGAGGAGTACGAGCGTTCACTGGTTCGGCTGCAGTGTGAGGTTGTCGTCGCTGCAGAATAACAGGGGGTGTGGGTGAGTGGAGGGATGGCCTGGCCAGTGGTGGGAGTACGATGGGGCGGTGAGGCCTCCACGGTAGCACAGCCGGCCACGGGAGGCAGGAGCAGGAGGCACGACCGGCGCTGCTTTGGGAGGCTGGAGCAAGAAGACCAGAGGTTGGAGAAGCACTACGGCCGTTGGATGGACATCATACAGTCACTGGAGTATTGACTAAGTTGAAAAAGCCCTCCGTCCCCGTCAACTTAGTAGGCCCACAAGTCAGCCCAACAATATGGTGGGTCCCAGCTAGCAGGGGGTATTCATTTTTTTGGGCGTAATAAGGAGGCACTTCCTTGCGTGCGAAGATATAGCTGGTGGGTCTGACCTGTCAGCGGGGGGAACATTTTTTTGATGAAATACATAGGCCCTTCTTGTGGCTCCTAGCTGTCAGGTGGAGGAATCATTATTTTGCGTGTAACAAGGAGGCATTTCCTTGTGTGCGGCCGTGGACCCAGCTGTCAGCCTCTCCACGTACAGTCCACTTCTGATGGATGTCGTTCATTGACCACGTTGACCAGGCCATGCCGAGAGCACCAGGGCGGTGGACGATGGTGAGGCCTAGGAAGGGAACGACACGGAGCCAAGCAGACTTTCCCAAAAGTCATCATTCATCACTGGTGTGGTGCACCCAATATCAACATCTTCATCTTCAATTTCCTCAACACCAGCCTCTTCAGCTGTGAACTGAGGCATAGGTGAGGAAATGACTGGGGTTGAAGGGATTGCGTCCACTTCATTTCTTCATCAATCTGCTCGACGTAAGTAGCGTAATGATGTTCTTCATCGATCTGATTGGGATCTCATAGTCTTCTCCAAAAGGAACAAGGTCCTTTGATGGCATGGAGGAAATCGAACAGCATCAATTGATTTTCAAAGGAGCTGGTCATTGGCTTCATTTTCTTAGCAGCCAAAGAATTTGACACAGGTGATGCCTTCCTTTTTTCATCGCAGCTCGCTTTCGCAGCCTTGGTTTTCTTCACATCGAGGCGATGGAAGAATTTGAGTTGGTGTAGGCGCAGGAGGAGCTGAGGAATCTGGTTGAATTTCTTCAAGCGCACGATTTAACCGGGTGTTGTAGATGTGAAGCTCGTCGTTCAGATCTTCCACGCATACGACTTGGCGGAGGAAGACAGCTACGGCGGCGGCGGAGTGAGGATTTCCATGATCGGCGAAAGTACGTCGGCGACGAGGCGAGGCAGTGAAGCTCTTCCTCACCGGCGATAATGGAGTAGCGGCGGCGCTTAGGGTTTGAGGAGCTCGAGCGGAGAGAGAGGTCGAGCGGAGTAAAAGAAGTGAGGAAGGGGAGAGGGGTATTTATAGACACGGTGAAAAACTGTTCGCTCAAGATTTAGGGACTAACGTGCCTGACCATTCTCCTTCTCACGACATGTGTCACCCACGCATGTGTAATGGAGATCGTACGATCGTGGGTGAGTAAAATAATGCATCATGGGATGCGGAACGGTTTGAGCGCAAAACCGAAAATTTGGGTAAGATCAGTTTTAAAGTTCCGCTCGCAATTTCTTGGTGATAAGGACACAGTGAAGATTTTGAACGAGTTTCAAATAGAACGCATATGAAGAATTTGTGAATAGATTGGGTTGAGTATAGCATAGAGGGGAAGGGTCCGATCACATTCACTTAGCGTAAAAAGCGACTTGAAGAAATAGCCATAAGTGAATGTCAGAGACGACATAAACCCATATATATATATATATATATATATATATATATATATATATATATATATATATTGCCAATGAAGAAAAACGACGGAAATAGTGAAGATTTTGCAAAGTTGAAGAATTTGAAAAATGAAGAATTTCAAAAGCGAGGAAAAACTCAAATTGAAGATTTTCAACTTTGGTGGTGGCGTGACCCATCAGATAAGAATGATGATTTCAGATACCGCGCATAATTTGTCGAGGGTTCGAGAAATCAAATTCTTCATTAATTTCTTCACATTTAGAGTGTTATTCTTCATTGATTGAAGAAAAACGTTTCTTCATGTGTTGCACATCTAAGTCATCAATTTTGCATAAGTGTTAGGATGTGTGTCTTTTTCAAAGAACATTCGAAGATTCTAAGATATTTAGCTCACACCGCAACTTGCTAAATCTCTTCTTATCCAAGGGCTTAGTGAAGATATCAGCTAGCTGTTCTTCAGTCTTCACGTGCTCGATGGAGATGTCGCCCTTCAACACATGATCACGAAGAAAATGATGACGAATTTGAATGTGCTTTGTCTTCGAGTGCTGAACTGGGTTGTGAGCAATCTTGATGGCACTCTCATTGTCACAGTAGAGAGGCACATTCTTCACATTGATGCCATAGTCCTTGAGAGTTTGCTTCATCCACAAACAATTGAGCACAAGACGAGCCAAGCAGCAATGTATTTAGCTTCCGCAGAGAAGCGGTGATACGCATTGCTTTCTTCGAGGACCAATGACCAAAGATCGTCCGAGGAAATGACAAGTGCCGAAGTTGACTTGCGGTCCACACGATCACCAGATAGTCCGAGTCAAAATATCCAATGAGATCAAAAGTAGAGCCCTTGGGGTACCATAATCCTAGTGTTGGTGTGTGAGCTAGATATCAAGAATATGCTTCACAGCCTTATGGTGTGATTCATTTGGTGTAGCTTGAAATCGGGCACACATGCAAACACTAAGCATTATATCTGGCCTAGATGCACATAAGTACAATAAAGAACCAATCATGGAGCGGTATACCTTGTGATCAAGTCAATACCATTTTCATCACTGCATAGATGGCCATTTGTGGGCATAGGAATTTTGACACCTTTGCAATCTTGCATGCGAATTTCTTCAGACATCTTTGATGTATTTCTCTTGAGATATGAATATGCCATTGTGTTGTTGATTTAATTTGAAGACCTAAGAAGAATTTCAACTCTCCCATCATAGACATTTGATATTCTTCACTCATCATATAGGCAAATTCATCACTATAACGTTGGTCAAGACAGCCAAAGATAATATCATCAACATATATTTGGTACACAAACAGTTCACCATCATAAGATTTAGTAAAGAGAGTAGGGTCGAGTGAACGGGTGTGAAGCCATTCTTCACGAAGAATTCCTTCAATATATCATACCACTTGGTGGGGCTTGTTTGAGACCATAGAGGGCCTTATTAAGTCTCAAGACTTTGTCGATTCTTTGGATCTTCAAAACCTGGGGTTGAGCAACATATACTTCTTCCTCAAGCTTACCATTGAGGAATGCACTTTTCACATCCATTTGATATAAAGTGATATTGTGATGGTTAGCATAGGCGAGTAATATCTTGAATAGACTCAAGTCTAGCAACAGTGCAAAAGTTTCATCGAAATCAATTCCTTCAACTTGGGTGTAGCCTTGAGCTACTAGTCGTGCCTTATTCCTCACCACAAGGCCATTTTCATCTTGCTTGTTGCGGTAGATCCACTTTGTGCCAATGATATTATGCTTGCGAGGATCTCGGACGTTTGACCAGTTCCAGACATTGTTGAGCTTGAACTGATGTAATTCTTCTTGCATAGCCTGAATCCACTCCGGCTCCAGAAATGCTTCATCTACCTTAGTGGGCTCTGTGATAGAGACAAAAGCATAGTGCCCACAAAAGTTAGATAAATGTGAAGCTTTTGAGCGTGTGAGAGGACCTGGCGCTTTAATGTCATCGATGATCTTGTCAACTTGCACTTATTTTGCAACACGAGGATGAGCTAGTTGTCGTCGAGGAATTTGATCATTTTCCTCAGCACCATTGTCTTCAGCATTATCTTCAGGTGCATCAGCTCGACGTTCTTCGCGTACAGGAATGAATTCTTCAGCAGATTCTTCAGTAGGAATGACATCCTCAGTTGCCTTGAACTTGATTGAATCCTCAGGTGCTGGTTCATCTAACACAGAAGGTAGGTGCTCTCTTTGCGAGCCATTAGTTTCATCGAACCGCACATCTACAGTGTCAACAATCTTGTGAAGAGCGATGTTAAAGACTCTGTAGGTGTGCGAGTCCTTTCCGTAACCAAGCATAAAACCTTCATGTGCTTTCGGTGCAAATTTAGAATTGTGATGAGGATCTCTAATCCAACATTTAGCACCGAAGACTTTGAAATAACTTACATTGGGTTTCTTGTCAGTGAGGAGTTCATAGGCAGTCTTCTTGAAGAATTTGTGAAGATATACTCTGTTGATGATGTGGCACGCAGTATCAATTGCATCAATCCAAAAACGACTAGGCGTTTTGTATTCATCAAGCATAGTGCGAGCCATTTCAACAAGAGTTCTGTTCTTGCGCTCCACGACGCCATTTTGCTGAGGAGTATATGGAGCAGATAACTCATGAGTAATACCAAGTTCATCAAGATAGGCATCAAGACCGGAATTCTTGAACTCAGTTCCATTGTCACTCCTGATGTGTTTGATCTTCACACCAAAGTTAGTTGAAGCCCTCGAGGAAAATTGTTTGAAGACTTCCTGCACTTGATTTTTGTAAGTAACAATGTGTACCCATGTGTAACGAGAGTAATCATCAACAATAACAAAGCCATATAGAGATGCTTCATTAACGACAGCTGAGTAATGATTGGGACCAAAGAGGTCCATGTGAAGCAATTCGAAGGGACGAGTAGTGGTCATGATAGTCTTTGCTGGATGCTTGGCCTTGGTCATTTTCCAGCTTCACAGCTCGCACAGTGATCCTTGAGGAATTTGACATTTTCAATGCCAATGACATGCTTCTTCTTTGCAAGCGTATGAAAATTCCTCATGCCTGCGTGACCAAGTCGCCGATGCCATAGCCAGCCTTCTGAGGCTTTTGCAAGTAGACACACGGCTGGTTGTGGTCCTGTAGAGAAGTCAACAATATACAAGTCTCCTCTCCTAAAGCCTTCGAAGACTTTGGAATTGTCAGCTTCCATAATCACAACACAACGATACTTGCCAAAGATAACTACCATATCAAGATCACAAAGCATTGAGACTGACATGAGGTTGTATCCTAAGGACTCAACAAGCATGACTTTGTCCATGTGTATGTCCTTAGAGATCGCAACCTTACCAAGACCCAATACCTGACTTTTGCCTTTGTCAGCAAAGATGATATGCTTCAGATGTGTTGGTGATAAGGGAGCATCCATCAATATATTCTTGTCACCAGTCATGTGATTTGTACATCCACTATCGAGAACCCACTCAGTGGCTTTGGGTTGATCATCCTGCAGATGAATTAGTACAACTTACGATCTCATATACTTCATCAGTGAAGAATATGATATCAAGTTCATCAGATGAATTTCTTCAGTCAGTATTAACAGATAAGCAGTATGAGGACGTGTGAAATGAAAGTACATTTCATCATGATTAGCTGCGTCCTTCGAGCAATTTTGTCGGTCCCAAAGAAATTCTTCAGACGTTTAGGCACGCCCGGAGACCTGACCTGCAGAAGAGATTAGTCCTTTTCTTCACCACCCACATCTCGAAGGGGTGGCAAAGAGTTCATCACTCTGCGAGCACCATACGAGAATGGTGGCATAGAAGCCAAACCATTTCGTTTCACATAAGTGGGGTTAGGGTAAGCATATGAATAAGCGGAGAAATTCTTCGAGGACTTATGAACATATTGGTTTGAAGAATAATGCACATATTCATAGCCCTTAGCTCTACCTGCAAAGCGAGTTGTTAGCACGATGATAATCATATGAGGACTTTGATCCTTTTGAGGAATTTGATCCACGTGAGGAATTTGGTCCGTATGAGGACTTGGATCCATATGAAGAATTTGATCTGGGGTTCCTATTCTTCACGGTGGTGTCATGAGGACATTCACTGAAGACTTTCAAGGCACTTCTTGGGAACCCAGATTTTCTTCATAGGGGAACCGTTCCTGCAGCTTAGTGCCAACATATCTAGCAAATACTTCACCATTCTGATTTTTGAACAGTTTATAGTTGAGTCAAATGACTCATCGGAAGAATGAGGAGATTCGCATGTAAAGCCAGATAAGTTAGATGGATCAGCTGGAGGTCCCTTTGCAGCAACCCATGAGGTTTTGGGATACCGCTCAAAGCTTCCAATATGTTCCATCAAGCATTGAGTTTACTCTCAAAGGCAACACCCTCTTTCCTAGGGTTCTGTTGAGGATCTGCTTTTAAGCACATCACAAAGAGTCGATGCCCTTTGAGGCTTTTGTACATGCACGTCGTGTACAGTTCCTTCAGCCACGCATCGTCGGTCATACTAGCAATGTCCTCGATGAGGAATTAGTGATAGCAGAGGCAGGTGAAGAATTTGTAATAGTTGAAGCATTTGAACATTCGGTGAAGAATTAGCGATTCACGCTCAATGCACTTTAAGCATGGAGGAACAAATTCTTCCTGAGAAGCGCTGATTTGTTGAGCAAGTAATGAATCGCGCTCCTTCTGAAGATCTTCATAACTCACTCTTAGCTTCTCAAGGTCTTGCTTTCTTTGAAGAAATTCATAAGAAAGTTTCTCATGATCAGATAAGAGAGTGTAATGATGACCTTGAAAGCTGTCAAACCTAGACTGAAGTCTGTGAAGATTTTCAGTCAGGGCTTTAGTGCGATCCATTTCTTCACCCAACATATCATCACTTTTGTCTAGCATGTTTTGAACCTTTTCTAAAGCCCGTTGTTGTTTGGTGGCAATGCACACAAGTTTGGTATAGCTAGGTTCAATATCATCATCAGATCCATCATCATCAGATTCATAGTCACTGAATTCAGATGAGGAACATTCGGTTACCTCGACACCCTTTGCCATGAGACATGATGCAGAAGATGATGATTCTGGTTCGAAAGTCGTCGGTTTGAGAGATTCCTTGAAGTCCTCAAACCAGGGATCATGACGGGTTCGATGACCTTCATAGACGTCGGAGATTCGGTCCCAGATAAGCTTCGCATTGCAAAGATGCATAATGCGCTTGAATTCATCTCTAGATAGGCAGGAACAGATGATATCCTTCGCCATGATGTCAAGTCGAGTGAACTTGCGAATATCATCTGCATTCGCCGTCTTGCATAGATCAGTCAGACCAATTTCAGTGACGGTCCATAGCTCGCTGTCCATTGCCATGAGGCGCTTCCTCATCATGGCCTTCCACTTGGGATAATCATGACCGTCAAAGATAGGGCATGTCACTTTCTTCATACCTGCGGTCGACATAACTAAAACTCTGTGGTTAAACCAAAATCACACGTAACAAGGAGTACCTTGCTCGATACCAATTGAAAGTCGTTATATCGACTAGAGGGGGTGAATAGGCGATTTTATGAATTCTTCATCGAGGAATTTGCGGTGAGGAAATTCCTTAGCTAAGAACTACTTGCAGCGGAATAAGTACTCAAGTAAGCATAACAGACTACACGCATGGTCATCATGATGAAATGAAGACTAGCACAGAGTACGTAAAGCGTAATCACAGGATAACACAAGATGAAGACAAACAGATCAAGAAATTGGGCGAGGAAATTGAGAAAGTCTTCAAACACAGATATGAACAAACACTCAACACAATAATGAGGAAATGAAAGGGTTGAGGAAATAGAACCAGTTAGGTTGGTGAAGACAATGATTTGGTAGACCAGTTCCAACTGCTGTCTCGGTTATGCGTCAGGTTGAGCGGCTGAGTATTTAAACTCGAGGACACAGTCCCGGACACCCGATCGCCGAGCACGCAGCTCAGACACCAAGTCCTCACCGTATTCTCCTTGAACTAAGGTCACACAGACCTCGTCCAATCACTCGTGGTAAGTCTTCAGGCGACTTCCAAACCTTCACAGACTTGGTCACTCGGCGATCCACAATTCCTCTTGGATGCTCTAGACCATGACGCCTAACCGTCTGGAAGAAGCACAGTCTTCAAAGGTAACAAGCGTCGGATCCACGCAGGATCAATCTCTTCAGTGATGCTCAATCACTTTGGGTTTGTAGGGGTTTGGTTTTTGGGTTTTTCCTCACTCGATGATTTTCGCTCAAAGTCCTCACAGGATGGGTTGCTCTCAAATGACAAGTGTCAAGTTTCTCTCAGAGCAGCCAACCAGCTAGTGGTTGTAGGGGGCGGCTATTTATAGCCTAGGGAGCAGCCCAACATGATAAGAAATAAATGCCCTTCAATGATATGACCGTTAGGTGGATAAGATATTTTGGAACAGCTGGCGCGCAGCACAACAACGGTCGGAAATTTGAATATCAAATTCCTCAGGGCTATCATGTTCCTCACTTTGTAGGCAATCCGCACTGGCGAATTCCTAACTCCTCAGTCAGAACAAATTCATCGGCGACCATAAGAACTTCTTCTCTGTCACTGAAGAAATTGACTGAACTGTATGAGATTTCCAAAGGCTTCACTCGAAGGGATTGTTAGGTGTAGGATTTTGAGTTGAGCATCACATGGAAATTTTTCCTTAGTATTTCTTCGACCCCCTTTAACAGTACGGTGTTTCCTATGACTCAAGAAGGAGAAAATGAAACAACGAAAACAGAAGTCTTCACGCTTCATGTTCTTCAAATGAATACCAAGTCTTCAAGGTCACACCAATTTTTTCACTTTCAAAGTCTTCAGAATATCAAAGTCTTCAGTCGAAGAACTTCATTTTTAGGGGTCGACTTTCTCTCTAAATATCAAACTCCTCATAGACTTATAGACCTGTGTACACTCACAAACGCATTAGTTCCTTAACCTATAAGTCTTCAATACACCAAAATCACTAAGGGGCACTAGATGCACTTACAGTTATGCAGGACATCTAAGAAGACATTAGGCGGGACCGGTTTATGCTGAGAGCCTAGCCGGCTTAAAGCGTCCGCCGCTTCGTTCTTTCGTCTGTCCACATGATCCACCTGATATCCCTTGAAGTGGCCTGCAATGATATCCATCTCACGGCAGTAAGCTGCCATGAGCGGGTCCTTAGAATCCCAAGTACCAGACACTTGTTGGGCCACCAGGTCCGAGTCACCGAAGCACTTGACTCGGCTGAGATTCATCTCCTTAGCCATCCGGAGACCATGGAGTAAAGCTTCATACTCAGCTGCATTGTTAGTACAAGGGAACATTAAGCGGAGAACATAACAGAACTTATCACCTCGTGGGGAAGTTAAAACGACTCCAGCCCCCGAGCCCTCCAATTGCCTGGACCCATCAAAATGAATAGTCCAATTGGTGTGATCCGGTTTTTCTTCACGCGCTTGTAGCTCCGTCCAATCATTGATGAAATCCACAAGTGCTTGAGACTTGATTGCCGTCCGAGGCACGTATTTCAAACCGTGCGGCCCAAGCTCTATATCCCACTTGGCAATCCGGCCAGTTGCCTCCCTGTTTTGAATTATATCTCCCAAAGGAGCAGAGCTGACCACTGTGATGGGATGTCCCTAGAAGTATTGCTTAAGCTTCCGGCTTTCCATGAAAACTCCATACACCAGCTTCTGCCAATGCGGGTATCTCTGCTTGGACTCAATAAGCACCTCGCTGATATAGTAAACCGGGCGCTGAACCGGATACTCCTTACCTACCTCCTTGCGCTCTACCACAATAGCTACACTGACTGAATGAGCATTAGCTGCCACATATAGTAGCAACGGTTCTTTGTCAATCGAAGCAGCAAGAACAGGCGGATTGGCTAGCTGCCGCTTTAAGTCCTCCAATGCTTTATCAGCGGCCGGACTCCAGACAAAGGGATCTGCTTTTTTCAGCATCTCATACAAAGGTATTGCCTTGTCACCGAGGCGGCTGACAAACCGGCTCAACTCGGCAATCCGGCCTACCAAGCGCTGGACATCATTGATACATTTCGGTTTAGCCAAAGAGGTGATAGCTGTGATCTTCTCCGGATTAGCCACAATTCCCCTGTTGGACACGAGAAAACCCAATAACTTGCCTGCCAGTACATCAAAAACACACTTGGCCGGATTGAGCATCATCTTGTATGTCCGTAGGTTATCAAAGGTTTCCTTCAAATCATCAACCAGAGTCTCCTTCTCCCTTGACTTAACCACAATATCATCCACATAGGCATGCACATTACGGCCGATCTGTTTATGAAGGCAGTTCTGTACACACCGTTGATAAGTTGCCTGGGCACTCTTGAGCCCAAAGGGCATAGATACATAGCAAAAGGCTCCAAAAGGAGTTATGAAAACCGTCTTCTCCTGGTCCTTAACTACCATCTTGATCTGATGATAACCAGAATATGCATCCAGAAAACTCAAACGCTCACAACCCGCTGTAGCGTCAATAATCTGATCAATGCGGGGGAGGGCAAAAGGATCTGCTGGACAAGCCTTGTTAAGATCTGTGTAATCCACACACATGCGCCAGGTGCCGTTCTTCTTAAGGACCAGCACCGAATTAGCCAGCCATTCAGGATGGAACACTTCAACAATAAAGCCAGCCGCTAAGAGCCCGCCACTTCCTCACCAATAGCTTTTGCGCCTTTCTTCGTTGAACCGCGGAGAAACTGCTTCACCGGTTTGTATTTGGGATCAACATTAAGAGTGTGCTCAGCGAGTTCCTCGGTACACCGGCATGTCGAAGGCTTCCATGCAAAATGTCCCGGTTCTCACGGATGAACTCGATGGTAGCGCTTTCCTATTTCGGATCCAAGTTGGTACTAATACTAAACTGCTTGGACGAATCGCCAGGTACGAAGTCAACAAGCTTGGTCTCAGCTGTCGATTTGAACTTTAGAGCCGGATCATGCTATGTGGTTGGCTTTTTCAACGGAGTCATGTCAGCCGGATCAACATTATCCTTGTAATACTTCAACTCTTCCGTGGCACAAACCGACTCTGCATAGGCCGCATCACCTTCTTCACACTCCAAGGCAATCTTGCGACTCCGATGAACAGTTATGGTCCCCTTGTGACCCGGCATCTTGAGCTGCAGATAGATATAACAGGGCCGTGCCATAAACTTGGCATAAGCCGACCACCCGAACAAAGCGTGGTACGGGCTCCGGATCTTGACCACCTCAAAAACCAATGTTTCTGACCTGGAATTATGATCATCTCCAAAGGCCACCTCCAGAGCTATCTTGCCAACAGGATATGCTGACTTGCCAGGTACCACACCATGGAACACCGTATTGGACGGTTTAATATTCTTGTCTGTCAGCCCCATACGACGGAAGCTCTCATAGTACAAGATATTAAGCTGCTTCCTCCATCCGTGAGCACCTTGGTGAACTTATAACCTCCCACCTGAGGTGCCACCACCAACGCTAGCTGACCCGGATTGTCAACCCGGGGCGGGTGATCCTCTCTGCTCCATATGATTGGCTATTCGGACCAGCATAAATAACGAGGCATGGCCGGTTCAACAGAGTTCACTACTCGCTTGTGAAGCTTCTGGTCTCGCTTGTCTAAGCTAGTGGTGAATACATGATACTACCCGCTATTCAACTGCTTTGGATGGCTCTGATAGCCCGACTGCTGCTGCTGGTTCTAACCACCCTGGATATTCTGATTGTTTTGATTGTTATGTCCACCCTGATCTCCATTGAAGCCTGAACCGGCATTTCCTCCACCGTGACCCGGCCCATGGAATCCGGAACCTAAGCCACCACCTGATCCGTGATCATACCGGAAAGCATTAGAATTTTTGAACTCCTACACAATATAGCAATCTTTCCAGAGGTGGGTGGCTGGCGCCTCCTTCGTCTCGTGCTTTGGACAGGGCTGGTGTAATAGATAAGTTAGGCGGTCCGGATTGGGGTTTGGAGCTCCACCACGATTCGGCGGTTTACCCTTCCGTCGCTGACCCCTGTCCTGTGTGCTAGTATTAGCCGCAAAGTCCATGCTGCCATCCACTTTACGCTTGCCTCCATTACCATGACCTGCCGTGTTGTGTTGCTGCCCCTTGGAGTTGCCGTTCTTCTTTCCCTTCCCTGTCTTGTCATCATCAGACTCGGGATCCTTGGTACCATCAGAATCAGCATACTTCACTAACGCAGTCATGAGGGTCCCCATATCGTTGCAATGGCACTTCATCCGTCCCAACTTCAACTTCAGAGGTTTAAACCGACAGTTGCTTTCCAAAGTTATAACCGCAGAGTCGGCGTTGATACGGTCTAAGGAGTGCAAAATTTCCGAGACTCGGCGTACCCAGCGGGTTGTCGACTCTCCTTCCTCCTGGACACAGGCCGCTAAGTCCACTATCGACATGGGCTGCTTACATGTATCCTTGAAGTTCTGGATAAACCGGGCTCGCAACTGGGCCCATGAACTGATAGAATTGGCTGGTAAGCTCTTTAACCAAACACGGGTTGTCCCTTCAAGCATCATGGTAAAATACTTTGCACACGCTGCTTCATCTACATCAAGCATCTCCATGGCCATCTCATAGCTCTCTACCCATGCTTCCGGAGACAAATCGGCTGTGTAATTTGGTACCTTGCGCGGGCCCTTGAAATCTTTAGGCAGGCGCACATTGCGTAAAGCGGGGACAAGACAAGGCACTCCCAAAGAACTAGAAGTAACCCCTGGCTCAATTGTGGTGCTTGGACTAACCGGCGTAAGTTGATGAGCCTCATGTTGTGCTGCTAACTCGGCGTCCCTGCGCGCTCGGGCCCGGTCCACCACTTCCTGAGCATCACCTGCCGGGTTATGGCCACGGGGCGCTTCACGGTTCCGCGCATTACTGGATACGGCCGGTTCATCCATCCGCCTGCTGTAACTCCGTCTTGGACAGGGGGTGGAATGAATTCGGTCACGGCTATATGAATATGCTTCCTGCTGAACCAAAGCTGTTCGAAGAAGTTCCATAACCCGACGTGTCTCCACCGCTTGCGGAGAATCACCTTCAATTGGGATAGCCTCCAGCCGCGAAGTGGCGGCGATAAGATTGTCCATTGGATTGGAATAGTGACCTGGAGGCGTCTGGATAGGCTGAGGTATGATGTTATTCTGTCGAGGCGGCTCCATCAGGCGAGGCTGAACCGGCGCTCCCGTCCCAGGTGCCTCCGCCCGGTTTAACCACGGCGGGTTACTAGTCCCTGCTACTGGGGTGTTAAAGAGGTTTCTGCCATCGAAGACCGTCGTCAGGCGAGACCGATGCTTCCTTTTCAGGACTTCATGCGATGCGTTCTGGTCTAGCATAAGCCTATAGACCTGCGCGTCCAAAGCGGCCCGCTCCGCGGCCATCCTGTTGTTCTCAGCTGCCAAATCGGCCTTGGCCTGAGTGATCTGTTCCCTCACTTTTGCAATCTCCGCATTGTGGGCATCCTGATCCGTCGGGTTAGCTTCTGTCATAAGCACAGCCAACGCATCAAACAGATCAGATAAAACTAGAGCCGGTGGGCGCACAGAGCCTCCTGTCCCGGCCGCTGCCGCCGCTGCTGATCCGGAGAACATTGCTGCTGCGGTCAAAGAGTGGATCGCCGTCTGTGTACCGGCCATGAATATCCCAACCCGGTTGGGCAGATCAGAGGGGTCCGGAATACTGTCGCCATCGGAACAGCCCCCAATCTGACCGTCCTGTAGCTGATACAATGACTCGATTTCTCCAGTCGAGGATTCGCCGCCGGAATAGACGATGGTCTCGCCACCAGATGCCGATCCACCTTCATACCCTCCTCCGTGGATGACTCCCACGAAGGCACGCTTCACGGCCGGTTTAACCTGGGCAGATCTCGCACGCTGAGCCGTTTCGACGAGGTCGGTGCAGATGTCCGGCTCAGGGCCCGGTTCACCGATCTTGCCAATGAAGACGTGTATGCCACCAAAGGGGACCCGGTACCCGTACTCAATCGAGCCGGCCTCGGGGCCCCAGCCTGAATCGTCGATGTAGAGCTTGCCGCAACGACTCTTGGTCATCCGGCCCACAATGTAACCCTTGAGTCCTTCGAAGTTGCCCTCCAAGAACTTGAAACCATCGTGCGATAGCCCCACGGTGGGCGCCAACTGTCGTGGTTTTGTCACGGCAGATGTCCTCATGAAAGGACTTAGTCGTGGAGCCATCGCTACGGGTTAGCTTAAAGGGGTTAAAGCGGACACAAGGACGCAAGAGAGTTTATACTAGTTCGGCCCCTTTGATGAAAGTAAAAGCCTACGTCTAGTTGTGATGGAATTGATGGGGGTTTCGATGACTAGGGAGCAAACAAGCTTCGCCTAAGTCTCGAGTTGTTGTGTGTTGTCCTGAATCGCCGCCGGGTCGTCCCCTTATATACATGGGTGATGCCCATCGGTTTGCAGAGTCCCGAGACCGGCTCATAGACGTGTCCGGTTCGGTCTCTAGTATTTCTAACTTACAACGCAAGTTACATACTAATGCCGGTTCACGGCTACAAGCCTTAGACCGGTTCTGGGCCTTAGGCCCTTATAGAATATCCTCATGGTCTTCAAGCATACTTGACTACTGATGAAGTTAACCCGGCCTCTCCTGGCGGGTTTATGCCCAGTAGTAATATCCCCAACAACTTTTGTCAGGATAAGCTGTATTAGTTGTCTCGCTTCAAAATTGGCCGGTGTGGGATCCCTTCCCGCTCAATATTTGGGAAGAGGACCAAGGCCACTATAAATAGGACTAGCCACCACCGTAGGAGGCATCTTATCTAGATCGGATCCATTCCATCCTCACACTCACCAGCTCAAGAACAACTCTCCTCAGGAGGTTGTTCTTCCCTTGTAACTGTTCATCCCCAGCCCAAGAGGCAATCCACCACACCACACTAGAGTAGGTTATTACACCACAACGGTGGCCCGAACCAGTATAAATCTTGTGTCCCCGTGTTCTTTGGGTTCGGTGAGCTAGTCCTTGAGATCGTGGAGTGCGAGAGCTTGGGAGAGGAGAGATCTTCGTGCAGACCCCAGTGTTCGAACCTTGACGGTTTTGCCGGAACCCGTGATCCGACAGCAGGAAATCAATATCAGACGGAGTCCAAATGCAACGGAACTTCACGATGATTTTTATGGACCAAAAGGAAGAAGTTGGGCCGTGGTTGCATCTGGGGGGAGTCCTGAGGAGGGGACAACCCACCAAGGCACGCCCTGGTGGGTTGTGCCCACCTGGGGTGTCCCCGGACCGCCTCTTTGCTCTATAAATACCCTAAAAATCTAGAAACCCTAAGCACGTCGACGAAATATTCATCCAGCCGCCGAAGAGTCCAGAACCACCAGATCCAATCTAGACACCATCTAGGATGGGGTTCACCACCTATATTGGTGCCTCTCCGATGATGCGTGAGTAGTTCTTTGTAGACCTTCGAGTCTGTAGTTAGTAGCTAGATGGCTTTCTCTCTCTCGCTGAATTCTCAATACAATGGTCTCTTGGAGATCCATATGATGTAACTCTTTTTGCGGTGTGTTTATTGGGATCTGATGAACTTCGAGTTTATGATCAGTTATATCTTTTTATATCCATGAAGTAATTTGAGTTTCTTTGATCTCTTATATGCATGATCTCTTATAGCCTCGTATTTCTTCTCCGATATTTGGGTTTTGTTTGGCCAACTTGATCTATTTATCTTGCAATGGGAAGAGGTGCCCGGTAGTGGGTTCGATCTTACGGTGCTTGATCCCAGTGATAGAAAGGGAACTGGCACGTATGTGTTGTTGGTACTAAGGATAAAAAAATGGGATCTATATCTACGCAATAGATAAATGGATCTTGTCTACATCATGTCATCTTATTGCATTACTCCGTTTTTCCATGAACTTAATACACTACGTGCATGCTGGATAGCGGTCGATGTGTGGAGTAATAGTAGTAGATGCAGGCAGGAGTCGGTCTACTAATCCTGGACGTGATGCCTATGTAATGATCATTTCCTGGATATCGTCATAATTATTTGAAGTTCAATCAATTGCCCAACAGTAATTCGTTTACCCACCGTTTGATATCTTTCTCGAGAGAAGCCACAAGTGAAACCTACGGCCCCCGAGTCTTCTTTCTCATATATTTGCTTGCGATCTTTTTTTCCCTTGCATTTTTATTCAGATCTATTAAACCAAAAATACAAAAATACTTTGCTGCACTTTATTTTATTCGCGATCTATTATTTCAATCTATTACAAATTTCTGGCATCGTTACCCGAAAGGGATTGACAACCCCTTTAACATGTCGGGTTGCAAGGTGTTGTTATTTGTGTGCAGGTGCTGTTTTATGTTGTGTTGCTTGGTTCTCCTACTGGTTCGATAACCTTGGTTTCTTCACTGAGGGAAATACCTACCGTCGCTGTGCTGCATCATCCCTTCCTCTTTGGGGAAATACCGACGTAGTCCTAGCAGACAGGAGCTTTTCTGGCGCTATAGTCAGAGAGAAATCATGGTGGCTCCGCATCTCAAAATGTGATGACACTTTCTCTCTTATGTTTTTCTCTGTGAAGTGAAACTTATAGGACCGAAGGTAGGGCAAATGGAGGCTTGAGGGACCCACAAAGTTGGGTGGCATTCCCTAGGGGGGCACTGATATGTCTCCAATGTATCTAAAATTTGTGATTGTTTCATGCTATTATATTATCAATCTTGGATACTTTGTACGCTTTAATATGCAATTTTAGACCATTTTTGGGAACTAACCTATTAACCCAGTGCCTAGTGCCAGTTATTGTTTTCAGCTTGTTTTTGGTTTTCTAAAAAGTCAGTACCAAACGAAGTCCAAACACTACGAAACTTTCTAATAATTTTGTTTCTGCACAAAAGAGACCCTAGAAGCTTTGGGACGAGACTAGACGGCAAACGAGACAACAAGGCAACAAGGCATGCCCTGATGCCTTGTGGGCCCCATGTGGCTCTGTTTGACCTAATCCCACTTCTATAAACTCTCGAATATTTGGAAATGATACATCTCCAACGTATCTATAATTTTTTTATTGTTCCATGCTATTATAGTATCAATCTGGGATGTTTTACAAATATTTACAAGCAACTTTATATCATTTTTTGGGACTAACCTATTAACATAGTGCCCAGTGCCAGTTGCTATTTTTTTGCTTGTTTTTGACTTTGTACAATATCAATACCAAATGAAGTTCAAATGCCACGAAACTTTTTGGAGATTTTTTCTGGCAATAAGAGACCCTGGAAGCTTTGGGAGACCATGAGAAGATGGAGGAGTGGCCCACTAGGCACCAGGGCGCGCCATAGGCCCCTGGGCCGCCTTGGTGGGTAGTGGGGCCCACGAGCCTCCGTTTGACCTAACTCCGCCTCTATAAACACTCTAAAATCAGGAAACCTATCGAGGAGTCCATGAAATGCTTTTTCTGTTGCCCCAAGGTTCTCGAGAGATCCCATCTGGGGACCCTTTCTGGCACTCTGCCGGAGGGGGAAATGATTAGGGAGGGGTTCTTCATCATCCTTGTTGCCGCTTCGATGATGCGTGATTAGTTTACCACAGACCTACGGGTCCATAGTTAGTAGCTAGATGCCTTCTTGTCTCTTTTCGATTCTCAATACAATGTTCTCCTTGTTGTTGTTTGTTGAGAGGCAATGAATTGTGAGTTTATGACCAGATCTATCCATGAATATTATTTGAGTTTTCTCTTACGTCTTTTATGCATGATTAATATAGCCTCGTATATCTTCTTCGATTTATTAGTTTGGTATGGCCAACTAGATTGATTTATCTCGCCATGGGAAGAGGTGCTTTGTAATGGGTTCGATCTTGCGGTGCTCAATCCTAGTGACAGAAGGGGACATGACACGTATGTACCATTGCTTTTATGGGTAAAAAGATGGGGTTTATTCATACGTGAGTTTATCTTTTCTACATCATGTCATCTTGCCTAATGCATTACTCCGTTTTTACATGAACTTAATACACTAGATGCATGTTGGATAGCGGTCGATGTCTGGAGTAATAGTAGTAGATGCAGAATCATTTCGGTCTATTAATCTTAGACGTGATGCCTATATGTTTGATCATTGCCTTAGATATCGTCATAATTATTTGCTTTTCTATCAATTGCTCAACAGTAATTTGTCTACCCACCATATGATATTTTCTCGAGAGAAGCCTCTAGTGAAAACTATGGCCCACGGGTCTACCTTTTATCAAATATTAATTCTAAAACTACCTTGCTGCAATATTCTTTTATTTATTTTATTTGATATTTTTTCAGATCTATCTATCAAAAACTATACAATTTAATCTTGCTCGTAACTGTTGAGGGATTGACAACCCCTCTACGCGTTGGGTTGCAAGTAGTTGTTGTTTGTGTGTAGGTGTTGTTTACATAGTGTTGTTTCGTTCTCCTACTGGATTGATAACCTTGGTTTCATATTTGAGGGAAATACTTATCTCTACTATACTACATCATGCTCTCCTCTTCGGGGAAATCCCAACACAGCTCACAAGTAGCAGGAAACCCCCAGAGAGCCACCCGAAACAATTTTTTCGCCGCCGCAAATCCATGTTCTTTCATGATCCCATCTGGAGGCCTTTTCTGGTACTCTGCCGAAGGGGGAATCGATTACAGAGGTCTTATACATCAACCTTGCTGCCCTGCTCATGATGTGTGAGTAGTTCACCATAGACCTACGGGTCCATGGCTATTTTTTGTGGTGTGTTTGTTGGGATCCAATGAATTGTGGGTTTATGATAAGATTATTCATTGAAAGTAATTGAGTCTTTTTTGAACTTTATTATGCATGATTATGATAGCGTTGTATTTCTCTCTGATCTATCCATTTGGTTTGGCCAACTAGATTAATTTATCTTTAGTGGGAGAGGTGCTTTGTAATGGGTTTAATCTTGCGGTGTCCTCACCTTATGACAGAAGGGTAGCGAGTCATGTATTTGTATTGTTGACACTAAGGATAAAACTATGGGGTTTATTCATATTGCTTGAGTTTACTTTGTCTACATCATGTCCTCCTGCTCAAAGCATTACTCTGTTTGTCATGAACTTCATACCATAGATGCATGCTGGATAGCGGCCGACTGGTAGGGCAATAACAGTAGATGCAGGCAGGTGTGATACGTCTCCAACGTATCTATAATTTATGAAGTATTCATGCTATTATATTATCCATCTTAAATGTTTTATATGCATTTATATGCTATTTTATATGATTTTTGGGAACCTATTAACCTACAGCCTAGTGCCAGTTTCTGTTTTTTCCTTGTTTTTGAGTTTTACAGAAAAGGAATATCAAACGGAGTCCAATTGACGTGCCAATTTTTGTTGATTTTTTATGGACCAAAAGAAGACCCTGGAGCAAAAGAGTTGGGCCAGAAGAGTCCCAGGTTGTCCACGAGGGTGGGGGGCGCACCCACCCCCTAGCATGGGCCCCTGCCTCATGGACGACTCGTAGACCCCCCTGATGTGAAACCAACACAAAAAATTTCTATAAATACAGAAACCCCCAGAAAATAACCTAGATCGGAAGTTCCGCCGCCGCAAGCCTCTGTAGCCACGAGAAATCAATCTAGGCCCTCTCCGCACCTGCTGAGGGGGCCATCATCACCGGAGGCCATGGAGGAGGATCCTGGAGGGGCCATCATTGCCATGAAGGCCAAGGACCAGAGGGAGAACCTCTCCCCATCTAGGGGGAGGCCATGGAGGAGTAAGCACAAGGGGGAGAACCTCTCCTCCTCTCTCTCGGTGGCGCCGGAGTGCCATCGAGAGGGGAATCATCGCCGCGGTGATCGTCTTCATCAACATGACCATCATCATCACCATCCTCATCTATTTTACGCGGTCCACTCTCCCGCACCCCGCTGTAATCCCTACTTGAACATGGTGCTTTATGCCACATATTATGATCCAATGATGTGTTGCCATTCTATGATGTTTTGAGTAGATATCCTTTGTCTTTGGGTTGATTGATGATCTAGATTGGTATAAGTTGTATGTTTTATTATTGGTGTTGTCCTATGGTGCTCTCCGTGTCACGGAAGCGTGAGGGACTCCCGCTGTAGGGTGTTGCAATACGTTCATGATTCGCTTATAGTAGGTTGGTGAGTGACTGAAACACAAACCCGAGTAAGGGGGTTGTTGAGTATGGGAATAAAGAGGACTTGATGCTTTAATGCTATGGTTGGGTTTTACCTTAATGATCTTTAGTAGTTGCGGATGCTTGCTAGAGTTCCAACCATAAGTGTATATGTTCCAAGAAGAGAAAGTATGTTAGCTTATGCCTCTTCCCCATATGAAATTGCAATGACGACTATCGGTCTTGTTAACAATTGCCTAGGACAATTCCGCACACCGATCCATCATTATTCCACGCTCGCTATTTATAATATTTAGTAGTATATTCTAACTTTATGATAACAGCAACTACTTTTTTATTTTAGTTCTTCGATATCATGCAAAGTTATCCTCTTCATACCCACAACATAGTTTTATTTCTCGTTTCTAGTTGGAAGCAAACTTTCGGTGTACGTAGAGTCTTATCAGTGGCAGATAGGGCTTGAGAGAATATTGATCTTACCTTTAGCTCCTTGTGGGTTCGACACTCCATACTTATCACTTCCACCTTTGGAAATTGCTACGATAATTCCCTACACTTGGGGATTATCAAGCTCTTTTCTGGCGCCGTTGCCGGGGAGCAATAGCGTGGGGTTGATATTCTCGTGTGTGCTTGTTTGCTTTCCTCACTAAGTAGAGTTTGTTTTTACTTTTTGTTTCTGTTTAGTTGTGGGTGAAACATACAAAAAAAATTAAAAAAAAATATTTGCCTCTCATGCCTAAAAAGTTTTTCAAAAAGAGAAGTGATTGGAAAGTTATGCATTGAAGAAGTGAGGGTTGACCTTGAGCACTTGTGTTCGTGCTCACGGAAACAATGTAGAATTTTTCATGGAAGTTTCTCTGTAAATAATTATCCCCTTGTGTATATCCATTCTATTATAAAAAATAATGTTCCAAGCTTTGGTTTTAGGATGATTAGATTCCTTGTTTACTATGTGCAGAAAAAAAAACAGAAACTTTGGCTGTAGTGCGTGATTTTACATTTTTTTACTGGAAGGTCAAATGGGTCTGAAATTTTTTGCACATTACTTCTGTACAAATTTTTCTAATTGTCAAATTTATATAATAATTTTGGGAGTTAAATAAGTTTACTAAACTTCCAGATTACTACAGACTGTCCTGTTTTTGACAGATTCTGTTTTTTGCGTGTTGTTTGCTTATTTTGATGAATCTATGGCTAGTATCGGGGGGTACGAACCATAGAGAAGTTGGAATATAGTAGGTTTAACACCAATATAAATAAAGAATGAGTTCATTACAGTACCTTATAGTGGTAGTTTGCTTTATTACACTAACGGATCTCACAAAGTTTTTGTTAAAGTTTTGTGTGGATGAAGTGTTCGAAGATCGAGGAACTATCAATATGAGAAGAATAAAGAGAGGCAAGAGTTCAAGCTTGGGGATGCCCAAGGCACCCCAAGTAAATATTTCAAAGGATACTCAAGCATCTAAGCTTGGGGATGCCCCGGTTGGCATCCCATCTTTCTTCTTCAACAAATATCGGTATACCTTGGTTTTTGTTTTGTTCACATGATTTGTGTCCTTTGTGTATTTGTTTTTACTTTAAGAACCAAGCTAGTATTAGATAGATCTTCATTGATTTACAGAATACTTCATGTGCTTCACTTATATCTTTTAAGTATGATCTTGTAGAATCGCTCTTTGTGCTTCACTTAAATCATTTGAGTATGGTTTTATAGAATGCATCGTGTGCTTCAATTATATATTTTGAGCTTGGATATTTGTTAGTCTATATTAATTAAAGAATGCTCCATGAACTTCAATTATATCTTTTGGAGTATGAATAATACTATCATCTAAAGCGGGTTTGGAAAAGTGTCAACTTTAGGAATTAGTGATCCCACTATTCCAAATGAGAAGAATTTTGCTTATGTGGAGAGTAGAAAAATTTCTATTCTTGTAGATCATGAAAATAATGCTTTATGTGATGGTTATATTGTTGAATTAATTCATGATGCTACTGAAAATTATTATGAGGGAGGAATATATGCTTGTAGGAGTTGCAATAATATCAAGTTTCCTCTCTATGTGCTTAAAGTTTTGAAGTTATACTTGTTTTGCCTTCCTATGCTAGTTGATTCTTGTTCCTATAAATTGTGTGCTCACAAAATCCCTAGGCATAGGAAGTGGGTTAGATTTAAATGTGCTAGTAATATTCTTCATGATGCTCTCTTTATGTTTCAATTCTTATCTTTTATGTGAGCATCATTGAAATCATCATGCCTAGCTAAAAGGCATTAAAGAAAAGCGCTTGTTGGGAGACAACCCAATATTTACCCTTACTATTTTTTTGTGTTTACATGATTAAGCTATTGTAGTAATCATGTTTTATAGATTGTTCTCCAATAAAGTGCCAAGTAAAACCTTTGGGAAAACTTGGGTGAAAGTTAATGTGATCTTGCTGTAAAAAACAGAAACTTTGCACTCACGAGATTAGCTGTCATTTTTTTTACAGAAGAGTGCTTTTGAGTTGATTCTTTTTGCAGAAGATTAATAGACAGATTCTTTTTACTAGTTCTTGGGGGTATGGATGAACTCTATTTGATTAATAATCCTCTAGTTCATCTTCGAGTTAGTACCCTTCACGAGAGTTGACAGTAGTCATCGCTCGCATTATCGCCACGATTGGCTGTGAAGCCACTACTATCATTGTAGGGGTTAGGATGTTGAGGCAATTTGGGGTGATAGTTAAATCCTCAAGTCTGAGTCATTGCAATTGATAGGAGAGTAGAGGTAAACCCACATATGGATGCATCGAACGGAGAACCGTTAATTAACCGTATGTCATAACCGACACGGGGAAGCTGTGGTTGATGGCGTATGTGGCATGAAGTCTATGTGAGAGTAGAACATGTTCTGTACTGAGAATCGCCCACATATGCGCATGAATAGTAGCTAGGAGATTTAAGTGCATACTCGCAGTAATTATTCCAGAACCCTCAAGAATGCTTTACTACTCAAGTATCATCTCTTACTAACTTAGTGTCATTTAATTCTTTTTTTAGTTTCTAGCCCTGTTATCCAGTTTCCCTAGCAAATTATAGAGTAGACTATTTCCGAACTCCCGCTTGGGTGCGTACATAACCGTGCTAAGTGATAGCATAGTTGTGGGGTTTGTGGTTCCTTCCTTTCCGCTACCTGTGGGCTCAACACGTACTTATCGCGAAAGTGCTACAATAGCCATGTGCACTTGCAGGGCATCAAGCATTTTCTGGTGCCGTTGCCGAGGAGCATAGCGCTTGTTCATTACTTACCCGCTCGCATATAGTTTATTTTGGTTGTTGCTACTAACCCAAAAATACAGAAAAAAATATTTCTTGCTCTGAGATGTTAACAAAAACCGAATTTGCTACAATGGAATAAGACAATGGAAGAGGAAGGGTATATGGAGAATACCGGTGTTCCAACAAGTTATTGAGATGGGTGAGCAATTTATGGTGTTGGATATTATGGCCGATTAAATTCCTAATGGTTGCATACAGTGCAAATTCCTTGGCCACATGAGCTTTTTCTGCAGACATCACCCACACTCGGTTGAGAGATCATATAACCATGGTACCCTTATGACAATGTTGAAGTTAGAGGAGATGATTTTAGTTTTTTGATATTTTGAGCTTTTAATGTGGGTCAATAGATTTCTCGAAGAATATACATTGGTGACTAAGCATGAAGGCTAGTATGAGGAAGTTTACAACTTTTACTTAGATAATGATTTTCATGAGAATCCCTTTTTTGTGGACTATGAAACGTGGATGGCCGCCAGCTCCCAAGCCAATATTTCGCAGGAACATAACCTTATGCAGCAACGTGAAAAAATATCGTTGAGCCATAGAAGAACGTTTGGAAAATAATGAGACAGAGGAACACGATGATGAAGGATGGAATGGCCACTGTGTGCAAACTCCCGCCAATGGTAAATTTTTAGGCATAATTAATGTGCAGCTTGATGAAAATGATGAAGGTTAGGACTCATCTGTAGCTCCTCATCCTCTTGATTATAAAGATATTGTGAAGTTGTAACCACTAACTTTTCAGGCATCTCCACTTATCTCGGTTCATCGGTACTCGCCCATGACCGAGTTTTACCTATATGATGTTGATGCACCTCAAGCGAGTGTGCCTCTGACCGAGCATTGCTATGACGTGCTCCAAAGCTCGATCGAAGGTAGGTGATAACCCACAAGTATAGGGGATCGCAACAGTTTTTGAGGGTAGAGTATTCAACCCAAATTTATAAATTGGACACAAGGGGAGCCAAAGAATATTTGTAACTATTAGCAACTGAGTTGTCAATTCAGCCACACCTGGAGATTAATTGTCTGTAGCAAAGTGATCAGTAGCAAAGCAGTATGATAGTTTGGATAATAGTAGCAATAGTAACAGTAACAGTGATAGCAGTGATTTTGTAGCAAGTGCAACAGTAACGAAAGCAGTAGTAACTTAGCAAGAACAATATGAGATAAATTCGTAGGCATTGGATCGACCATTCTTTGGATGATATTCGTCATGTGACGGTTATAACCTAGGGCGATACGGCACTAGCTCCAGTTCATAAATTTAATGTAGGCATGTATTCCATAAATAGTCATACGTGCTTATGGAAAGAACTTGCATGACATCTTTTGTCCTACCCTCTTCATGGCAGCGGGGTCCTATTGGAAACTAAGGGATATTAAGGTCTCCTTTTAATAGAGAACCGGAACAAAGCATTAATACACGGTGAATACATGAACTCCCGACTATTGTCACTCCGGGGTTGCCGGATCATAACACGTAGTAGGTGACTATAACTTGCAAGATCAGATCTAGAACATAGATATAATGGTGATAACATAGACGGTTCAGATCTGAAATCATGGCACCCGGGCCCAAAGTGACAAGCATTAAGCATGGCAAAGTCATAGCAACATCGATCGCAGAACATAGTGGATACTAGGGATCAAGCCCAAACAAAACTAACTAGATTACATGATGAATCTCATCCAACTCCTCACCGACCAGCGAGCCTACGAAGGAATTACTCACTCCCGGTGGGGAGCATCATGGAATTGGCGATGGAGAAGGGTTGGTGATGACGAAGATCGAAGATCCCCCTCTCCGGAGCCGTCAAACGGACTCCAGATCTGGCCTCCTGATGAAGAACAGGAGGTGACGGCGGCTCCATCTCGTGGAATGCGATAATTCTTTCTCCCTGATATTTTTCTAGAAATATGTGATTTTATACAGTATGTTTTAGAGTCTGTGGGGCCACCAGGTGGGGACAACCCACCTGAGCGCGCCTGGAGGGGGCGCGCCCTGGTGGGTTGTGCCCACCCAGGTGCCCCCCTCCGGTGGTTCCTGGCTCTAGAAATTCTCTTTTATTATACAAAAAATCCTCACAAAGTTTCGTTCCATTCCGAGAACTTTTACTTCTGCACAAAAAACAACACCATGGTAGTTTCGCTGAAAACAACATCACTCCGGGTTGGTTTCATTCAAATCATGCAAATTAGAGCCCAAAACAAGAGGTAAAGCGTTAGGAAAAGTACATACGATGGAGACATATCAACTCCCCCAAGCTTAAACCTTTGCTTTTCCTCAAGAAAATCAGCTGATAAACTGAAAGTGAAAAATAAAAACTTTTATGTACTCTTTTGCTCTTGTTTGCATAAATAAGCTTAAACAACACCCAGGTTTTCAGCCAATATTATAACTAACCATGTCAACAATAACTCTTAAAAATTATATTAACTCATATCAATGACATAATCAGCTGCGAGCAATAATAAGATATCTCAAATAGCAACACGTTATCAAAACAACCATTATATAATATGAAAATAGTGGTATCTCGCTAGCCCTTTCTGAGACCGCAAAACATAAATGCAGAGCACCTCCAAAGTTCAAGCGGCGACTAAGCACTGTAATTCATGGTAGAAACGATCCAGTCATGATGCACCCAACATTAGCTACACACAATGCATCAACATGACAGCAGTGCTCTCAGGTTCTGACGCTTATTTTAGAAGGTGATGACACAACATAAAAGTAAATAGATAGTCCCTTCGCAGAGGGAAGCAGTGATTTGCCGAGGTGCCAGAGCCCAAAATTTTCAAACAGAGGTAAATGATATTTTGAGAGGTGCACCCTTCTTGTTTACTTCACGACCATCAGTTATCTATATCTTCCATGCTAAACACGCTAGTGGCGGTTCCCAAGCGATAAAGTAAAGGTTATGACTCCGTAGGAGTTTTTGTTTGATTATTTGCAAGCTCTTTTCTTTTTGCAGTTTGGGTCTGTGCATCCCTATTACCGCCCTTTTCTCATGCAATGGCGAGTGAATAAACACTCAACCTAAGAATAACCCGCTTAGCATGGAAAGTACCGACTACCTCCTGTCGTTCGATGAACAATCCAGGCACACTAAAAGGATGTTTATTTGAAGTTTTTAGAGATGGCACATGCAAATTTACTTAGGACGGCAAATACCGAATATAGGTAGGTATGGTGGACTCATCTGGAATTACTTGGGTTTCAGGTTTTGGATGTACAAGCAGAATTCCCACTTAGTACAGGCAAAGGCTAGTAAATAAGTTGAGAAGTGGCCAGCTAGAGAGCAACAACGGTCATGAACATGCATTATGCATAAGTAACATTGGACACTAGCATGAGTAGGACACCATGAACATAAATATCATACAGGCTATGCTGGTTTTGATTCAACTACATGCATGAACATGTGCCAAGTCAAGCCACTCGAACACTAAGAGGAGGATACCACATCATCATACTACATCACAATCATTTTAATGCTATGTTGACATCCAAGATAAATCATTATCCACTCCTAGCTACTTATGCATGGCATGAGAAACGATAATTTCTAATTTTCATTGCAAACATTTTTAATCATAATGAGCTGAATCATGGATACTAGGTTAAACATATTTACAAAAACAGAGCAAGTCGAGTTCATACCCGTTTCTCTCTGCCACGGCCAGTTCATCGAATATCACCATTATTGCCTTTCACTTGCACAACCGAACGATATGAAAATAATAATAGTGCAAGAGTGCCATGGACTAAGCTGGAATCTGTAAATATTTTATTCAAAAGGAGAAGACAAGGTAAAATGGGCTCTTTGTTAGATTAACAATTATGCAAATGAGAGCCACTCAACATTTTCATCGTGGTCTTCTCCTCGGCACGACTCAATAAAAAGAAAAGAAATTCAGAGAAACACACTGAAACATTTTTGGAGTTTTTGATTTTTCTTGAACAAGCAAAATAAAAAGGAAAAAGCAAAAACGAGAAAAACTATTTACAAGGGAAAGCTCCCAACAAGTAGGTTTTCTTTTTAGTGCTACAACAATTTAAACTAGGAAGAAAAATTAAAAAGAAGCAAGAAATATTTTTGGATTTTCTCAAAGTTCTTCAAACACACAAGAAGAACGCGAGAAAATAAATTTAGCATGGATAATACAATGAAAGAGTGTGGACACCGACAACTGGAATGAAATGTGTGACAATGAATGTAATGTGGGTGGAAACCCAAGGTTAGGCTTTTGGCCTAACTTGGTAATCACTAGTCGAAGAAGCCATGGGGTCCCATGTTGAAATGTTGGGGAGCAGGCACTTGTGGATGCCACTGCTGAGTCTCCTCCTATGTCGCAGCTAGGTTGTTCCGGTAGGTGACGATATACGCATGCATAATCCTGTATCCACCCTTGGCAATAGGATCAAATAAAGCAGATGCAGGCAATGGAATAATATCACGGGTTCTCACACTGAAAACTAGGTTATACGGAATAGGGATGTTAGGATAATCAGTAGCAATAAACTAGTGGTATTCCATATCAGCGCGATCTAAGTGAACTTTGGGCAAAGGATAATCATGCTGGCGTATCTTAACGTTGATGTGTGCTGCCAAGCGAGTAGCGTAAATACACTACAAAAAATACACTTCCGTGATGATACGTGTTTGTCACAGTAGGTCACGTTTTCTGTCATGCATGTACATCTATGACGATTTTATGACACTATCGGGTCCGGTTTGGATATGATAACCCATTAATAGCCCCGACCAATGGGGATTTTCCATGTGTAAAATCATCATTGGCTGGAGGAAACACGTGTCGGCCCGGGGTTCGGATAGTTGTCATCCAGCGAATGGACGGAACGACCTATGATACATCAACACGTGTCTAGGCCCAATAGTGGCCCATTCAGGTTAAAAGGCCGGGCCTGTCAAAATAAGCGGGCCGGCCCATTAGCGGCCTACTTGAGTCAGGCCCATTCACAAGCACGACCCATACAAGTTACATAGAATCGGCCCTGCAAAGGCCCATTCTAGATTTGATAATTTCCGGGCCATCGTCAGTTTCGGCCCGTTAACAGCCCGCTACGTCTTTGGGCCCAATTACGGCCCAAGCTTCTTTCGGCCTTTTCTCGTCCCATTCTGCAGTTGGGACAATTCTAGCCCGTTGTTACTTTAGGCGTGTCCTTGGCCCATTCAGATAAATGGGCCAATTCCAAGCCCATTTTGTCTTTCAGCCTGTTAATAGCCCGCACAATAGTTGGGCCTTTGACTTTGGGTCCATTAGGGTCCCACGTTCCACAGGGCAAAATTTCAACCTGCCGCAACTTTTGGCCTGTTAAAAGCCTAGTTTGCAAATTGGGCCTCCTCTGTCCCATAACACTTTCGGCCTCTTACTGGCCATAAAGTAAAAGGGCCGAGACAAAATTGACATTTATTTAGGCCTGCTAGAGACCCGCGGGCCAGTTCCATTTATACGGCCCTATCAAGCTTTTGGCCTGTTAATGGCCTGCTAAGAGCCGTTGTTACGGTGGGCCACATCATTTGGGATCCACTAAATATTATTTTGACCAGCCCAATTAAGGCCCGCTTTGACTACACATGTCTGTTCGTTTGTATGGCGTCCAGGAAATGTTTGGGGTGTTGGCCCCCGTTTCAACGATATAGCATACTGAAGAATTATCCTACTCTATACTATCGCCTCTAAAAAACATACACTATACAATAGAAAGACTAAGGCATAGAAACATAACATAATCATACACTATACAATAAAGAAATTACAGCCGAATATACCCACTGGGCATTATTGTTCGGCACCAGTGATAATGAAGCGTACACGAACAACAAATTACATACACTGGACAAATAAAGCTCATACATTATGGACATGCATCAACAGAACTTCCATTTGAAACATAATCTCTTCAAAAAATAGGATTGGCCGGATTCAGATAGCACAAATTTCAATCCGGAAAATCTCCAATTCCTTCGTGGTTACCTCAGTGTCTCGTTTCATTTTTTGACTCCTCCATCTAATACCTGCAAGTCCAGTCTCAGTTTGTTGATTGTACGTTGAGAATCATGTACATATTGTCTTGCCACCTCTAGTTGATGCTCGAGAACATCAGCACATTCTAGTTCCAATCCATAATCATTTGGTAACAGCCATGCCGCACTGCTCACAGATCTTTGTGTTGATGTCACTTCATCCTGAAATAGTTCTGTAAGTACACATAACTAGGACAAAAATATAGTTACAACAGTGAAGCGAGCAAGACAGACTATTTTGTACATGCCAAAACAGGACTAACAATAGTGTTCCACGTCATGAAGCATAAGCAGGTGATATTTTAAAAATTATAAAAATGGTAGTCTGTGCAGCCCGCATACAGAAATCTCTCTTAGCTCACTAGTGGAGCATGATGTTGGGGCTAAATCCAAAACACAGACAGGTTACAAATTTAGACAACACGTTGCATATAAGTAAGCAAGCAGTTTGCCATTATGTAGCTCAATTAAAGTCTTAGGGAGCACAATGAACAACAGAGGGATTCATACAAACCTACTACAGGAAGCAAAACTATGCAATCATTTGCCTAGTATAAACTGGATTGTGAGCCTCATGCAGTAATAGTTTGTTAATAGACTTCAAAGCTTCAGGCACACTTCGCCAGAGTAATTAAATGGTAAGGCCTTTAATTATGTCAACTAATAGCTATACAAGTACCCAACATCAGTCATCATTGTTTGGGCATCTCATTAACTGAGGACAAATAAAGCAATTGAAAAGAGCAATTTAACTATGCCTGAAACACACAAGCAGTTGAACGGTTGAGTTGTATACAGTGACTTACCTTAACTGGTTGAACAGGCTCAGCGCTGCTCCTACTTCTCTTGCAAGGCTCCTTCCTAACATCTTGTACTTGGAAATCGTCAATCTTATCTTCATTGCACCCCTCTGCAAGGTGACACAAACTAGTTACTCATCTCTTTGGAAGATAAATATGCATACTTTCCAGTCTTTGAACAACACAAAAGGATGAGATTATAACAAAACAACACCACATAATGAAACATGCCACATCTCTAGCACACAATGAAATGAGCATTTACTATGTGTGCACTATGTAAAAACTAGGCATTCCTTTGAACTGGATCTCCAGGTACTCTTGGAGAGCCTACTTTAGTGTACAACCAAACCTTTATGTCACCTATGAGTTAGACAAACCCCCACTATAGCAGCCCTTAGTGTTTAAATCATTGACAAGCTCTGTTAGAGTGTTAGGTCAAGAACAACAAGTAATCAAAGCAAACAGTCCTAGTATGGCTGGCTGATACAAACAAGCAATTGAACAGATGTGTGAGCAAATCTTACATATCAAGAAAAGAAGCAAAGAAGGAGGCTTAAAGACCATCACTTGACTGACCAGATTTAAGGGGCATTTAAACATCATGTGCAACGTATGAACTAACATCAACATTGCATATTCCATATTCTACAATGGAATGCACATGTATTAGGTTATGCCATGTATGATGATGCCTAAATGTACACTATAGCAGGCAGGAGTGATTCATCATTGCACGCACAATTGAATTGCAGGTTAAGGGACAGTTCTATTCCGCCTTTTAAGTGTTTATTGTCAAAATAAGCCATAAAAGATGTAAAGAAGTCATTTTTCAGTTATGGGCTTGGGCTTAACTTATTTTGCTTTGGAGGGGGTGTTTCGGGTAGAAGCTCACTAAAAATCGAAGGGAAGGGGAATAGTGAAATGACTCTGCTGTCTACCTATATTACACTCAAAATGCCACTGCTCACGACCGCGTCACACCTGACCCTCAAGTAAAAACAAACATGCAAGCGTTCATTGCCCTGCCCGCTTGCATCTCCTCTCCCCTTTCCCTCGACCTTGATCCCCTGCCTGCAGCGTTAGGGTTCCTCCATCAAGCCGTCGCCACTGGTCCCATCTGTCCTGGTCCTCGATGATGCTCTGTCCAGCTAGGCTACATGGCCGATGGGTAGGGCCAAATCTCCCCGGCTGATCCTCCCTCTGGAGCCGCCCCTCATTCTCATGGTCTCCAGCAGCTACTCCACTATGGTCCATCCAATGCACTACTTCGGCGGGCGCCGCACAACTACGGCCGATGCCACACTGCGGCAGAAGGCACCTCATTCCCCCTCCCCTCCTCTCAGGCCATGGCCTTGAGGTGCTGTTGAAGGATGAGCTCATCCAACAAGGTGAGGATCTCCTCTGATTTTTTTCCAAATTTTCATTATGATCCCCTATACGATGAATTGCTATGAGTTGCTTCTGCTGCTGCTATATGATGCATTGCTATGATCTGCTGCTGCTACTGCTATATGATGAATTGCTATGAGCTGCTGCTACTATATGATGAATTGCTATGAGCTGCTATTGCTGCTGCTATATGATGAGTTGCTATAAGCTGCTCCTGCTGCTGCTATATGCTGAATTGCTATGAGCTGCTCCTGCTGCTGCTATATGATGAATTGCTATGAACTGCTCCTGCTGCTGCTATATGATGAATTGCCATGAGCTGCTACTGGTATATGATGAATTGCACACTGCTGATGCTGTATGATGAGTTGCTATGAGCTGCTACTGCTATATGATGCTTTCACGTGGTGCTGCAATATGATAATATCCAGCCACTTGGACCATCGAATTTCGATAAATAATTGTTCTTCATTTAAATTTGGGTCATGCATTCTTCGTTTAAATTAGGCAGTGGGATCTCTATGGAACATATTGACCAAAGTAGATTGTGCCAAGTAGATGGTATCTTTGTATTTGCATTTTGAACAAATAGTGATGGTCTAATTTCCTATCATATTAATTACTGCACTAGGTTCAATTTGTGATGTTTGCAAGTCAAATTAATTTTCATATGGGCAGCAAAATGACAAAATATAATGCAATCTAGACTTTTCACTCATCATACCAAAGATAAGCTGAAGAGGAAGGCAATGAAAATAATTGGTTGGCTTATTACCTGGAGCTTATATTCACAAGTGCTTATTTTCTTAGGATAAATCGTAATAACTGTCCCTAAGAAACTTGGCCAATAGAACTGACATACAAATAACATGTCACGATGATTGCAATGGAGGCCCAGTTCTTTTGCTAGATTCATCCAGAATCTGACCCCTACCAGATTCTCCCAGAATCTTTGAGCATGATTTGTTTTACAATCCTATCTAGTTTGGGTCTAATTAGGTAGGATTGTAAAATAAAGGGGGTCAAAGATTCTAGGAGAAGCTAGAGAGGGGCAGATTATGGGAGAATCCTGCAAAAGAACTAGGCCAGAGTGACCTACCATAGCACACTGTATAGGCTCACCGATGCCTCTCCTTTTTTGCGATGTTCCATGAAATTGCCACATACATCTTGTACTTTTTCATTGCATAACCCTATCTGCAAGTTGACACGGCTAATTTCAGACATCTCTACATGATAATACATTGCATATCACTTGCGCATATTTAAACCACCAATTAATGATTGTGTGTGTAGCATAAAATAGCCATGACTCTGGTGTGCTGGACTAGCAGGCACTCTAAGGGAGCCTAATGTAGTGCACTGGAATTCCTACATGCCACCTATGATTTTGTGTAATGTACTACCTCTGTTCCTAAATATATATCTTTGTAGAGATTCCAATATGGACCACATACAGATGTATATAGATGCATTTTCGAGTGTAGATTCACTCATTTTTCTCTGTATGTAGCCTATAGTGGAATCTCTAGAAAGACTTATATTTAGGAACGGAGGTACGAGGTAGTATCATGTATGACATCTACATATCTAATTTAGCAGCCAATAGTAGAAATCATTGTTTGCACAAAGGGATTACTGGTCGAAAATCCTAGCAAAGCACGCAGGCAGGCACACAACAATACAAGAGAGAGACACACACTTACAAGATCATAGCAATGCCTTAGTCCAGGATCTTGGTTGGCCAAGCTATTACATCTAGAAGAAACATCGTCCTTGTAGTTTTTGCCAGCTGCATAACATGTAACAGCGACCTGTTAGTATATTTGAAGTACACTGGGCAGATGATGCTGGACGGGTTTAAAGGTGACTAGTACCAAGGCCGTGGCGGGTGTCGGTGTCAAAACCGGCGGATCTCGGGTAGGGGGTCCCGAACTGTGCATCTAAGGTCGATGGTAACAGGAGACAGGGGACATGATGTTTACCCAGGTTCGGGCCCTCTCTATGGAGGTAATACCCTACTTCCTGCTTGATTGATCTTGAGGAATATGAGTATTACAAGAGTTGATCTACCACAAGATCGTAATGGCTAAACCCTAAAAGCCTACAATGTATGACTATGGTAATGAATATCTCTCCCCTCCGGACTAAGTCTTCCGGTTTATATAGACACCGGGAGGATCTAGGGTTACACAGGCTCGGTTACAAAGAAAGGAATCTACATATTTGGTCGCCAAGCTTGCCTTCCACGCCAAGGAGAGTCCCATCCGGACACGGGTGCGGTCTTCGGCCTTCGTGTTCTTCACAGCCCATCAGTCCGGCCCATGGCTAACAGGCCATACGCCCGATGACCCCTTAGTCCAGGACTCCCTCAGTAGCCCCTGAACCTGGCTTCAATGACACGGTATCCGGTGAGTAGATCTGTCTTTGGCATTGCAAGGCAGGTTCTTCCTTCCGAACTACAAGATAGTATTCGGACATATTGAACGTGTCCGGACCTGTAACATAAGTTTTGTATACTTCCACAGAGGGCACAATAATTTATAAACCCAATCCACCAACAACTGTTCATAGCACGACGCTAAATCACTGTTGGGACATTATTTTAAACTCGTTGTTAGCCCCAGGTTTCGAGGTGCGGCTTTATTGGCACGTCTTACCAAGCCGAGATCGTGTCCCCCTTAAGGGATTCTTATCAACATAGACGTGGGTAACCCAACCGTCTCTGTGGTACAACTCCTTGGAAATAGGCAAGCTTTAAGGCCCAGGAGTAGGCATTTAGAAACTCATGGCCTTTATAAAGGGGTGCACACCGGTCTCTTTCTCTTCCACGTTTGCTTCTTCCTCAGCCCTTGCTATCTCGAGTTCTAAAACCCAAGTTTCGACCACCACAAGCCTTAGTCATGTCCGGATCTAGCCTTCCCGTTCGGTGGGTGGTTTCCTCTGTTACAGAGGAGGACATTGTGAAGCTTAGGGCGGCGAGATATCTGACTGCAGAAATTCTCCACCGGCTCCCTGCTGAAGGGCAGGTTATCCCTACCCCCAGATCCAGCGAGAGGGTCGTGTTCATCTCCCACTTCCTCCGAGGGTTAGACTTTGCCCTTAATCCCTTTGTTTGAGGGCTCATGTTCTACTATGGGCTGGATTTTCATGATCTGGCCCCGAACTCTGTTCTGCTCATCTCGGTGTTTATCGTCACGTGCGAGGCCTTCCTTCGAATCCTTCCACACTTCGGCTTGTGGCTTAAGACCTTCCACGTGAAGTCGCAGACGATAGGGGGGAAGCAGGCGGAGTGTGGTGGCGCCACCGTGAGCAAGCTTAATACCACTCTTTGGCTAAAAGGTTCCTTCACCGAGTCCTCTGACTTATGGAAACGGGAGTGGTTCTACATCACCGAGCCCCGTGGCTCCAAGTGGGCGGCTGCGCCTACGTTTCGACCCAGCCCTCCGATCCAGCTCGCATCATGGATTAATAAGGGGTTGGACTGGGGATCAATTGATGAGGTATAGACTCTTCAGAGCCGCATCAGGAGCCTCCTCAAGAGGGACATTGATCTTATCAATGTTATTCAAGTAATGCTGGTCCGTCGAACCTTGCCGTGCTAGAGGCGACCTCTCCGCCTGTGGGAGTTTAATCCCGAAGGGCCGCGGACACTTCAACACTTCTTCGGCACTACGCACAAAGGGATGTGGAAATTATTTTTCGGGAAACGAAAGCAGTGGCCGGATACTACCGAAGACATCGGCCTCGACTATAACCATCCGGACACCACGGTAAGTACCCATTCGCCGAACACCTCATAATCAAGTATCCTGTAGTAAGACACTGAGCAAACCATCTCTTTCCAGGGCTGGATAAAGAAGGCAGAACGGATTAGGTGTCCGGCCCCTCTTCCAGAAGACTAAGCGGACCCCGTGCTAACGAGGATGCTGGCACCGGCACCGTATCAGGCGCCGGCGGAGGAGGGCAAGGTGGAGAGTGGGAAGACCAGGGATGGCCTTCGTTCCGGAGGTAAATTAGACACCAAGTCCGGGGAAATCAACATTTCTTCGCCCGAAGACAAAGGCGAAGGAGAAGCAAGCATCTATTCTCCATACAGGAAGGAAAGGGCCGCCTCCGAAGGTTGGGAGGAACCGACTCCCAAGCGGGGCAAGATGCCATCGTCGGGCGGCTCGGGATTGGAAGGCGACGCCGTTGAAAAGCTCCGTCGTGAGGATAGGCCTTTGACCAAATCGTAAGTAAATCTGGGGTGCTTTAATCACATCTCTTTCCTTTCCTGTTATCGAGGTGACACGTAATATTCACATGTATCTTAACAGTTCGGCGAGAGTGTTCCTGAGCGATCCTCTTATTCGGGAGATCTTCTCCCAGAGATGATGGAAAGAGAGACGCCCCCATCCTCCTCGCCCAATAAGGCGGACGACTCCGAAGTGTCGTCTCGGAGGGTCTTTCTTGATCAACAAGCGGCGCGAGGGATGAAGGAGGCAGTACCCGAAGGTGAGCCTCCGATCATCCGGGATTCGGGGGCCAACAATGAAGGCCCCGGACTATCTGGTTTTCAACCAGCGGTGATTCTGGAGACGAGTGAACAGGTTCCTTCAAAGGATGGTCGTGCTCCTACAGCGGCTTCCAGAGACTCAGCGGCGCCGGATATGTTGAGGGATATGCTGCGAAAAGCATCTGTCTCGGAGGAACAGGGTACCTTGATGGGTACGATGGTTGAGAGGATTCTGTCCGTGAAGAGCAGATTGAATGAAGCCTTCATGAGCCTGCTAAGAGGCTTCGAGGTTTGTGATGTAATATTTTCAACTATATTTCATTTGCAACATGCACCAGTGTATAGGTAGTAGCCCCTGAGACTCGGGTTGGCTTCCCATGGCAGGCGAACAGAGGATCAAAAAGAAATGCTCAAGGAATAATCTGGTTAATTGGAGCACAGGTTGTTTCTCCCCCGACGACTGCCCGGACTACGGATATTGCCGAGCTGCAGCGGAAGATTGATGTGGCAGGGGATGACATTGCGTTAATCAATACGCGTCTTGACGAGTCGCAAGTATGTATTCGGAGCAGTCCTTACACATACGTGTTTGTAATATAAGTGTGACGCTAAAAGTTGCATGCTGGGATACGCATGCCTGCAGATGGTGCCGCCGCCGTTGATATTCTTCGGGCGGAGCTGGCCCGGGCCAATGAGCAGGCCCTGTTTAGTAATGCGGCTGCCGAAAAGGCATCGGCCGAGTTAAAGGCCGAACAAGCTGCTCGGCACCAAGGCGAGGAGAAAATATCCACGATGGCGCTCGAACTAAAAAATGCTACTAGCCGCTGTGAATTCCTTGAGAAGGAGAATAAAGCCAAAACGGCTGATCTTGACAAGGCCTTGTGAGAGGCAAAAGAAGTGTGGTCCGAATCTAGAGCGGCCCGTGAGGAGATCCGGCAAGCTGGGGAGATTGCGGCGACTAAGTTCCGCGACCTGAATTATGCTCAGCTTAACCAAGTGTGGAGCTTTCCAGGCGTGTTTTTGGACCTGCCAAAGAGTTCTTCCGATGTGGCGCAGTTTTACCAAGTGCAAGAGGGATATGCAACGGAGAAGCTTTTCTGGTCACAGTTTGGTGCATCAAAATGCCCTCTGCTGCTGAATGAACAGATGTCCCAATAGGCCGAGCTTCACAGGATATCCGGTGCTTCCATGAAGAACGTCATACTCCGGCTGTGGCCGACTTAGCCTATTCTGAATAGCTACTTCGGCTTGGTGTAGCGGCTTGCTGATGCGGTGCCACATATCGACGCCGTGAAGCGGTCGGCATGCATTGAAGGTGCACGGATGGCCTTTGCCCGAGTCAAGACATACTGGGGGAAGATGAAGGCAGTCGATGGCAGCGAAGGGTCCACCCAAGGGCAAGGACCATCATGCACCAGAGCATTATTTTGAGGATGTCTTAGAGGCTACCCGCTTGATAGAGGGTCAATGCTCAAAA
The DNA here is from genome assembly GCA_021605205.1 of Aegilops longissima. Taxonomy (NCBI): domain Eukaryota; kingdom Viridiplantae; phylum Streptophyta; class Magnoliopsida; order Poales; family Poaceae; genus Aegilops; species Aegilops longissima. Next base: position 435,004,729 of record CM038680.1, read on the forward strand.
GGCACAATATTCGAGTGAACTCTGTACGAATTGTAAAAGACATTTTTTATAATCAGTCCATATTTTAGTTTTTCCTAAAGGATTTTGTTCCTCCTGTGCGGCCGTTTGTATATGATCTGAAAGTTTTCCAGTCATCGGCTTCAGCCCCCTCGTAGGAAATACGGGGTGTTCGGAAAAGCATCTGATCACTCTTGACCAACGTCTTGGTCCGTGAAGGAGGTGTCAATGCGGTGAACCAGGCAACCGGACTATAGGGCATTAACACTTTCACTTAGCCATAGGAGTTTTATGGTGGGTCTATGATATAGCCCCTGGTATGTACGCGGCTTATTCCCATACGATGCATTTACATTTTTTACCTGAAAGAGGTCCTTCGTGTGACACGGAGGGAATTGCAAAAGATTCCAATAAGTCATCAAGTGGTTGACCACCTCTCGCCGCATCATGACAGTTAGTTTTCGGCTTTCTCTACTGAGGTGCTTAACCAGGTTAACCGGAAGCACAATCGCAGTAGTTCTCCCTTTACTACCCTAGCCGATAGAGCGGAACGTAGGGTAGCAAGCACAGGAGCCGGGCAACCCAACTATTGACCCAAGACATGATTCGGAGCTGATGCGTATAAGGCCAAACTCGCGACGCCGAAGTACGCTATAGAGCTGTTCGGACTTGTCGTCAACTTGTTTGTTCCCATACCGTGCCCCTGGCAAGTTATGCCGAGGTGTATGTTTGAAACAACCGTAGGGGCAAAACTCGGTTCATTAGAAAAGAGTGGATTATTTTTACTGGGATCTGAGTGATGTGCCAATCGTTTATATAGATAACAAAGCCGCACCCTGGCTATTTTACATGCCAAGGGTGGAAGGCTGAGGATAAAGGTACTTTACAGGCTCGAAATACTGAGTGCGGTCTACAAAAATTTATTTTGGACCTCCTGTCGCACGTCTGCATCGCGTTTCCTCGGTTAGGGTATTCCTTGACGGAAATGACTTTTGGATGAGTGCATGAATTCGAAGTCCGATAGAGTCAGTAGGTGACTAGCCTTTGAGCCATCTGTAGAGAGGGTAGTAAAAAAAGAAAACAGTTAGAGAAACAAGAGAGTTTATGGGAGTGCTTGTAGGCCCATCCTTATTGTGCTTCCGCCGATGCCCAGGGTATTTTAAGTGCATAATTATGTATGCGTTCTACTGACTTCGCAGACATATTAGGCGAGCGGTGGAAGCTGAATTGCTAGTCCAGTATGGACATTGACCGGTCACGTTGAACGGAGACCGGCGGCGTCATGGCCAATGAGGTATGCGGTGAGATGAGGTCGCTTTGTAGTTTGGTTGAGGTATCCGTAGTATGATCTTCTGTATGGGGGGAGTTTTCCGTGCATTCACCTCTTGGGGTGTATGTGACATATACCGTGTTTACTATTTTTACTTCGGGGGGAAACTGCTTCTGTCCCCCGGTGTTCGGTTGGTGAGTCTCTTCGCCGTCGCTATCGCCGGGCGGGCTCTTCCCCTTGTGTTCGGCATCTAACTTGCCGGCCTGTTTGAAAACCCAACAGCTTCTGTTGGTGTGATTATTTGGTTTATTCGGGTGGCCATGAATCTGGCAGGGCCAGTCTAATATCCTATCTAAATTGGATGGTTCGTCCCTATTTGCCGTGAATGGATTTTTTCGTTGGCCGGGTCTGGAGCCGCTGAATCCAGCGTTGACCGATGTGTCATGTGTTCCCTCATTGTTATTGGGGTGTTTGCTTTTATTGCGTCGTGGCTTCCCATTGCCATTCCAGACTTCGGAAGTGCCCGGGTCGCTGGTGCTATTGCTTCTACGAGCGAGCCAGCTGTCTTCTCCCGCGCAAAAGCGGGTCATCATAGCCGTAAGGGCTGACATGGATTTTGGTCTTTCCTGACCGAGGTGGCGGGCGAGCCACTCATCCCGGACGTTGTGTTTGAAGGCCGCGAGGGCTTCTGCGTCCGGGCAGTCTACAATTTGGTTCTTTTTAACTGAGAACCTAGTCCAGAGCTTCCTGGCGGACTCCCGGGGCTGCTGGACAATCTGACTTAAATCATCGGCATCCGGTGGCCGGACATATGTACCTTGGAAGTTGCCGCGGAAGGCGTCTTCCAAATCCTCCCAGCTGCCAATCGAGTTTTCAGGCAGACTGTTTAACCAGTGCCGAGCTGGTCCTTTGAGTTTTAACGGGAGGTATTTGACGGCATGAAGGTCGTCTCCGCAGGCCATATGGATATGGAGAAGGAAATCCTCAATACACACCGCGGGATCGGTTGTTCCATCGTATGATTCATTATTTACGGGTTTATACCCTTCTAGGAATTCATGATCCATCACCTCATCAATGAAGCAAAGGGGGTGTGCGGCACCTCTATGTCGGGCCACGATGTGATGTATCTCTGATGGAGTTCGTCTGCGGTTTTCAGCCCGGGCGTGACTAGGTTCGTTACGTCCGAATAGGTGGTCGTCGTCGCGTGTTGAGGTGCGTCTTTGCGATCCGTAGATCGATCTGGTATATCATGTTCTACTGTCCAGGTCCTGCCGAGGGTCATATGTATGACCCCAAGCTATCTTGTCTCTGTTTTTACGTTGTGGTGGGGCGAGCTGCTGTTCGGCCTGAGTTGCCGATTTATTCCGACCACATGGTGGTCGGTCCGCCGCACTATCCCGACCACGTTGTGGTTGGTCGACCGTATTGTGCAAGGGAGATATGGACTCTGGCGCCTCCTCGTTGAACTGAGGTAGCCATCTGTGCTTCGGGTAACTCCTGGCTGGGAGCTTGAGTCTGTATTCTTCGGTTGCGAGGACATCAGTCCATCTGTCGTTAAGCAGATCTTGGTCAGCTTGAAGCTGCTGCTCTTTCTTCTTCAGGCTCCTTGCAGTGGCTATTAGCCTACGCTTGAAGCGCTCCTGCTCTAGAGGTTCCTTGGGCACGATGAAATCCTAGTCGCCGAGGCTTACCTCATCCTATGATAGCGGGAGGTAATTATCGTCTTCTGAGTCGTCATTTATGGCCTGTTCACTAGGGCTAATTTGCCCATTCTCCTGTTCAGAGGTTACCTCAACGGGGTCTTCATTGTTTTCGGCATCGTCCATAGTATTATTTTCTCTGGTGCTAGTATTGTTGTCTTTTGAACGACGTGACTTAGAGCGACGCCGAGGACGCAGGAGTTTGTGCTGTGTCTCAGGAGGTTTATTCTCAACTGGGTTTTCTTTGTCATCGTCGTTGGTTGCTTTGGGTGTATCCACCATGTACACATCATACAAAGAAGTGGTCGTCCATCGTCCAGTGAATGGCGGTTTTTGCCCCTGCTCCTCGTCGACATCGTCGTCCATACTGTCGATGTCTTCGGAGCCATAATCAAGCATGTCGGTTAAGTCCTCGACAGTGGCTATGAAGTGGGTGGCGGGTGGGAAGCAAAATTCTCCATCATCAGCCCCTAGTTCGGATCGAACATAGTTCGGCTGTGAGTCCCCCGCCAAGGACAGGTTCTTTAATGAGTTTAGCACATCGCCCAAAGGCGAGTGCTCGAAGATATCTGCGGCACTGAATTTGAAGATCGATAAATGATCGAGTACGGCACCGCGTGCTCACATGGTTCGGAACTTATAACCGGAGACAAGTCCGGAGTTCCGGTGGAACACGTATCGTGTGAGATTAAGTCTATGTGCGGCTCCAACATCGCGGAATCTGTGGCCTCCATGGTGGGGTTGAGCTTCCCGCCCTTGGATGGCGCAGTATGCTCCGGATCTAAGGCCAGAGCAGTTACAGGAGCAATCTCATGGATGCGGTCCGATGACAGATTTAAGTCATGTTCATCGAGGTGACCAGGAGCGGCTGCCGCGGTCTCGAATCCGGTGAAGATCAAATCACCACGGATGTCCGTGACGTAGTTCAAGCTCCCAAATCTGACCTGATGGCCAGGGGCATAGCTATCGATCAGCTCCAGATGGCCAGACGAGTTGGCCCGCAGTGCGAAGCCGCTGAACACGAAGATCTATTCAGGGAGGAAAGTTTCTCCTTGGACAACGTCATTATTGACAATTGAAGGGGCCATCAAACCTTTTAAGGACTACACAGTGGAACTCTCAATTAAAGCACCAATGTCGGTGTCAAAACCGGCGGATCTCGGGTAGGGGGTCCCGAACTGTGCGTCTAAGGTCGATGGTAACAGGAAACAGGGGACACGATGTTTACCCAGGTTCGGGCCCTCTCTATGGAGGTAATACCCTACTTCCTACTTGATTGATCTTGATGAATATGAGTATTACAAGAGTTGATCTACCACGAGATCGTAATGGCTAAACCCTAAAAGCCTAGCCTGTATGATGGTAATGAATATCTCTCTCCTCCGAACTAAGTCCTCCGATTTATATAGACACCGGGAGGATCTAGTGTTACAAAGGGTCGGTTACAAATAAAGGAATCTACATATTTGGTCGCCAAGGAGAGTCCCATCCGGACACGGGTACAGTCTTCGGCCTTCGTGTTCTTCACAGCCCATCAGTCCGGCCCATGGCTAACAGGCAGGACGCCCGAGGACCCCTTAGTCCAGGACTCCCTCAGCGGGTGCTTGGCATCTTGCCAGACAGTGAGAATCAGGTTAGAAACTTCAAGGGTGATGATGCTGCACTAGCTGTTAGGGTCCGTGAGGGAGTTCCGGACTAGGGGGTGTCCGGATAGCCGAACTATCATCATCGGCCGGACTCCAACACTATGAAGATACAAGATTGAAGACTTCGTCCTGTGTCCGGATGGGACTTTCCTTGGCGTGGAAGGCAAGCTTGGCGATACGGATATGTAGATCTCCTACCATTGTAACCGACTCTGTGTAACCCTAACCCTATTCGGTGTCTATATAAACTGGAGGGTTTTAGTCCATAGGACGAACAACAATCATACCATAGGCTAGCTTCTAGGGTTTAGCCTCTTTGATCTCGTGGTAGATCCACTCTTGTAACACACATCATCAATATTAATCTAGCAGGACGTAGGGTTTTACCTCCATCAAGAGAGCCCGAACCTGGGTAAAACATCATGTCCCTTGTTTCCTGTTACCATCCGCCTAGACGCATAGTTCGTGACCCCCTACCCGAGATCCGCCGGTTTTGACACCGACATTGGTGCTTTCATTGAGAGTTCCTCTGTGTCGTCACCGATAGGCCTGATGGCTCCTTCGATCATCAACAACGACGCGGTCCAGGGTGAGACTTTTCTCCCCGGACAGATCTTTGTGTTCGGCGGCTTTCCACTGCGGGCCAATTCGCTTGGCCATCTAGAGCAGATCGAAAGCTATGCCCCTGGCCGTCAGGTCAGATTTGGAAGTTTAAACTATACGGCCGATATCCGCGGAGACTTGATCTTCAACGGATTCGAGCCGCAGCCAAGCGTGCCGCATTGTCTCGATGGGCATGACCTAGCTCTGCAGCCAAACAGTGCCCTGGAGGCCGCACCAGTATCCGCTCTGACCTTTAATCCGGAGCCGGATTCCCCGACCGAGGACGGGTGGTTGGACAGCGCCTCGGGGGCTACAATCTCAACGGCGATCGAGCCGAACTCCATCCCTGTCCTTTGCGAAGACTCCGACTCCAGGGTGCCGGACTCCTATCCGGACTCCGAACCCTCCGCGCCCTTGCCGATCTAATCCGATTGGGCGCCCGTTATGGAGTTCACGGCCGCGGACATCTTTCAGCACTCGCCTTTTGGCGACATCCTGAATTCACTAAAGTCTCTCTCTTTATCCGGAGAGCCCTGGCCGGACTACGGTCAGGAAGATTGGGATGCGGACGACGAAGAAATTCAACGCCCACCCACCACCCACTTGGTAGCCGCTGTCAACGATCTAACCGACATGCTAGACTACGACTCCGAAGACATCGACGGTATGGACGACGATGCCGAAGACGACCAAGACCCAGCGCCTACAGGGCACTGGAAGGCCACCTCGTCATACGACATATACATGGTGGACATCCCAAAAGATGGGAACGGCGATGGAACAACGGAGGATGACCGCTCTAAGAAGCAACCTAAGCGCCGGCGTCAGCGGCGCCGCTCTAAATCCCGCCACAGCAAGAATGAAGACTCCGGCACCGGAGACAACAATACACCGGACAATGCCGAAGACAATCCACTCCAGCAAGATCCAGCGCAGGAAGATGGAGACGCCAGCCCTCACGAGAGAGCGGCAGAGAGCCCGATTAGAGGAGGAGGCTTACGAACCCGCATCACCAGAAGACAATACGGCTGACCGACCACCCCGTGGTCGCGACAGAGAGGCCTCTAGGCCCTTCACTAGAACCGTACCCCGGCATCGCTCAAAAAGCACACGGTCAAGGGGAATGCTCCGGACTGCGAGATATATTGGAGGACAAGGCAAGACAATCAAGATCGATCTATGGATCGCGTGGGCGCCCACAGTGCGTGATTTATAACCGTCACGGACACAAGAAGTCCGGACTGACCGAACAAAACAGACCAAGCTCTTTTGAGCTCCGTCATGATATCGCCCAGTACAGAGGCGCCGCACACCCACTATGCTTCATAGACGAAGTAATGGATCATCAAATCCCCGAAGGGTTTAAACCCGTCAATATTGAATCCTATGATGGCACAACAGACCCCGCAGTTTGGATCGAAGACTATCTCCTTCACATCCACATGGCCCGCGTTGACGATCTTCACGCCATCAAATACCTCCCCCTCAAGCTTAAAGGACCAGCCTGGCATTGGCTCAACAGCTTGCCAGCAGAGTCAATTGGGAGCTGGGAGGACCTGGAAACTGCATTCCTTGATAACTTCCAGGGCACTTATGTGCGACCACCAGACGCTGATGACCTAAGCCACATAATTCAGCAGCCAGACGAATCGGCCAGACAATTCTGGACACGGTTCTTAACCAAGAAAACCAAATCGCCGACCGTCCGGATGCGGAGGCCCTCATGCCTTCAAGCATAACATCCATGACGAGTGGCTTGCCCGCACCTAGGACAGGAAAAGCCGAAATCCATGGCAGCCCTCACATCACTCATGACCCGCTTTTGCGGGTGAGGACAGCTAGCTAGCACGCAGCAACAACCTCGGCAAAAATTCGGCAGTCCGGACTTCAAGGACCGAAATGGCAGGCAGCGTCGAAACAAAAACAAACGCCGATTAACGGTGACAATATTTAGGATACGGCAGTCAATGCCGGATTCAAAGGCTCTAAACCCGTCAGCGGAAAAGCCATTCAAACGAACTACTCGGGTCCGCCCAATTTGGACCGAATACTCGACCGCTTGTACCGGATACGGCACCCCGAAAAGCCAGCTAACCACACCAACAGGGACTGTTGGGTATTCAAGCAGGCAGGCAAGTTAATTGCCGAAAACAATGACAAGGGGTTGCATAGCGATGACGAGGACGAGACCCAACCGCCGAACAATAGAGGACAGAAGGGTTTCCCCCCACAGGTGCGGACGGTGAACATGATATACGCAACGCACATACCCAAAAGGGAGCGGAAGCGTGCACTCAGGGATGTCTACGCGATGGAGCCAGTTGCCCCGAAGTTCAATCCATGGTCCTCCCGCCCGATCACTTTTGACCGAAGGGACCACCCCACCAGCATCCGCCACGGCGGATTCGCGCCAGACCGGTCTTAGACCCAATCGTCGATGGATTTCACCTAACCGAGTCCCGATGGATTTGGCGGCGGCAACTGAACCTGCTTTACCGAGGATACAAGTCATAAAATGGGCATAGACCCTCAAGGATTAAACCTACCAAAGCGACCTTTAAAGGCGTCATACCAGGTGTAGAAGCCAATTATGCAGCTCAATTACATGGAAGTGGTCTTGGATCCCGGATAACTTCCGGCGAGGAGTTAATCTCCGACATAGTCCCGTTCGTGAAGCGGCTATCATGCCTTGCTAGGACGTGCAGCGTTGCAAAGTTCAACGCGTGCCGCACTACGCATACCTCAAGCTCAAGATGCCAGGCCCTCGAGGAGTCATTACGGTCAACGGAAACACCGAACGTTCTCTCCGCATGGAGGAACATCTGCTGACTCTCGGCGAAGTGCAATGCAGCCTCTTAAGGCAATTCTCGAGTCCGGCCGTTAAGCGGCTGGACACAGCTAAGCGCGCCCGTAGTAACTTACAACAAGACCACCTGGCATGTTCAGAGCACGCGTAGCAGTGCGGCCCCAACCCTCAGCCCCTGCGAAACGTCAAAGCAGGTCCTTCGCGTACACCATTACGCTCTGAAGATACCATGGGCATGGGGAGAGGGGCACGACCACGATAAACCCAGACTGCGGCTCAACCACACCAGGGGCTCTCACGTGTGTCGTTCCTTTTTCTTTTCTTTTTTTTACCTTTTACTTTTTACCCACAGGACTCCGTTTGTTAGAAGCCCTGTCCGGCAGCAGACCTGCCGAACTCACGATGCAACAGCCAGGGAAGGATAAAGGCTACAACGAATATACAGGTGGTCTCCATTACGAGCATTTTCATACACCAATCTGCAGCCTACCCCTGGAGGGGGACATGTTTAACAGTCTCCTACCTTGCTTATCGCACTATTTTGTATCGTTCTGCATTCGTAGCAGCACTTATTGAATAAAACAATGCAGCGCCTTTTTTGCTTATAATTGCATTTCTTTTTCATACATATGTTCATTCACGACATGTTGCACCCGTACACTTTGGTACGGCTAATATACACCAGGGGCTTGTGTTTCCCGCGATTGGTGTGATGAGTCCGAACACTTTCACAAGTGCGGCACCCCGAACTTATAGCACTATATGCATCGGCTCCGAATCATGTCTTGGGTCAATAGTTGGGTTTTCCCGGCTCCCGTGTTTTGGTACCTTACGTTCCGTTATATCGGCTAAGGTAGCACCGGGAGAACCACTGCGATTCCGGCCCAGTTCGGCTGGGTTAACGCCTCAGTGGAGAAAGCTAAAACTGACCGTCATGATGAGGCGAGAGACCGGTCGCTGTTCGAGAGGTTTTTTGCGAGTCCTTAAAGACTTATGCCGCTTAGGCGAGGAGCCGGATACTGTCCGCCAAAGGCGTGTATAGCGCCCCAAATTCGACCTTCGAAGATTAGGGGCTTCACGAAATTTAAAATTATAGAATTCTATGGCTAAGTGAGAGTGTTCAAGCATTATAAGTCTGGTTTCCTTGTTCGCTGTGTTGGCGCCTCCTAGATGGACCCAAAATGGGAACAAGAGCGCTCAAGTTTATCCCGAACACCCCAAAGACTCGTGGCATGGGGGCTGAAGCCGACGACTTGCCATCTCTCAGATTTGATAAACAATCGCACTGAAGGTAATATTTTAAATTAACAAGCGTTGCTTAGCGCTTATGAACTAAGTTTTCAGCGCACAGGATAACAAAATGCGAGTCTACTCAAATATTACATCTTTGGAGCACTCACCCGCAATAGTACGGGCGCCCTTCAAAGACACTCTTATAATACATCTCGGGCGTGCGATGCTCCTTGCCCTCTGGTGGCGGGTCCGTCACAAGCTTCTGGGCATCCATCTTGCCCCAGTGCACCTTTGCGCGGGCAAGGGCCCGACGGGCACCCTCAAAACAAGCGGAATGCTTGATCACTTCAACCCACGGGCACACATCCATCAGCCGCCGCAGGGGTCGAAGTAGCTCCCAGGCATGGCCTCCTTAGGCCACGGCCGAACTATGAGGCCCTTCATGGCCTGTTCGGCCGCCTTTAGGAGCTCGACCAGCTGCTTCAGCTGGTCGCTAAGGGCACCGGATGTCCGTCCTCGACATCTTGAGACCGAAGACCTTCTCCGTCGAGCTCCCTCCTCGGCCCGGTAGAATGCGGTAGCATCGGACACGCTGCGAGGAAGATCTGCGAACGCCCCTGGAGAGCTCCGAATTCGGGTAAGCAACAGGTAATTAACACTCACATGCTTACTCTGAATGAAAAATGCCTTACCCGCTGCTATTTTCTTCACCGCCTCAATCTCCTGGAGGGCCTTATAGGCTTCGGCCTTAGCGGCTTTGGCACTCTCAAGAGCCGTTGCAAGCTCGGGCTCTCGAGTCTTCGAGTCACGCTCCAAGCTCTCATGTTTTTTCACGAGATCCTGGAGCTCTTGTTGTACCTCCACCATCCGCACCTCCTGCTTCTCTCGCAAAGGCGCCTCGGGTCAGATTATGCGTTCGGCCATGACCACCGCCTTCTTTGTGGTTGCCACCTCGTTAGTGGCCCCTACAACACCCACATTATCCTTGTCATTTTTCTTGCAACCAAATCCTTTTACTGTAAGGTACAATTTTATAAGGTATTACTCACCTTCTTTTTCCTCGCTGCTTCTTGGCATGGCGAGCCTCGTTCTCGGACCGCCGAGATTTTCCTTCAAAGTATTGACCTCCAGATGAGCGGTCTTGGCGGCGGTCAAAGACACACTGCAATCCCATATTGACATATCCTTTATATGACTCCTGCGTTTATCTTTCTAAAGATCCTAAGTCCGACTTTTCTTTTGAACACCGAACCGAGCATCAGGGGCTACCGTCTATGCGGTACCATTTTACATATATTGAAATTTCTTACCTCAAAGCTCGTTAGAAGGCTACAGAAGCAGTCAGCCCGCTCTTGGCGAGCTGAACCTTGAATCACCGCACTCATAACAGCGCGGTGTTCCTCTTCGATGGAGGCGCTGTTGGCGCCTCCAAGAATTATCCGCACCTCGGTTGGGACGGAGGCAGCCGGCGCTCGGTCTTGCCCTTCTTACGAAGGGGTCGCTCGCCAGACTCCGGAGCCACTGTGGCCTCCGGGGCTGAGTCCGGTGCACAGTCCGGGAGGGTGTCCTGTGACCCCTCCGGGGCCTCCTCCTCCTGGTGGGTCCTTTTCTGGGATCCCACCTCGGCGTCATCCGCGGCACGGGGGGTGGAGGCAGTCGGAAGGGAATCCATATCCGACGCACCCAAGGACCCGCTCGATGAAACGGGAAGATCATCCTTGGGCGGACTGCGGGGTTGTATGCGGCATTAGAAAGACATTATGTGGCGAAAATAAAAACCTTGAAGTTATTCGGGAGTCCGGATACTTACGATCTCGCCAGGGGCTTGGCCCTTGGAGGCCAGTCGTCGTCACTGGCGTTGGCGGAGCAGTCCGGAGGAGGAGCTTTTCCCTTCTTGGACCCTTGGCCTCCCTTGTTGGGGAGGCCTTCCTTTCTTCCCTCCTTCACTGGGAGAGGTTTTTCTTCTCCTCCTCACCTTGGTGGGAGGAGTCGGCCTCGGATTCATCATCCGATAGCACCTGAAAACGGGAACTCTTCCGAGTCCCCGTGGCCGTCTTCTTGGCCTTCTTCTCCGGCACCACGTGGGGTGCCGGAGCCAGCAACCTCGTTAGGCGGGCGTCTGCTGGGTCCTCTGGCAATGGGGCCGGACAGGTAATCCGTTCGACCTTCGCCAGCCAATCCTGTCAAAGGTAAAGGGAGTTTAGATCCCGCATAGAGCCAAACGATGGAAAACAAGTGGAGAAATCACTTACCTCGTCAGCTGGATGCTGCGAGCAGAATCCGCGATCTTCGGTAGCGGATACGGGAGCTTCGGCGCCCTTGAACAGCACCTTCCGGACATCTTCGTGACGTAATATCAAGAGCCCTCCGACCGGTGCTGCCGGATCAAACTCCCACATATTAAAGCCCGTCGGCTGGCACGGAGAATCCGGCGGATGAGCATGACTGGATTACGTTGACAAGCTTGAGCTTCTTGTCCACCAGCTTACGGATACTGGCTTGGAGTCCGGTCAGCTCCTCGAATCCCCAAATCCGCCACTCTCTTTCCGGAGGTGAGCCGTGGGGATGCTGAGATCTGAACTCGGGGCCGCTGCCCAATCAGGGTCACGCGGCTCGGTGATGTAGAACCACCCCGATTGCCACCCCTTGATGGTTTCCACGAAAGTGCCCTCCAGCCACGTAACGTGGGACATCCTGCCCACCATGGCGCCTCCGCACTCCGCTTGGCTGCCCTTCACAACCTTCGGCTTGACACTAAAGGTTTTGAGCCACAAGCCGAAGTGGGGCTGGATGCAGAGGAATGCCTCGCATAGGACGATAAACGCCGAGATGTTGAGGATGAAATTCGGGGCCAGATCATGGAAATCTAGGCCGTAGTAGAACCTGAGCCCCGGACAAAGGGATGAAGCGGGAAGCCCAGTCCGCGGAGGAAATGGGGAAGAAATACTACCCTCTCATGGGGCCTGGGGTTGGGAATGAGCTCTCCCTCGTCGGGGAGCCGATGCGCGATGTTGCTGGACAAATATCCGGCGTCGCGCAGCTTCTGGATCTGCCCCTCCGTGACGGAGGAGGCCATCCACTTGCCTCCCGCTCCGGACATAGTTGGAGAAGGTTTAGGTGAGAAGTGCGGACTTGGGCGCTGGAGCTCGAGTTCGCGGAGATGGATAAGCCAAGGTGGAAGAAGGCGCAGGTAAAAGGGTTGGATCCTTATCCCCTTATATGGGCGGACAAAAACATGTGTCCCCACCGGCCTGGTAAAACTCGCTTATCTCCCAAGCGCCGCAATCAATGGCGCGGTTGGGTTACCCACGTCCGTATTGATAGGAATCCCGGAATAAGGGGAACATGATCTCTGCTTCGACAAGACGTGCCAAGGAAACCGCTTCGCTGAACGCGCTGAGGTGGAACAATAAAAACAATTTGAATAAAGGCTTGGTAGTGGTGCAACGTCACGCCACAAAATACGTCAGCAGATTGATCTTGTGTAATATTATTCTCTCTACGGTGGTATGTGGAATTTAATTTTGCAGAGCCGGACACTATCCTGGTGTTCACAATCTTCTATAAATTATTCGGAGGAAGAACCCGCCTTGCAATGGCGAAGACAATATCTTGCTACCGGACTCGTCGTCATTGAAGCCTGGTTCAGGGCTCTCGAGGAGTTCGGACTAGGGGTGTCCGGATAGCCAAACTATCATCATCGGCCGGACTCCAAGACTATGAAGATACAAGATTGAAGACTTCGTCCCGTGTCCGGATGGGACTTTCCTTGGCGTGGAAGGCAAGCTTGGCGATACGGATATGTAGATCTCCTACCATTGTAACCGACTCTGTGTAACCCTAACCCTATCCGGTGTCTATATAAACCGAAGGGTTTTAGTCCGTAGGACGAACAACAATCATACCATAGGCTAGCTTCTAGGGTTTAGCCTCTTTGATCTCGTGGTAGATCCACTCTTGTAACACACATCGTCAATATTAATCTAGCAGGACGTACGGTTTTACATCCATCAAGAGGGCCCGAACCTGGGTAAAACATCGTGTCCCTTGTTTCCTGTTACCATCCGCCTAGACGCAGAGTTCGGGACCCCCTACCCGAGATCCGCCGGTTTTGACACCGACAGTCCGGTAAGGAGATCTAGAACCGTCGAGTAGGGTGTTTGTGGAGCGGCTCCAACAGGGTGGACTACGGTGTGGGCGAAGCGGATTTGAGGTCGTGGACAAGGGCATCGGTGAAGCTGCTCCGGTGGTTGGGTTCAGGATTGTGTCGACGATGTGGATCTGCCACCGTGGACGGGGCGTCAGAAGCTGCTCCGGTAGGTTGGACGAGGGTGTGACAAAGCGGATCTGAGGCCGTGGATTTGTGAGTTGGCAAAGCGGCCCCGATAGGGTTGAGAATGGTATAGGCGAAGCTACTCCGGTAGGGTTGACGATGGTGTCGGTGAAGCGGCTCTGGTAGGGTTGAGGAAGGTGTCGGCGAAGAGGACCAGAGGCCGTCGACGGGGGCGTCGGTGGGGCGGCTCCATAGGGGGTGTGGATGAAGCGTCTCTGGTGGGAAGTACGAAGGAGCCGCTGCAGATGCGTTGTGGTTGACGAGAGTACTGGCGAAGCAGATCCGGCATCGTGGACAAGGCCGGCACTGAATGGGTTGTGGTACAATGGTGGATGAAGAACCTACTTGTTTCTAGGGGAGGTGGGAGGGGTAGATGCGGCCGCAGAAGCAGATCCAGCGAGGTGGATGCCGCTGCTAGTGAATGGGCTCTAGTACGCCGGTGGATGAGCAGTCTAGGGTTTGAAGAGGGGAGGGGTAGAAAGGCCGATGAAGTACGGACGACATGATGTAAGATGCTCTGGTGCCTCTTGGGAACGGGGGTACCTAGACTTGCCTGCCTGCGGCCCACAGCGTGGCTCCACCGACGGCCCGATACGGCCCAACTTGAACAACAACTGCTCAAGACCCTCGCGAGGGGGCAAGCCTTGCGAGGCGGACGACACCAAGACCTCCCTGGGGGTGGCCTCGCTAGGCTGGCTCATGAGGAGCAGAGATATCAAGGCAGGGGCACCTCGCGAGGTTCGCGTGACGTGAACCATGACGACCAAGGCCAGGCGGGCGCCAGCGGGCGCAGAGTACCAGTTTCCTCTTTGGTGCTAAAGAGGCAGGCGCAGGCGAGGAGTCCCAAGGCATCAGGCAAAGGTTTCCGTATCGGTGCAACGAGACCAAGAGCAGCAGGAAGGCAAGATGGAGGTCATCACGGAGCCCACAACTGCATCACCACCAGAGCCTTTGGCAGGCGAAGACCACCTTTTGTCAGGATAGCTTGTACTAGTTGTCTCCCTTCAAAATTGGCCGTTGTGAGATCCCTTCCCGCCTAACATTTGGGAAGAGGACCAGGGCCTCTATAAATAGTACTAGCCACCACCATAGAAGGGCACGGGTCATTAAGACCACCCCGATGCACACCAGCTCACCGAGCTCAAGAATACCTCTCCTCGGGAGGTTGTTCATACATTGTACCTGTTCATCCTCATCCTACAAGGCAATCCACCACACCACACTGGAGTAGGGTATTACACCACAACGGTGGACCGAACCAGTATAAACCCTCGCGTCTCTTGTTCCTTGGGTTCGACAAGCTAGGCCTTGAGATCGTTGTGCGAGCGAACTAGGGGGAGAGATTCCTTCGTGCGCTCCCCAGAGTACGAACCTCAAGGGTTTGCCAGAACCCTGAATCCAAAATTTGGCGCGCTAGGTAGGGTTGCGCCGAAGCTTTCCCTTCATCGATCCACATTCCACCGCTCCGCCAGTTTCAAGGCTGATGCTCGCCGGGCCCGCGCCAAGCGCCGAGCCGCTCTCAACGCTCGCATCGCTCAGACGGCGCCCGTCGGTGGGCCTCCCCGCCGCTCTCTATCGCAACCTGCCAACCCCACTACCGGCCCAACGGGAAACGAGTAGCGGGCTTCATCGCTGCACCCCTCTGTGCGGCGGGAAGGACGCAGCGCTACCCTGTCACTGACTCCGGCCGGCTCATCATCCCACGCTCGTCACGCGCCCACGGACACGAAGGCCGTGCTGCTCATGGAACGTGAGCTCCTACGTTACCGCCCAGTCGACGACCTCTACTAGGACTGGCTAGACCGCATCGCCGAGCTCGTCAGCGCTGCTGGGGGCTCTCCTGCACCGTCTCTCTCACTGCCTCGCCCACCTCCAGCTGCGGGCGACGTAGCTCATCGAGCGCCTCCACCACCTCTGCATCAAGACGGCACCCTCTCACCAAGACGCGCGGCCCCGTGGCGCGACCCGCTGCACCGGGCGCCCACACACGAAGAAGGAAGCTACCAAGAAGTCACTCGGTTGCAAGAAAATGCTCCTGCACTCCCAGCACCACCGCGTCAAGACCGCGCTGCCTGTGGCGGCGGCGCGTGGGTCCCAGGATCTGGTTCCGCCTCCTCGACGGGCTCCGGTGGCCATGGCAGGCTACTGTGCCTTCACTCCCAAGCTGCGCTGCATCGTCTGACCCGGCAAGGTCAAGCCAGACCTGCCTCCGCGCTGCAACGGCACCCCCGACCCTGCAGAGTTCTTGCAGCTCTATGAGCTAAGCATCGTGGCGGCCAATGGCGACGAGAAAGTCATGGCGAATTGGTTCCCCATGGCCTCAAAGAAGGAGCGCGCTCGTGGCTCCTGAACTTGCCCGCAGGATCGATCTCCTCCTGGGGCGAGATGCGTGAGCGTTTCGTCGCCAAATTCTAGGGCACTCGTGACCGCCCGCCAGCCGCGGGCGACCTGCGGCGCATCAAGCAGCAGCCGGGAGAGACCCTGCAGAAGTACATCCAGCACTTCAACAGCATCCGCCTCAAGATCCCTAAGGTGATGGACGAGGCCATCATCTCTGCGTTCTTCGATGGCGTTCGCGACGTCAAGATGAAGGAGGAGCTCGCCATCCACGAAGACCTATGCATGGCTCTGGAGATGTTCAACATGGCAACCAAGTGCACAAGAGCTGAGGAGGTGAGCCTCTCCCACCTCGAGCTCCCTACTGCCGACCCAGAAGAGAAGAAGGCCAAGGCCAAGGATGTGAAGCACAAGGGAGTAGCCGTGCTCGCGGCTGAGCCTGAGATGAAGAGCGGCCGAGACCACCCCGAGTCGTCCAAGGGCAGCCGTCCGTTCTACGCCTTCCACAATGTACACAACCACAACACCAATGATTGTCAAGAGCTCAGGGCCATCCGTGATGGGCACTTTGGTCGATGCCCCACGGGCAACGACCGGGGCAACGGCCTGCTACCTCTTGAGCATGCGTTGGGTTTCCCTTGACGAGGAAAGGGTGATGCAGCAAAGTAGCGTAAGTATTTCCCTCAGTTTTTAGAACCAAGGTATCAATCCAGTAGGAGACTACACGCAAATCCCTAGTACCTGCACAAACAATCACCTTGCAACCAACGCGATACAGGGGTTGTGAATCCCTTCATGGCCACTTGCAAAAGTGAGATCTGGTAAAGATAATAAGATAAATATTTTTGGTATTTTTGTTGTATAGATTGAAAAGTAAAGATTGCAAATAAACGGCGACAGAAATAGCATGTTGGCGGGAGATTAATATGATGGAAGATAGACCGAGGGGCCATAGGTTTCACTAGTGGCTTCTCTCAAGATAGCAAATTCTACAGTGGGTGAACAAATTACTGTTGAGCAATTGATAGAAAAGTGCATAGTTATGAGAATATCTAGGCATGATCATGTATATAGGCATCACGTTCGTGACAAGTAGACCAAAATGATTTTGCATCTACTACTATTACTCCACACATCGACCGCTATCCAACATGCATCTAGATTATTAAATTCATAAGAACAGAGTAACGCATTAGGCAAGATGACATGATATAGAGGGATAAACTCAAGCAATATGATATAAACCCCATCTTTTTATCCTCGATGGCAACAATACAATATGTGCCTTGCTGTCCCTGCTGTCACTGTGCATGGACACCGCAAGATTGAACCCAAAGCTAAGCACTTCTCCCATTGCAAGAATGATCAATCTAATAGGCCAAACCAAACTAATAATTTGAAGAGACTTGCAAAGATATCAAATCATGCATATAAGAATTCATAGAAGATTCAAATATTGTTCATAGATAAACTTGATCATAAACCCACAATTCATCGGATCTCGACAAACACACCGCAAAAAGTATTACATCGAATAGATCTCCAAGAGAATCAAGGAGAACTTTGTATTGAGATCCAAAGAGAGAGAAGAAGCCATCTAGCTAATAACTATGGACCCGAAGGTCTGTGGTAAACTACTCACACATCATCGGAGAGGCTATGGTGTTCATGTAGAAGCCATCCGTGATCGACTCCCCCTCCGGCGGAGCGCCGGAAAAGGCCCCAAGATGGGATCTCATGGGTACGGAAGGTTGCGGCGGTGGAAATAGGGTTTCATGGTGCTCCTGGATGTTTTCAGGGTATATGAGTATATATAGGCGAAAGAAGTAGGTCGGTGCAGCCACGAGGGGCCCACGAGGGTGAGGGCGCGCCTACCCCCTGGGCACGCGCTCCTACCTCGTGGCCGCCTCGTTGCTTCCTTGACGTCCACTCCAAGTCTCCTAGATTGCGTTTGTTCCAAAAAAAATTCTCCCGAAGGTTTCATTCCGTTTGGATTCCGTTTGATATTCCTTTTCTGCGAAACACTGAAATAGGCAAAAAAACAGCAATTTGCACCGGGCCTTTGGTTAGTAGGTTAGTCCCAAAAATAATATAAAAGTGCATAATAAAGCCCATTAAACATCCAAAACAGATAATATAATAGCATGGAACAATAAAAAATTATAGATACGTTGGAGACGTATCAAGCATCCCCAAGCTTAATCTTGCTCGTCCTCGAGTAGGAAAATGATAAAAACAGAATTTTTGATGTGGAATGCTACCTAACATAATTTTCAACGTAATTTTCTTTATTGTGGCGTTCAGATCCAAAAGATTCAAGATGAAAGTTTAATATTGACATAAAAATAATAGTACTTCAAGCATACTAACTAAGAAATCATGTCTTCTCAAAATAACATGGCCAAAGAAAGTTCATCCCTACAAAATCATATAGTTTGGTCATGCTCCATTTTCATCACACAAGAATGCTCTCATCATGCACAACCCCGATGACAAGCCAAGCAATTGTTTCATACTCTAGTAATCTCAAACTTTTTCAACCTTCACGCAATACATGAGCATGAGCCATGGATATAGCACTATGGGTGGAATAGAATATAATGATGGGGGTTGTGTGGAGAAGACAAAAAAGGAGAAATTCTCACATTGACGCGGCTAATCAACGGGCTAGGGAGATGCCCATCAATTGATGTCAATGCAAGGAGTAGGGATTTCCATGCAACGGATGCACTAGAGCTATAAATGTACGAAAGCTCAACAAAAGAAACTAAGTGGGTGTGCATCCAACTTGTTTGCTCACGAATACCTAGGGCATTTGAGCAAGCCCATTGTTGGAATATACAAGCCAAGTTCTATAATGAAAAATTCCCACTAGTATATGAAAGTGACAAAATAAGAGACTCTCTATCATAAAGATCATGGTGCTACTTTGAAGCACAAGTGTGGAAAAGGATAGTAACATTGTCCCTTTTATTCTTTTTCCCCTTTTTTTGGGCCTTTCTTTTTTTTGGCCTTTTTTCGGGACAATGCTCTAATAATGATGATCATCACACTTCTATTTATTTACAACTCAAAGATTACAACTTGATACTAGAACAATATATGACTCTACATGGATGCCTCCGGTGGTGTACCGGGATGGGCCATTAATCAGGGGTGACATGTATGATAAATTATGCATGGTGGCTTTGCCACAAATACGATGTCAACTACATGATCACGCAAGGCAATATGACAATGATGAAGCATGTCATAATAAATGAAACGGTGGAAAGTTGTATGGCAATATATCTCGGAATGGCTATGGAAATGCCATAATAGGTAGGTATGGTGGCTTTTTTGAGGAAGATATAAGGAGGTTTAGAGCGTATCATATCACGGGGTTTGGATGCACCGTCAAAGTTTGCACCAACTCTCAAGGTGAGAAAGGGCAATGCACGGTACTGAAGAGGCTAGCAATGATGGAAGGGTGACAGTGCGTATAATCCATGGACTCAACATTAGTCATAAAGAACTCACATACTTATTGCAAAAATCTACAAGTCATCAAAACCAAGTATTACGCGCATGCTCCTAGGGGGATAGATTCGTAGGAAAAGACCATCGCTCGTCCCCGACCGCCACTCATAAGGATGACAATCAAAGAACACCTCATGTTTCAAATTTGTTACACAACGGTTACCATACGTGCATGCTACGGGACTTGCAAACCTCAACACAAGTATTTCTCAAATTCACAATTACCCAACTAGCACAACTTTAATATCACCATCTTCATATCTCAAAACAATCATCAAGTATCAAACTTCTCATAGTATTCAATGCACTCTTTATGATAGTTTTTATTATACCCATCTTGGATGCCTATCATATTAGGACTAATTTTATAGCCAAAGAAAATTACCATGCTGTTCTAAAGAACTCTCAAAATAATATAAGTGAAGCATGAGAGATCAATATTTTCTACAAAATAGAATCACCGCCGTGCTCTAAAAAGATATAAGCGAAGCACTAGAGCAAAATTATTTAGCTCAAAAGATATTAGTGAAGCACATAGAGTATTCTAATAAATGCCGATTCATGTGTGACTCTCCAAAAGGTGTGTACAATAAGGATGATTGTGGTAAACTAAAAAGCAAATACTCAAATCATACAAGACGCTCCAAGGAAAACACATACCATGTGGTGAATAAAAATATAGCCTCAAGTAAACTTACCGATGGACGAAGACGAAAGAGGGGATGCCTTCCGGGGCATCCCCAAGCTTAGGCTTTTGGTTTTCCTTGAATTTTACCTTGGGGTGCCTTGCGCATCCCCAATCTTAGGCGCTTGCCACTCCTTATTCCATAATCCATCAAATCTTTACCCAAAACTTGAAAACTTCACAACACAAAACTCAACAGAAAATCTCATGAGCTCCGCTAGTGCAAGAAAACAAACCACTACATTAAGGTACTGTAATGAACTCATTATTTATTTATATTGGTGTTACGCCTACTGTATTCCAACTTCTCTATGGTTCATACCCCCCGATTCTAGCCATAGATTCATCAAAATAAGCAAACAACACACTAAAAACAGAATCTGTCAAAAACAGAACAGTCTGTAGTAATCTGTATCAAACGCAAACTTCTGTAACTCAGAACAATCTAACAAAATAGGAAGACCTAGATAATTTGTTTATAGGTCTACTGCAATAGGAATCAGTATTTTACCAAGTTCTGGTGATTTTTAACAATTGTTTTCGTGAGCAGAAAGTTTCTGACTTTTTTAGCAAGATAAAATAATTATTATCCAAGAAGATCCTATAGGTTTTACTTGGCACAAACACTAACTAAAACATAAAACCAAATCTAACCAGAGGGTAGATGAATTATTTATTACTAAACAGGAACAAAAAGCAAGGAATAAAAATAAAATTGGGTTGCCTCTCAACAAGCGCTATCGTTTAACGCCCCTAGCTAGGCATAAAAACGAGAATAGATGTAGGTATCATCATCTTTGGTATGCAATTCTTCAATTGACCACTTATAACCCTTAGTAGTTTCCTTCTTTTTATCAATGATCAAACTCCTAGGCAAGAAATCAAGAAATTCATTTGTAGCAAAAGGTTCCTTAATGATAGCGAAAAAGTTGGGGTGAACACTTATTGATTTGAGATACGCAGTTTCCTTACTAGAAGATTCACCCTTATTTTTAGGAACATACAAGATTTGGTAACTTTGGTAGTAGGAGGATTTGAAGTATTTCTCACGGCAGAAAAAGTAGACCCTAAGTTGATAATAATATCCTCAAGTTTATCAATTCTAGTGGAATGCGTGCTGTTGAACAGAAAATTGAGGAAAGCCAATGTGATGTTGCTTGTTTCCAGGAAACTAAATGTGAAACTTTTGATATAAGGGAAATTAGGGCCTTTTGCCCTAGGAAATTTGATACTTCTGCATTCGCACCATCTGTAGGTGCTTTTGGTGGGATTCTGGTGGTCTGGAATTCGGCTGTGTTATCTGGTGTGCTGGTGGAAATCCAATCCTTTGCGGTTGTGGTGCGTTTTACCTCTAAACAAAATAATGAGCAGCGGTCTTTAGTTTCTGTCTATGGGCCATGTCAGGGAGAAGCCAGGGATAACTTTGTGTCCTGGTTATATAATTTGCATATTCCAATTGATGATAATTGGTTAATCATTGGAGATTTTAATTTCATCAGGTCCTCTGAAAACAGAAATTTACTAGGGGGGATGTCAATGATATTTTTATCTTCAATGAAATTATTGGTCATCTGGGTTTGCTTGAATTGCCACTTAAAGGAATGTCTTATACTTGGTCTAACATGCAAGATTCCACATTGCTTGAGCAGCTGGATTGGTTTTTTACATCCACTAACTGGATATCTATTTATCATTTTACTAAAGCATTACCTTTAGCTAGAACTGCTTCAGACCATGTGCCTTGTGTTGTGGTTATTAAAACCTCCATTCCTAAGTGTAAAATCTTCAGATTTGAGAATTACTGGGTGCACATGGAGGGGTTTTTGGAATGTGTGCAGAAATCTTGGAGCAAACCATCTAAGAAATCACACTCCTCTGCAATCATTGCTGATAAGTTGAAATCCCTCAGGCAGGATCTAAAGAGGTGGCAAACTAATTTTTCCAAAATGAAGCTGGTCATCTCTAACTGCAACAAGGTCATTTTACTGCTTGATAACTTGGAGGAAATCAGGTCTCTTTTTAGGCAGGAATTTAACTTCAGGAAAATTGTCAAACTGCATTTGGAAAAATTGTTGCATCTTCAGTTTTTGTGCTAGAAAAAGAGATGTACTATTAGATCCATCAAAGTGGGTGAGGAGAACACCAAATTTTTCCATGCAATGGCTACTGAGAGGTTTAGGAGAAACTCTATTGCTAGTCCTACAGCAGCCTGATGGTGCTTTTATTTCTGATCACTCTCAAATGGAAGGTATGATCTGGAGTGCTTTTAAAGGAAGGATGGGAGTTTCAAGAGGTATTGTTATGGGGTTTGATCTGGTTGTCCTGCTTCAACATGTACCTGGCCTTGAGGATTTGACAAAACCATTTACAATTGAGGAGATGGACATGGTGGTCAAACATATGCCCATTGATAAAGCCCTTGGGCTAGATGGGTTCAATGGCCTTTTCTTCAAGAAGTGCTGGCATATTATTAAGCATGAGTTTTATGCTTTAGCTCAGGAGTTTTATGATGGCAAAGCCACTTTGGAGAACATCAATGAGTCTTTCATCACCTTGATTCCTAAGAAACTTTCACCTCAAGTGGTTGGAGATTACATGCCTATTTCTTTGACTGGCATGGGCATTAAGTTTTTGTCCAAAATGATTGCCAATAGATTTCAGGAATTGATAATGATGTGCATCCATAAAAACCAGTATGGTTTCATTAAGTCTAGGACTATGCAAGATTGCATTGGGTGGACTTTGGAATATTTGCATCAGTGTCACCAGTCCAAAAGGCCAATTTTAATTCTCAAACTTGATTTTGAGAAAGCTTTTGATTCCATTGAACATGAAGCTATCTTTCAAATCATGATGCACAAGGGTTTTAATGACAAATGGATTGGTTGGGTGAAATCTCTTTTGTCTTCTGGGACTTACTCTGTTCTGCTCAATGGGGTGCTTGGGAAAAAAATTTGTATGTAAAAAAGGTGTCAGGCAAGGAGACCCAGTATCTCCCCTTCTTTTTGTTCTTACTGCAGATCTCTTGCAATATGTGGTTAATGACATGCACATCAGAGGGGAAACTAAACTGCCTATTCCTTGTCATGACAAGGACTATCCAATTGTGCAGTATGCTGATGACACCTTGATTGTGGTACCTGCTGATGAAGCTCAGCTCTTGGCTCTTAAAAAAATGTTGCTGGTTTTTTCTCAGTCCACTGGCCTGGAGGTTAATTACCATAAGTCTTCCATGATCCGAATAAATGTTTCCCAAGAGGAAATCCACAGGTTGGCATCCCTCTTTGGTTGTCAAGTGGGAAAGATGCCATTTACCTATCTTGGTCTGTCTGTTGGAACTACCAAACCTGCAATGTCTGATGTGCTGCCTCTGGTTACTTGTATGGAGAGGAGAATGTCTTCTAGTTCATCTTTTCTTGCTCAGGGAGGAAGACTGCAGTACTTGAATTCTGCTTTGTCCTCATTGCTAATTTTCTTCCTTTGCAGTTTTCTTATTGCTCCTGGTATTTTGAAGCAACTACAGAGAATTCAAAGATAGTGCTTGTGGAGGAAAAATAGGCAAGAACCAGCTCCTTCTCTAGCTGCTTGGGATTTGATTTGTAGACCCAAAAACAAAGGAGGGCTGGGCATTCTAGACCTTGGCCTTCAAAATGTGGCCCTTCTACTGAAACATGTGAATAAGTTCCTTAACAAGGCTGATGTTCCTTGGGTTCATCTCATTTGGAACTCATATTATCATGAACTTGTCCCACAAGGAACAGCACCATGTGGGTCTTTTTGGTGGAAGGATGTCCTTAAACTCTTGGATCAATTCAGAGAAGTCACATGGGTCAAGGTTAATGAAGGGGACACTGCTCTTTTCTGGCAGGATAAATGGAAGCTTGGAAATTCTATTTTTCCTTTGCAGCACAGGTTTCCCAGGTTATTTTCTTTTGTCAAAGATGCTCTGGTCACAGTCAAGGATGGATTTTCTGCCCTGGATCTGATCTCTTGGTTCCATCTTCCACTTTCAGAGCAGGCTCGCAATGAGCTCTTGGTTTTGAAATCTCTTATGCTGAACCATGAGAGGGATTCTGATTTGAAGGATGTTTGGTCTTGGCATGGCTCCGAGAAACCCTATACTCCTAAACAGTTTTATGTATCCATGTTCATTAATCATACTTTTAATCCTATATTGACTTGGATTTGGAGGAGTTGTTGTACCATGAAGATTAAGGTTTTTGCCTGGATGTTAATAATGGATAGGCTCAACACCAAGGATATGGTGGAAAGAAGGCATTGGCATATAGATGATGGAGTCAATTGTGTGCTTTGTCCCACTCACACCAGGGAAAATAGAGATCACCTCTTCTTCAACTGTAATTTTAGTCAGAGGGTTTGGAATTTCCTCCAGATTGATTGGGAAGCTGGGAGTGACATGAGTCAGATTGTGCTCAATGCTAAGAGGAACTTTGCTCATCCTTTCTTTGCTGAAGTGGTCTTTACTGCTTGTTGGAACATCTGGATCATCGGGAATGGAAAGGTTTTTCGAAAGGAAAGACCAAGTTTTAATAGGTGGAGAGGAGCTTTTGTGAATGATATGCTTTTACTCTCTCATAGAATCAAGGTGAGATACAAGGAAGGCCTGGTTAGATGGGTCTCCTTTCTCCCTCCTTAAATGTAGTTGTTTTATTTTAGCTTTTCCTTTTTCTTTTGCTACTCCTGGTAGCATTTGTAATCATTGTAATTATGTTTGTTAAGTCAATAAAAGGCTGTGGGGGCTTTCCCTACAGTGTTCAGTCAAAAAAATTCTAGTGGAATCTTGATCTATTTTTTCATTAACTATGGGTTCTTTTTCTTTAAACTTTTTTAGTGTAACTCCTACCTTAGATCCATATTGGGTAATTTGGTTGTGGATCTTTTTATCCAAATTCTCAATCAACTCCATGGTGGCAACTTTATTTTCAATAATTTCAAGCCTTTGCATCACGTGTTCCAAAGTTAAAATAGTTCCATTAACCAAAAGGTGGTTGCCAAACAAATCTATCATAGCATTATAAGAATCAAAAGTATGGCTACCCAAGAAATTCCCTCCGGTAATGGTATCAAGAATATATCTGTTCCAAGGAATGATACCCACATAAAAATTACGAAGAAGAACATAAGTAGATTGCTTCCTAGTGGATCTATTCTGAGCATTGCAAATTCTATACCAAGAATCTTTTAGATTTTCTCCCTCCCTTTGTTTAAAATCAAGAACTTCATTCTCGGGAGTACTAACAATGATAGAAAGACTGGCCATGATGGCAAAACAAACAATCTAACATGCGGACACACAAGAAAAAGGCGAATAGAAAAAGGGCGAATAAAACGGCAAGGGTGAAGTGGGGGAGAGGAAAATGAGAGGCAAATGGCAAATAATGTAATGCGAGGGATAAGAGTTTGTGATGGGTACTTGGTATGTCTTGACTTGTGCCTAAATCTCCTCCACAACGGCGCCAGAAATCCTTCTTGCTACCTCTTGAGCATGCGTTGGTTTTCCCTTGACGAGGAAAGGGTGATGCAGCAAAGCAGCGTAAGTATTTCCCTCAGTTTTTAGAACCAAGGTATCAATCCAGTAGGAGACTACACGCAAATCCCTAGTACCTGCACAAACAATCAAGAACCTTGCAACCAACGCGATAAAGGGGTTGTCAATCCCTTCACGGCCACTTGCAAAATTGAATCTGATAAAGATAATGAGATAAATATTTTTGGTATTTTTGTTGTATAGATTGAAAAGTAAAGATTGCAAAATAAATGGCGACAGAAATAGCATGTTGGTGGGAGATTAATATGATGGAAGATAGACCGGGGGGCCATAGGTTTCACTAGTGGCTTCTCTCAAGATAGCAAATTCTACAGTGGGTGAACAAATTACTGTTGAGCAATTGATAGAAAAGTGCAAAGTTATGAGAATATCTAGGCATGATCATGTATATAGGCATCACGTCCGTGACAAGTAGACCAAAATGATTTTGCATCTACTAATATTACTCCACACATCGACCGCTATCCAGCATGCATCTAGAGTATTAAGTTCATAAGAACAGAGTAACGCATTAGGCAAGATGACATGATGTAGAGGGATAAACTCAAGCAATATGATATAAACCCCGTCTTTTTATCCTCGATGGCAACAATACAATATGTGCCTTGCTGTCCCTGCTGTCACTGCGAAAGGACACCGTAAGATTGAACCCAAAGCTAAGCACTTCTCCCATTGCAAGCAAGATCAATCTAGTAGGCCAAACCAAACTGATAATTTGAAGAGACTTGCAAAGATATCAAATCATGCATATAAGAATTCAGAGAAGATACAAATATTGTTCATAGATAAACTTGATCATAAACCCACAATTCATCGGATCTCGACAAACACACCGCAAAAAGTATTACATCGAATAGGTCTCCAAGAGAATCGAGGAGAACTTTGTATTGAGATCCAAAGAGAGAGAAGAAGCCATCCAGCTAATAACTATGGACCCGAAGGTCTGTGGTAAACTACTCATACATCATCGGAGAGGCTATGGTGTTGATGTAGAAGCCCTCCGTGATCGACTCCCCCCGGCGGAGCGCCGGAAAAGGCCTCAAGATGGGATCTCATGGGTACGGAAGGTTGCGGCGGTGGAAATAGGGTTTCGTGGTGCTCCTGGATGTTTCAGGGTATATGAGTATATATAGGCGGAAGAAGTAGGTCGGTGGAGCCACGAGGGGCCCACGAGGGTGGGGGGCGCGCCTACCCCCTGGGCGCGCCCTCCTACCTCGTGGCCGCCTCGTTGCTTCCTTGACGTCCACTCCAAGTCTCCTGGATTGCGTTTGTTCCAAAAACGATTCTCGCGAAGATTTCATTCCGTTTGGATTCTGTTTGATATTCCTTTTCTGCGAAACACTGAAATATGCAAAAAAACAACAATTTGCACTGGGCCTTTGGTTAGTAGGTTAGTCCCCAAACTAATATAAAAGTGCGTAATAAAGCCCATTAAACATCCAAAACAGATAATATAATAGCGTGGAACAATCAAAAAATATAGATACGTTGGAGACGTATCACGGCCGAGGTGGAGGGCGATGGGAGGACTGCGGCCCCCGCCAGAAGTGGCGCGACTGGCCTCGTGAGGACCACTGGCAAGACCAATTTCGCGAGGGCGCCTGGAGGGACCAGCCTCGTGAGGACCGTCCTCAGGGCAACACTGGCCTCCCTCCGCTGCCGCCACCGCCAAGGAGGAACAACAACCACCATCAGAACGAGGGGGTTGGGGGCCTCCAGGAGCCACGCGCGATCGCCTGCATCTTGGGTGGTGCTCAGGCCCCAGCCTCCCAGCGCATCTTCAAGCAGTTCACCCGCGAGGTGAACGCGGCTCTTCCCAGGTTCGAGGCCATGCGCCCGTTCAGGTGGTCCAAGTGCGCCATTACCTTCAGCTCGACAAACCAGCTCAAGTGCGCGGCGACGGCTGGTGCCCTCCCGATGCTCTGCTCGCCCATCATCAGCAACGTCCAAGTCACCAAGACCCTCCTCATCGACGGTGGCACAGGGCTCAATGTCCTATCCGTTGAGATGTTCCACCACCTCCAGGTGACATATGATCAGCTACAGCCTACCAAGCCCTTCTCAGGAGTGACCGACGGCTCCACCACCCCGATAGGGCAGGTCTGCCTCCCTGTCACCTTCGGCAAGCGCGATAACTACCGCACCAAGCTCATCGACTTTGATGTCGCCCACATTCTCTTTCCCTACAATGCCATCCTCGGGTATCCAGCCTTGGCCAAGTTTATGGCAGTGACACATCACGGCTACAACGTCCTCAAGATGCCAGGAAGCGGCGACATCATCATGGTCGCCTGCGAGGAAAAGGACGTGGTATGCTCTCTCGAGCGTGCTTACCAGGCGGCAACAGCCGAAGCCCAGGCAACGAAGGCACAGTCTACCCTCCTGAGGCCATCCCCGTGAAGAAGAAGAAGCTGCTCCACCAAGGGCCTCAGGAGAACGGTGTCACCAGCGGCACCTCCTCGCGGCATGCGCCTGCGGATGGGGCACCTCCCTCCCTCGCATAGGAAGGCGCGCCCAGTGCCCTCCTCAGGCTCGGCTCGGGGGCTTTCTTCTGCAGGGCCTCAGACCTAGCCAGCATCACGAGGTAGGCGATCGGGCACCACATGGAGGCATGCTTCACTGCACGCTTATTTTAATAGGGCAGAAGGCACGAGGTGCATGGTGCTCAGGAGTTCATCACCAAGACCACCCAGGAGCTTCAAGAGGCGAGAGCCATGCGCGGCGACCGCCGCCCATCACCTGGCGCAGCTCCTTGTCCTGGCGTGGACGACGAGCTGCGCATCTGCGTCGACATTCCAGAGCTCAACAGGGCCGCATCCCAGGAACGCTTCTGGCAATCGCGCGTTGGCCAGTGCGGAGGTCCACCACACAGCTACGTTCGCATGCCTTTCGGCTTGCCGAACGCGGTTGTCACCTTCCAGCGCCGCATACGGAGTACCCTTGCGACCCAGGAAGCTAGGCATCAGGCGGTCCTGGCGGAGATGGCAATAGACCTCCATGAGCCTCCTGGCCCCTCAGAGCCTCCTTAGGCTCAGGATCCTGGCGGCTCGTGAGGAACGTCTCCTTCAGCGTGCATCCTCAACTACTTCAACTGGATCGACCAGACCTCAAACAGTCTGATCTCTGTGCTCAGTGTCATCCCTGGATCAGTAATGCTGACACCACACAGTACTCGAAGGATTTATAACAGAGTAGCAATCACACATTTATTACAATCGAATGTCTCAAGAGAGAACTTAATAAAATAAACATGGCTTAAGGCCATCTAAAAACGATAACAACGGAAGGCTTGGAAGAATAAGCGAGTCCATCAACTCCAACGGCATCACTGAGTATAGAACCATGACCTATGCATCTTACTCGTCGTCTGAAAAGTCTGCAACATGAAACGTTGCAGCCTGAAAACGGGTCAGCACATGGAATATGCTGGCAATGTAACACATAGAGAATAATGGAATGATAATCCTATACTACATGCATATATGGCTGGTGGAAAGCTCTATGGTTACTGTTTTTGCATAAAGCCAATTTTTCCCTACTGCAAAGGAATAAATTTATTTAACTATCATGGTGGTTGTGAAACATTGAGAATGGTTGACAGCATCCTCAATCCCAATTAAAAGTACTCATTAATAAACCCAACAAAATTAATTAGAAGTAACATGATGAGATTCATAGGATATCCAGGTACTAGATACTCAAGATGTCCATAACCGGGGACATGACTAACCATGATTAGTTTATACACTCTGTAGAGGTTTGCGCACTTTTCCCCACAAGACTCAATCGCCTCCGTTTGGTTTCTCGCACTACATGGTGTTTGAGAAACGGATGACCGAGACATAGTCTTTCAGAAGCACTAGCACCTTACTTGTGGGTAGACCGGTACACCTACTTTCCCCTACATCTGCTAGTCTACCCGTAAGAGTTCGCACAACTTAATCAACTATGCCAGAGCCCATAATGGCTTGTGGGTGAACACGGAAGTTTCTAGTTTGAATAATCTCATGATCCCTTTGAGCACGGGTGGCGGTCCAAGAAATACAGCAAGTCTGATAGAAACCAGGTGCATCAATCCACCCGGATGTGTGTTTAAGTTGCCACCTTAAATAAACCATTAAATAACAATCTCACATCTGTCATGGATTCACTCACCCAATCCACGTCTACTAGCATAGCATGGCATAATAAGCAAGCGAGAAGTAACTCCCAAGGGTTGACAATAAAGCAGGTAATAGGTACTACCTCATCTACTTCCCATAACCCACAATTTAATTAGATCCTAATCATGCAAGTGTTTGAGGATAGATCTAATGCATAAAACTGGGTATGAGAAGGGTATGATCAAAGTGTTACTTGCCTTGTCGATGATCCATGAAACCTAGAGACTCAAGTAACAAAGCGGCGACTCCGGGTATTCTATCGCAGACAAACAAACAAGCATACAATAAGTACTCATCTAATGCACAGGTAAAACTCAAATAGATCTAACCAGATAATTCAACTTAAGAACTCCGGTTTGCAAAAAGAATCAAATCAAATGAAGCAACGAAAGTCAAACGGCGGAAGAAAACAACTTCGTTTTACTAATCTGGATCTAAGTCAAATTTTACAGATGTGAAAACTTGTTTAAGTAAATTATTCGAAAAGAGGGTTTCGAGACGAAACTCCAGGCGCTTGAATCGCCTGATTCCGATAAACGAGCTAAAAGTTATACTAAAACGAAAATCGGATGTGGAATCGCGATCAGAAAAATCGCGGATTAAATCTGAGAAAAAGAAGAAAAAAACGACGAACAGATTCGAACGGAAAAAAAGAAAATAAAATAAAAAAATAAAATAAAATAAAATGAAAAATTTAATAAAAATAATAATAATAAAAAATAAATAAAAAATCAGAAAAAAATCGTTCGGTTTTTTATATATAAAAAAAAAAGCCATGAATTCGAGGCGGCGAACCTCGGGGCGGCTGGCGGTGGCGGCAGCTGGGCAGGCCGACTCGGGTGGGCTGAGGCGCCGCGCGCCTCCGCTATAAAAGCGCCCAGCGGAGTCCCGCTCGGGTACGGCCCGGTAAGGCGGTGCGTGTTTTTTTAAAATAATAACACGTAGAAAAAAAATCAAAAGAAGTACTAAACGGACTCCAAAAATCCCGAAATAAATTTTCCCCGGCATCTAAAATCAAGCGGATTTAATGAACATTTATTTGGGGCCTAAATGCAATTTTGAAAACGCGCATTTTCCTAAATTCAAATAAAAAGCGAAAAACTCCAAAATAAAATCTTATTTGATTTTATTATTAAATCTTCATTATTTCTTTATTTTGGGAAAGTCATTTTATTCCCTCTCTCATATTTTTGTAATAGAAATAATTGAAGATAAAATAATTAAAATCAAATGATCCTATTTTCAAAATTTGAGAAAACTCAAATATGAAAATAACGAAAATCCCCAACTCTCCCCGTGGGTCCTTGAGTTGTGTAGAATTTCTAGGATCGAGAAAATGCAAATGAAAAATGTGATATGCAATGATGCTCTATGTATAACATTCCAAATTGAAAATTTGGGATGTTACAAACCTACCCCCTTAAGATGAATCTCGCCCTCGAGATTCGGGTTAACTAGAAAATAGGTGAGGTGGTCCTAAGCAAATCTTCCTCTCGCTACCGGTGGCTTCATCCTCGGTGTGGTGGCTCCAATTGAACTTTGCAAAACTTAATGACCTTCTGTGGGTGACTCTGCTGGCATACTCCAAAATCTTAACCGGTTTCTCCTCGTAGGTCAAATCATCATTCAACTGAATCGCTTCCAGTGGCACGGTATCTCTCAGTGGTATATCAGCCATCTCTGTGTGACACTTCTTCAACTGAGAAACATGAAACGCATCATGGACTCCTGACAATCCTTCGGGTAATTCCAACTTGTACGCAACTTCTCCCATACGTTCCAAAACACGATAAGGTCCAACAAAATCGAGGTGCTAACTTTCCTTTAACTCCAAAACGCTTAACTCCTCGAAGTGGCGATACTCGAAGATAAACTCTGTCTCCGACTTCGTATTCTGTCTCCTTGCGTTTGGAATCCGCATAACTCTTCTGTCTCGACTGGGCTACCTTGAGCCTATCGCGAATCAACTTTACTTTCTGTTTAGACTCCTTAATCAAATCCGGTCCAAACAGCTGGCGGTCTCCAACTTCATCCCACAACAATGGGGTCCTGCACCTCCTTCCGTACAAAGCTTCGAAAGGGGCCATCTTCAGACTGGTTTGGTAACCGTTGTTATAAGAAAACTTTGCATACGGCAAATTATCATCCCAACTTGATCCATAATCCAAAGAACAAGCTCTAAGCATATCCTCCAAAATCTGGTTGACTCTCTCGGTTTGTCCATCTGTCTGTGGATGAAAAGTTGTGCTAAACTCCAGCCTGGTTCCCAAAGTTTTGTGCAACTGCTTCCGGAACTTTGAGGTGAATTGGGTTCCTCTATCTGATACGATACTCCTCGGAACTCCATGCAAGCATACAATCCTGGTCATGTATATCTTAGCCAATTTGGCCTTCGCTATCGTAGTCTTCTTTGGAATGAAATGAGCTACCTTCGTCAAGCGATCGACTACAACCCAAATTGAGTCATAGCGTGAGCGAGTCTGGGCAATCCGTGATGAAATCCATACCTAGTTTATCCCACTTCCATTCGGGTATAGGCAATGGCTGTAACAATCCTGCTGGCTTCGATGTTTCGCCTTCACCCTCGACATACATCACAAATCGCGACGTACTCGCAATATCCTTCTTCATTCGGTCCACCAGAAAGTATTCTTCAAATCCAAATACATCTTGGTATTTCCTGGGTGAATCGAATATGGTGAATCATGTGCCTCTTGTAGAATCAACTTCCTGATCTCCGGGTCATTGGGCACATAAACACGGTCTTCAAACCATAGGGTATCGTGCTCATCCTCACGAAATCCCTTTGCTTTTCCTTCGCTCATTCTCTCCTTTATAGAGGCAATCTCTTTGTCAGTCTTCTGAGCTTCCCTGATCTTGTCCATCAAAGTTGACTGAATCTCCAATGCTGCTACATAGCCTCTCGGAACTATTTCCAAACATAGCTCTCGAAGATCCTCGGCTAACTCCTTTGGTATCTCTCCGTCATTAATGTGTTGACGTGACTCTTACGGCTCAACGCGTCTGCTACAACGTTAGCCTTTCCGGGGTGATAATGCAATCTCATATCATAATCTTTGATGAGCTCCAACCATCTCCGCTGCCTGAGATTTAGCTCCTTCTGCGTGAAGATGTATTTTAAACTCTTGTGATCCGTATACACCTCACAATGATTTCCAATGAGGAAATGTCTCCATGTTTTCAACGCATGCACTACGGCTGCTAACTCCAAATCATGCGTAGCATAATTTAGCTCATGAGGCTTAAGCTATCGTGAAGCATACGAAACAACTCTCCCCTCCCGCATAAGCCTTGCTCCAAGTCCTCGGCGTGAAGCGCCGCAATATACCTCATAATCCTTGGTCTGATCTGGCAGAATTAACACTGGTGAGGTAACCAAACGTTTCTTCAAATCTTGGAAACTAGCTTCACACTCCTCAGTCCAAATGAACTTGGTATCCTTCTTCAACAATTCTATCATAGGCTTCGCAATCCTTGAGAAATTCTCAATGAATCTCCGGTAGTATCCTGCGAGTCCAAGGAAACTCTGGATCTCTCCAACTGTTGTTGGCGCTTCCCAGTTTGTTACAATGACAACTTTAGTGGGGTCTACTGCTATACCTTCTCCGGATATAACATGTCCAAGAAATCCAACTTCCTTCAACCAAAACTCACACTTGCTGAACTTGGCATACAACTGATGTTCTCTGAGCTTCTCGAGTACCAAACGCAAATGCTCCTTATGTTCGTCTTCATTCTTTGAGTAAACCAAAATATCATCAATGAACACCACGACGAACTTATCCAAAAACTCCATAAACACTTTGTTCATCATGTTCATAAAATAGGCAGGTCGTTAGTCGGACCAAATGACATAACGGTGTACTCATACAGCCCGTGCACTGTGGTAAAAGCCGTCTTAGGTATATCCTGCTCTCGAATCTTCAACTGATGGTACCCTGATCGCAAATCGATCTTGGAAAACACCTTAGCTCCTTGCAATTGGTCAAACAAGTCATTGATCATCGGCAACGGGTATTTGTTCTTGATGGTCACTTCATTCAATCCACGATAATCAACAACCATTCTTAATGATCCATCCTTCTTCTCCACTAGAATCTTTGGTGATCCCAAGGCGAAGAACTTGGGCGAATAAAACCTTTATCCGATAACTCCTTAATCTGCTTCTTAATTTCTTCCAAATCTTGGGCTGGCATCCTATACGGTCTTTTAGATATCGGCCCAGTGCCTGCCAGTAGTTCAATCAGAAACTCAATGTCTCTATCCGGTGGCATGCCTGGCAACTCTTCCAGAAACACGTCCGGGTAATCCCTTACCACTGGTACTTCCTCCTGCACAACTCCTGATAAGGAATTTACATGTGTTCTCCTCGGCTCATGCCGTGATACATACTTGATTCTCCTTCCTTCTTGGGTAGTAAGAAAAAATGTCTTACTGGCGGAATCGATGTTTCCTCCATACATCGACAGCCAATCCATACCAAGAATTACATCCAAATCTTGGGATTCCAATATGATTAAATCCGTTGGGAAAACATGCCTCCCTATACTTAATGGCACTTGAAAACATCCTTGACTGGCCATATACTCCGCTCCCGGTGAGCTTACTAGCATGGGTGTCTTAAGAGTTTTAGTGGGTAGGCTAAACTTATCCGCAAATCCCCTTGATATGAATGAATGCGATGCACCTGTCGTGGGTTGGGTGCGACATATGCCAAAGGATGGCTTATCATGGAGGGGGCGAGTAGAACGTCGCCGGCGCCTGGAAACGGGATGAGGCGAAGACATGCATGCCGGCGAATCTTACCCAGCTTCAGGGCTCTCCGAGGAGATAACACCCCTACTGCTGCTCTGCGGGGTCTCTGCATGATCACTATGGCAAAGTGAGTACAAGATGCTCCTTGAGCTGTTCGCGGTGAGGAAGGAGAAGGGCACGGCTAGCTCTTCTCTTCCCTCTAGGTGTGTGTCTAAAACTACTAGGTTCCAACCCTTTGCATGGGTGCCCCGGGGGGTTTATATAGGCCTACCCCCGGGGGTACAATGGTAATCCGGCTGGGCGCGGGTCCCAGCCGTCACTCTCTTAAGTTGCCGCCTTCTCCGCCGACTTCTGGGGCCCGCCGACTAGTGGGCACCGCCTACGGTCCAGCATGGGGCCGTCAGCCCTTGTCGCTTGTGGCGGTCTTGCCACTGCGGAGTTTATCAGAGCTCTTCTAATGGCCTTGAGCTTGGTGGCGGTCAGGGCATCACAGCAGTGCCACCGCCTGGCAGGCGATCACTGTTGCCATTCCCTGTCTTGTCTGGTTAATGGCGCACGAAGCCCGTGGGAGGGGCCGGCCGACTCTCGGAGGCCGACTCCAACGGGTCCGTCTTTGGGGCGTTCTCGCCGTCTTCGGCACTCCCTCTGACAAGCGGGTCCTGCCATCTTCTGGTCGTATAGACAGGCCATCGTGGGTACAGGAATCTGCCCACGGGGCTGACGTCAGGGCCGGTATGGCCACAGTGCTGTGCCGGACGGAGATCTCCGTCGGTACGGCGCCCTGTGGCCATGCCTGCCCTTTATGAGCGGGGCGGGGACCGGCCGCGAGGCGGCTTTATCCCATCCCACTCGTAGTCGCTCATGCGGGGAGTGGACGGAGTCGCGGGCCGACTCCCTGTAGCCGGCTTCATTGGAGGTCGCCGGCTTGGAGTCGGCTTGTCCTGAGGCCGTCTCTGGGACTCGGCCTAGAGGGGCAGTCGGCGACTCCGTCGCCGACTCTCTGAAGGCGGCTCTTCGTCTTGGGGCCTTGAGGGCGATGCTGCCCCGATGTTTTGAAAGGTCGAGGGCTCGGGTCTGCCTACCTGTGGCCCATTACTCCGACAAAGAGTCCCCGCGGGTGAGGCGCCAAGGGCAACATGTCGAGGAGCCTCGGCGATTTCATCCCTTTGGTAGAAGAATCTGGACTCGCCCGCCGTCTCCATCTTGAGCCGACTATTTGGAGTCGGCCTTGCGGGGTCGTCTTGCTCTTCAAAGGTTTCAAAGGTCGCAGCGGTATCCGGGTGGCGTGCTTGATAAGCTTCCGGCAGGCTGCCCGTTCTTGGGCCCGCCACGCGACGCCACGCTGGCGAGGGCGATCTGCCAGCCCACGCGTGACAAGACAGGCCGTGGCGGGCTCGCCACTACCACACCTCGGCGCGCAGTGGATCCGCTACTTGATCGTGCGGCGGTTGGGCTCCCCACGCCGTTCTTGCGATAACGTCGTGGATTAAATCATAAAGGCGTGGGGGCGTGGCGCGATTAATCCCTCTCGCCCCTTGGCTTCGCAGCCTAGGCGCCTATAAGTAGGCGGGGAGGGAGGCGGCGGACGCGCACCCTCTCTTCCCGCGGCCCTCTTGCTCCCTACCTCATCTTCTTCCTCGCTCCGCTCGCCCGAACCTCGCCCGCGCATGAGATGAGCTCCTCATTCGCGCCGCGCCTCCCACAAGGCTCGGGCGTGTGGGGACAACTCCATCATCGACGCAGCGACATCATCGAGTTTCTTCGACAAACGCGCCGCATCCCCGGCAGCCACCTAGTGCGGACCCGCCCCATGCCGGAGGGCGAAATCTCGTCGGCGCCGGAGGAGGGCGAGCGGGTCATTTTCCGCTCCCACCTCATGCGCGGGCTAGGGCTGCCGGCGAGTGGCTTCTTCCGCGTTCTTGAGTTCTTGGGCTCCAGCCGCACCACCTCACCCCCAACACGGTGGTGCTGCTGGCCGCCTTCGCATCCTTATGCGAGGGTTTTCTCGGCGTTCTCCCCACCATCGAGCTGTGGGGAATTCTTCAAGCCAAGCTCGGGACCCACGTCGCTCGCGTGCGGCTCTGGCGGCACGCTCATCGCCAAGAGGAGGCCGGTGCCCGAACCCTTTTCCCGCCATCTCCTCATCAAGTCGGTGAAGATGTGGCAGCGCACATACTTATATGTCAGAACGTCGCCCCGAGGGCGATCTGGTCAACTTGCCGCCTTTACGGGGGGGCGAGTTGGCGGCCGACCTCCAGCTGGTCCTATAGGGCCCGGACGCCGACTCCGCAGTAACGCCGCCGTGCCATGTGACTCGCGTGATGACGCCCGTCGAGGGCCTGACCGGGCAGACTTGCTGGCCGCCGTGGCGCGAAGTTCTCCTCTTCAAGGCCGACCTCATCCGATCTGGCCGATGATGGCCGACCCCGGGCAACGGCTGTGCTCCAAAGACATGCCCCACGCGGAGGTGGTGGACACGGTGAACTTCTTGGCGAATCGCGGCCTCACGGAGGAATGGCAGTTCGGCAAGGAGCCATACTCGCGTAACCCCGCCATTGGTAAGTCGTCTCTTGCTTCTCTGTTTCCTTCTTCACCGAATCCGACTCTAATTTTCCTTGGTCTTCTCCAATTGAATACCCTCATGCCGCTTTGGCCGGCGCCACGACCCGGCTCGTGAATTCGATCCCCGACGGGCGGAGAGCGACGCCGGCGACCCGACTTAGGCGTGGCGGCGATGGAGGCCGACGCCGAGGAGGAGGAGGGCCCGACGACTGAGGACTTCGCCACTTTTCGCCGATTGGCACGACGACGACGACGAGAAGGAAGTCGCCCCGCCGCCGCCAGATGAGCCGGCCATCCAGCGCGAGGTCCTCCGCCGCCTTAGGTGGTCGAGGCGCGCAAGAAGCGCTGGCCGGGCCGAGTCTGCGCCAGCAGCGGGCCAAGAAATTGGGGAGCGGCCGCGCGACTTCAGTATAAGAGAGGCGGTCGTGAAGGCTAACCGCTTCCGCAAGGAAGTGAAGAAGCCACCGCTGGTCTCCGCGTAAGTATTTTTATTCTGTCTTGTTTTCTTCTGGTCCGTCTTGTCCGAGTCTTCTCATGACTTTTTCCTCATCAGGGCTCCCCTCACCTTGGAGAGGGTTGCCGCCGCCTCCGTCATGGGGTCGGTGGAGACGTCCGCCAATAGTCGGCGGGTTGACCCTGCGGCCACCCTCCGGGAGGCAACGAAGCAGAATGCGCAGGAGAAGCGCGACAAGGAGGAGGCCGCCCGACTGGAGAAGGCGGAGACTGAGAAGGCGGTCGAAGCCGCCGCTGCAGCCAAGAGGCGAGCCGAGGAGGCCGCGCGCCTTCAGTCGGCGCTGCTCGTCACCCCGTTGAGCTCTGCGCCACCGCCGACGGAGTTCACGGGGCAGTCGGAGGGAGTCGGCGGTGAGGTCCCCGTCGCAGGGAGGGAAGGCGGCGAGGTCTCCCCACCGGGCGCGGCCGCGCCACCTCCGCCACCTCCACCGCAGTCCCAGATCGCGCGAGGCAAGCAGCCCGGCGGACCGCTGTGCCGCCGACCGACGAGCGAGGCCGTGGCGCAGCTACTTCTTCAAATCGCCTCGCCATGCCGACGCCGTCTTGAGAAGGCGACTTGGCGCGCGCGCCCTTTGAGACCCGGCGCCGCCAGCTCGGCCATCCACAGCGAGAGGCGACAAGCGCCGCGCCGTTGGTGGAGTGCGAGGAGGCGGCACGGCCCGCTGAACACGGCGCTCTGGGCGCCAAAAGCGGCTGCGGGCTGATGGCGATGCCATCGAGAACCTCTCCAAAGCGCACTGGCATCGCGATCCGCCCGCGGCGGGTATGTTTCTTTTGAACTTTTCTTGCTCTTCTCTGTAGAAGCGGCGGCACTACTCCATCGGGTAATCCCGAGTTTGGGCGGCTGTTGAGCAGCGGCTCGAACTCTATTTGCTACTTCAAGTTTTTACCTCATGTTCGAATTCTTGTCGCAGGAGTATCACAACCTCCGTACTCTTGCCCATAGCGTTGAAGAGCTGAGCAAGCGGGCTGCTGACTCGGCGAGCCGAGTGAGTTTTTTTCTTCTGGGCGCGCTATTGGCGCACTGCTGGCTGTAGTCCCGAGATTCGGGCCGATCTACTGCTGTGATCGGGCGGATCTTCTGGCGACCTTCTTAGCTGCGACTTCGCGTCCTTCTTTCTATTCTTGAGTCCAACGCCGCTCTTGGGCAGCTGGAGTGCGGCCGAGACCGCTTCGCGCCAAAGAGGAGGAGTGTGGCAAGCTTCGCCTTGAGCGCGACCTGCCGGGCTACTGTGGTGGCGGAGCGAGAGGAGCTGCTCAAAGGCGGCCTTGGCTGAGGCGAGAAGAAAGAGGCCGCTCTCTGGCGATTTTTGAGCGGCGCTCCGCTGGACCGACAAGGAAGCGCCTTGACCTCCGGCTTCCACGAAATCGAAGATATCGCTCGATGGTGAGTTTGCTTTTACTTTTTCTTTTGGGTTGCCGACTATGGGTCAAGCCGACTCCTGTTTTTCTGACTTGCTTCTTCTTCTTCTTGGCAGACTTCTTCCCCGGTCACACGCAGGCGGCCAATCAGGCCATCGAGGCTGGCCGAGGCGCTTGAGGGCGGTGGCGCTGAGATCGCAGCCAACGCCCACCGGACCCTTGACGAGCAGCTCCTGAGCATTGAGGCTCGTCTGCAGCCGGCCCATCGGATGCTGCGCCGTCTTCGGCGTGTCGGTGCCCACACGATCGCTGCTCTGTGGCGGACATGCGGTTCTGCGCCTCCCACCGGACCGCCCCGGCCGGAGGTCGCGGCTGGCCGTCTTGAGGCTTGGAAGGGTTCGGCGGCTCGGGCTGGAGCTCGCCGAGCCCTGGAGTTCGTCAAGGCGTGGTATCCAGGGCTGGATCTGGACCGGCTGGCCGCGTTCGGTCGAAGCCAGCGGAACTGCTGCCACGGAGGACGCCCTCGTCGAGCGTGCGGCGGCGATCGCCGACTACACGGACACCAGCGTCTTCGTCCCTGAGTGGGCTGAAGACGATGGGGAGGCACTGTCGGAGTGGTTCGGGATGAACCCAGACTACGGCGAGGACTCGGCGGAGGTGATCGACTCCAAGACCGAGGATGAAAGACGAGGCGGAGGTCGAGACGGCATGGGCGCGCCAAGGCGGAGCAGCGACCAGCCTCGGCTCGACCGCGCCTCCAAAGAACGAAGCCGCGCCCATCTGGGCCGGGCCGCCGGAGACAGTCAAGCCGAGACCGCCTAACCGGCCGCCCGGCGCAGCGCCGCCGCCGCCTCCGGCCTTCCAACCCCATCTGCTGCTTCTGAGGCCGCTGCCTTGCCTTTATTTTATCTGCTTGCTAGTCTTTTTAAAAGAACTTGTTAATTTGCACAATTCCACCCGCGGGGTGTATTCTGAACCACTGTCCGAAGATCCGACCAAGGGCCTAAGCTTGTGTAAATATTATTCTAATTTTGTCTTTCCTTGCTTATTGCTCTTGTGGCTTTTTCCTTTGCCGCCTTCCCTTAGATGCCGCCTTGCCCATCGGGCAACCGCCTCATGGACTGCCGTCTAGGTCAAGTGCTTGGCTACTTTTGAGAAGGCAAGTACTTGGCCATTTTTTAGAGTCGTTAAGCAAGTTGGGTAGAAAGCAAGCCCGGCTACTTAGGAGTCGGTTTCTTAAACGGCTGGAAGCGATTTAAACTATGTTTATGCTTTGGGTCCTTAGCCATTTTTTCGTGTGGGCGCCTGTTCTACCTTACTCCCGCCCACCAAGCAGTCGCTCATGCGACTGCGGCTTCGACAGAGATGACTTAGGCACCCGACGTTACTTGTCTCGATTGCAGGAAGCATTTCATAGCCCAGCATGGCGAGTCCTCAGGCCGACTAGTCGAGCCCGGTGCCAAACGACATAATCAAAGGGTAACATACTCAAAGGCATAATTTTATCATACAGATAACAAAAGAGGCGTATGCGAGCTCGTCTCGGGGCCCAAGTCTTGGTACTTTAAACACAAAGGGTAGCGTGGTACGTATCGCATCAATCAGTAAAATCTTCGAGGAGATTCAGATTCCATGGCCGCTCCGCCTCTTTGCCGGAGTCGCCCTCTTGCGTGCTTTCGGGCTTCGGCGCCGATCGTAGTAGGAGTCGCTGCCAAAGACTTTGTCGATGATGAATGGCCTTCCCAAAGGCGCCGATACTTGTGCTGGCGGCTGTTCGCCGGATCAGCCAGAGCACAAGGTCGCCCTCTAGGAATGATCTTGGCTTGACCTTCTTGTTGTAGTAGCGCGCAGCTCTGGCTTTGGTAGATGCTTGGACCGCCGAGTGCCAACAGCCGGCCCTCTTCTAGCGATCGACGCCGCCTTGACGGCTTCTTCTGCTTCCTCTTGATTGTACATGGTGACTCGCGGAGTCAAACTCTATATCCGTTGGGATGACGGCGGCACCGTCAGAGACGAGGAAGAAGGGTGTGAAGCCAGTTGACTTGTTTGGAGTCGTGACGCAGACTCCGTGAGGATGGCAGCAACTCCTCAAGCTGCCAGCCGCCGAACGCTCCAATGGTTCGACCATCGAGGCTTGATGCCGCGAGGATGAGGCCGTTCGCCGCTTCCACCGCCATTTGATGCGGATGGGCAACGGACGCTAAGTCCATCGGATGCCTTGCGTCAGCAGAACGGGCTGGTAGGCGCCTTTGGCACAATTTGTGCCGTTGTCGGTGATGATGCTGTGTGGTACGCCGTACCGAGTCGTGATGTCGGCGATGAAAGTCACCGCCAGAGGACCATTCAACTTCTTGATGGGTTTTGCTTCTATCCACTTGGTGAAATTGTCCACCGCAACAAGTAAGTGAGTTAGGCCACCTCGTGCCATTTTGAATGGTCCCACCATGTCCAGGCCCCAAATAGCAAAGGGCCAGGCGATGGGGATAGTCTTGGCTACCGGTTTGGCTGAAGCGGCTTGGAGCGGAACACTGGCACCCTTGCATTTTGAACTAATTCCCTGGCCTCTTCTAGGGCAGTTGGCGTAAGAAACCGTGTCGGAAGGCTTTGGCGACGAGTGCTCTTGAGGCTGCATGATGGCCTTTTCATACGATGGATGTCTTCGAGAATTGCTTGGCCTTGCTCTGATTCGACGCAGTGCTGGTAGACACCGGTGACGCTGCGCCTGACAAGCTCTCTATTGACTATAGTGTAGGCTGCCGCTCGGCGTTGCACTTGCCAAGCCAATGTTTCATCAGTTGGTAGCTCTCCGCTTACTAAGAACTTCAGGATGGGCTGGGCCCATGAGGGTGCTGCTATTTCTTCGACTGCATGTACTGCCACTTGGACGAGGGCGGATGGGCTGAGAGGCGGCGGGTTGGAGTCCGTAGCAGCTTGCTGGGTTGAAGAAGTCCCCGGGCCGACTGGCGCTGTCCCCGGGCCGAGTATTGGAGTCTTCGCGAATGGTCGCCGCGCAGTCCCGGGTCGGGTTCGAAGTCCCCGGGCGGCTTCGACCGCCACGTTCTTGGGGCGTCTGCAAGATTCTTGTGCCGTCTCTTTGAGGCTTTGAGTCGGATCCGACTTCTTCAGGGGAGCCGCACAAAAATGGAGTCGACTCTGTGACGGCTTGACGGATGGCTTGAGGAGGCGCCAAGGGCGACCGGACGGTATTACTGGCCGGGTAGAGCCGATTCTTGCCAGGGCATCTGCTTGGTCGTTGTCGTTTCTTGGCACGTGGAGGAATTCGCATCCCTCAAAATATCCACTCAGCTGTTGTACCAAAAAACGGTAGCTCGCCATATTTGCATCCTTGGCGTCCCAGTCGCCGGATGACTGTTGGACCACCAAGTCGGAGTCGCCATAGCACAGGATCCGGCGAATGCCAAGCTCTTTGGCAAGCCGGAGCCCGTGAATGAGCGCCTCGATTCGGGCGACGTTGTTGGAGGCGGCGAAATGGATCTGCAGCTGCACTTGAGCTTATCGCCTTTGGGGGATGTGAGGACACGCCGCTCCCAAGCCGGTACGCATCTTGGAGCCATCAAAGTGCATCCGCCAATGGGTGGAGTCGGTATTGGCGGTATCTGGTCTCGCCCGGTCGACGAGGAAGTCGGCCGGTGCTTGTGACTTGATGGCGGTGCGGGGCTGATAATAGATGGTGTAGGGGCCAACTCTATGGCCCATTTGGCCACTCGGCCTGAAGCATCTCGGCCCGGCGATCTCGCTAGTGGGGCCGTGCAAACCACGGTGATTGGGTGCTCTTGAAAGTAAGGCTTCAACTTCTTGGCGGCAAAGTGCACGCCGTAACACATCTTACGGTAGTGGGGGTAGTTACTGCTTGGAGGTCGGCGATTACCTCGCTCAGTAATACACTGGTCTTCGGACAGGTAGCGCCTTGCCTTCCTCCTTATGCTCAACTACAATGATATCTTTGACTACCCCTCGGTGGCGGCAATACAGGAGCATGGGCTCCTTTGGAGTCGGAGCCGCCAAAGACCGGGGAGAAGTCAGCATTCTCTTCAAGCGGAGAAAAGCTTCGTCCCGCCTTTGAGTTCCATTCAAGAAGGTGGTCTTCTTCATAAGCTGGGCAGAGGAAGAGCTTTCGCCCACCGACCGATGAATCGGCCGATAGACGCCAAGCAGCCGGTGAACCGCACATCTAGCGTCGGCGGGTACTTCCATCCTTTCGACGCCTTTGATCTTCACGGGGTTGCACTCTATGCCGCGTTCAGAGAGCAGGAAACCAAGGAGCTGGCCGGCTGGTACTCCGAAGACGCATTTCTCTGGGTTGAGCTTGATCTGGAATCGGTGCAGATTTTCAAAGGTCTCCTTGAGGTCTTCCAACAGCGCCCCTCGCTTCTCCGTCTTC
This sequence comes from Aegilops longissima, assembly GCA_021605205.1. Lineage (NCBI taxonomy): Eukaryota > Viridiplantae > Streptophyta > Magnoliopsida > Poales > Poaceae > Aegilops > Aegilops longissima. The sequence goes on from CM038680.1 coordinate 435,048,208, forward strand.
ACCACCATGTCGCCCACGAAGCGTATGCCGCTAAGCTGCTTGAGGAGGCACTTCGCATGCAACGCCGAAAGGTGGCGCCGTTCCTCAAGTCGAACGTCATGGTCGTGCAGCGAAGGCTCCAAACAGCGTGATGAAGGCGGTCTTCAATCTGTCGGCCGGGTTCAGCTTGATCCGTGATATCCGAATATGCATCTAAGAAGCTCAACAGCTCGCATCCGGCCGTGGAGTCTATCACCGATCAATTCTTGGCAAAGCGAACGGGTCCTTGGGGCAGGCTTTGTTGAGCTTGTGTAGTCAATACACATCCGCCACCGCTTGTTCTTCTTTAGTACCAAGACCGGGTTAAGCTAACCATTACGGAAGAACACTTCCATGATGAAACCGGCTCGAGGAGCCGGGCTATCTCTTCTCCAACAACTCTTCTTTTTCTTCCGACAGCGGGCGCAAGGGCTGCTGACGGGCTTCACATCGATCGAACATGTAACTTGTGCTCGGCGAATTCCGTCGGTACACTGACATGTCTTTGGGGACCATGCGAAGATGTCCCGATTCTCACGGAGGAAATCGACGAGCTCGCCTTCCTATTTGTTGTCGAGGTTTGCACCCTGACGGTGATATCTCTCCGGTGCTCCGGTCCAAGGGTATCTTCTTGGTCTCTTTGGCGGCTTGAGCGAGCCCTCGACTTCGACTCCTTGGGGTGGGCGATATCTCTGGCTGCTTGCCGGCCATTGCCACAACCCGATCCAGGAGTCGCTTCTCAGCTGCGATCACCAGGGACTCGGCCAGCCGGCTGCTTTCAGCTGCACAGGCGGACGACTTTCTGTAGTCGCCGGCTACGGTCAGAATCCGAATCCCCTTGGTACTCGGCATCTTCATCTTGAGTTAGGTGTAGTGGGGGACCGCCATGAACTTGGCTAGAGCAGGTCGGCCAAGCAGAGCATGGTAGGGGCTTTCGAGGTCCACCACTTCGAACCAGACTGGCTCTCTGCGAAAGTGATCCTTGTCCCCAAAGAGGACGTCTATCAGAATCTTGCCAATCGGTGAGCAGGAAAGGCCAGGTACAATTCCATGGAACACAGTCCGACTGTGCTGAAGCTGTCGTTGCTTGATTCCTAACTTCTCCATTGTATCCTTGTACAGGATGTTGATGCTGCTGCCTCCGTCTATCAGCACTCGCGAGAAGCGAGCGGCCCGTCTATCCGCGGCAAGGGTGGCTCCCAAGACCAGGGCATAGGAGCCCGGATTCGGCATCACCTCTGGATGATCAGCCCGGCTCCAACTGATGGGCTTCTCAGACCAGTGCATGAATTCTGGAGTATCTGATGCTACTGCATTCACTTCTTGCTGTTGCTACCGCCTGCGGGCGATCGATCGTCGACCACACTAGTAAACACTACGTAGGCACCATGCTCTTACGGGTACTCGTCTTGTCTATCAAGGCCGACCGGCCCGGCTTTGCCGGCTCTTTGCGGCGATGGTGGGCGGCGGCCCGGCGGAGGAGGGGCAAGGCCGTCTCCCTTGGCGATCTGGTGAGCTGTGGCACTTCCGGGTGGTGTGATTTGGCGGCCGGCGCCGCTATGGAACTTGCAGGAGGTCCGCCCGAGTCTACTCAGAAGAGGAGGCCGGCAACGATTGGACTTGCCGCTTTACGCCGCAGCGCAGGCTGCCCTCTGGCTGCTGGTCTTCGATTATCGCCACTGCGGGCTGTTGGAAGCCGGCTGTGGCCTTGCGCTTGTGATCATTCTGCTGCTGTCGCCGATCAAGGCGTCGCCAGCGGAGTTCTGGGAGCATGAGGAGCCACCTTGCCAGTCGCACTGACTTCGATCTCCGACTTCATGGAGGAGTCGGCTGTGGCGTACTTGTCTTCTATGATCAGCAGCTCATCGAGGGTCTCCGGCTTGTCGCAAAGGAGCTTGTGCTTGAGGAGGGTGCCTTCTCTGCACCCGGCGGTGAAGTACTCGATTGCTTGCACCTCATGCACTCCTTCGCAGGAGTTAGAGCTCGGCCCGGTAGCGTGAGGTAGTCGCGAGTAGACTCGTTGGGGCCTTGCGCATAAGGACAGCTGACGAGGCTTGGGAGGTCGCTTGTATGTGCTCGTGAAGTTGCGGACGAAGGCCTCGGTGAAGTCGACCCAGTTGTTGATGCTGCGGGGCTTCCAGCTGTTCAACCATGTCCGGGCCGTGCCTCGAGCATGAGGGGAACATACTTTACAACAACGCGCTTGTTGCCGTTAGCTATCTTGACGGCCGTGGAGTAATCCACCAGCCAGTCCTCCGGCTTCACGGGCGGTGTATTTGGGTGTGTCTCCGGGAGTGTGAATCCTCCGGGAAGGGCTCGTCTCGGATGCGAGGTCCAAAGCAGGCGGGCCCAACTCGTCTTCTTCTTCCGGCGCCAGGATCGGTGGAGTCGCTCGATCCGGTGGCGGCGTCGTTTTCTCCGACTCCCTCTCGGCGGCCAAAGCGGTCGCCGAGAGTCGGATCTTCGGCAGGTGGCGGGGAGACTCGCTTTTCTGCGGGGAGGAGGAGGCAGATAGTCGTCCCGCCGCTTCCATTGCTCTTGGCGGCCGTCTTCGTCGCGCCGATGGAGATGTGAGTCCGGCTATGGCTGACGATCGGATCCTTGTTTTTTCTTCGCGGACGCCGCCGGTCGGCGTCGAGACGTCGCGCTTGATCTCGGCGGGGAGGCAAGTCGCCGTGTTGTCGTCGCGGCGCCTACGTGCGGCAGCAGCCGTCTTCTTGGCGCAGCGCCACGTCGAGCTGCTGGACTCGCTCCGTCATCGGCGGCGCTCCTCGCCGTCGGTTATCCAGCTCGTCGGCCGCTGGGCGGCGCGGATGTTCTCCGCGGGCGTAATGCATACAGGCGGCATCGCCCCAAACAGACTGGCGATGGCTACGCTGCGCTGCTGGACCGCGCCTAGGCGGCTAGGCCCAGTCGGAGCCGGCGAGCCGCCCATGGTGCGATCCATCTCACGCTGGTAGGCCTCTGACAAGCGTCTCATGCTTGCCATCTTCTATGCGCCCACGAGGAGCTGGAGGCGGCGTGCTTCCAGCATCCCAGCGTCGGCGTCTTCCGGAATGGGGGCGGTCAGGTCTTGCAGAACCGCGTCGAGAGGGTCACGATCTCCCTCGCCGGAAGGCTCGCTATGACCGATGACGAGCACCTCCGTGACGGTACTTCCGCCGCTCTCCGCGCGAGGGAGAGGCTCGTCGTAGACCACCACGTTGGTGGGGAACGCGTCGGCGGCGGTGTCGAGTCGACCAGCATCGGTCGGTGGAGCCTACGGACTCCAGGTCGGCGGCGGGCTCGCCGGCGACGTGGTGCTGCTCGAGGAGGCCCGCGAGGAGGCTTTCGGGGCTGTCCGTGCCTGCATCGGATGCAGGCTCGTCGGAGAGGCAAACCTCGCCGACAAGTTCGGTGAGGCAGCTTGCGCAAGGCGACCTCAGCGCCATCAGCGCGATCGGCGCAGAACTCCGTCTGGCGTCGGGCTGGCTGCGCTTCGCCGGGGAGGAAGAGGTTCCCGTCTGCAGCAGGTCTCCTGACGACGGTGCACCAGGCCCCACGGTGGCGCCAAATGTCGGGGTTGGGTGCGACATATGCCAAAGGATGGCTTATCATGGAGGCGAGTAGAACGTCGCGGTGCACAGAAGCAGGATGAGGCGAAGACCTGCACGCCGCGAATCTTACCCAGCCCGGGGCTCTCCGAGGAGATAACACCCCTCACTGCTGCTCAGGGGTCTGCATGATCACTATGGCAAAGTGAGTACAAGATGCTCCTTGAGCTGTGCGGGGTGAGGAAGGAGAAGGGCACGACTAGCTCTTCTCTTCCCTCTAGGTGTGTGTCTAAAACTACTAGGTTCCAACCCTTTGCATGGGTGCCCCGGGGGGTTTATATAGGCCTACCCCCCAGGGGTACAATGGTAATCCGGCTGGGCGCGGGTCCCAGCCGTCAGTCTCTTAAGTTGCCGCCTTCTCCGCCGACGGTCCAGCATGGGGCCGTCAGCCCTTGTCCGCCGCGGGCGGGTCTTGCCGGCTGCGGGTTACAATAGCCGCTCTTCTAATGACGCGAGCTTGGTCACGGGGTCATGGCAACAGTGCCGCCGTCTGGCGGGCGATCACTGTTGCCATTCCCTGTCTTGTCTGGTTAATGGCGCACGGAGCCCGTGGGAGGGGCCGGCCGACTCTCGGAGGCTGACTCCAACGGGCCCGTCTTTGGGGCGTTCTCGCCGTCTTCGGCACTCCCGCCGACAGGCGGGTCCCGCCGTCTTCGGGTCGTATAGACAGGCCATCGTGGGTACAGGAATCTGCCCACGGGGCTGACGTCAGGGCCAGTGTGGCCACAGTGCTGCGCCGTACGGAGATCTCCGTCGGTACGACGCCCTGTGGCCATGCCTGCCCTTTATGAGCAGGGCGGGGACCGGCCGCGAGGCAGCTTTATCCCATCCCGCTCGTAGTCGCTCATGCAGGGAGTGGACGGAGTCGCGGGCCGACTCCCTGTAGCCGGCTTCATTGGAGGTCGCCGGCTTGGAGTCGGCTTGTCCTGAGGCCGTCTCTAGGACTCGGCCTAGAGCGGCAGTCGGCGACTCCGTCGCCGACTCTCTGAAGGCGGGTCTTCATCTTGGGGCCTTGAGGGGCGCAGTCTGCCCCGATGTTTTTAAAGGTCCAGGGGCTCGGGTCTACCCGTGGCCCATTACTCCGACAGCACCAGTATCAAAAAGAACAACTGCAGTAAATGACTTAACCAAAAACTTACCTATTACTGCATCTGGCTGAGCTTCAACCTCCTCCACGGTAACGTGGTTCACTTGTCCTTTGTTGAAAGGCTTCGGCTTCTTTCCTGAGCTTCCATTGCCATTTCCATTTTGGCCTTCTGGACAATCATTTGCATAATGCCCAGTCTTGCGGCACTTAAAGCAAGTGATGTGGCTCAGGTTTACCTTGGATGGTGTTGACGGGTTGGTGCGGTTCTTTCCATTGCTTCCTCCATTCCCGTTCCCATTCTTGGTGCCATTATGGTTGTGCGAGCTACCTCCTCCATGGGTATGCTGAAATTGTCCTCCTGGCTTCGGGGTAAAGCGAAGTTTCTGCTGAGCTCCAGAGTTATTCTTCCCCTGTCCATACTTCCTCTTTCGATTTTCAATCTGCTGCTGCTTCCCTTCAATCATGAGAGCACGATCTACTAACTCCTGGTAGTTATTGAAGGTGGCTACCATCAACTGCATGCTCAGCTCATCATTCAGTCCTTCTAGAAACTTCTCCTGCTTAGCTGCATCTGAAGCAACGTCATCTGGGGTATAACGTGCTAACTTACTAAAATCATCTACATACTGGCCAACGGTCCGTCCTCCTTGGCGTAAGTTGCGAAACTCACGCTTCTTCATGGCCATAGCTCCTGCTGAAACATGGGCGACGGAAAGCTTGTTGAAACCGATCCCATGTGGCGGTGTCTCTGAGGTAAGTGGTCTGTAAAATTCTCCCACCATGCTTTGCTGCGGGTCCTTCAAGCTGATGTGCGGCAAACTTCACCCTTTCTCCATCTGTACATCCTGCAGTGGTCAACTCCCTCCCTATCTTACGGAGCCAATCATTTGCAACAATTGGCTCGGTGCTACTGGAAAACACCAGCGGATTCAGCCTTAAGAAACGGGTCAAATGGTCAACAGGTGGTGGTGGCGGTGGGTTATTGTTGTTGTTGTTGTTGTTGTTGCCTTGGTTCTGTACCAATGTTTGAATCAAGGCATTCTGCTGCTGAATCAACTGGGTGATATCTGGCGGGAAAACAAATCCAGGGTCGCGTCTCGGAGGCATCTGAGGGGTTTAAGAAAAGACGAGAATTTAGAATAGAATGAGGTCTAGAGAGAAACACTACCCATATGCACATGAGACAAATCACACAATATCACTCCAATCAATTCAAACAAGGGCATACAACGGTCTATCTATCGTTACAAAGTGCTGAAACTAAAACTAAAATGACATGGGGGTAATCTACTACTGTTATGGTGGTCAACTAGAAAAACTGCTCCGTCGAAGACTCCATGATATCTGCTCCAGCTTCATCTTCGTAATCATCATCACTAGGATCGGAATCGGTGTCGTCGATGATGATGTAGTTCTCTGGACAGGTGTTATCTTCATCTTCTCCTTCGGGTGCTGAATTTCCCATGAGTTCTTCAATCTTCTCCTTAAGATCGCCGTTTTGTCCCACTAGAGCTACAATCTCCTCCATGTAGTCCTTGCGAGTGGCCTTCAGTTCTCCTTCTAATTCGATAATCTTGGCTTTTGCTGTCTTCAACTCCATCATGTCTGCGCACATCTGGTTCTCCTGACGTCGAATGTGCTGGTTTAACTCCTGGATGAAAGCTGCAATGGATCGATCCTTCTTAGTGCCAACTATCTCCCATTGTTCATTTCGGCGCCCACAAATCTGGTAGATAGTATCCTTGAGGTCTTCTTTGTAAACTTCTCCAATGCGTCCCATGGTTATGTGAGCTGCCATGCTCTTTCCTGACTCCAGGTTGGTGCATTGAAAACACACTCTATGGGCTCCGTGATTGGCGCAAGCGTCCTTAGGGAACTTGAGCTTGAATCTTCCAGCGCTCCTCTTGGGTAAAGTGGAATTGTAAGTCCGGTGAAGCTTGGTAATCCGATGTTTAGGTACTTAGTGACTTCCTTCAGTGTCGCCCAAAGGGTGTATCCTCATCCATTTGAGTGAACTTGATCCTCGCTTAGTCATCCTAAAAGAGTAGAAAAGATGAGGAGTCGAAATGAGAGAGAGAGTGGTGATCTAGGGCTTTAGCTTAATGGTCGTGTCTCTACGATCGGTGTGTGCTCGATACCATCTCTGTAGCGACCGGACCTCAAGCGATCGATCTACGTGCTCGGTGTCATCCTCGGATCATAATCTTGACACCACACAAGACTCGAAGGATTTATAACAGAGTAGCAATCACACACTTATTACAATCGAATGTCTCAAGAAAGAACTTAATAAAATAAACATGATTTAAGGCCATCTAAAAACGATAACAGCGGAAGGCTTGGAAGAATAAGCGAGTCCATCAACTCCAACGGCATCACCGAGTATAGAACCACGACCTATGCACCTTACTCGTCGTTCAAAAGTGCGCAACATGAAGCGTTGCAGCCAAACGGGTTGACACATGGAATATCTTTGGCAATGTAACACATAGAGAATAATGGAATGATAAGCCTATACTACATGCATATATGGCTGGTGGAAAGCTCTATGGTTATTGTTTTTGCATAAAGCCATTTTTCCCTACTGCAAAGGAATAAATTTATTTAACTATCATGGTGGTTGTGAAACATTGAGAATGGTTGACAGCATCCTCAATCCCAATTAAAAGTACTCATTAATAAACCCAACAAAATTAATTAGAAGTAACATGATGAGATTCACATGATATCCAGGTACTAGATACTCAAGATGTCCATAACCGGGGACACGGCTAACCATGATTAGTTTATACACTCTGCAGAGGTTTGCGCACTTTTCCCCACAAGACTCGATCGCCTCCGTTTGGTTTCTCGCACTACATGGTGTTTGAGAAACGGATGACCGAGACATAGTCTTTCAGAAGCACTAGCACCTTACTTGTGGGTAGACCGGTACACCTACTTTCCCCTACATCGCTAGTCTACCCGTAAGAGTTTGCACAACAATGAACTATGCGAGCCCAAAATGGCTTGTGGCTGCACACGGAAGTTTCTAGTTTGAATAATCTCATGATCCCTTTGAGCACGGGTGGCGGTCCGAAGAAATACAGCAAGTCTGATAGAAACCAGGTGCCTCAATCCACCCAGATGTGTGTTTAAGTTGCCACCTTAAATAAACCATTAAATAACAATCTCACATCTGTCATGGATTCACTCACCCATTCCACGTCTACTAGCATAGCATGGCATAATAAGCAAACGTAGAAGTAACTCCCAAGGGTTGATAATAAAACAGGTAATAGGTACTACCTCATCTACTTCCCATAACCCACAATTTAATTAGATCCTAATCATGCAAGTGTTTGAGGATAGATCTAATGCATAAAAACTGGGTATGAGAAGGGGTATGATCAAAGTGTTACTTGCCTTGCTGATGATCCGCGAAACCTAGAGACTCGGAGTAACAGGCGGCGCACTCCGGGTATTCTATCGCAGACAAACAAACAAGCATACAATAAGTACTCATCTAATGCACAGGTAAAACTCAAATAGATCTAACCAGATAGTTCAACTTAAGAACTCCGGTTTGCAAAAAGAATCAAATCAAACGAAGCAACGAAAGTCAAACGGCGGAAGAAAACAGCTTCATTTTACTAATATGGATCTAAGTCAAATTTTAAAGATGTGAAAACTCATTTAAGTAAATTATTCAGAAAGAGGGTTTCGAGACGAAACTCCAGGCGCTTGAATCACCTGATTCCGATAAACGAGCGAAAAGTTATACTAAAACGAAAATCGGATCTGGAATCGCGATAAGAAAAATCACGGATTAAATCCGAGGAAAAGAAAAAAACGACGAACATATTCGAACGGAAAAAAAGAGAAAATAATAAAAAAATTAATAAAAAATAAAAATAATAATAATAAATAAATAAACTAAAAAAATCGAAAAAAACCCGAAGAAAACCGTTCAGTTTTTTTATATATAAAAAACATTGTGAATTAGAGGTGGTGAACCTTAGGCGGCGGTGTGTGTGTGGGTGTGGTGTGGCGGTGGCGCTGGCGAGGCTAGGGTTTGAGGCGCCTGGGCGGACCGGCTCGGGTGGGCTGAGGCGCTCAGGCGCCTCCGCTTATAAAAGGCGCCCGGCGTAGTCCGCTCGAGTGCGGCCCGTAAAAATTTGTCTTGCGTTTTTTTAAATAATAACGCACAGGAAAAAAAATCAAAAGAAGTACTAAACGGACTTAAAAAATCTCGAAATAAATTTTCCCCGGCTTCTAAAATCAAGCCGGATTTAATGAACATTTATTTGGTGCCTAAATGCAATTTTGAAAAACGCGCATTTTTCCTAAATTCAAATAAAAAGGCGAAAAACTCCAAAATAAAATCTTATTTGATTTTATTATTAAATCTTCATTATTTCTTTATTTTGGGAAAGTCATTTTATTCCCTCTCTCATATTTTTGTAATAGAAATAATTGAAGATAAAATAATTAAAATCAAATGATCCTATTTTCAAATTTTGAGAAAACTCAAATATGAAAATAACGAAAATCCCCAACTCTCCCCGTGGGTCCTTGAGGTATGTAGAATTTCTAGGATCGAGCAAAATGCAAATGAAAAATATGATATGCAATGATGCTCTATGTATAACATTCCAAATTGAAAATTTGGGATGTTACATCAACACCCCTTCGACAACGGTGCTAGATGACATTTTCTGGTTTATTCAGCTGGGGGCGCCCATCAGGCTGCGTCATCCCCAAGTCGCATGGGCCTGTCCCTGCGACGTGTATCCTTTTACATCTTTAGCTTACTCTGTTGGGGGCGCCCCTCGGGCTGCATCATTCCCATGCCGCATGGGTCCGTCCCTATGGCATGTGCCGTTCTTGCATCTATCTGAACTAGCGTTGCTCGCCTCCCCTGATATAATTTTATACCTGCCTGATTACACTTCGCGGCATCCCGCGTTGCTGACCGACCTTCTGCTCACCCCGCCACAAGGACTCCACATGTTGACACGGCGCTTGTGCTCAGGTCCGTCCCTGCAACGCTGGTAAACCTGAGAGATCGAGCTCTGGCTCGCGGCCCGCCCCGCACACATCACCTCACCAAATCCTCAGTGCCTTAATCTTCTTGTGGGACGATCAGCAGCAGGACAACCAACGTGATTCGAACTATATTTCCTCTCCAACTATAAATTTGACATGCAAGCTCAAGAACATGGTCACCTAGGCAGCACAAATTTGCAATGAATAAAGCACTAGAACAAAAACTAATTGGACCAATGGAGGAGTCACATACCAGGGAACAATCTCCCCAAGCAGTTTTGTGAGAGGTGCTTTGAGCAAGGAGATCGAAAATCGCAGCAAAATGAGATAGAACTCGTGCTTGAACTAGATGGTGATTTTTTTGGGAGGAAGAAGAAGTGTGTGGGTGCAGGAATAAGTGGAGGGGGGCCACCGTGGGCCCACAAGGCAGGGGGCGCGCCCTGGACCCTCGTGGCCAGGTGCTTGCTCCCCCTGCTGTGTTCTCAGTGCTAGATATTCTCAAATATTCGAGAAAAAATCATATTCCGTTTTCAGGGCATTTGGAGAACTTTTATTTTTGGGGTATTTTTATATTGCATGAATAATTCAGAAAACAGACAAAAAAATTCTATTTTTGCTTTATTTCAACTAAATAACAGAAAGTAAAGAGAGGGTACAGAAGGTTGTGCCTTCTAGTTTCATCCATCTCATGCTCATCAAAAGAATCCACTAACAAGGTTGATCAGGTCTTGTTAACAAACTCATTCCGACTAACATGGAACCGGAGAAATTTCGAATAACATTATGTTACCTCAACGGGGATATGCATATCCCCAATAATAAGAATATCATATTTCTTCTTGACAGTAGGAAAGTGTACCGTATGCTCATTACCATTAACATGAAAAGTGACATTGCTTCCTCGAAAAGTGTACCGTATGCTCATTACCATTAATCCAAAAATAATCGATGAAATTTATCCAATAGAATTGATACTATGGACTTGAGGTTGTTTCCTCGGAAAGTGTACCGTATGCTCATTACCATTAACATGAAAAGTGACATTGCTTTTGTTGCAATCAATAATAGCCCCTGCAGTATTCAAAAATGGTCTTCCAAGAATAATAGACATACTATCGTCCTCGAGAATATCAAGAATAACAAAGTCCGTTAAAATAGTAACGTTTGCAACCACAATAGGCACATCCTCACAAATACCGACAGGTATAGCAGTTGATTTATCAGCCATTTGCAAAGATATTTTAGTAGGTGTCAACTTATTCAAGTCAAGTCTACGATATAAAGAGAGAGGCATAACACTAACACCGGCTCCAAGATCACATAAAGCAGTTTTAACATAGTTTCTTTTAATGGAACATGGTATAGTTGGTACTCTCGGATCTCCAAGTTTATTAGGTATTCCACCCTTAAAAGTATAATTAGCAAGCATGGTGGAAATTTCAGCTTCCGGTATCTTTCTCTTATTAGTAACAATTTCTTTCATATACTTAGCATAAGGATTCATTTTGAGCATATCAGTAAAACTACGCAAATAGAAAGGTCTAATCATTTCAGCAAAGCACTCAAAATCCTCATCATCATTTTTCTTGGATGGTTTGGGAGGAAAAGGCATGGGTTTCTGAACCCAAGGTTCTCTTGCTTTACCATGTTTCCTAGCGACAAAGTCTCTCTTATCATAACGTTGATTCTTTGATTGTGGGTTATCAAGATCGACAACAGGTTCAATCTCAACATCATTATCATTACTAGGTTGAGCATCATCATGAACATTATCATTAACATTTTCACTAGGTTCATGTTCATTACCAGATTGTGTTTCAGCATCAGAAATAGAAATATCATTTGGATTCTCAGGCGTTTCAGCAATAGGTTCACTAGAAGTATGCAAAGTCCTATCATTTTTATTTTTCTTCTTTTTAGAAGGACTAGGTGCATCTATATTATTTCTCTGAGAATCTTGCTCAATTCTCTTAGGGTGGCCTTCAGGATACAAAGGTTCCTGAGTCATTTTACCAGTTCTAGTAGCCACTCTAACAGCATAATCATTATTCTTACTATTTAATTCATTGAGCAAATCATTTTGAGCTTTAAGTACTTGTTCTACTTGAGTGGTAACCATAGAACCATGTTTAGTAATGATTTTAAGTTCACCTTTAACTCTAGACATATAATCACCCAAGTGTTCAAGCGTATCGGAATTGTATTTCAATTGTCTACCAAAATAAGCATTGAAGTTTTCTTGTTTGACAATAAAATTATCAAATTCTTCTAAGCATTGTCTAGCAGACATATAGTGAGGAATATCACCTTCATCAAATCTATAGAGAGAATTTACCTTTACTACCTGTGTCGGGTTATCAAGACCATGTGTTTCTTCAATAGGTAATGAATTAGGATCATATGTTTCTTCAACAGGCGGTAAATTAAGACCATGTATTTCTTCAATAGGAGGTAAATTCTTAACATCTTTAGCTTTAATACCCTTTTCTTTCATAGATTTCTTTGCCTCTTGTATATCTTCAGGACTGAGAAATAGAACACCCCTCTTCTTCGGAGTTGGTTTGGGAATAGGCTCAGGAGTTGGCTCAGGAAGTGTCCAATTATTTTCATTTGTCAACATATTATTCAATAGAATTTCAGCTTCATCCGGTGTTCTTTCCCTGAAAACAGAACCATCACAACTATCCAGGTAATCTCTGGAAGCATTGGTTAGTCCATTATAAAAGATATCAAGTATTTCATTTTTCTTAAGAGGATGATCAGGCAAAGCATTAAGTAATTGGAGAAGCCTCCCCCAAGCTTGTGGGAGACTCTCTTCTTCAATTTGCACAAAATTGTATGTATCCCTTAAAGCAACTTGTTTCTTATGAGCAGGGAAATATTTAGCAGAGAAGTAATAAATCATATACTGGGGACTACGCACACAACCAGGGTCAAGAGAATTAAACCATATCTTAGCATCACCCTATAATGAGAACGGAAATACTTTATGGATATGAAGGTAGCGAGTTCTCTCATCATTAGTGAATAGGGTGGCTATATCATTTAATTTAGTAAGATGTGCCACAACAGTTTCAGATTCATAGCCATAAAAAGGATCAGATTCATCCAAAGTAATTTTATCGGGATCAACAGAGAATTCATAATCCTTATCAGTAACACAGATAGGTGAAGTAGCAAAAGCAGGGTCAGGTTTCATTCTAGCATTAAGAGATTGCTGCTTCCATTTAGCTAATAACTTCTTAATTAAGATCACTTCTATCATTGCAAGCTAAAATGGCTCTAGCAGATTCTTCATCCAGAACATGACCCTCAGGCACAACAGGTAATTAATATTTATTAGGGGGAGAGTCTTCATCATCACTATCTTCAATATTATCAGTTTCAATAATTTCATTCTCTCTAGCCCTAGCAAGTTGTTTATCAAGAAATTCACCCAAGTGGCACAGTAGTATCAAGCATAGAAGTAGTTTCATCATAAGTATCATGCATAGCAGAAGCGGCATCAGCAATAACATGCGACATATCAGAATTAATAGCAGAAGCAAGTTTAGGTGTCGCAAGCTTACTCAAAACAGAAGGTGAATCAAGTGCAGAGCTAGATGGCAGTTCCTTACCTCCCCTCGTAATTGAGGGATAAATTTTTGTTTTCTCGTCTTTCAAGTTCCTCATAGTGACCAGCAGATATAAATCCCAAGTGACTTAAAGAATAGAGCTATGCTCCCGACAGCAGTGCGGAAAATAGTCTTGATAACCCACAAGTATAGGGGATCGCAACAGTTTTTGAGGGTAGAGTATTCAACCCAAAATTATTGATTCGACACAAGGGGACCCAAAGAATATTCTCAAGTATTAGCAATTGAGTTGTCAATTCAGCCACACCTGGATAACTTAATATCTGTAGCAAAGTATTTAGTAGCAAAGTAATATGGAAGTAACGGTAACAGCAGCAAAAGTAATATTTTTGGGTTTTGTAGTGATGGTAACAGTAGCAACGGAAAAGTAAATAAGCGAAGAACAATATGTGAAAAACTCGTAGGCATTGGATCGATGATGGGGAATTATGCCGGATGTGGTTCATCATGTAACAGTCATAACATAGGTTGACACCGAACTAGCTCCAATTCATCAATGTAATGTAGGCATGTATTCCGAATATAGTCATACGTGCTTATGGAAAAGAACTTGCATGACATCTTTTGTCCTACCCTCCCGTGGCAGCGGGGTCCTAATGGAAACTAAGGGATATTAAGGCCTCCTTTTAATAGAGTACCGGACCAAAGCATTAACACATAGTGAATACATGAACTCCTCAAACTATGGTCATCACCGGGAGTGGTCCCGATTAGGGGTTGCCGGATCATAACACATAGTAGGTGACTATAGACTTGCAAGATAGGATCAAGAAATCACATATATTCATGAAAACATAATAGGTTCAGATCTGAAATCATGGCACTCGGGCCCTAGTGACAAGCATTAAGCATGGCAAAGTCACAGTAACATCAATCTGAGAACATAGTGGATACTAGGGATCAAACCCTAACAAAACTAACTCGATTACATGATAGATCTCATCCAACCCATCACCATCCAGCAAGCCTATGATGGAATTACTCATGCACGGCGATGAGCATCATGGAATTGGTGATGGAGGATGGTTGATGATGACGATGGCGACTAATTCCCCTCTCCGGAGCCCCGAACGGACCATTGGGAGGGCTTGGTGGCGGCTCCGTATCGTGAAACGCGGTGAATCCCTCTCTCTGATTTTTCTCCCCGAAAGTGAATATAAGGAGTTGGAGTTGAGGTCGATGGAGCGTCAGGGGGCCCACGAGGCAGGGGGCGTGCCCCCCACCCTCATGGACAGGGTGTGGGCCCCCTGACGTGGATTCTTCTTCCAGTATTTTTAATATTTTCCAAAAATATGTCCCGTGGAGTTTCAGGTCATTCTGAGAACTTTTGTTTCTACACATAAATAACACCATGGAAAGTTTGCTGAAAACAGTGTCAGTCCGGGTTAGTTTCATTCAAATCATGCAAGTTAGAGTCCAAAACAAGGGCAAAAGTGTTTGGAAAAGTAGATACAACGGAGACGTATCACTGCCCCACGGATTACACGGAGTGGGCACATCGGCATCGCCGCACGGTCACTTCATCAAGCCGGCATTGACCACGTCACGAGTTATGACCTGCATCGGCATGGCCACACCGTTGCTTCTTCGAGCCGATATCCATCACGCTGAACTACTTCAACACCTTGGCTGACATGGTTGCTGCAACCTCTCCTTACTGACGTGCTCCGTCACCTCGTCTGGACCGGGGGCTTCGCCATTCCTTCATCAACCTACTCCGGAGACTTCGGCATCGTCAGCCGACCAACTTCATCACGATAGCTGGACAGGGGGATTTGCCTCGGTGAGCCAACCTTTACCAGCATCTCCATTCCGTCGCTTCACTGCCCATCAGGCAATAGGTGTGCGGACCGAGTCCCAATTTTAGGAGCCACTTTTCTTCGGACTGCTACAACAAATAAACCAGGTGTCATTAATACTAGCAATTTTTGCTTGTTTGGGTTTATTTTTTCCAAGGAATTATTACTCTGTTTTGTTCCATCATCTGTACACAGGTCTATCAAATGGTGGACACATTAACGACGGTCGCGTGGTGGTTCGGCCAGTTTACGTACATAGTTCGACGAACGCCGCATCCCGAACTCGGACCGTCCTGTGAATTCAGGCTTTGCCATGCCTTTACCACATCACGCCGACGCCCTGCATCGACATTGACTTCGGCACCAGGCAAAATAAATTTAAATAAATTATTTTGCATAAATTAATTATGCGAGGATCTTTATATATTTATATTATTATTGTTGGCCCACACTATTTTACATGTGCAGGTAATGGACTTCAAACTGCGTCACGTGGTCTCTTCGGCAAGCCGACACCATCGTCCCAATCAGCGTAAATCGGCTCGCGTGATTACCTTGATGGTCGTGTTGCCATACCGACGTGTTCGGTTGCCTCAGGGACTTCGGCATCGCCGAGACAGCTCTACCTCATCGAGTGTTCGGCGCACAGGCCATATTTCTTTTATTACTCACTTTGCATAAATTATTTATTATGCAACAATTTTTTAATTTATTACTATTACTATTATCTTCGGTTTGCACTATTTTTTGTGCACAGGTAAATGATTTGGGTCAGGCAGTGTTGTCAGCTTGGTGTACTGACATACCACGTCACCTCGGCTGGACGGGGGGCTTCGTCAACACTTCATTAACCCACGTCGGGGGCTTCGGCGTCACTCTGTCGGCCTGCATTAGCCGTGCTATGTCACCACTTCGGAGTGCCGAGCTCTTCGCTCCGCCACCTCGGGACAGGCTTGGGGGACGAAACCTTGTCCCGCATCAAGCTCGGACCGCGTCATCAATGCCAAACAAATTAACCAGCTAAGTCGCTTTCATGCTCAAAGTTTTAAATTTTTAACTTGTGTTCGGTTTGACCATGCTCACATAGGTTGTTCGTTAAAAGAAACTCCCCTTACCCATGTTAACTAGGGGCTCGTAAAATTTACACGAGCCGTTCTATAATAATGTGTTTTCTTCTTGGTCGTTGCAAAGTTTTTTTCTACCGCTCCTTTTTCGATCCTAAGACACGCAGCTTGGGACCGCCTACCCGAGATCTGCCGTTTTGACACCGACAAAGACCACCTTTTGTCAGGATAGCTTGTACTAGTTGTCTCCCTTCAAAATTGGTCGTTGTGGGATCCCTTCCCGCCTAACATTTGGGAAGAGGACCAGGGCCTCTATAAATAGGACTAGCCACCACCATAGAAGGGGATGGATCATTAAGACCACCCCGATACACACCAGCTCACCGAGCTCAAGAACACCTCTCCTTAGGAGGATGTTCATACCTTGTACCTGTTCATCCTCAGCCTACAAGGCAATCCACCACACCACATTAGAGTAGTGTATTACACCACAACGGTGGCCCGAACCAGTATAAACCCTCGCGTCTCTTGTTCCTCTGGTTTGACGAGCTAGGCCTTGAGATCTTGTGCGAGCGAGCTAGGGGGACAGAGTCCTTCGTGCGCACCCCAGAGTTTGAACCTCAAGGATTTGCCGGAACCCTGAATCCGACACTATGGAATTAGTCGTTTTTGCGGGAGGGGTAGAGGAAATGGGGGTGTCGTGTGGTGGAGGGAACCGGAAGTTACCAAAGTAGCCCCGACCTATTATGTAGATGAGGGCGGTATTGTAACTGTTTTTCTCCATGCACCAAGGACAAAAGGGGAATTTCGCATGCTAAAGACTAGGTGGTGGAAATTTTAGAAGGAGGCGGGAGATTTTGCCGCCCGCGGGATCGTTCGTATACAGTTTCAACTAATTTTGGACAGTGGTAGCGGGAAGGTCATGCGAGATTGTGTACACGGGGCACACATCAGCAGTTAATAACTGGTCTGAAGTCCACCCCAGAAAAAAGACAATAACTCGGGATGATGCATCGATACCTGGACGTTCACACGGGCGCGACCAATCGTAAGGGTGTAGAGAGGCGTTCACAAAAAAAGGGATCAAATGCTCAGCCTATGTATTTCTCGTGTAAATAGATAATTTAGTGCCATTGGTTATTTACTTTAAACATAATGCGTTGACGTGTTATTGTAGAGGTGCACAAAAAGAAATGGATATTGTAGCCCGCTACTTAAAAGTGTTACCTCATATGATTACATAGCTACCATTTCATAAATTGCGTACCCGTTGAATTCATATATGAATATTACATATATTACTTCATAATAGAACCTTAAATCATCCAAGACTAATGAATCTGAATGCAAGACTAACAATGGTGCATGTACATGATAGCTACATTGGTTGTTTGAAGAAACATCACTGTAACTTTGGCATGCACAATTGAAAAGGATTATTTAGAAATAAAAAAATGTGATATGTGAGTGTCCAATCTTTATGGCGTTGAATTGATATTGTATCTTTGGCCACGATACGAAGTAGATATTGATTTATGTTCAAGCGATGCACGTCCATGGTTGCTAGATAGTGATAGTATCTCACACGCATACATATCTCATTTCTCCGTGGGCATCGGAATCACACATGCACACTTCATGTATTTCTCTCCCTCCGTCAAGGTTAGAATTTGTCTTTCTACCCCGTCCTACAAGTCTCTCACATAGAAATACACACGCTCTCTGTCGGTGTCAAAACCGGCGGATCTCGGGTAGGGGGTCCCGAACTGTGCGTCTAGGCGGATGGTAACAGGAGACAAGGGGCACGATGTTTTTACCCAGGTTCGGGCCCTCTCGATGGAGGTAAAACCCTACTCCTGCTTCATTAATATTGATGATATGGGTAGTACAAGAGTAGATCTACCACGAGATCAGAGAGGCTAAACCCTAGAAGCTAGCCTATGGTATGATTGTTGTTCGTCCTACGGACTAAAACCCTCCGGTTTATATAGGCACCGAAGAGGGTTAGGGTTACCTGAGCCGGTTACAATGGTAGGAGATCTACATATTCAGATCGCCAAGCTTGCCTTCCACGCCAAGGAAAGTCCCATCCGGACACGGGCGAAGTCTTCAATCTTGTATCTTCATAGTCCAGAGTCCGGCCAAAGGCTATAGTCCGGCTATCCGGACACCCCCTAATCCAGGACTCCCTCAGTAGCCCCTGAACCAGGCTTCAATGACGACGAGTCCGGCGTGCATATTGTCTTCGGCATTGCAAGGCGGGTTCCTCCTCCGAATTCTTCATAGAAGATTTTGAACACAAGGATAGTGTCCCCTTATTCTGGGATTCTCATCAATACGGGCGTGGGTAACCCAACCGCGCCATTGATTATGGCGCTTGGGAGATAAGCGAGTTTTATCAGGCCGGTGGGGACGCATAGCTTTGTCCGTCCATATAAGGGGATAAGGATCCACTTTTTCACACACGCCTTCTTCCTCCTTTGCTCATCCATTTCCGCGCACTTGAGCTCTAGCGCCCAAGTCTGCACATCCCACCTCAACCTTCTCCAACTATGTCCGGAGCGGGAGGCATGTGGATGGCCTCCTCCGTCATGGAGGGGCACATCAAAAAGCTACGAAAGGCCGGATACTTGTCCGACGACATCGCACATCGGCTCCACGACAAGGGGCAGCTCATCCCCACCCCCATGCCCCATGAGAGGGTGGTGTTCCTCCCCTACTTCCTCTGCGGACTAGGTTTTCCACTTCACCCATTTGTCCGGGGGCTCATGTTCTACTACGGCCTAGATTTCCACGATCTGGCCCCGAATTTCATCCTCAACATCTCGGCGTTCATCGCCGTGTGTGAGGCCTTCCTCTGCATCCAGCCCCACTTCGGCTTATGGCTGAAGACCTTCAATGTCAAGCCGAAGGTAGTGGGCGGCCGCCAAGCGGAGTGCGGAGGTGCCATGGTGGGCAAGATGGCCAACGTCCTATGGCTCGAGGGCTCCTTCGTGGAGACCATAAAGGGGTGGCAATCGGGGTGGTTCTACACCACCGAGCCGTGCGACTCTAAATGGGCGGCGGCCCCTGAATTCCGATCTGGCTTCCCTACACGGCTCACCTCATGGAAAGAGACGGGCCTGACGTGGGGTAATTCGGAAGAGCTGACCGGACTCAAAACCTGCGTCCGAAACCTGGTGGACAATAAGCTCAAGCTTGTCAATGTAGTCCAGGTTATGCTCATCCGCCGGATCCTCCCATGCCAGCAACGGGCCTTCAACTTGTGGGAGTTTGATCCAGCACAACACCGAACCTTGAGCCGGCTCTTCGACACTATGTACGAAGATGCCTGGAAGGTGTTGTTCAAGGGCGCCGAGGCTCCCGCATCCACTACCGAAGATCGCGGATTCAGCTCGCGGCATCAAGCCAGCGAGGTAAGCTATTTTACCCTTTACGGGACTCTTTTTTCATAGTTTGACTCTATGCAGGATCTAAAACTCCCTCACCTTTGACAGATGGCAGAAGGCGTCCGGACAGGTTGTTGTCCAGCTCCTTGCCAAAAGACCCGGTGGATTCACGATTGGCCGGGGCTGCTGGTTCCGGCACCTTACGTGGTGCGGAGAAGAAAACCAAGAAGAAGGCCACGGAACTCGAAGAGTTCCGGCGCCAAGTGTTGTCGGACTCATCGTCCGATGACTCGGCGGACTCCTACCGCCAAGACAAGGAGGAGGAAGAGGCCTCTCCCGGTGAGAGAGAGAAAAGGAAGGCCGCCTAATCGGGAGGGGGAGGGTCCAATCAGAAGAAGGACCCTTCCTCCGGACTACACCACCAACGCCGACGACGGCGAAGAGGAGTGGCCACCGAGGACCAAGCCCCTGGCGAAATCGTAAGTGTCCGGACACCAGAATAACTCATGGCATTCCATTTGTCGCACAACATCTTCTAACGCCGAATATAACCATGCAGCCCGCCCAAGGACGGGCTCGACGCTTTGACGAGCGGCTCCCTGGATTCGTCGGATGTGAATAGCACCTCACTTCCGACCGCCTCGTCTCCTCCCGCCGCGGATGACGCTGAGGTGGAGTCCCAAAAGGGGCCCAGCCAGGAGGAGGTGGCCCTGGAGGCACCGCAAGGCGACCTCCCAGACTCCGGGCGCAACGAGGATAAAACCCCGAAGGGCTTTAAGTCCGGCCCGGTGCGGACTCCATCGAACCTTTGGTGGTTCGAGTCCGTGGCGACCCCTTCGTAAGAAGGGCAAGGCTGCGACGCCGGTGACCTCCGCCCAACCGAAGGCACGGATAATTTGATGGGGCGCTTAACGGCGCTTCCATCGACGAGGAGCACCGCCTTGTTTTGAGTGTGGTGATCCGAGAAGTTCGATCCGCCAAGAGCGGGCTGATCAAGCCCGCTTGACCTTCTAACAAGCTTTGAGGTATGTATTTAAGATCTGTAAAAATATTACCGCATAGACGGTAGCCCTCGATGCTCGGTTTGGTGTTCGGAAAGAAAAAAGCCGGGCGAGGATCTAAAAGATATCTGCAGGAGTCTAACATAAGTATGTCAATATGGGAGCATAAGCTGCGCTCTTGACCTCTGCCCTGTTGACTGCGAAGGTTGATGCATTGAAGCAGAGCCTCGAGCGGTCCGAGAACGAGCTCGGCCTTGCCAAAAAGCAGCTCGAGGACAAGGAAGGTAAGTAATACCTTATGGGAATATTTAAAAGATGTGGTTGCAAAAAATGACAGGAATAACGTGAATATTGCAGGTGCCACGAACGAGGTGGCGACCCTGAAGGAAGCGGTGTCCAAGGCCGAAAGCAATGCGGCCGCGGAGCGCACCGAGCGAGAGAAGCAGGAGGCGCGGGTGGCGGAGGTGCGGCAAGAGCTCCAGGCTCTCGTGGAAAAACACGAGAGTTTGGAGCGTGACTCAAATACTCAAGAGTCCGAGCTCGCCTCGGCCCTTGAGAGTGCCAAAGCCGCTAAGGCTGAAGCCCAAAAAGCCCTCCAGGAAATTGAGGCGATGAAGAAGATAGCGGCGGGTAAGGCATTCTTTATGCAAAGCAAGCATGTGAAAGTGAATTATCGTAACTTACCGGATCCGGAGCTCTCCGGGGAGCATTCGCAGATCTGCCCATGATGTGTCCGATCTGCCGCATTCTACCGAAGTCGGGGAGGAAGCTCGATGGAGAAGGTGTTCTAGTCTCAATATTTGAGGCGGACACCAGTGCCCTTAAGCGACCAGTTGAAGCAGCTGGTCGAGCTCCATAAGGTGGCGAACAGGCCATGAAGGGCCTCATAGTTGGTGTGGCCTATGGAAGCCATGCACAGGAGTTACTTGGGCTGGTGAGGCGGTGGTGGGCCTTTGTCCATGGGTTGAAGTCATCAAGCGCTCCATCTGCATCGAAGGTGCCCGTAGGGCCCTTGCCCGTGCTAAGGTGCACTGGGGCAAGATAGATGTTGAGAAGCTTGTGACAGACGGACCACCACCGGGTAAGGAGCATCGCAAGCCTGAAATGTATTATGAGGGTGTCCTGAAGGGTGCCCGCCTTATAGCAGGTGAATGCTCCAAAGATGTAATTTTTGAGTAGACTCGCATTTGTTATCCTGTACGCTGAAAACTTGTTCATATGCGCTAAGCAACACTTTTGAATTTAAAATATTACCTTATGTGCGGCCGTGTATTAAATTGAGAGATGGTGAGTCGTCGACTTCAGCCCCCATGCCACGAGTGCTGGGGTGTTTGGGATAAACTTGAGCGCTCTTGTTCCCATTCTTGGGTCCTTCGAGGGAGGCGCTCAACGCAACGAACAAGGCAACTGGACTATAATGCTTGAACACTCACACTTAGCCATAGAATTCTATAATTTTAAATTTGGTGAAGCCCCGGTACCGGAAGACCGAGTTCGGGCGCTATCACGCCTAGGCGGACAATGCCGACTCCTCGCTCTAAGCGGCATAAGTCTTTAGGGACTCGAAAACCTCTCGAACAGCGACTGGCTCTCGCCCTATCATGACGGCCAGTTTGAGCTTTCTCCACTGAGGTGCTTAACCCAGCTCAACCGGTGCACAATCGCAGTGGTTCTCCCAGCGCTACCTTAGCCGATATAACGGAACATAAGGTACCAAAACATGGGAGCTGGGCAAACCCAACTATTGACCCAAGACATGATTGAACCGATGCATATAATGCTATAAGTTCGGGTGCCGCACTTATGAAGTGTTCGGACTTATCACACCATATTGTGGGGTACTTAAGCCCACAGTGTATTACTGTACTAAAGTGTACGGTTGGACAATGTCATAACTGAACATATATATATATATATATATATATATATATATATATATATATATATATATATATATATATATATATATATATATATATAAAAAGGAATTCAATAATAGGCGAAGCTATGTATTGTTTATTCAAAAGGGCTGCAGAAGAAGCGAACGATACAAATAGTCACGATAAGCAAGGGATGGGACTTTTAACATGTCCCCTCTAGGGGTAAGCGGGATGGTATGTAAAACAGGTATCTTTGCTCGTAATAGGGACCACACAGGAAACTCGACGTAGCTTTACGCATCCCTGGCTGTTGCATCGTGTGTTGGCGATTCTCTTGCGGACGGGGCTTCGAGAGCGGAGTCTGAAAGTAAAAAGAAAGAAGAAAAGAAAAGAATGACACAATCGGGGCCCCAGTGCGGTTGAGCGCATGCTGGCATGCCATGGTCGTGCCCTCCCCTATGCCCATGATATTTCTAGGCGTAATTATGTGCGCGTAATCTTTGGTTTCGCAATTTTGCGAGGGCTGGGGTCGGGCCGCATTGCTATGCGTGCTCGGACGCGTCAGCGGTCTTGTTGTAGGTTACTCCGGTGCGCAGCGGTCTCCGGACGTTTAATAGCCGGACTCGAGGATTTCCTTAAGAGGCTGCTTTGTACTTCCTCCGCGAGGGCCGCCGTATGCTCCTCCGTCCGGAGAAGGCGTTCGGTGTTTCCATTGACCGTAATGACTCCTCGAGGACTGGCATCTTGAGCTTGAGATATGCGTAGTGTGGCACCGCATTGAACTTTACAAATGCGGTTCGTCCGAAAGCGATGCATGATAGCCGCCATGAGCGGGACTATGTCAAAGATTAACTCCTCGCTTGAAGTTATCCGGGATCCGAAGACCACTTCAAGTGTAATCGAGCTGTCATAGTTGGCCTCTACACTGGTATGGCGCCTTTAAAGGTCGTCTTCGTGGGTTTAATCCTTGATGGGTCTATGCCCATTTTGCACTGCTGTATCTCGATAAAGCAGGTTCAGGCTGCTGCCGCCGTCCATTAGGACTCTAGTGAGGTGAAATCGGTCGATGATTGGGTCTAGAACCAATGCGGCGAATCCGCCATGGCGGATGCTAGTGGGTGGTCCCTTGATCAAAAGTGATCGGGCAGGAAGACCACGGGTTGAACTTTGGGGCGGCGGCTCCATCGCATATCGTCCCTTAGTGCGCTTCCGCTCCCTTTTGGGTATGTGGGTTGCGTATATCATGTTAACCGTCCGCACTTGTGGGGGGAAGCCCTTCTGTCCTCTATTGTTCGGTGGCCGGGGCTCCTCCTCGTCATCGCTATGCAGCCCCTTGTCATTGTTTTCGGCATTTAACTTTCCTGCCTGCTTGAACACCCAACAATCCCTGTTTGTGTGGTTGGCTGGTTTTTCGGGGGTGCCGTGTATCTGGCACGAGCGATCGAGTATTCGGTCCAAATTGGACGGGCCCAGAGTATTTCTTTTAAATGGATTTTTCTGCTGACCGGATTTAGAGCCTCTGAATCCGGCATTGACTGCCTTATCCTCAGCATTATCGCCGTTAATGCGGCGCTTGTGCTTGTTGCGACGCGAGCTGCCATTGTTGTCCTTGGTATCCGAATTACCAGGGCTCTTGGTCATGTTGTTACTACGAGCTAGCCAGTTGTCCTCTCCCGCGCAAAAGCGGGTCATGAGTGTTGTGAGGGCTGCCATGGATTTCGGCTTTTCCTGTCCTAGGTGTCGGGCAAGCCACTCGTCGCGGATGTTGTGTTTGAAGGCTGCAAGGGCCTCTACATCCGGACAGTCGACAATTTGATTTTTCTTGGTTAGGAACCGTGTCCGAATTGTCGGCGATTCCTCTGGCTGCTGAATTATGTGGCTTAGGTCATCGGCGTTCGGTGGTCGCACATATGTGCCCGGAAATTGTCGAGGAATGCGGCTTCTAGGTCTTCCCAACAACCAATTGACTCTGCTGGCAAGCTGTTAAGCCAATGCCGGGCTAGTCCTTTAAGTTTGAGTGGGAGATATTTGATGGCGTGTAGATCATCACCGTGGGCCATGTGGATGTGAAGGAGATAGTCCTCGATCCAAACCGCAGGATCTGTTGTGCCATCGTATGATTCAATGTTTACGGGTTTGAAACCCTCGAGGATTTGATGATCCATCACTTCATCCGTGAAGCATAGTGGGTGTCTTGGCGCCTCTGTATTGGGCTATATCACGGCGCAGCTCAAATGAGCTTTGTCTCTTGTGTTCGCCCGGCGAGTTGCCATATCCGGCGTGGCGGTTATAAATCACGTGTCATGGGCGCCCTCGCGATCCGTAGATTGATCTTATTGCCTTGCCTTGTCCTCAATATATCTCACAGTGCGGCGCATTTCCCGTGCCTTGGTATTTTTGGCGGCGCCGAGTGCGGCTTGAGTTGAGGGCCGAGAGGCCTCTCTCGTCATGACCACGAGGTGGCGGTCAGCCATATCATGCGCTGGTGATGTAGGTTTGGGTGCTTCCTCCTCTAATTGGGGTAGCAGCCTGCGTTTTAGGTAGCTCTTGGAGGCGCTCGAGTTCATACTCTTCGCCGCAAGGACTTGATCCATCTGTCAACTAGCAAGTCTTGGTCAGCTCTAAGTTGTTGCTACTTTTCTTGAGGCTGCTTGCCGTGGCCATGAGCCTGCGTTTGAAAGCGCTCTTGTTCGACGGGATCCTCGGCACACAGCAATTCTTTGTCGTCGAGGCTTGCCTAATCTTGGAGGGAGGCATGTAATTATCGTCCTCTACCTCTCTTTCTGCTGCACTCTCATGAGGATGGTTTCTCCATCTTCTGCGCTGAATCCTCTTTGGAGGGGTTGTCTTGACCTTTGTCCGGGTGTTATTGTCTCCGTGCGGAATCACCGTTTTTGCTGTGGCGGGATTTAGAGCGGCGCCACGTAACGCCGGGCGCTTAGGCTGTTTCTTGGAGGGGTCATCCTCCGCTGTTCCCTCGCCATTCCCATCTTTTGGGATGTCCACCATGTATATGTCGTATGACGAGGTGGCCTTCTAGTGCCCTATGGGCACTGGTTCTTGGTCGTCTCCTGCATCGTCGTCCATACCGTCGATGTCTTCGGAGTTGAAGTCGAGCATGTCGGTTAAATCATCGACAGTGGCTACGAAGTGGGTGGTGGGTGGGCTTTGAATTTCTTCTTCGTCCACATCCCAACCTTCCTGACCATAATCCGGCCAGGGCTCTCCTGATAAAGAGAGAGACTTTAGTGAATTCAGGATGTCGCCAAAGGCGAGTTATGAAAGATGTCATGGCAGTGAATTCCATGATCGGCGCCAATCGGATTCGATTGGCGGGGGCGCGGAAGGCTCGGAGTCCGGAGAGGAGTCCGGCACCTTGGAGTCATGAGCTTCGCAAAGGACGGGGTAGGTGTACGGCTCAATCGCCGTAGAGATCGCAGCCCCCGAGGCGGTGTCCAGCCACCCGTCCTCGATCGGCTTGATCGGCTCGAGCTAAAGGTCGGGCGGACATCGGTGCGGCCTCCATGACACTGTTCGGCGGCAGAGCTAGATCATGCCCCTCGTGACAGTGCGATGCGCTTGGCTGTGGCTCGAACCCGTCGAAGATCAAGTGTCCGCGGACGTCAGCCGTATAGTTCAAACTTCCAAATCTGACCTGATGGCCAGGGGCGTAGCTTTCAATCTGCTCCAGATGGCCAAGCGAATTGGCCTGCAGTGCAAAGCCGCCGAATACGAAGATCTGCTCGGGGAGAAAAGTCTCACCCTGGACCACATCGTCGTTCACGATCGGAGGAGCCATCAGGCCTAAGGATGATGATACAGAGGAAATCTCAATGAAAGCACCAATGTCGGTGTCAAAACCGGCGGATCTCGGGTAGGGGGTCCCGAACTGTGCGTCTAGGCGGATGGTAACAGGAGACAAGGGACACGATGTTTTTACCAAAGTTCGGGCCCTCTCGATGGAGGTAAAACCCTACTCCTGCTTGACTAATATTGATGATATGGGTAGTACAAGAGTAGATCTACCGCGAGATCAGAGAGGCTAAACCCTAGAAGCTAGCCTAGGGTATGATTGTTGTTAGATCCCCACGGACTAAAACCCTCCGGTTTATATAGGCACCGAAGAGGGTTAGGGTTACACAGAGTCGGTTACAATGGTAGGAGATCTACATATCCGTACCGCCAAGCTTGCCTTCCACGCTAAGGAAAGTCCCATCCGGACACGGGACGAAGTCTTCAATCTTGTATCTTCATAGTCTAGGAATCCGGCCAAAGGCTATAATCCGGCTATCCGGACACCCCCTAATCCAGGACTCCCTCACTCTCTCTCTCTCTCGAACACGCCCAATCCTTTAATTCCGCCCACCCACCGCCACTAATGTCTCATAGTATAATTATATCTCTCACACATATGCCTAAGGTTAACTCGAGTTCCGGAACCATATGAATAACTACAATGGAATTCCAGAACAACACCTTTGTTTTGAGATTTCGCTCTCTTTCTCTCTCACGCACACACACACACGCACGCGCGCGTATACATTGTTTCTCGCTTCATTTTTTCCGGCACTTGCATGCAGACCGTTTTTTATCTCCGTGATGCTTTAAGTATGCCTCGCACACATGCTATCTACCTATCCCTTAATATAGATATGTGTCACACAAACTCCCTCTCCCTACATCTAAGTGTCACTGCCCCCCCCCACACACACCCAAACACACACACACTTCCCGACACCGAAGGAGTAGGGTGAGACCTCGATATTGATACTAATCTATCTACTGGCTTCTCTCTCAAACACACACACACACACACTACCCGACACCGAAGGAGTAGGGTGGCACCTCGATCTTGATAGTAATCTATCTACTTCTTCTCTCGCAAACACACACACACATACACACACACTCGCTAGTTGTGCCTCTGTGCCTACCGCGCGCACTCTCGATATGTCTTTCTCTCCCTCCCCCCTCCCCCCAACAATGACGGTAGAAGGGTGGCAAGTCGATCTGATCTTAATCTATCAATTGGTTTCACTCTCAAACATTGTGTCTCTGTGCCTTGCTCAGACACACTCGATACGTCTTTCTCTCCGTAGCCCCCTCGATATGTAGACTTCTCGCGCGCGCACAGCTGTAGTGACGATGACGCTGAACCGGGTGTGCCTTGTTTTTAGCGGCCTCATGTGATAGTTTTCACCCTGTTTTCTGTTAATTAACAAGGCAACCTTTTCTTTTTACTACTAGTGAATCTGTAATCATTCGGGGCAGACATAAAATATATCACTTCAACCCAATTATCACAGTAACTATTTTAAAAGAAACTAGCTAGATGCCCGTGTGGTGCACGGAACATCAAGATGCATTTGTATGAGTAGTTAATCTTGTGAGAGAAAAAGATGACCGAGGGAAGTCCTTATTTGCAAACGTGGAGAGGGGTGTGGGTATATTTTTGCAAAATTGCCACAGTTTCCTTCCTATCCGTTAGATATAAATCCGACGGCCTATATTGCAGGATGGCACGCACACCATCATCACCAACTCTGCTTTATACTCCCTCCGTTCCTAAATATTTATATTTTTAGAGATTTCAACAAGTGACTACATACAGAGCAAAATGAGTGAATCTACACTCTAAAATATGTCTACGTACACATCCGTATGTGGTAGTCCATTTGAAATCTGAAAAATACAAATATTTAGGAAAGGAGGGAGTATAAGAGTAGACATGGAGATATATCTCCAGCATCGTCCACAACAAAAATGTGCTGGACTTGTTAGCACCGGATGCTCGCAACACGATGACCTGAGTTCGAATTCTGCCTTTAACTTTAGATTTTTATATTATATACTCCCTCCGTCCGGAAATACTTGTCGGAGAAATTAAGAAAAATGGATGTATCAAGAACTAAAATACGTCTAGATACATCATTTTTCCAACAAGTATTTTCGGACAGAGGAAGTATTATTTAATACATACTCCCTCCTTCTAGAAATACTTGTCGGAAGAATGGATGTATCTAGACATATTTTAGTTCTAGATACATCCATTTTTATGCATTTCTCCGAAAAGTATTTCGGGATGGAGGGATTACTTCTTTTTCTACTGTACTGACAGTGGAACCCACAGAGTACTTAGAATACAAGATTAAGGATGGACTTGTTTCATTTTGACTTTCTGTACGAAGCTGTAGCCACCCTGCAAGTCACGTGTACACTGTACATGCAATTAACTTTTTATAGAGGGAGAATCATACACGCAATTAACTCAAGTGGGTTGGATGTGACTCTATTATTTCCAGCATAAGAGCATCTCCAACGACAACCGGCAAATTTCCTCCCGATTCCTTCCACGGAGGACGACATCAAACGCCAGCGGCATACATTTTCACAACTCTAACAAACCAAAGGAAATTCATGCAAACACGGACTGATTTCATATAAGCATGAAGGATTTCGTGTAAGAAAGCCGAATCTTCATATATACATGATGGATTTCATTACATTTACATGAACTAAGCTGTGCTAATCCGGCTCTCGTGGTATAATTAATACTCCCTCCGTCCGGAAATACTTGTCCTCGAAATGGATGTATCTATACTTATTTTAGTTGTAGATACATCCAATTTATCCATTTTGAGAACAAATATTTCCAGAGAGAGGGAGTACCTAATCTAAATGGCCGCCCGCGGATCCCTTTGTCTTCCTCATGTCTGGCAGAACTTGAGCGGCCGACAAAGGTCCTCAAAAGAGACGAAGCAGCAAAGAAACCACCTGAAGACACAATCATCGCCTCAGTGGTGGCCTTCATGGGACCCAAGTGGTGGCGGCCTCCTGTGTTCTACTTCTCCTCGATGATGGTGGTGGACACGGAGAAGCTGGCCACCGACTCATCGCTCTCCATGGACCCGGCTTCTGTCTCTGCCTGCATGGCACTACCGCAGGCACGGGAGGCGCGCCCACAGACACGGGAGGTGCGGCCACCACAGACACTGGTGGCACGATACGACGCGACAGCGACGATGCCCGTGCCGCCGTGCTCGCCACCATGCCAGCGTGGAGCAACTCGCCACTCCTCATCGAGCTGAACTAGAGCGGCAAGTTGTTGAACCACGTGTCGGCTTGGGGCGGCAACTGGCTCCGTCGGGCCAAGCGAGGTTGGTGAAGCACCGAGCTGCCTCGCCCGTATCCGGAGGGCTTGGCGGGCCACCCAGCCGGGTAGTATGCCGGATAACGGCTCCTCGGAAGCCATGAGAAGAGTGGAGAAAAATGGTGAAGGAGGAGATGGGGGAGCGGCGGAGGGGTGCGATTCTTGCCCGCTGTCTGGCTGGCCTTGTTTAAATAGAGGGCGGACGGTAGGAGCTTGGCCGGCGTCTGGCCTCGTTTAAATAGAGGGCGTAAGGTTAGAGTTATATGTGAAGTAATTACTCCCCATGGGATAAGAATATGAAAAATATATAATTTCAGATTTATGATATTCAAAACATTCAACCATTTACTCATAGGATATAAGTGAGGCACACGAGTAAATGGCAAACTACTCCAAAAAGATATAAGTGAAGATCAATGAGTAGTTTAATAATTATGCAACTATGTGAAGACTCTCTCTCATTTAGGAATTTTAGATCTTGGTATTTTATTCAAACAGCAAACAAAGCTAAAGAAAATAAAATGACGCTCCAAGCAAAACAAATATCATGTGGTGAATAAAAATATAGCTCCAAGTAAAGTTACCGATGAAGGAAGACGAAAGAGGGGATGCCATCCGGGGCATCCCCAAGCTTAGGCTCTTGGTTGTCCTTGAATATTACCTTGGGGTGCCTTGGGCATCCCCAAGCTTAGGCTCTTTCCACTCCTTATTCCATAGTCCATCGAATCTTTACCCAAAACGTAGAAACTTCACAACACAAAACTCAAAAAGAAAACCCATGAGCTCAGTTAGCGAAAGAAAACAAATCATCACTTCAAAGTACTGTATTGAACTCATTCTTTATTTATATTGGTGTTAAACCTATTGTATTACAACTTCTCTATGGTTTATAAACTAGTTTACTAACCATAGACTCATCAAAATAAGCAAACAACACACGAAAAACAGAATCTGTCAAAAACAGAACAGTCTGTAGTAATCTGTAACTAACGCAAACTTCTGGAACTCAGAAAAATCTACCAAAATATGAAGACCTAAATAATTTGTTTATTGATCTGCTGCAATTAGAATCAGTATTTTATCACGTTCTGGTGATTTTTAACAATTGTTTTCGTGAACAGAAAGTTTCTGGAATTTTCAGCAAGATCAAATAATTATCACCCAAGAAGATCCTATAGGTTTTACTTGGCACAAACACTAATTAAAACATAAAACCACATCTAACCAGAGGCTAGATAGATTATTTATTACTAAATAGGAGCAAAAAGGCAAAGAACAAAAATAAAATTGGGTTGTCTCGCAACAAGCGCTACCGTTTAACGCCCCTAGCTAGGCATGATTATTTCAATGATGCTCACATAAAAGATAAGAATTGAAACATATAGAGAGCATCATAAAGAATATGACTAGCACATTTAAGTCTAACCCACTTCCTATGCATAGGGATTTTGTGAGCAAACAACTTATGGGAACAATAATCATCTAGCATAGGAAGGCAAAACAAGCACAACTTCAAAACTTTAAGCACATAGAGAGGAAACTTGATATTATTGCAATTCCTACAGGTATATATTCCTCCCTCATAATAATTTTCAGTAGCATCATGAATGAATTCAACAATATAACCAGCAACTAAAGCATTCTTTTCATGATCTACAAGCATAGAAAATTTATTACTCTCCACCTAAGCAAAATTCTTCTCATTCGGAATAGTGGGAGTATCATAAGAAACTCGAATACTATAAATTGTTTCCACATTAAAGGAGTAATGTTCAGAAAAAGGGCACTCATAATCATGACAAGTTTTATAAATATAATCATCACTACTTTTTATAGCATAAGTGTCATCACAATAATCATCATAAGTAGCAACTTTGTTGTCATCATAATCAATTGAAACCTCTTCCAAGATAGTGGAATCATCACTAAATAAAGTCATGACCTCTCCAAATCCACTTTCATAATTATCATAACATTCAACATCCTCCAAAATTTTGGGATCATTACTTCCTAAAGTTGACACTCTTCCAAACCCACTTTCATCAACATAATCATCACAAGTAGGAGGCATGCTATCATAACAAATTTGCATATCAAAACTTGAGAGGATAATAACATCATCTTCATTAAACATAGCATCACCAAGCTTGTGGCTTTGCATATTATTAGCATCATGGGTATTCAAGGAATTCATACTAACAACATTGCAATCATGCTCATCATTCAAATATTTAGTGCCAAACATTCTAATGCATTCTTCTTCTAGCACTTGAGCACAATTATCAGAATCCTTATTTTGATGAAAGACATTAAAAAGATGAAGCATATGAGGCAATCTTAATTCCATTTTTTGTAGTTTTATTTTATAAACTAAACTAGTGATAAAACACGAAACAAAAAGATTCGATTGCAAGATCTAAAAGATAAACCTTCAAGCACTCGCCTGCCCGGCAACGGCGCCAGAAAAGAGCTTGATGTCTACTACACAACCTTCTTCTTGTAGACGTTGTTGGGCCTCCAAGTGCAGAGGTTTGTAGGACAGTAGCAATTTTCCCTCAAGTGGATGACCTAAGGTTTATCAATCCGTTGGAGGCGTAGGATGAAGATGGTCTCTCTCAAGCAACCCTGCAACCAAATAACAAAGAGTCTCTTGTGTGCCCAACACACCCAATAAATTGGTAAATTGTATAGGCGCACTAGTTCGGCGAAGAGATGGTGATACAGTGCAATATGCATGGTAGATATAGGTTTTTGTAATCTGAAAAAATATAAAAATAGCAAGGTAACTAATGATAAAAGTGAGCACAAACGGTATTGCAATTCTAGGAAACAAGGCCTAGGGTTCATACTTTCACTAGTGCAAGTTCTCTCAACAATAATAACATAATTTGATCAAATAACTATCCCTCAACATGCAACAAAGAGTCACTCCAAAGTCACTAATAGCGGAGAACAAACGAAGAGGTTATTGTAGGGTACGAAACCACCTCAAAGTTATCGTTTCTGATCGATCTATTCAAGAGTCCGTAGTAAAATAACACGAAGCTATTCTTTCCGTTCGATCTATCATAGATTTCGTACTAGAATAACACCTTAAGACACAAATCAACCAAAACCCTAATGTCACCTAGATACTCCAATGTCACCTCAAGTATCCGCGGGTATGGTTATACGATATGCATCACACAATCTCAGATTCATCTATTCAACCAACACAAAGAACTTCAAAGAGTGCCCCAAAGTTTCTACCGGAGAGTCAAGACGAAAACGTGTGCCAACCCCTATGCATAAGTTCACAAGGCACGGAACTCGCAAGTTGATCACCAAAACATACATCAAGTGAATCACGTGATATCCCATTGTCACCATAGATAAGCACATGCAAGACATACATCAAGTGTTCTCAAATCCTTAAAGACTCAATCCGATAAGATAACTTCAAAGGGAAAACTCAATCCATTACAAGAGAGTAGAGGGGGAGAAACATCAGAAGATCCAACTATAATAGCAAAGCTCGCGATACATCAAGATCGTACCACCTCAAGAACACGAGAGAGAGAGAGAGAGAGAGAGAGAGAGAGAGAGAGAGAAATCAAACACATAGCTACTGGTACATACCCTCAGCCCCGAGGGTGAACTACTCCCTCCTCGTCATGGAGAGCGCCGGGATGATGAAGATGGCCACCGGTGAGGGATCCCCCCTCAGGCACGGTGCCGGAACAGGGTCCCGATTGGTTTTTGGTGGCTACAGAGGCTTGCGGCGGCGGAACTCCCGATCTATTCTTCTCGCCGATGTTTTAAGGGTATATGGATATATATATAGGCGAAAGAAGTCGGTTAGGGGAGCCATGAGGGGCCCACGAGAGTGGGGGCATGCCCGCGGGGGCAGGCGCGCCTCCCTGCCTCATGGCCACCTTGAAACTTCCTTGACTTCAACTCCAATTCTCCTGGACCACGTTCGTTCCAAAAATCACGCTCCCGAAGCTTTCATTCCATTTGGACTCTGTTTGATATTCCTTTTCTGCGAAACACTAAACAAGGGAAAAACAAAAACTGGCACTGGGCTCTGGGTTAATAGGTTAGTCCCAAAAATAATATAAAAGTGTTTAATAAAGCCCATAAACATCCTAAACAGATAACATAATAGGATGAATACTTCATAAATTATAGATACGTTGGAGACGTATCACTACACATCCACGTGTACGAGAAAAATCGTGTACATAGGTATCTACGAGGCCAGTGAGGACGCTACGACGTTGGCCTTCCTCAATTGGCTGGAAGCCTTGGATGCCTTTGCTGAGAAGCACCTTGACCTCGCCACAAAATCCGCCGCTCCTTAGCCGCCGATCGGTGGCCCGGCGCACTGAGTTGAGGAGGAGGAGGTCGTACGTTGATGGATGCATCTTTCTTCTTGCGTCCTGTAACCACCACCATGATCGCATCATCGTGGCCTTAAGTATTATTGTGCTATTGCATTCTCATTCCAGTGAATACAGACATGTGCGATCCCTTTGCTTAATTATATGCATCACTGTAACTAGTACTCCATCCGTCAATTTATAAGTTGTGCTTACCTTTTCCATCAACTTCCTGCAACGCATGGGCATCTTGCTAGAAACACTAGAACATGTCGGACCGCATGTGACTAAACCGACGATGCACCAACCTAGCTACTACCCTCCTTATCTGGCGGAAAAAGTCCCGCCCTAGCGTTTCTAATCGTTATTTCTATCTATATATCGTGCCAAGGAGCAGAACGAAATGTTACAATGTATACATGTTTCTCTACTCCTACTCCTATAAAAGTCTCAGTTGGTGATGGTGGTGTGTCTGCCATCCGTAGTTTCTGACCATTAGATCTGCATCTAACGGCTGTGAGGTAAGTCGTGGCATTTTTGCAACAATAGCCCACTTCTCTGCTCCAATTTGCAGAAAACCCCTTATTATCTTGAAAGCAACCACATCCCTCCCTCACCTTATCAAAACAACGTGAGAAATATATTTTGAGTGAAAAGTAATATATTTTAGTGGTATATATGTATATTAAAACAAGAGTGTTTTCTTTCAAGTTTGTGAACAAGTACTACTATTCTACTACTTTGGATCCGTCGCAACGCACGGGCACATTGCTAGCAAAAGGAAAAGGCATGCCGCGTTCGCGTCGCACCCCCACACGCCCGGGAATCGGGAGTACTCCATGGCCCGTCCGGCACGCCACATAGCTAGGGAAGGCGTGTTGCCTAGCATTTTCACTTTCATGTGGGACCGTAGTTGAGAAAACCGACTATTGGCAAACCGCACCCCGCCCGTCGCGTTGGAAAACAGAAACGAGGAGGGGAAGATCTAGTTGTAGCACGGAAGCCAAGAAATTTGGTGTCAGATGCGGCTCGTTGGTAGAGTAGGAGCATTCCGTACTACTACTCGTACTAGTACGAAGTTTGTACAACAACTAGTACTACCACTATACAACTAGGTACGTGCACGGCACAACATCGTAGGAACAAAAAAGGGAAGATCTTGTTTTGGGTGATTTATATTTTTTCAGTCAACGTAGTATGAATAATATGATGTGGGGGGCACCCATGAAGCTTATGTGGCTTGGTTGAATGGCTAGGAAAGGCTAGAGAAAAATAAATAGATAATGTGTTTAGAGTGCACTCCACTAAATAGATATACTTTGGATCCATTGCAACGCACGGGCCGGCACATTGGTAGTAGTAAGAAACAAATTCCGGGTTTGGCACGAGTTCGTACTGCGGGAGCACCACAAGGCCTGCCGCAGGAGTTACATTTCCCTCTCGGGGCCCACAGGACCAAGCTTCAGTGGCTTAGTGCACCTTCCTATGAGTCAATGACACGTGGACCTTAAATGCGGCTGGCCCACATGTAATTCTCGTGGTGGTGGTGTGGTTCACGACTCACTCGTTCGAGATGAACCGGCCAGTGGTGGCGTGGCCGTGGCGAGGGTGACACAGCTGGGCGACGGGGCGTTACGAGGCATAGATGGCCACACCGGCGGTACTACCTATAGTACAGAAGTACTCCAGCTGAGGATTGATGCCCGAGACGAAATGTGTCACAGCCGCTAGGTGAAAATTCGATGGTATGGGAGTATGGATCAGAGCACAGGAGTGGAGCAGGCAAACCGCGTCCAATCGGGTGTGGCTGTGGTAGAAGCTTGATGGTCGCTGCAATTCAGCTGGCCCGCATGTCATGCACACAAAGGCAGAGGAGCGATGGGGCCGAGAGGGATGAGGTGCACGTCGGGGGACGTCATGCCGTGGGTTGGAGCGGCGTCGTAGGAATCGCGTGTGGCAGTGGTAGAAACGTGATAGTCGTCGTGGTTCAACTTCCATGGACAAGTTGTCATGTCTGCTGACACATGCATTGCATACCGCTCACTGCAAGGAACAGTAGAAGAGAAAACTTGTTCCAAAGATACCATTTTTCCGATAAAATTCTAGAGATTTCATTAGTTTCTACACATGGGATTACTCCTGCAAGGGTCAATCACAACAGGTATTTTGTAAAAAAATGCATCTTGATGTTCCCTGCAATGCATGGGCATCTTGCTAGTTATAGAAGAAGCCCACATGGGCATCTTGCTGCAGGTTTGCCACCGACCCAAACTCAATTTTTTTCAGACGCTTAGGTGCACCGGATGCCGTGCCACACTACAAAATGTAAAAAAATAGCTCTGGTAACCCACAAGTATAGGGGATCGCAACAGTTTTCGAGGGTAGAGTATTCAACCCAACTTTATTGATTCGACACAAGGGGAGCCAAAGAATATTCTCAAGTATTAGCAGTTGAGTTGTCAATTCAACCACACCTAGATAACTTAGTATCTGCAGCAAAGTATTTAGTAGCAGAGTAGTATGATAGTAGTGGTAACGGTAGCAAAAGTAATATTTTTGGTATTTTGTAGTGATTGTAACAGTATCAACGGAAAAGTAAATAAGCGGAAAACAGTATGTGAAAAGCTCATAGGCATTGGATCGGTGATGGAGAATTATGCCGGATGTGGTTCATCATGTAACAATCATAACATAGGGTGACACAGAACTAGCTCCAATTCATCAATGTAATGTAGGCATGTATTCCGAATATAGTCATACATGCTTATGGAAAAGAACTTGCATGACATATTTTGTCCTACCCTCCCGTGGCAGCGGGGTCTGAACGGAAATTAAGGGATATTAAGGCCTCCTTTTAATAGAGTACCGCACCAAAGCATTAACACATAGTGAATACATGAACTCCTCAAACTACGGTCATCACCGGGAGTGGTCCCGATTATTGTCACTTCGGGGTTGCCGAATCATAACACATAGTAGGTGACTATAGACTTGCAAGATATGATCAAGAACTCACATATATTCATGAAAACATAATAGGTTCAGATCTGAAATCATGGCACTCGGGCCCTAGTTACAAGCATTAAGCATAGCAAAGTCATAGCAACATCAATCTCAGAACATAGTGGATACTAGGGATCAAGCCCTAACAAAACTGACTCGATTACATGATAAATCTCATCCAACCCATCACCGTCCAGCAAGCCTATGATGGAATTACTCACGCACGGAGGTGAGCATCATGAAATTGGTGATGGAGGATGGTTGATGATGACGACAGTGATGAATCCCCCTCTCCGGAGCCCCGAACGTACTCCAGATCAGCCCTCCCGAGAGGTTTTAGGGCTTGGCGGCGGCTCCGTATCGTAAAACGTGATGAATCCTTCTCCTTGATTTTTTTTCTCCCCGAAAGCAAATATATAGAGTTGGAGTTGAGGTCGGAGGAGCTCCAGGGGGCCCACGAGGTAGGGGGGCGCACCCCACCCTCGTGGCTAGGGTGTGGGCCCCCTGGTCTTCATCTTTTGCAAGGATTTTTTATTATTTCCAAATAGACGTTTCATGGAGTTTCAGGTTATTCCGAGAACTTCTGCTTCTGCACATAAATAACACCATGGAAAGTCTGCTGAAAACAGCATCAGTCCGGGTTAGTTCCATTCAAATCATGCAAGTTAGAGTCCAAAACAAGGGCAAAAGTGTTTGGAAAAGTAGGTACGACGGAGACGTATCAACTCCCCCAAGCTTAAACCTTTGCTTGTCCTCAAGCAATTCAGTTGATAAACTGAAAGTGATAAAGAAAAAGTTTCACAAACTCTGTTTGCTCTTGTTGTTGTAAATATTTAAAGCCAGCATTCAAGTTTCCAGCAAAGATTATGACTAACCACATTCACAATAACTGTTAGGTCTCATGTTTACTCATATCAATAGCATAATCAACTAGCGAGCCATAATAATAAATCTCGGATGACAGCACTTTCTCAAAACAATCATAATATGATATAACAAGATGGTATCTCGCTAGCCCTTTCTGAGACCGCAAAACATAAATGCAGAGCACCTTTAAAGATCAAGGACTCACTAGACTTTGTAATTCATGGTAAAAGAGATCCAGTCACAGTCATACCCAATATAAATTAATAGTAGTGGATGCAAATGACAGCAGCGCTCTCCAGCTAGTGCTTTTTAATAAGAGGGTGATGACTCAACATAAAAGTAAATAGATAGGCCCTTCGCAGAGGGAAGCAGGGATTTGTAGAGGTTCCAGAGCTCGGTTTTGAAATAGAGATAAATAATATTTTGTGCGGCATAGTTTCATTGTCAACATAACAACCAAGAAATGGCGATATCTTCCATGCTACACACATTATAGGCGGTTCCCAAACAGAAAGGTAAAGTTTATACTCCCCCTCCACCAACAAGCATCAATCCATGACTTGCTCGAAACAACGAGTGTCTCCAACTAGCAACAGTCCCAGGGGGAGTTTTGTTTGCAATTATTTTTATTTAGTTTGCATAAAGCATGGGACTGGGCATCCCGGTGACCAGCCATTTTCTCGTGAGTGAGGAGCGGAGTCCACTCATCTTGAGAATAACCCGCCTAGCATGGAAGATACGGACAACCCTAGTTGATACATGAGCTATTCGAGCATACAAAACATAATGTTTATTTGTAGGTTTAGAGTTTGGCACATACAAATTTACTTGGAACAGCAGGTAGATACCGCATATAGGAAGGTATAGTGGACTCATATGGAATAACTTTGGGGTTTAAGGGATTGGATGCAAAAGCAGTATTCCCGCTTAGTACAAGTGAAGGCTAGCAAAAGACTGGGAAGCGACCAACTAGAGAGCAACAACAGTCATGAACATGCATTGAAATTAATAAACATTGAGTGCAAGCATGAGTAGGATATAATACACCATGAACATAAATATCGTGAAGGCTATGTTGATTTGTTTCAACTACATGTGTGAACATGTGCCAAGTCGAGTCACTTAAATCATTCAAAGGAGGATACCACCCCACTATACCACATCACAACCATTTTAATAGCATGTTGGCACGCAAGGTAAACCATTATAACTCATAGCTAATCAAGCATGGCACAAGCAACTATGATCTCTAATTGTCATTGCAAACATGTTTATTCATAATAGGCTGAATCAGGAACGATGAACTAATCATATTTACAAAAACAAGAGAGGTCGAGTTCATACCAGCTTCTCTCATCTCAGTCATTCCATCATATATCGTCATAATTGCCTTTCACTTGCACGA
Organism: Aegilops longissima; assembly: GCA_021605205.1. Classification (NCBI taxonomy): domain Eukaryota; kingdom Viridiplantae; phylum Streptophyta; class Magnoliopsida; order Poales; family Poaceae; genus Aegilops; species Aegilops longissima. The sequence goes on from CM038680.1 coordinate 435,087,488, forward strand.
CCGAACTATGTGAAAATAATAAGAGTGCACGTGCATTGGACTAAGCTGGAATCTGCGAGCATTCAATAAACAGGAGAAGACAAGGCAATATGGGCTCTTGGTTAAATCAACAATAATGCATATAAGAGCCACTTCAACAATTTAATTATGGTCTTCTCCTATCGACGCCCAAAGAAAAGAAAAGAAATAAAACTATTTACACGGGAAAGCTCCCAACAAGCAAAAGAGGAACGGGAAATCTTTTTGGGTTTTCTTTTTAATTATTACAGCTACAGCAAGAAAAGTAAACTAACTAAAAGATATACTAATTTTTTTTGGTTTTTCTTAAGGTTTAACAAACACACAAGAAGAAAGCAGGAAAAGAAAATAAACTAGCATGGATATTACAGTGAAAAAGTATGAGCACCGACATCTAACAATGAGTGTGTGAACATAAATGTAATGTCGGTGAGAAATAAGTACTCCCCCAAGCTTAGGCTTTTGTCCTAAGTTGGTTTATTGCCACGGATGGCCTGGCGGATATCCGTAGTTGTAGCTGGGGTCGTACTGAGCTGTAGCAGTTATTGCCTCCTAAGCTGCAGCGTGGCGGCGAGCTGCCTCCGCCCTCCTCTCGTACTCATCTGCCTCCTCTCTGGTAATAACATATCTTCCTTTTGCCTGATAATCAAAGAAGGCAGGAGCAGGGAGAGTAATACGGACAGCACGACATTTGTCAAAGATTAAGTGATACCGGAGAGGTGATTCATTCCTCTCGATAAACTGGTGGTGGACCATAGCATTATAGTCTCAATAAGTAGGAGGCAACTCAATATCATCCTCACGAATGTCCACACCAAGAAATTCAGCTAACCGGGTTGCATAAATTCCTCCAAACAAATCTCCATTAAAATCTATTATGGTGCAACCTACGTGCAACAATGGCTCCCAAGTTATAAGTTTTGTCTCCTAACACAGCACTCCTAAGAATACTGAGATCAGGGACACACATGTGACATGCTTCATCTTTACCATTTATGCACCTACCTATGAAAAGAGCAAAATAATGTATAGCAGGAAAATGAATGCTCCCTATGGTAGCTTGTGCTATATCTCTAGATTCCCCCACAGTTATACTAGCAAGAAAATTTCTAAATTAAGATTTGCGAGGTTCACTAGCACTACCCCATTGTGGAAGTTTGCAAGCAGTGGTAAAATCCTCTAAGTCCCTAGTATAAGATTTTTCATAGAGATCAAACAGGACAATTGGAGAATTACGTGAAGATGAAAATTCAAACCTCCTCACAAATGTACTAGTGAGATAGTGGTATTGGCGGCACTTCTCTGCCTCGAAGCTCACAATATCAGCGTTACGCAAATGTGCATTAAATTCTTCCTTGATTCCCGCTCGATCCATAAAGTTTTCTGAAGGCCATTCACAAGGCCGCACTAGAGCGTCCCTTGGTGGCTCCTCGTCAGCATCACGCATTGCAAGCCTGGGTCCTTGCTTCCTTGAAGAACCACCTTGGAACATTTTCCTAAGCATATTTCTTCCTTTGAAAAATTTCTGAAATTTTTAGCAACTTCAAATAAATGTGAACCAAACTCAACAAAACTGATAGCAACTACTCCTACAAGTGCCTAGAGCCCATATCAAGCATTAGAACTACTTGGAACCATATAAATTTGACATGCAAGCTCAAGAACATGGTCACCTAGGCAGGAAAAATTTGCAATGAATAAAGCACTAGAGCAAAAACTAATTGGACGAATGGAGGAGTCACATACCAAGGAACAATCTCCCCAAGCAGTTTTGTGAGAGGTGCTTTGAGCAAGGAGATCGAAAATCGCAGCAAAATGAGCTAGGACTCGTGCTTGAGCTGGATATTGGTGTTTGTGGGAGGAAGAAGGAGTGTGTGGGTGCAAAAATAAGTGGAGGGGAGCCACCATGGGCCCACGAGGCAGGGGGGTAGGGCGCGCCCTCCACCCTCATGGCCAGGTGCTTGCCCCTCCTGCTGTGTTCTCAGTGCCAGATATTCTCAAAAATTCTAGAAAAAATTATATTCCATTTTCAGGGCATTTGGGGAACTTTTATTTTTGGGGTATTTTTATATTGCACAGATAAATCAGAAAACAGACAGGAAAAATAATACTATTTTTACTTTATTTCAACTAAATAACAGAAAGTAGAGAGAGGGTACAGAAAGTTGTGCCTTCTAGTTTCATCCATCTCATGCTCATCAAAAGGAATCCACTAACAAGGTTGATCAGGTCTTGTTAACAAACTCATTCCGACTAACATGGAACCGGAGAAATTTCGAATAACACTATGTTACCTCAACGGGGATATGCACATCCCCTATAATAAGAATATCATATTTCTTCTTGACAGTAGGAAGAGGAAATTCAAAACCTCCAAAAATAATCGATTGAATTTTTCCATTAGAATTTATACTGTGGACTTGAGGTTGTTTCCTCGGAAAGTGTACCATATGCTCATTACCATTAACATGAAAAGTGACATTGTCTTTGTTGCAATCAATAACAGCCCCTGCGGTATTCAAAAAATGTCTTCCAAGAATAATAGACATACTGTCATCCTCGGAAATACCAAGAATAACAAAGTTCGTTAAAATAGTAACGTTTGCAACCACAACAGGCACATCCTCACAAATACCGACAGGTATAGCAGTTGATTTATCGGCCATTTGCAAAGATATTTCAGTAGGTGTCAACTTATTCAAATCAATTCTACGATATAAAGAGAGAGGCATAACACTAACACCGGCTCCAAGATCACATAAAGCAGTTCTAACATAGTTTCTTTTAATGGAGCATGGTATAGTGGGTACTCCTGGATCTCCTAGTTTCTTAGGTATTCCACCCTTAAATGTATAATTAGCAAGCATGGTGGAAATTTCAGCTTCCGGTATCTTTCTTTTATTAGTAACAATATCTTTCATTTACTTAGCATAAGGATTCATTTTGAGCATATCAGTTAATCGCATATGCAAAAAGATAGGTCTAATCATTTCAGCAAAGCGCTCAAAATCCTCATCATCATTTTTCTTGGATGGTTTTGGAGGAAAAGGCATGGGTTCCTGAACCCATGGTTCTCTTTCTTTACCGTGCTTCCTAGCAACAAAGTCTCTCTTATCATAACGTTGATTCTTTGATTGTGGGTTATCAAGATCAATAACAGGTACAATTTCTACATCATTGTCATTACTAGGTTGAGCATCATCATGAACATCATCATTAACATTTTCATTGGGTTCATGTTCATTACCAGATTGTGTTTCAGGATCAAAAATAGAAATATCATTTGGATTCTCAGGTGGTTCATCAATAGGTTCACTAAAAGCATGCAAAGTCCTATCATTTTTCTTTTTCTTCTTTCTAGAAGAACTAGGTGCATCAATATTATTTCTCTGAGAATCTTGCTCAATTCTCCTAGGGTGGCCTTCAGGATACAAAGGTTCCCGAGTCATTCTACCAGTTCTAGTAGCCACTCTAACAGCATAGTCATTATTCTTACTATTCAATTCATTGAGCTAATCATTTTGAGCATTAAGTACTTGTTCTACTTGAGTGGTAACCATAGAAGCAAGTTTAGTAATGAGTTTAAGTTCACCTTTAACATTAGCCATGTAATTACTCAAGTGCTCAAGCGTATCGGAATTGTATTTCAATTGTCTACCAAAATAAGCATTGAAGTTTTCTTGTTTGACAATAAAATTACCAAACTCTTCTAAGCATTGTCTAGCAGACTTATAGTGAGGAATATCACCTTCATCAAATCTATAGAGAGAATTTACCTTTACTACCTGTGTCGGGTTATCAAGACCATGAGTTTCTTCAATAGGTGGTGATTTAAGATCATACGTTTCTTCAACAGGGGGTAAATCAAGACCATGCATTTCTTCAATAGGAGGTAAATTCTTAACATCTTCAGCTTTAATACACTTTTCTTTCATAGATTTCTTTGTCTCTTGCATATCTTCAGGACTGAGAAATAGTACACCTCTCTTCTTTGGAGTTGGTTTAGGAATAGGCTCAGGAATTGGCTCAGCAGCTGCCTCAGGAAGTGTCCAATTATTTTCATTTGTCAACATATTATTCAATAGAATTTCAGCTTCATCCGGTGTTCTTTCCCTGAAAACAGAACCAGCACAACTATCCAGGTAATCTCTGGAAGCATCGGTTAGTCCATTATAAAAGATATCAAGTATTTCATTTTTCTTTAGAGGATGATCAGGCAAAGCATTAAGTAACTTGAGAAGCCTCCACCAAGCTTGTGGGAGACTCTCTTCTTAAATTTGCACAAAATTGTATATTTCCCTCAAAGCAGCTTGTTTCTTATGAGCAGGGAAATATTTAGCAGAGAAGTAATAAATCATATCCTGGGGACTACGCACACAACCAGGATCAAGAGAATTAAACCATATCTTAGCGTCACCCTTTAATGAGAACATAAATATTTTAAGGATATAAAGGTAGCGAGATCTCTCATCATTAGTGAACAAGGTGGCTATATAATTTAATTTAGTAAGATGTGCCACAACAGTTTCAGATTCATAGCCATGAAAAGGATCAGATTCAACCAAAGTAATTATATCAGGATCAACAGAGAATTCATAATCCTTATCAGTAACACAGATAGGTGAAGTAGCAAAAGCAGGGTCAGGTTTCATTCTATCATTAAGAGATTGCTGCTTCCATTTAGCTAATAACCTCTTGAGTTCATATCTATCTTTGCAAGCTAAAATAGCTAAAGTAGCTTCTTTATCAAAAACATAACCCTCGGGAATAACAGGCAAGTCTTCATCATCACTTTCATCAATATAATCAGTTTCAATAATTTCTTTCTCTCTAATCCTAGCAATTTGTTCATCAAGAAATTCACCAAGTGGCACAGTAGTATCAAGCATAGAAGTAGTCTCATCATAAGTATCATGCATAGCAGAAGTGGCATCATCAATAACATGCGACATACCAGAACGAATAGCAGAAGCAGGTTTAGGTGTCGCAAGCTTACCCAAAACAGAAGGTGAATCATGTGCAGAGCTAGATGGCAGTTCCTTACCTCCCCTCGTAGTTGAGGGATAAATTGTTTTTTTAGCGTCTTTCAAGTTCTTCATAGTGACCAGTAGATATAAATCCCAAGTGACTCAAAGAATAGAGCTATGCTCCCCGACAACGGCGCCAGAAAATAATCTTGATAACCCACAAGTATAGGGGATCGCAACAGTTTTCGATGGTAGAGTACTCAACCCAAATTTATTGATTCGACCCAAGGGGAGCCAAAGAATATTCTCAAGTATTAGGAGTTGAGTTGTCAATTCAACCACACCTGGATAACTTAGTATCTGCAGCAAAGTGTTTAGTAGCAACGTAGTATGATAGTAGTGGTAGCGGTAGCAAAAGTAATGTTTTTGGTATTTTGTAGTGATTGTAACAGTAGCAACTGAAAAGTAAATAAGCGGAAAACAGTATGTGAAAAGCTCGTAGGCATTGGATCGGTGATGGAGAATTATGCCGGATGTGGTTCGTTATGTAACAATCATAACATAGGGTGACATAGAACTAGCTCCAATTCATTGATGTAATGTAGGCATGTATTCCGAATATAGTCATATGTGCTTATGGAAAAGAACTTGCATGACATCTTTTGTCCTACCCTCCCGTGGCGGCGGGGTCCTAACGGAAACTAAGGGATATTAAGGCCTCCTTTTAATAGAGTACCGGACCAAAGCATTAACACATAGTGAATACATGAACTCCTCAAATTACGGTCATCACCGGGAGTGGTCCCGATTATTGTCACCTCGGGGTTGCCGGGTCATAACACATAGTAGGTGACTATACACTTGCAAGATAGGATCAAGAACTCACATATATTCATGAAAACATAATAGGTTCAGATCTGAAATCATGGCACTCGGGCCCTAGTGACAAGAATTAAGCATAGCAAAGTCATAGGAACATCAATCTCAGAACATAGTGGATACTAGGGATCAAACCCTAACAAAACTAACTCGATTACACGATAAATCTCATCCAACCCATCACCGTCCAGCAAGCCTACGATGGAATTACTCACGCACGACGGTGAGCATCATGAAATTGGTGATGGAGGATGGTTGATGATGAAGACGGTGACGAATCCCCCTCTCCGGAGCCCCGAACGGACTCCAGATCAGCCCTCCCGATAGGTTTTAGGGCTTGGCGGTGGCTCCGTATCGTAAAATGCGATGAATCCTTCTCCTTCATTTTTTTCTCCCCGAAAGCAAATATATAGAGTTGGAGTTCAGGTCGGAGGAGCTCCAGGGGGCCCATGAGGTAGGGGCGCGCCCTAGGGGGGCAGGCGATCCCCCCACCCTCGTGACTAGGGTGTGGGCCCCCTGGTCTTCATCTTTTGCAAGATTTTATTATTATTTCCAAATAGACATTCCGTGGAGTTTCAGGTCATTCCGAGAACTTTTGTTTCTGCACATAAATAACACCATGGAAAGTCTCCTGAAAACAGCGTCAGTCCGGGTTAGTTCCATTCAAATCATGCAAGTTAGAGTCCAAAACAGGGGCAAAAGTGTTTGGAAAAGTAGATACGACAAAGACGTATCAAGCTCCAATTTTTTTAAACATGTTATCTTCAAACCAGGCACACCCGTCCCTCACCTCATCAAAACAGCCCGAGGAATATATTTTGAGTGAAGCATGATTTATTTTTACTGATATATGTATATCAAAACTAGAGTTTTTATATTTCAAGCCCGTGAACAAGTATTATTCTACTACTTTGGATCCATTGCAACGCACGGGCCGGCACATTGGTAGTAGTAGTTGTTAAGGCATGTCTATCTCTAAGTAGTTTTGGTGATTGATGACAACGCCTTTGCGGACTAATCCTATGCGTTGAGTATTTCAGATATTCATCCTTTGGCACGAGACGATTCCTTCCCTTCAGAGCTTTAAACGAAGATGGTGTAGCTTTTGCGTTTCAGTTTTGGTGGACTTGTTTCGTAGGAGTCACCGTACTATCAAGAGGGGGTCTGCATTGGTAAGGCTAGGGTGGAATCAACACGTACACATCCCCTTTGCACCCACAGTACCTTCCCGCTTCGAGGGAGGATCCCTCGTTGCTTCCGGGGTAAATTTTGGTCCCAGCGGTAGTACCACAGACCCCGGCGGTAGTACTGCTCAAGAGCCACAAGCTGTAGTACCGCTCCATAGTGGTAGTACCGCCTTGGGCTCTCAGCCGTAGTACCGCTGCTGTTCTGGGCTCCTACCGCCTCGATTAGAGGGTGTCGCCTCTAATGTCGAGTTTTGCAGCATTAGCAGCGGCAGTAGAGGCGATAGTACCGCTCGTAAGCGGTAGTACCGCCCCTACCACCGCTGCTAGTACCGCCCTGGATCCAGATCCTGCTCCACTTCTGGCCTTCCTCAGTCGGCGCGGCAGTACCGCGAGGGGGAGCGGTAGTATCGCTGGCCCCAGCAGTAGTACCGCTTCCCCCAGCGGTAGTACCGCTCTGTGCGGGGGCTGAATGGGGGTAACGGTTGGATTGTTTTCCCCCCTTATAAAAGGAGGCCTTATTCTCCAAGTTGACTTACCTCTTTTCCCCCAAGCTCCATTGTCGTTCCAAAGCTCATTTTCGCCCGATCTCTCTCCCTAGCCAATCAAACTTGTTGATTCTTTGGGGATTGGTTGAGAAGGCCCAGGTCTACACTTCCACCAAGAGAAATTTGATTCCCCCCACTAATCCCTTGCGGATCTTATTACTCTTGGGTGTTTGAGCACCCTAGACGGTTGAGGTCACTGAGGGAGTCCTGGATTAGGGGGTATCCGGACAGCCGGACTGTGTACAACGTCCAGACTATTGAAGTGTGAAGATACAAGACTCAAGACTTCGGCCCGTGTCCGGATGGGACTTTCCTTGGCGTGGAAGGCAAGCTTGGCGATCCGAATATTATATTTCCTTCCTTGTAACCGACTCCATGTAAACCCTAGCCCTCTCCGGTGTCTATATAAACCAGAGAGGTTGGTCCTTAGAAGGCCGATCACAATTACAATCATACCATTATAGGCTAGCTCTTAGGGTTTAGCCTCTACGATCTCGTGGTAGATCTACTCTTGTACTACCCATATCATCAATATTAATCAAGCGGGAAGTAGGGTTTTACCTCCATCGAGAGGGCCCAACACAGGTAAACATCTGTGTCCCTTGGTTCCTGTTACCATCAGCCTTGACGCACAGATCGGGACCCCCTACCCGAGATCCGCCGGTTTTGACATCGACATTGGTGCTTTCATTGAGAGTGCCTCTGTGTCGCCGTTGTCAGGCTCGATGGCTCCTTCAATCATCATCAACGACGCTGTCCAGGGCGAAACTTTCCACCCCGGACAGACCTTCGTGTTCGGGCGGTTTCGATGCGGGCCAACTCGCTATTATCTGGAGCAGATCGACAGCTACGCCCCTGGCCACCAGGTCAGGTTCGGAAACCTGAACTACACGGCGGACATTCGCGGAGACTTGATCTTCAACGGATTTGGGCCTATGCCAGGAGCACCGGACAGTCACGACGAGCATGGCTTAGACCTGCCGTCGGACGAAGCCCGGGGCATCACCCCCGTAGTATCCCCGGACCTAGATCCGGAGCAGGCTGCCCTGCCTAAGGACGGAGGGATGGACCTCACCCCCCAGGTCGCACACTCATCGGCGGTGGAGCCGAACACGGGCCTTACCTCTGCGGTGGCCTGTGACTCCGAACCCCCGGATTCCTATCCGGACGTTGGTTCCAGTCCGCACACTCCCAAGCCCGTCGGGCCAGGATGGCTCCGATAATGGAGTTCACCGCTGCGGATATCTTCCAGCACTCGCCCTTTGGCGACATGCTGGACTCATTAAAGTCTCTCTCTTTGTCAGGAGGCTCTTTGCCGAACTATGTCCGGCTCGAGTGGGAGGCAGGCGACGAAGGAATTCGTTGCCCACCCACCACCCACTTCATTGCCACGATCGATGACTTAACTGAGGTACTGAACTTTGACTCCGAAGACATCGACGGTATGGACGACGATGGAGGAGAAGAACATGAACCACCGCGCACTGGGCGGTGGACAGCCACCTCTTCTTATGATATATATATGGTGGACACTCCGAAGGAAACAAATGGCGATGAGGCAACAGAGGATAAAACCTCAGGGAAAAAAGCAAAGAATGGGCGTCGTCGGCGCCACTCCAAGCCCCGCCACACCAATACCGCCCAGAGACGAAAACAATCTGAATGGTGCCAAGAAGAATACAACCTGATCAGCCCGCCCGAGCGGATCAACAGAGGATGAGCAGGTCAGCCCGTAAGAACAAAGCGACAAACGAATACCCGGAGGAGGGCAGCTACATGCCCCCTCTCAAGATTTAGATTAGCCTCGGCGATGACGAAGTTCGGCGTGCTCGAGGATCCCGTGAGAACAGAGCGCTTCAGCGCCGCTTATAGCCACCGCGAGGAGCCACGAAAAGAAGCAAGAAGAACTCCAAGCTGATCAAGACCAGCTCACAGACAGATGGACTGAAGTCCTGGCAGCCGAGGAATACGGACTCGAGCACCATACGGCTGACAGGCCACCTCGTGGCTGGGATAAAATGGCATACCACTCCGCATACCAGCCATCACCCCCACGCCAACACACTACGGCCCGGGGCAACAAAATAGGACAACCAAGATCGATCTACGGATCGCGGGGGCGCGCCTCGGCACGCGATGACGATCGTCACGCCGGACATACCTTCAACAAGTCCGGCCAGGCCAAATATAGCCACCCATAGCAATTCGACCTGCGTAGCCACATAGCCCGGCACAGAGGCGCCGCGCACCCCCTCTGCTTCACTGACGAAGTAATGGATCATTAATTCCCAGAAGGGTTCAAACCCGTAAACATCGAATCATACTATAACACAACAGACCCCGTAGTATGGATCGAAGATTTTCTTCTCCACATTCACATGGCCCGTGGAGACGATCTACACGCCATCAAGTATCTTCCCCTTAAGCTCAAAGGACCAGCCCGGCACTGTCTAAACAGCCTGCCAGCAAATTCCATTGGGAGTTGGGAAACCCTGGAAGACGCATTCCTCGACAACTTCCAGGGCACATATGTGCGACCACCTGATGCCGATGACTTGAGCCACATTACTCAACAGCCCGGAGAGTCATCCAGGAAATTCTGGACTCGGTTCCTAACTAAAAAGAACCAAATAGTTGACTGTCGGGACGCCGAAGCCCTGTCGGCTTCCAAGCATAATATCCGTGACGAGTGGCTCGCTCGACACCTCGGCCAGGAAAAACCCAAGTCCATGGTAGCTCTCACAACACTAATGACTCGCTTTTGCACGGGCGAGGATAGTTGGTTGGCTCGCAGCAGCACTACGCCACGGTCTGGCAATTCGGATGGCCGCGACAATAACGGCAAGACACGGCGTAACAGACATAAGCGACGGAACAACGGTGACAACACTGAAGAAACGGCAGTCAACGCTGGATTCAGTGGATCCAAGCCCGGTCAGGGAAGAAGCCGTTCAAAAGAAATAACCAGGACCGCCCAGCCGGACCGTGATATCGAGCGCTCGTGCCAAATTCATGGCACCCCGGACAAGCCAGCCAACCACACCAATAGAGATTGCTGGGTATTCAAACAGGTCGGCAAGATAAACACCGAAGACAAGCACAAGGGGCTGCATAGCGACGATGACGAGGAGCCCCGACGTCCGAACACGGGGGGACAGAAGAAATTTCCCCCCCAGGTGAAAACGGTCAACATGATCTACGCCACGCACATCCCCAAGCGGGAACGGAAGCGGGCACTAAGGGACGTCTATGCGATGGAGCCAGTCGCCCCCAAATTCAACCCATGGTCAGCTTGTCCGATCACCTTTGATCGTAGGGATCACCCTACTAACATCCGTCATGACGGCTCGGCCGCATTGGTCCTAGACCCAATCATTGACGGATTCCACCGCACGCGCGTCCTTATGGACGTTGGCAGCAGCCTGAACCTACTTTACCAGGACACAGTGTGCAAAATGAGCATTGACCCTTCAAGGATCAAGCCCACTAAAACCACCTTTAAAGGTGTAATTCATGGAGTAGAGGCCCGCTGTACGGGCTCTATAACATTGGAAGTGGTCTTCAGATCCCCGGATAACTTCCGAAGCGAAGAGTTAATCTTCGATATCGTCCCTTTCCGCAGTGGTTACCATGCACTGCTCGGACGAACCGCATTTGCCAGATTCAATGCGGTACCACACTACGCATACCTCAAGCTCAAGATGCCAGGACCACGCGGGGTCATAATGGTGAACGGAAATATGGAACGCTCTCTACGAATAGAAGAACATACCGCAGCACTTGCGGCGGAAGTACAATGCGGCCTTCTCCGACAAACCAATCCGGTGACAACAACTTCGAGCACAGTCAAGCGAGTCCCGAGCACCCGCAACAGATCATCAGGCACGCCAAGAGCGCGACTAGCAGTCCGGCCTCCGCTTAAGCCCCATCAAAGCAGCATTCGTGCCACGCGCACACAATTACGCACTTAAAATACCATCGGCATAGGCGGAGGCGCATCAACGACTCGGTCAATAGTGCGGGTAACCGCCAAATACTTTCATACTCTTCCCCTCTTACCTTTCAAGACACCGCGTTGGCGCAGCATCCTCAAAAGAGCCGAATTGCCGGACTTATAGGGGAGAGACATCCAAGGAGGCAACAGACGTTGCGCACAGAAGGAAATACCCAGGTGGAATCTATTTACGATCATTATACCTGTTGTATCTATCTTAACACAGCCTGCCCATGGATAGGACATGTCAAATAGTCCTATTTTATCTCTGCTTAACGCATCCATTGTAAATGTATGCTTAAACGTATTTTTCGTCAATGGGAGATTACATATAGTGTCAACTTATTATTCTTCTTTGAGCATTTTTTCTCTTATAAATGTTTATTAGATATTGCATCCGTACACCTTGGTGCGGCCGGTTTGCCAGGGGCTTCTTATGGCGCCCCGTAATATGGCAACTAAAGTGCGAACACTTTCAACAGTGTGGCACCCCAAACTTATAGCACTATATGCATTAGCTTCGAATCATGTCTTGGGTCTACAGTTGGGATAGCCCGGCTCCCTTGTTTTGGTGCCTTACGTTTCGTTATATCGGCTAAGGTAGCGCAGGGAGAACTACTGCGATTGTGTCCCGGTCCTTCCGGACGAGCACCTCAGTAGAGAAAGCCGAAAACTGATCGGCATGATGTGGTGAGAGCTGGTCGCTGTTCGAGAGGTTTTAAAATCCTTAAAGATTTTCAGCTTTAGGCGATAAATCAGCTTCGTCCAATCTAGGCATGTATAGCGCTCCGATTCGGTCTTTCGGATTCTAGGGGCTTCGCCGAAATTTAAAATTGTAGACTTCTATGGCTAAGTGAAAGTTATAAAGCCTCATAGTCCGATTACCTTGTTCGCTGTGCCAGACACCTCCTTAAGGGACCAAACATTTGGATAAAGAGTGTTCGGGTTTTCCACGAACACCCCAATGCTAGTCACGTGGGGGCGGAAGCCGACGACTGGCCTACTTTCAGCCGCACAGAAGGTAATATTTTAAATAACAAAAGCGCTACATAGCGCAAGTAACTTCGTCTTTAATTACAAACATGACAGAAGTGAATTCATTCCAAAATGGCATCCCTGGTACAATCATCGGCGACGTGACGAGCACCCATCATCACGCCATCGTAGTACATTTCAGGATAGTGATGTGCCTTGCCCTGCGGTGGCCCGTCCTTGACTAGCTTCTCCGCATCCAGCTTGCCCCAATGCACCTTGACGCGGGAAAAGGCTCGGCGGGCACCTTCGATGCAAACGGATCGCTTGATCACTTCAAGCTTCAGGTAGGCATCCACCATCCGCTTGATCAGGCCGAAGTAGCTACCGGGCAGGAGCTCACCAGGCCACATCCTGACTACGACGTCCTTCATAGCCAGTTCGGCGGCCCTATGGAGTTCGATCAACTGCTTCAGTTGGTCGCTCATAGGCATCGGATGATCGGCCCCAGCATACTGGGACCAGAATAGCTTCTCCGTTGAGCTCCCCTCCTGGGCACGGTAGAACTCCGCAGCGTCTGAGACGCTGCGTGGCAGATCTGCAAATGCCCCTAGAGAGCTCCGAATTCGAGTAAGTAAAAGAAACGCCTCCTCCACATGTTTGCTTTGCATAAAGAACTTCTTACCCGCTGCTATCTTCTTGGCCTCCTGGATCTCCTGTTGTGCTTTCTCGGCTTCGGCCTTAGCGTCTTTCAAATTCACAATGGCCTTCGCAAGCTCGGCCTCATTTGCCTTCAGATCATGCTCCACAGACTCGCATTTCTTGCCGAGGTCCTGGAGCTCTTGCTGTACCTCACCTACCCTAGCACTTTGCTTTTCGCGCTCCTTACACTCCGAGGCCGCCTTGTCTTCGCCCTCGGACAGCGCCTTCTTCAGGGATGCCACTTCGGCGGTGGCCCCTGTTACACGGTCACGACACTTAGGTGTTAGACTCACCAATTCTGCCTATCTTTAAATGCATAAGAGCGTGAATCACTTACCCTTGTTCTCTTCGAGCTGCCTCTTCGTGAGGACGAGCTCTCCCTACGCCTGCTCCAGGTCCGGCTTCAGTTCGGCAACCTCGACAGTACAGGTAGCAGCAGCAAGCAACACAACCTGCTTATTCACAACAATACTTATTATTAGACTCCTGCGGATTATAATTGACCCTCCGTCTGGATTTTCTTTCCGAACACCAAACAGAGTATCAGGGGCTACTACCTATCGGGTGATAATTTCATACATTTTTATTACTTACCTCAAAGCCCGTCAGGAGGCTTGTGCAGGCTTTGGTTAGTCCGTTTTTGGTGGACATAACCTTTTGAATCACCGCGCTCATAAGAGTACGGCGCTCTTCTTCCATGGAAGCGCCTCAAAGCGCTTCCACCAGACTATCTGGCGTCGTTGATGCGACGGAAGTCTTTGGCACGGGCGGCTCGCCCTCCCTAACGAGGGGCTGCCCGCCTAAGTCCGGAACCGTCGGAGGTTCCAGAGCAGTGTTCGGTCGAGAGTCCGTCTTGTTGCGGCTCTCATCGACGCGATCCGCGGGGATCTTGAACCCCGCATGTCCAGCATTTGAAAGACCTCCTTGGGGCGTCTCGAGGGTCACCTCCCCTGCTCGGGGAACCTTCGGGATAACACCTCCGTGTCGTCTGCAGGATGAGGAGTGGTGGCCGTTGGGAGCGAGTTCATCTCTGAAGCGCTCAGAGACCCATCCGAAGACAACACCTCCGGATGAGCCCAGGCCGGACTGCATCAATGTTCGGCGTTATTAAACAATTATGAAGTGAAAATCACGGTAGAGTGCGGACACTTACGATCGCGCCAGGGGCTTCCCCCTGGGCAGCCACCCTTCCTCGCTATGAGCGGCCGTGGTGGAGTAGTCCGAAGGACGCTTTCCCTTCTTAGGCCCCAGCCTCCCCTCGCGGGCGGCTTTCCTCTTTTTATCCTCCCCAGTACGAGGAGGTGGATTTTCTTCTTGCTTCCCCCCGCCTCCGCGGGAAGAATCTGTTTCATCGTCATCAGACGACGTGGGTATGACAGCCTTGCGTCGGGGGCCTCTCCCGGCCCCACGGCCCGTCCCCTCAGGCCTCTCATCCTTTCCGGATGGGGAGGCTTCTTCTTCTTCTTCCTCCTCTTCGGGAGGAGGCGCCATCGCCTTCTTGGACGAGGCTTCAGCATTAACTTACGCCGGAGACCCTTTCGGATCCCCGGGGCCTTCTTCTCGGCCTTCTTCTCCGGCACCTTGTACGGTGCCGGGACCAGCATCTCCGTCAGGAGAGCGTCAGCTGGCCCCTCCGGCAGCGGAGCCGGACAGTAAACCTGCTCCGCTGTCTCCACATAATCCTGAGGCAAATATGCACAAATACTTAAGATTCCCCATGAATGTATTGGGAAATACCGAACCCGGTGGTAGTCCCAAAACTCACCGGACAAGGGGGCCGCGCTGCATGAAGTCCGCGGTCCTCGGATGTGGGAGGAGGTACTTTGGAGGCCTTAAACAACTCCTTCCACGCGTCTTTGTGCTTCATGCCATAGAGCCTCTGGAGCGTCTGGTGTTCGGCTGGGACGAACTCCCAAAGATTGACTGCCCTCCTTTGGCACGGCAGAATCCGGCGAACGAGCATGACCTGGATCACGTTGACAAGCTTGATGTTCTTGTCCTTCATGCTCTTGATGCAGGTTTGGAGTCCGGTCAACTCTATAGGTTCGCCCCAAGTCAGGCCCTTCCTTTCCCAGGAGGTGAGCCGCATGGGGGCTCCGGATCTGAACTCGGGGGCCGCCGCCCAGTTGGCGCCGCGCGGTTCGGTGATGTAGAACCACCCCAATTGCCAGCCTTTTACGGTCTCCGCAAAGGAGCCGTCCATCCAGGTGACGTTAGCCATCTTGCCCACCATGGCCCCTCCGCATTCCGCTTGCTGGCCGCGTACGACCTTCGGCTTCACGCAGAAGATTTGCAGCCACAGGCCGAAGTGAGGCCGAATGCGGAGGAAGGCCTCACATACGACGATGAACGCCGAGATGTTGAGGACGAAATTCGGGGCTAGATCGTGGAAATCTAGCCCGTAGTAGAACATGAGCCCGCGGACGAAGGGGTGAAGTGGAAACCCCAGTCCACGGACGAAGTGGGCGACGAACACGACCCTCTCGTGGGGTCCCGGGGTCGGAATGACCTGCCCAGCATCCGGTAGCCGGTGCACTATGTCTACGGCCAAGTATCCGGCCGCCCGAAGATTTTCGATATGCTTCTCCTTGACGGTGGAAGCCACCCACTTGCCTCCCGCTCCGGACATGTCTAGCTGTGCGGAGGAGACTTGGGCTTGGGTGCTGGAGCTCGAGGGGGCAAGAATGGGCAAAGAAGGAAGAAGCGCGGTAAAAATGAGGAAATCTTATCCCTTTATAGAGGCGACGAAAGCGGTGCGCCTCCCCACTTGCCCGTTGGGAATCGCTTGCTTCCCAAGCGCCACGATTGATGATGTGGTGGGATTACCCATACCTGTATTGATGAGAATCCCGTGATAAGGGGGCACGATTTCTGCTTTGACAAGACGTGTCAAGGAAACCGCCTCGCAATATGCACTGTGGCTGGTTGTGGAAAGACGGTTCGAAAAATGACCCGACCGTAATGACACGTCGCATTGCTTAAAATGTTGTCAACAGATTGCATTTGTGAAACATCATTCTCTCTACGGTGACATGCGAAGATCATCTTGTGGATCCGGACACGGTTCAAGTGTTCGGTAATTACCATGGAGTATTCGGAGGAGGAACCCGCCCTGCAATGCCGAAGACAAGACTGCACGCCGGACTCATCGTCATTGAAGCCTGGTTCAGGGGCTAGTGAGGGAGTCCTGGATTAGGGGGTATCCGCACAGCCGGACTGTGTACAACGTCCAGACTATTGAAGCGTGAAGATACAAGACTCAAGACTTCGGCCCGTGTCCGGATGGGACTTTCCTTGGCGTGGAAGGCAAGCTTGGCGATCCGGATATTATATTTCCTTCCTTGTAACCGACTCCATGTAAACCCTAGCCCTCTCCCGTGTCTATATAAACCAGAGAGGTTGGTCCTTAGAAGGCCGATCACAATTACAATCATACCATTATAGGCTAGCTCTTAGGGTTTAGCCTCTATGATCTCGTGGTAGATCTACTCTTGTACCACCAGATCACCAATATTAATCAAACAGAAGTAGGGTTTACCTCCATCGAGAGGGCGAAACAGGTAAACATCTGTGTCCCTTGCTTCCTGTTACCATCAGCCTTGACGCACAGATCGGGACCCCCTACCCGAGATCCGCCGGTTTTGACACCGACAGTCACCTTGGAGCCATATTCCATTGTGGTGAAGCTCCATGGTTTCATTGGGAGCTGCTACCTCTTGAGCACTGTGTTGGTTTTCCCTTGAAGAGGAAAGAGTGATGCAGTAAAGTAGCGTAAGTATTTCCCTTAGTTTTTGGGAACCACGGTATCAGTCCAGTAGGAGGCCGCGCTTTGGCTTTTTGGTGTCCTTAGATTATCTTGGGGTGCCTTGAGCATCCCCAAGCTTAGGCTCTTGCCACTCCTCGTTCCATAATCCATCAAATCTTTTACCCAAAACTTGAAAACTTCACAACACAAAACTTAACAGAAAATCTCGTGAGCTCCGTTAGCTAAAGAAAACAAAACACCACTTCAAGGTACTGTAATGAACTCATTCTTTATTTATATTGGTGATAAACCTACTGTATTCCAACTTATATATGGTTTATAAAATAATTTATTAGCCATAGATTGATCAAAATAAGCAAACCACACACGAAGAACAGAATCTGTCAAAAACAGAACAGTCTGTAGTAATCTGTAACTAATGCAAACTTCTGGAACTCCAAAAATTCAGCAAAAATAGGACGACCTAGACAATTTTTTTGTTGATCAGCAGCAATGGAAATCAATATTTTATCACGTTCTGGTGATTTTTAACAATTATTTTCGTGAACAGAAAGTTTCTGCAATTTTCAGCAAGATCAAATAACTATCATCCAAGAAGATCCTATAGGTTTAACTTGGCACAAACACTAATTAAAACATAAAAACACATATAACCAGAGGATAGGTAAAAGATTTATTCCTAAACAGAAGCAAAAAGCAAAAAACTAAAAATAAAATAGGGTTGCCTCCCAACAAGCGCTATCGTTTAACGCCCCTAGCTAGGCATAAAAGCAAGAATAGATCTAGGTATTGCCATAATAATAGGATAGATCATTAAAACTAATTTCATATTCTCTACATTCAGCAGCAAGTTTTCTTTGAGGCAAGCAAAAGTAATCAAAAGGGCTAAATTTAATGGGAAAAAAGTCCCCAAGATCAACTTTAGGAGGTATTGGTTCCTCCTTTGGCCCTTCGTATTGCACAACCAATTCATCATTATAAGCATTCTTTTGACAGAACTTTGTGAGCCTATACTCGAGAGAATATCCTAGCTCATCATTTCGAATAGCAAAATCATTATTAAGTTCAGAAATTCTATCAACTAGAACATTGGTAGGAACCTTTTTTCAAAGGTTTTCACTAAAAGCAACATAATCTAGAGATTGAAAACGCATTATTTCCTCTTGATCAAATAAGATAGTTTCTATGGGAGAACGGCCAGCGTCCACCCTATAATGCGCAAAGATTTCTTTGGCCTCGTTTATTATAAATCTAAACTCATGAGCCAAGAAGATAGTAGCGGCACGCTTAACAGAAGAACGCTCAATATTAGGAAATTCTAGAAAAATCCTTTGTATGCAAGGGTGCATGTGCATAAATTGCCTTTCAAGTTCAATTACAAGCATGGCAATAGCGTCCGCAAGACTACTAGTTTTATGAAGAATAGAACTACCCATAGAAGGCAAAGCACCGGCACAAGTAAAGAAATCTTGAATAACCCCTTTTCGAATAATATTACCACTACCAATTCGGAATTGTTTTGTATTTAAGGTAGGGGGTTTTTCAGCAGGAGCATTAGAATTTTCCATGTTATTACTATTGTCCATATCGATAATAGTTTCCCCAATTTCAGACATAACGGCAGAAAGTGGGAGGAGAAAAAAGAAAGAGAGAGGCGAATAAAACGGCAAGGGTGAAGTGGGTGAGAGGAAAACGAGAGGCAAATGGCAAATAATGTAATGCGGGAGATAAGGGTTTGTGATGGGTACTTGGTATGTTGACTTTTGCGTAGACTCCCCGGCAACGGCGCCAGAAATCCTTCTTGCTACCTCTTGAGCACTGTGTTTGTTTTCCCTTGAAGAGAAAAGCGTGATGCAGTAAAGTAGCGTAAGTATTTCCCTCAGTTTTTGAGAACCAAGGTATCAATCCAGTAGGAGGCCACGCATGAGTCCCTCGCACCTACACAAACAAATAAATCCTCGCAACCAACACAATAAAGGGGTTGTCAATCCCTTCACGATCACTTACGAGAGTGAGATCTGATAGATATGATAGGATAATATTTTTGGTATTTTTATGATAAAGATGCAAAGTAAAATAAAAGGCAATAAAAATAACTAAGTGTTGGAAGATTAATATGATAGAAAATAGACCCGAGGGCCATAGGTTTCACTAGAGGCTTCTCTCGAGAGCATAAGTATTACGGTGGGTGAACAAATTACTGTTGAGCAATTGACAGAATTGAGCATAGTTATGAGAATATCTAGGTATGATCATGTATATAGGCATCACGTCCGAGACAAGTAGACCAACTCCTGCCTGCATCTACTACTATTACTCCACACATCGACCGCTATCCAACATGCATCTAGAGTATTAAGTTCATAAGAACAGAGTAACGCTTTAAGCAAGATGACATGATGTAGAGGGATAAACTCATGCAATGTGATATAAACCCCATCTTGTTATCCTCGATGGCAACAATACAATACGTGCCTTGCTGCCCCTCATCACTTTGGGAAAGGACACCGCAAGATTGAACCCAAAGCTAAACACTTCTCCCATTGCAAGAAAGATCAATCTAGTAGGCCAAACCAAACTAATAATTCAAGAGACTTGCAAAGATAACCAATCATACATAAAAGAATTCAGAGAAGATTCAAATATTGTTCATAGATAAACTTGATCATAAACCCACAATTCATCGGTATCAACAAACACACCGCAAAAGAAGATTACATCTAATAGATCTCTACAAGAGAGGGGGGAGAACATTGTATTGAGATCCAAAAAGAGAGAAGAAGCCATCTAGCTAATAACTATGGACCCGAAGGTCTGAGGTAAACTACTCACACATCATCGGAGAGGCTAGGGTGTTGATGTAGAAGCCCTCCGTGATCGATGCCCCCTCCGGTGGAGTTCAAAAAGGCCCCAAGATGGGATCTCACAGTGCATGTAAGGTTACGGCGGTGGAATTAGGTTTTTGGCTCCATTTCTGGTAGTTTGGGGGTACGTAGGTATATATAGGAGGAAGAAGTACGTCGGTGGAGCAACGTGGGGCATGTCGGTGTCAAAATCGGCGGATCTCGGATAGGGGGTCCCGATCTGTGCGTATAGGCTGATGGTAACAGGAATCAAGGGACACAGATGTTTACCCAGCTTCGGGCCCTCTCGATGGAGGTAAAACCCTACTTCCTGCTTGATTAAAATTGAAGATATAGGTAGTACAAGAGTAGATCTACCACGAGATCGAGGAGGTTAAACCCTAGAAGCTAGCCTATGATGGTATGATTGTAATTGTGATCAGCCTTCTAAGGACCAACCTCTCTGGTTTATATAGACATTGGAGAGGACTAGGGTTTACATGGAGTCGGTTACAAGGAAGGAAATATAATATCCGGATCCCCAAGCTTTCCTTCCACGCCAAGGAAAGTTCCATCCGGACACGGGGCGAAGTCTTGAGTCTTGTATCTTCATGCTTCGATGGCCCGGACGATGTATACAGTCCGGCTGTCCGGATACCCCCTAATCCAGGACTCCCTCAGTAGCCCCTGAACCAGGCTACAATGGCGATGCGTCCGGCACGCAGTCTTGTCTTCGGCATTGCAGGGTGGGTTCCTCCTCCAAATACTCCAAAGTAGTTATCGAACACTTGAACCGTGTCTGGATCCACAAAATGATCTTCACATGCCACCGTAGAGAGAATGGTATTTCACAAATGCAATCTACTAACAACTTTTTAGACAACGCGATGTGTCATTACGGTCGGGTCATTATTCGAACCGTTTTCCCAAAACCAGCCACAGCGCATATTGCGAGGCGGTTTCTCTGACACGTCTTGTCAAAGCAGAGATCGTGTCTCCTTATCACGGGATTCTCATCAATACGGGTACGGGCAATCCCACCACATCATCAATCGTGGCGCTTGGGAAGCAAGCGATTTTCAACGGGCAAGTGGGGAGGCGCACCGCTTTCGTCGCCTCTATAAAGGGATAAGATTTCCCCATTTTTACCCACGCCTTCTTCCTCCTTCGCCCACTCTTGCCCCCTCGAGCTCCAGCACCCAAGCCCAAGTCTTCTCCGCACAGCTAAACATGTCTGGAGCAGGAGGCAAGTGGGTGGCTTCCACCGTCAAGGAGAAGCATATCGCAAATCTTTGGGCGGCCGGATACTTGGCCGCAGACATAGCGCACTGGCTACCGGATGCTGGGCAGGTCATTCCGACCCTGGGACCCCATGAGAGGGTCGTGGTTCGCCTCCCACTTCGTCTGCGGACTGGGGTTTCACTCTACCCTTCGCTCAAGGGCTTATGTTCTACTACGGGCTAGATTTCCATGATCTAGCCCCAATTTCGCCCTCAACATTTCAGCTGCTCATCGTCAGATGCGAGGCTTTCTCGCATCCGCCTCACTTCACTGTGGCTGCAAATCTTCGCGTGAAGTCAAGATTGTACGCGCCAGCAAGCGGAGTGCGGAGGGGCCATGGTGGGAAAGATGCCTAACGTCACCTGGCTGGAAGGCTCCTTTGCGCAGACCGTAAAAGGGTGGCAATCATGGTGGTTCTACATCACCGAGCCGCGCGGCGCCAACTGGGCGGCGGCCCCTGAGTTACGATCCGGAGCCCCCATGCAGCTCACCTCCTGGGAAAGGAAGGGCTTTACTTGGGGCGAACCCATAGAGCTGACCGGACTCCAAACCTGCATCAAGAGCATGAAGGACAAGAACATTAAGCTTGTCAACATGATCCAGGTCATGCTCATTCGCCGGATCCTACCATGCCAAAGGCGGGCATTCAATCTATGGGAGTTTGTCCCGGCCGAACACCAGACGCTTCAGAGGCTCTATGGCATGAAGCACAAAGACGCGTGGAAGGAGTTGTTTAAGGCCTCCGAAGTACCTCCTCCCACATCCGAGGACCGTGGACTTCATGAAGCGCGGCCCCCGCGTCCGGTGAGTTTTGGGACTACCATCGGGTTTGGTTTTCCCCAATACATTCATGGGCGAGTCTTAAGTATTTGTGTATACTTGATCAGGATTATGTGGAGACAGCGGAGCAAA
Source organism: Aegilops longissima (assembly GCA_021605205.1). Lineage (NCBI taxonomy): Eukaryota > Viridiplantae > Streptophyta > Magnoliopsida > Poales > Poaceae > Aegilops > Aegilops longissima. Next base: position 435,109,554 of record CM038680.1, read on the forward strand.
TTGACTGTCTGGCTCCATTGCCAGAAGGACCAGCTGATGCCCTCCTGACGGAGATGCTAGTCCTGGCGCCCTACAAGGTGCCGGAGAAGAAGGCCGAAAAGAAGGCCCCGGGGACCAGGAAGGGTCTCCGGCGTAAGGTTGTGCCAGAAGCCTCGTCCGAAGACGACAAGGCGCACTCCTCCCCCGAAGAGGAGGAAGAAGAGGAAGGAGCCGCCCCATCCGTAAAGGATGAGAGGCCGAGGGACGGGCGTGGGGCCGGAGAGGCCTCGACGCAAGGTCATTATACCCACGCCGTCCGATGACGATGAAACAGATTCCTTCATGGAGGCGGGGGAAGCAAGAAGAACTCTACCTCCCGCACCGGGAGGAGAAAGAGGAAAGCCGCCCCGGAGGGGGAGGCTGGGACGCCCAAGAAGGGAAAGAACGTCTTCCGGAATACTCAACCACGGCCGCTCCTTCCGGAATACTCCACCACGGCCGCTCATAGCGAGGAAGGGTGGCTGCCCAGGGGGAAGCCCCTGGCGCGATCGTAAGTGTCCGCACTCTACCTTGATTTCACTTCATAGTTGTTTAATAACGCCGAACATATATGCAGTCCGGCCCGGGCTCATCCGGAGGTGTCGTCTTCGGATGGGTCTCTGAGCGCTTCAGAGATGAACTTGCTCCCGACGGCCACCACTCCTCAGCCTGCGAACAACAGGGAGGTGTTGTCCCGAAGGTTCCCCGAGCAGGGGGAGGTGACCCTGTAGACGCCCCAAGGCGGAATTCCAAATGTCGGACATGCGGGGTTCAAGATCCCCGCGGGTCGCATCGACGAGAGCCGCTACAAGGCGGACTCTCGACCGAACACTGCTTCTGAACCTTCGACGGTTCCGGACTTAGGCGGGCAGCCCCTTATTAGGGAGGGCGAGCCGTCCGTGCCGAGGAATTCCATCGTGCCAGCGGTGTCGGACAGTCTGGTGGAAGCGCCGAGGCGCCCATAGATGCAGAGCACCGCACTTTATGAGTGCGGTGATTCAAAGGTTCTGTCCGCCAAAGCGGACTAACCAAGCTCGCACAAGCCTCCGACGGGCTTCGAGGTAAGTAATAAGAATGTGAAATTACCACCCAATAGGTAGTAGCCCTCGATACTGCTTGGTGTTGGAAAGAAAAGCCAAACGGAGGGTCAATTATAATCTGCAGGAGTCTAATAAGTGTGTATGTGACTGCAGTGCTGTGCTGCTTGCCGCTGCTCGCACAGCCGAGGTTGCCGAACTAAAGCGGACCTGAGCAAAGCGCAGGAGAGCTCGACCTCACGAAGAGGCAGCTCAAGAGAGCAAAGGTGAGTAATTCTCCGCCTTATGTATGTAAAGATATATAAAATTGTTTAGTCTGACGGCAAAGCTGCCAGGATCGTGTGACAGGTCCACCGCAAGTGGCGCCCTCAAGAAAGCGCCATCCGAGGCCAAGACAAGGCGGCCTTGGAATGCAGAGAGCGCGAGAAGCAAAGTGCTAGAGTGGGCGAGGTATAACAAGAGCTCCAGACCTCGGCAAGAAGTTCGAGTCCGTGGAGCATGATCTCAAGACGAAAGAGGCCGAGCATGGAAGGCCCTTGTGAATATGAAAGATGCCAAGGCCGAAGCCGAGAAGGCACAGCAGGAGATCCAGGAGGCCAAAAAGATAGAGGCGGGTAAGAAATTCATTGTGCAAATCAAACATGTGGAGGAGGTGTTTCTTTTACTTACTCGAATTCGGAGCTCTCCATGGGCATTCGCAGATCTACCATGCAGTGTATCAGATGCCGCAGAGTTCTACCGTGCCCAAGAGGGGAGCTCAACGAGAAGCTGTTCTCGTCCCAAAGATGTGGGGCCGAACACCCAACGCCTCGAGTGATCAATCAAGCAGTTGGTCGAACTCACTGTGTCGGCCAAGTGGCTATGAAAGATTTCATAGTCCGGATGTGGCTTGGTGAGCCCCTGCCCACTAGCTACTTCGGCCTGATCAAGCGGGTGGTGAATGCCTGCCTGCGGCTTGAAGTGATCAAGCGATCCGTTTGCATCAAGGGTGCCCACCGGGCGTTTGCCCGTGCGAAGGTGCATTAGGGCAAGCTGGATGCAGAGAAGCTGGTGAGGACGGTCCGCCGGAGGGCAAGGAGAATCGCCGTCCCGAGAAGTATTATGATGGCGTTATGAAAGGCGCTCGTCTCGTGGCTGATGAGTGTTCCAAGGACCAGATCTTTGATTAAAATGTACCTCTGCCGCTGTTGTAATGTAAAGATGAAGTTATTTGTGCTATGTAGCGCTGTTTGATTTAGAATATTACCTTCTGTGCGGTTGTTTATAGAATACTGAAAGTAGGCTACCGTCGGCTTCGCCCCCATGCAACTAGTGCGGGTGTTCTCGAAAACCCGGATACTCTTTATCCAAATGTTTGGTCCCTTAAGGAGGTATCCGGCGCAGCGAACAAGGCAATCGGACTATTCGGCTTTATAACTTTCACTTAGCCATAGAAGTCTATAATTTTAAATTTCGACGAAGCCCCTAGAATCCGGAAGGCCGAATTGGGCCGCTATATACGCCTAGATCGGACGAAGCCAATTTGTCGCCTAAAGTGGAAAATCTTTAAGGATTTTAAGACCTCTCGAACAGCGACCAGCTCTCGCCACATCATGCCGGTAAGTTTTCGGCTTTCTCTACTAAGGTGCTCGTCCGGAAGAACCGGGACACAATTGCGGTAGTTCTCCCTGTGCTACCTTAGCCGATATAATGGAACGTAAGGTATAAAAACAAGGGAGCTGGGCTAACCCAACTGTAGACCCAAGACATGATTCGGAGTTGATGCATATAGTGCTATAAGTTCGGGGTGCCGCACTATTTAAAGTGTTCGGACTTTAGTTGCCGTAGAACGGGGAACCATAGGAAACCTGTGGCAAACAGACCATACCTAAGTGTACGGATGCAATGTCAAAGAAACATTTATAAGAAAAATGTTCAAATAACAATAATGAGCTGACGCTATATGTAATCTCCCATTGATGAAAATACGTTTAAGCGTATGTTTACAATGAATGCATTAAGCGGAGATAAATAGGACTATTTAACATGTCCTATCCGGAGGCAGGCTGCGTATGGATATATAAAACAGGTATAACGATCGTAAATAGATTCCACCGGTGTTTCCTTATGCGCCAAGCCTGTTGCCTCCTTGGTTTTCTCTCCTATGTAAGTCCGACAATCCGGCTCTTCTGAAGAGGCTGCTCTAAAGCACTGTCCTGAAAAAGAAGAAGGACAAGTTATGAAGGTATGTGGCGGTTATCCCGCACTGTTCACTGAGTCGTTGTTGCGCCTCCGCCTATGCCCATGGTATCTTGAGTGCGTAATTGTGTACGCGTGGCACGAATGCTGCTTGGATGGGGCTTAAGCGGAGGCCGGACTGCTAGTCGCGCTCTTGGCATGCCTGATGATCCTGTTGCGGGGTGTTCCGGACTCTCTTGACGGTGCCCGGATTGGTTTGTCGGAGGAGGCCGCATTGTACTTCCACCGCGAGGGCTGCAGTATGTTCTTCTGTTCGGAGAGAGCAGTCCATATTTCCGTTCACTGTTATGACCCCGCGTGGTCCTAGCATCTTGAGTTTGAGGTATGCGTAGTGTGGTACCACATTGAATCTAGCGAATGCGGTTCGCCCGAGCAGTGCATGGTAACCACTGCGGAAAGGGACGATACCGAAGATTAACTCTTCGCTTCGGAAGTTATCCGGAGATCCGAAGACCACTTCAATGTTATAGAGCCCGTGCAACGGGCCTCTACTCCAGGAATCACACCTTTAAAGGTGGTTTTGGTGGCCTTGATCCTGAAGGGTCAACGCCCATTTTGGCGACTATATCCCGATAAAGCAGGTTCAGCTACGCCACCCATCCATAAGGACGCTGTAAGGTGGAATCACGATAATTGGGTCTAGGACCAATGCGCCGAGCCGCCGTGACGGATGCTAGTAGGGTGATCCCTCACGATCAAAGGTGATCGGACAAGCTGACCATGGGTTGAATTTAGGGCGATCGCTCCATCGCATAGACGCCCCATAGTGCCCGCCTGCTCCCGCTGGGGATGTGCGTGGCGAGATCATGTTGACCGCTTTCACCGGGGAATTTCTTCGTCTCCCTGCTCGACGTCGGGGCTCCTCGTCACCGCCGCTGTGCAGCCCTTGTCCTTGTCTTGGCGCTTATTTTGCCGCCTGTTTGAATACCCAGCAATCTCTATTGGTGTGGTTGGCTGGCTTGTCCGGGTGCCATGAATTTGGCGCGAAGCGCCCAAAGATGCGGTCCAGACTGGACGGTCCCTGATTATTCCTTTTGAACGGCTTCTTCCGCTGACCGGGCTTGGATCCGCTGAATCCGGCGTTGATTGCCGTGTCTTTGGTGCTATCGCTGTTGTTCCGTCACTTATGTATGTTACACTGTGGCTTGCCGTTATTGTCGTGGCCATCCGAAGTGCCAGAATGTGGTGTAGTGCTGCTGCGAGCCAACCAACTGTCCTCGCCCGCTCAAAAGCGGGTCATTAGTGTTGTGAGAGCTGCCATGGATTTGGGTTTTTCCTGGCCGAGGTGTGGAGCGAGCCACTCGTCACGGATATTATGCTTAAAATCCGCCAGGGCTTCGGCGTCCGGACAGTCGACTATTTGGTTCTTTTTAGTTAGGAACCGAGTCCTGAATTTCCTGGCTGATTCTCCGGGCTGTTGAGTAATGTGGCTCAAGTCATCGGCGTCAGGTGGTCGCACATATGTGCCCTGGAAGTTGTCGAGGAATGCGTCTTCCAGGTTTTCCCAACTGCCAATGGAATTTGCTGGCAGGCTGTTTAGCCAGTGCCGAGCTGGTCCTTTGAGCTTAAGGGGAAGGTACTTGATGGTGTGTAGATCATCTCCGTGGTCCATGTGAATGTGGAGAAGGAAATCTTCGATCCATACCGCGGGGTCTCTTGTGCCATCGTATGATTCGATGTTTACGGGTTTGAACCCTTCTGGGAATTCATGATCCATTACTTCGTGAGTGAAGTAGAGGGGGTGCGCGGCACCTCTGTGCCGGGCTATGTGGCTACGCAGGTCGAATTGCTCTGGGTGGCTATATTCGGCCCTGCCGGACTTGTTGAAGGTGTATCCGGCGTGACGGTCGTCGTCGCGTGCCGAGGCGCGCCCCCGCGATCCGTATATCGATCTTGGATTTCCTGTTTTGTTGCCCCGGGCCGTAGTATGTTGGCGTGGGGGTATCGGCTGGTATGCGGACTGATATGCCATTTTATCCTGGCCACGAGGTGGCCAGTCAGCCGTATGGCGCTCGAGTCCATATTCCTCGGCTGCCAGGACTTCAGTCCATCTATCTGTGAGCAGGTCTTGATCATCTTGGAGTTGCTGCTGCTTCTTTTTCAGGCTCCTCACAGTGGCTATAAGCCGGCGCTTGAAGCGCTCCTGCTCTACGGGATCCTCAGGCACGCCGAACTCGTCATCACCGAGGCTAATCTCGTATTCGAAGGGGAGCATGTAGCTGTCCTCCTCCGGGTATTCGTCCGTCGCCCGTTCTTCTGAGCTGACCTGCTCATCCTCCTGTTCGGCCTGCTTGAAGGCGGGCTGATCAGGGTTGTATTCTTGTTTGGCGCCATTGGGATTGTTTTCGTCTCCTGGGCCGGTATTGCTGTGGCGGGGCTTGGAGTGGTGCCGACGACGCCCATTCTTTGCTTTTCCCCCTGAGGTTTTATCCTCCGTTGGCTCATCTCCATTTGTTTCCTTCGGAGTGTCCACCATATATATATCATAAGAAGAGGTGGTTGTCCACCACCCAGTGAGCAGTGGTTCCTGGTCTTCTCCTGCATCGTCATCCATACCGTCGATATCTTCGGAGTCGAAGTCGAGTACCTCGGTTAAATCATCGACCGTGGCGATGAAGTGGGTGGTGGGTGGGTAACGAATTCCTTCATCGCCTGCCTCCCACTCGAGCTAGACATAGTTCGGCCCCGAGCCTCCTGACAAAGAGAGAGACTTTAATGAGTCCAGCATTTCGCCAAAGGGCTTGTGCCAGCAGTAGTGGCCAGTAACTCGAACACTACATCAAGACATGACTTTTGTGTTCCCTCACTATCGTCAAGATAGTTTTTATCTGCTTTCTTGGAGACCAACAGGGATGTCTCACTATCTTGAACCTTTTCTGCATTACTTCCTTTACCATTGGATAACGCGGTACTGTTCTCCAATATTTTGTCCGCATTCTAAAAGAGAAACAAGAAGACACATCACATGTTTACTATGTTGTATATGAAACTCATTTTGGTAAATGAGTTCAGAGTAAAGTGGATGGGTAACATCATGAAACAAACATATATCTATGTACCATGGTCACTTTATGGTCTATATCATTCTAGTTTTTGTTGCCAAATCAAGATAGAGACACAGTTCAAATAATATTTGTTCAAGACAAAGCAGAATAGACAGAATATAAGTGTGGGTAACTATAGAGCAATAAGAACACTTGTAATGTGCATGACATGAGAACATAACTGTTTATTCAATTGAAACTGAAATCAACATAGAGCAGGTTACTACAGCAAACCAGTTAAAGAAACAGGTTTAAAACATACTGTTATGCCATTGGAGTTTCAATTCGATCCTTCAAATTTGAAAATAGTTGGTATGAGTAAATACAGTAATGCAAGAGCAAAGGAGTATGAACCATAGCTACAGAACCTGACCTGAGAACAAATCTTCTTCTCCTTTAAGCGTTGAGTTGGGATTCATAGTGGTGGTCCTCGTGCTTTCGGCACTGCAGTTCCCTTACTAACTGCTCGTGTTTGGGTGCTCTGTGGTGGAGACGGTGCTGTGTCAACTGGAACTGGGTTACTATCTGCCGAGGTTGGGGTTACAAGGGGTATAGCTGGTTCTCTGTCCAACTGGGTAGGGGTACAATATGCGAGAGTCTGGGTAATGTGTGGTGGATCTAGTCCTTGGGCAAGTACAACCGTGGTTCTATCTGCATCAACTGGTAGCACTATCTTTTCTGAAGACCGTGTTGTTACTCCCTTAGATACTGCCATCACGCTCTCCAATTCAAATGGCTGATAAACAAGAAAAGTAATTGAAAGTATAGACATTGTATGATAGACAGGTGCAATGGATAGTGGGGAATAAAAGAGGGCATGAAATAATTCATATTTATGTTGTCTAACCAAATAGGATAGCATGACACAATTTCACATATATGATGGCTAACTAAACAGGATATCATGACACAATTTCACATTATGATGGCTAACTAAAAAAGATGGAAAGAGATAGTTCAAAATATGAGACTATGTAAACAGGATGACATGACATAACTATATAATGTGTTTATTAAATAGGTTGGCATGCCATAATTCACATACATTCACGAGAATGCCATAATTCAAAATATGATGACTCAGAGACACTAAACAGATGAGATGATATAACTATATGATGTCTTTATTAAATGGGTTGCCATGCCATAATTTAGATAGATGATGTGTATGTACTATGTAAACATGATTGCATGATATAATTAAAATATATGATTTATATAGTAAGCAAGTAAGCAGATGGCAATCCATATATGATGTAAAAACTAAGCGATGAAAGACAACATGCATGACATGGGTAATATAACCCTGCCAAGTTTGAGCATAGACCTCGTGGGGAAATAGGACTGGTCATCGCCTCTCAATCCTCCTCCGAGGAGCTCTCTCAGAATCAACAAGATGTCTGCTTCAGCAGGTAGCATTGTCTGCTCTGAATACCTTGTTTTCACTCCAGATACTTCCATCACCGCTTCAAATGCTGATGCACAGGAAGAGTAGTTGAATATACAAACGTTGTCGACAAATGGAACACGTAATACAAAAAAAATGATAGCATGATATTATTCACATACATGATGATTGGCTAAACAGCATGGCATTGCATAATTCACATATATAATGCCTTTGCAACAAGATAGCATTGTATAATTCACATATATAATGTCTTGCAACAAGATGGCAATGCATAATTCACATATATGGTAATTAGACACTGAACAGGTGGCATTCACACAAAGCATGTCTAAACTAATCAAATGACATAGCAATGCGAGACACCATACACACGATATGAGCAACATAACCCTGCCAAGTTAGAGCATACACCTCGGGGGGGGGGGGATAGGACTGGTCAACTGTCTCTGAATCCTCCTCTGAGGAGCTATCCGTAACCAGCGAGATATGCGCTTCGTCAGATAGCATAGTCTGCTCTGAAGACCTTGTTTTCACTCAAGAATTTGCCATCACCGTGTCAAATGGCTGATGCACATGAAGAGCAGTTGAATGTACTAACATTGTTGACAAATGTAATATGTAACGAAAAAAAGTATGGCCTGATATAATTTACATATAAGATGACTGGCTAAGCAGGATGGCATTGCAAAATTTACATATATGATGCCTGGCTAAACAAGATGGCGTTGCATAATTCACATAAACGATGAATAAACTAAACAGATGGCATTCGCACAAAGGATGTCTAAACTAAGCAGATGAAATATTTGATGTATAAAGTAAGCAATGCAAGACACCATATGCATGATATAACCAACATCAGCATGCCAAGTTAGAGCGAAGACCTCAGGGGGTAAATAGGAGTTGTCTTCTCCTTCTGAATCCCCCCCAGAACAGATATCTTCCTCTCGATTACAGTCCGAAACGCATGGAGGGGGGCTACCTTTGCGCCTACCATGGAGCGACGTCTGCATGAAATTTTATTGCCACACAAGGCTCGTCTCTTTTGCTCTACATGTTCAGTTCCATTGTTTACAATAACTGTCATGCATAGGAATAAAACATAGTGAGATTATGTAAGGAGTGCATGCAGAAATCCAGAGGGATGGTAGCAACCTATGGATAGGCCCAAAACCAATAATAGAAGGCAGATAATGGCTTCAGTTAAAAAATACAGATAACGACTTCTTTACTATTTGTTTCCCACCCAACATGAAACTCATAGTAGACACCGGAGATTAACCAGATAGTAGATATATACTATTGATAGCGGCCCCGATATGTACCCCACAACCATTTAAAACTCAAGTTTGACCATTAGTATGGAGCTGACTTAGAGTCTGATTGGTGAACAGGACGATAAAGTAGCATGTAATATTAAGCGATGCATACGTAAGTAGACACGAAAGAGTGCGACCTCTCTTGCGGACCCGTGTAGTCCTCGAGGTCATCTGCTCGGTTGATGATGGTAATGCCGTTTTCATGGCTGCGGTGCCGGGAAGAAGATCTCGAGGCGGCGAAGACAGTCTGAGGCCGAATCCTCGCTGAGCTGGACACTACGTCGTTGGAGCAGCTGAGCTGGGGTGGACGACGGCAAGAAAGCAGGAGCGGTTCAAACCACGTAAGGTTTTCTTTGACAACTATCGTAAGAGAAGTAATTCTGTAAGGGATCGCTTGAATTGGAGGATTCTAACAATGCAGGATAGGAAATAGACAGAATAGGATAGGAATGCACGTGCAAAACAGAGAATTTAAAACACAGGATTTCGCTAACTGGGTGTTTGATTCACAACAATTGGAAGATCACAGATGCAAAGAAGCATGGTGAGATTAAGTCAAACCACAAGAAAATGTACGGTTATAATGCTATTATGCTACTATCTCTTATTCTTGTGCTTCATGAATAGGAATTTGAAAAGGAGGACAAGTGAAAATTAAAATTCCTATGTTTTCTTCTTTCAAGGAGACACTAAAGGAACAAATATGTGTGCTCAGTGGACAATATATATAACATGTAGAGTAAAAAAGAGATGCAACAAGTGTACAACCTCTTTGGTGAAGCCATGTCGATCTCAGCGTGATTGGGTTGGCGGTGAGGATGCTTCGCTGACTTTGCTGTTGGAGGAGGGAAGAAGATCTTAGGCGCCCTGGAGATGGAGCCCGAGGTACTGCTCGCTGTGATGGAGGGTTAAATCGTTGGAGCAGCTCCGTGAGTTGTACGACGCCGAGGCTGAAGCAGACAAGAGAGACAACGAACAACGTTAACCTGAGTGGTATTCTAATAGCATCTCCAATACATGACGTAAAATACATAACCACAAAGTGCTAGATGTAAAATACATCAGTCGCTCATCTCTGAACTTAACTGTCGAAACTGAACTTAACTGTCAAAACTGAATTTTGCTGTCGAAACTGAATTTTGCTGTTGAAACTGAACGCACTAGCAAGGTGAGGCTACACGTCGGTTGAATGACTTTTTCATCTCTGGTTAGTCGATTTTGCAGCCATTGGATACAAAATCAAGGGCCTGCGGTTCATCTTCAACCTCCACCCCGCTGAGCCGCCAGCCATCACCGGCCAAACAGCAGCCCCCCGCCGCCCGCGGCCGGTGGTGCGCCACCCCGCCCGCCTCGAAAACACTCCCCACCACCGATCTGCCGCCACCCCTTCCATCCCTCTAGCCCCCCCCCGTGTCGAGCTTTTTCTCCAGCGATCCCCTCGCCACCGCCCCGCCAACGCCCCGCCACCGCCGGCGACCACCGCCCCCATCCTGAACCCTAAGATAGATAGTGGGGTACCTCTCCGGCGAGACCCCTCCCCGCTGTGGCTGGTTCTTCCTTCACCCCGGTGAGCCCCCCCCACCCCCTGAAAATCGACTGAAGTGTAGCTAAATTGGAGCAGCATCGCAAGCAAGAGCAAGAGCAATAGCAAGAGTAGACCAGGCAGGGGACCGAGAGCAAAAGGAGAGCAGCAGCGCGAGCGAAAGCTAAAGTAGCAGCAGCTCCTATTGATGTGGACGTCGCCTCCGAGGGAGCGATGCCATGGAGGAAGTGGCCGGCGACGCCATCGTGGATGGAGCCCCGCCGTGTCGGCTCGTTACCGAGTGCCGGCAGCACCATGAGATCGAATCAAGAAGAAAATGCGGCGATTAGTGTACAACCTCTTTGGTGGCGCCGATAAGGCCGCAACTTCATCCGAGGAAACGGTGATGATAATGCTCTTCCGGTGGTGCAGGTGAAGACGGCGGTGTGGGAATGGAGGTGGCGCGAAAGACGAGGGGAACGTCGGGGCAGCTAGAGGTGGAGGACGGGGTGGCTGAACCGGTGGTGCAGGTCGATGACGGATCCTCATCCGGTACGATGGATGAGGGACGTCGAGGTGTTTTTGTGGACGATGTTGTCGGGGAAGAGGCTCCGGCTGGGTGGCGGACGGAGCAGGGTGTGGGGTTTCGTCGCGGGTTTTCGCGGCCTTGGTGTAGGAATGGGTGGGCGGATGGGATGTCAGTGGGGAGCCATGGCTTAGAGATGCGCTTGTCCGAAATGTGGGGTAAGTTACGAAAGTACCCCCACCGATTTGAGGCGGTTCTTTCGGTTCAGGGGTACCACGGGCATTTCGCGTGTCGGGATTTCACAGGAGGTGGGAGTTTTCGCGCGCGTTGTAATTTCAAAATAGCAAGGCGCGGGTTGAGATGGAGGGAGTTGTTGGAGCACGACGAGAGAAAGATATATCTTAAATATTTCGGGCTAACAAGGCGCGGGTTGAAATTTCCGGACAAGCCTAACGTGTACTGTACCAAATCAATGCGCACTACAAATGTCATTCAAAACTTTGAATTCATGTTATGTTAAATTAAAATATTTCGCTACGTGTATAATGCATGCAACCTACTACTCAAATGAACGTTTTAGTGCATTCCAAACGTATATACTACTGCTTCAATATGAACTAAATTTGAATTCGTTTCTATATTTGAATAAAATCTACAGTAATGATTGTTGTGAAGTCAAAGCATTTGAATTCGTTTCTCTGTTTTAATAAGATCTACAATCATCATTATTGTCAAGTTAAACCATCGTTTGTGTATTATCTTCATAGCACACCACATGATTAGTCTCGAGTTACATATGAACTATGTGTACTATATGAACTCGAACTATATTTTTTGAATCCACTTTATTTTGATTTCAAATCACATTACATTTCTAGCTCTAGCTATATCTTCATAATCTAAACCATGTCTCATATGTATAATGTGTTTATCACATTATGTATGGTGCCCCGCCCCCTACGCCTAAAAGTATTTAGATGTGAGTTGCAAACACCACACATTACCACAAATTCAAATAAAATGTGAGAATGTTCGATATATAGTATTGTTTAGATTGTTCGATATTTAGTTGTAAGCTGCAAACGCCACACATTATCACAAATTCAAATGTTCGATGTATAGTATGGTTTAGATTGTTCGGCATTTAGCTGTGAGTTGCAAACGCCATGCATTATCACATTATGGTATAACATGTGCACAACACGTGTATCACCGCTATATTCATGCATGCAATGTTTAAAACACTATGATATCCTATTCAAATATATGAATCCGCTTTCATATCAAATTATGATCTTTGTTAGTCTCTTACACCCACACAATCCTCTAACCTTTGTAGCTACCACTAACTTTCTCTCGTGCATGCACACGCCCTCCTCGCCCTCCCCCTCCCTCGACATTTTATCAACCGGGCACATTCATTTTTTTTCTTTAGGTCGTTCTCCCAGAGTCTCCACAACTCCTTTCCGACACACACCGATCGATAAATCTATCTAGCGATGCCTGCCTACAACATACACACACACCTTCAACCTCCTCCTTTATGTGTCCTTGCCTCCTGTCTCTCATACGGTCAGACACATGTGTAAACTCTCACCCCTCTTTTCATCAATCTCACAACCGCACACTCCTCCCCCTATCTAGCTAGTAGTTGGGCCTCTCGCACCACCTCCTAGCTCCATTCTCTCTGTCTATCCGTCTAGCTGGGCCTTATTTACCTCTAACAAATGGACATACACCGACCGATCTCTCGCTATACATATGGCTAGCTAGGTCCTTATAACTCGTTTTTACCCACACGTCAATCGATCTACCTCATTAGTTGTGTCTCTCCCTTCCTCCGACAAACAACAATGGAACTACCGATCTAGTTAGGTTTGCTTACTAAACACATGGTTCCCCTTCATCATCCATGGATGTGTCCCGACAGATCTATCATGCACAGCACACACGTAAACACATCCCCACTCTTATTGATAACATTGCAGCTCCACCCTCGCTTGTCTAGTAGGCTCTCCCACCATCTTCGAGAAGCAACTCCATCACCCATCCAACACTCTACCCTCTCCCTCCCTCTCCCTCTCTCTCTCTCTCTCTCTCTCTCTCTGTCCCATCATATTTCCCGCCCTTCGCTTATGTATGGATGTCGACCGATCTCCCTCAAGACATAGCTGGGTCTCTCCTTCTCAACACAGATACGAGTCGTTTCTACCTCTATAGTTAGGCCTCTGCCTACCCCTCCCCCACCCCCCCCCCACACACACACCGATACATCGAGCGCCTAGTCATGTCTCCCCGCCACACAAAAACTTGACATGTGCCCTCTAACGTTCCGGTAGGACAGTCGCCCTATATCTTTGACTTGCACACACACACAATTTCGATGGCTCTCTTCATCGATCTCGCACCCACCCACTTGATCCTCTCTTCGACTCTATCGATAGTTATGACCTCTCCCTCTCTTCTCGTGGATTGCCCGACCCTCTATGCATGATATGGATCGGCCTCCATTTCATACACATTGCATGCAAAACTTTGTTTGAGATGTCATCGACACATATTCCCACAAATAATTCACGAAATCAACCCCCCACCCCACCCCCACCCCAAAACGAAAAACACTCACGAACGCGGTTTGTATCTCTCACACACACCCACGTAGGTGGGGGACGTGCACGAAGAGAAGAGGTGCATGCACGGCGCATGTACTCCCGTCTCATTCCCAACCACACCCGCGCGGGTACACGGTGGAGCTCATTTCTGTACGAAAAAGGCAGCCCACATGGTAATTTGGCACGTGTACTGGTTGTCCACTTGGTGGAGGGAGGATCGTCTACCACAGGTGAACAAACAAATTGCGACTTGACTGTTATGTTAAAAAAAGAGGCAAACCATGTGGGGCCTACCTTAGAGGCAAGGATCTATACACTGGAGTACTTCTGATGTGTCTCGTCAACTCGCAGAACGAGGAGAAGCTTGCTTAGTACGCCGTCTCCCCCGCCCACGGGCGCGGTGGCTCACAGGATGAGGTGAAGCTTGCTCCACCTTACGCCCGCTCCCTCGCCCATGCGCGCGGTGGCTCGCAGGACGAGGAGAAAAATTTACTACTCCCTCCGTTTACTCCTCGTCCCTACTACCTTGGTTATAGAGATTATATCATATTGTTTGGAATATATATGTCCTTTAGTAGATTTCAATATGAACTACTAGTACATACTCCAAACATTGATGTATATAGATGTATTTTAGAGTGTAGATTCACTCATTTTGCTCCGTATGTAGAACTCTCACTCGCCCCTCGACCCTCGCCCACGCGGTGGACGTGTAGCAATTCATTCGATCTCATATAGCCAGAACGATATATACTGCACTACCATTATTGCTCGACTTCCCGAAGAGGCAAAGAGCTAATCGCAAGGTTAATATTTTGGAGATGCCAAGCGCAAGGTTATAGGAGAACGAGTAGTAGGTGCTGCGTCATTTATAAATAAAGTTTTTTTTTCTTCAGTGGCACGTACGCAATATGATAGGTTCATATGGAGAGAAAAGGAAACCGCTCCACTATATACATAGTCAGGACGGGCCAACCTACACGGTTGCTTGCTGGGGTTGCTCTCTTCACACTCTCTCGCACAAAATGACTGTGGCCACATCTCTAACATCCCGGTGGATCACGTCCGCTTAGGGAAGGGGTGGATGCTTAGTGTAGATGTGGTGGCCGTCGCCGATGGTGAATAGCCACTGTCGGCACGTCCCGATCAGGGGTCCCCGCCGTTCTCTCTCACAAAGCCGGTGAGGTTAACTTCGTCCCTTGCTCACTGCCGCGACGTGGGCAGTTGCGCCCCGCCGCCTCCTCAAGGTTGAGCTACGCCCTCATGTATAACTCCTTTACAGCCGGCTTGCACCATCGCTCCAGTGCCCACATCACTCCCTCGTGGATATTTCTCTACTTCTTTGCCCCGCACATACCTCTCTCGGCTTCTACGCATCAGATTTGTGATGAGTTTATGTCTCATCAACTAGTCCCAGAATCTTGTTCTAATCACGCTTCTTCAATTTCTTTGCCATGTGGATGCTCATCTCGATTTTTGTGAAACTGCACAAAATGATCCGATGGTCAAAAGGTTGCAAACTTCATTTATTAGGAAGCTCGAACGTTGCCAGCAAATTGAAGCCTGGTCAGGGTTCACGGTTCAAGGACTAGAGACTGCATGGATCGTTTTTTCTTTAGCTGCCTCTGTTCCAAAATAAGTGTCAACTTTAGTAGTAGTACAACTTTGTACTAAAGTTTGCACAAAGTTGAGACACTTATTTTGGGACGGAGGGAGTACATATTTGCTATGATCTGTCAATCATTGAGATGCAATAGCATGCATGTTAGTCTCCTTTGTATTTGATGAAATGTTGCAACGGGCAACCTTGGACGCAAGATACATGTAACAGAAGCTTGAAGCTTCATAGCATTGTACAAATTTATCTCGCTGATAAATTACAGTACGTACTATACTAGTACTTCCTTTGTTCCTAAATATAAGTCTTTGTAGAGATTTCACCATGAACCACATGCGGATGTATATAGATGCATTTTAAGTGTAGATTCATTCATTTTGTTCTGTATGTAGCGGAATCTCTACAAAGACTTATCTACTAGTAATAGCTAGCCCCCACTACTAGGAATTCTCTATCCTCTCCTTGAGCCACATCATCAAAATTGATGTAGCCATTAGATGAAGTAAATCAGTCCATAATAGCCGCCTGATCTAGACGCTGAGAGGTTCAAGACTAAGCCACATGCAAGCATGCAGAAATACCATGGCACATGCATGTGAGTGGGTTTTAAATCACATCAACATGTTCTGCATGCAAGCATGCACCGTAGCATGCATGTAAGTGAGCTTTTAAGTCCCATTAACATGTGAAAAAGAAAAATATAATCCCATTATGCAGTAGGAGTTGGTTGATCTTTTTTCCTTACGTGGGATGATCTAAATGATGATGAGAGTTTATTTAGTTTGGCTACCACATTTTTCATGCGGTTATAGAGTTTTTTTAGTTCTATGAAATCGATAATTTTGCGCAGAGAGATATACTGCTGTTCCGCGGCAACGCGCAGGGACTCATCTAGTAATATTTAGGAACGGAGGGAGTACTATGTACAGAGTTAGGTGTCGCACGGTGATAGTGTGAGGTGGGCCATGTAATCACTGAGCCTGCGTGTTTTCACTGCTCTTGCACGCTTCTGCTGTAAGAATGGAGAAAATTGTAATCTAGTAGTAGTACCTCCTTTCGCCGAAAGCGTGGGACATCCAGCAGTCCTACCACCTCAAAAATAAAGACCAATGAGCCGTCAAATCACATAGACCCAGCAGTAAGTTGGACGGACGAAGCAACCATCACTCTTGCGCCAGTGAGAGGTCGTGTCTGCTCTTCCCGGGCATGAATGCGGCACCGATTCTTTGGAGCGACGCTGACCGCTTGGTGGGAAGCTGCATGGCGATGGAGGGGCTTTGGGTGTGCCAGCTGGTCGAGAGCGGCGTAGAAGGTCCGCATGTCCCTACTGGACACGCCTGAAATGAGAGTATGCACCGACTCTCATGGCTAAAGTCATACACTACACAACATCTCTGTAGGAGTAGGTCGATCACGCCTCTCTAACACACACATGTTGTTAAACACACACACACACACACACACACACACACACATGCACACGATGCACCTTGGTCCGTTGCACCTTCTAACGTGACTTATTACACCTAGACGGAGGGAGTAGTAAGTATACGAGATACAAGGGCACACCGACTTAAGTCAAATACAAGTGCCCAAAATTTGTGTGCATGTTATAATAAGGATTCACTTAAAATAGTACGTGAGCGAACAGAGGGATCAATTGGACAGTGTTCCCGAGAAGTACCCAAGAACCTTAAGGTATAATTTACTTACTCCACATGCATTGCTCTAGCTGCATGTATACCATGAATCTAGGACGTGTTTAAAAGAGGAAAGGAGTGGGGGAAAGTAGTGGGAAAAGTTGTATATAGCATGAATCTAGGACGTGGTTCAAAGAGGAAATGAAGGGGGAAAGTTGTATAGCATGAATCTAGGACGTGGTTCAAAGAGGAAAGGAATGGGGGAAAATAGTGGGGGAAAGTTGTATCGCATAAATCTAGGACGTGGTTCAAAGAGGAAAGGAAGGGGCGAAAGTACTAGTTCAAAAAGGAAAGGAAGGGACAAGGCTATAGAGTTTGAGCACGACTAGATTTGCAGCGCTCACATAGGGAAAGGTGTCTAAAGATAACAAAACTGGGACCAACACAAATATGCTCCTTGGTTGTTTGTTCTTTCTTGCAACAGACTGTGCATGACCACAGTACATCGGTAGATGCACATGGTGCTGGTATGTCCACTGTCCCGTTCAACTCATTCGCTGTTGTTAATCTAAGGCCCTGTTTGGTTAAAAACTCCCTAGTCCCTACCTGCTTGGTGATAACCTGCAAGTATACGGGATCGCAACAGTTTTTGATAAGTAAGAGTGTCGAACCCAACGAGGAGCTAAAGGTAGAACAAATTTTCTCTCAAGTTCTATCGACCACCGATACAACTCTACGCATGCTTGACGTTCTCTTTACCTAGAACAAGTATGAAACTAGAAATACTTTGTAGGTGTGATAGGATAGCTTTGCAAGATAATAAAGAACACGTAAATAAAAAGTAGGGGCTGTTTAGATAAAGATGCAATAAAGTAAATATAGCGAGTGTGGAAAAGTGGTGGTAGGAGTTGTGAAATTTCCCTTAAGCAATTGACTATGTTACTAGACCGGTAATCACTATTGCAATTCTATTTGAGGGAGAGGCATAAGCTAACATATCATCCCTTACTTGGAATTCTATGCACTTATGATTGGAACTCTAGCAAGCATCCGCAACTACTAAAGATTCATTAAGGTAACACCCAACCATAGCATTAAAGCATCAAGTCCCCTTTTATCCCATACGCAAACAACCTACTTACTCGAGTCTGTGTTTCAGTCACTCACGCAACCCACCATAAGCAAATCATAAACATATTGCAAACCCTACAGCGGGAATCCCTCACGCTTGCGTGACACGGAGGGCACAATAGGACAGCACCAATAATAAAACATGCAACTCAAACCAATCATAGCAATTCATCAACCACCGATAGGACAATGGAAATCTACTCAGACATCATAGGATGGCAACACATCATTGGATAATAATATGAAGCATAAAGCACCATGTTCAAGTAGAGGGTACAACGGGTTGCGGGAGAGTGGACCGCTGAATATAGAAGGGGGAAGGTGATGGAGATGTTGGTGAAGATGACGGCGGTGTTGGTGAAGATCGCGGTGATGATGATGGCCCCTAGCAGCGCTCCGGCGCCACCGGAAGCAAGGGGGAGAGAGGCCCCTTCTTCTTCTTCTTGCTTGACCTCCTCCCTAGATGGGAGAAGGGTTTCCCCTCTCGTCCTTGGCTCCCATGGCGTGGGAGGGGCGAGAGCCCCTCTGAGATTGGATCTATCTCTCTGTTTCTCTCTGTTTCTGCGTTCTATTTCACCGTTTCGTGTATATATGGAGATCCGTAACTCCGATTGGACTGAAACCTTCGCCCAGATCGTTTTCCAAAAATTAGATTTCTTGCGGCCAAAGAAGGGCATCAACCACCTTACGGGTGGCCCACGAGATAGGGGGGCGCGCCCCCCTGGAGGGGTGGCGTGGGCCACTCTCGTGGGCACCTCGGGCACCGTTTCGCGTTGATTCTTCCTCCCAAAAATCACAAATATTCCAAAATAATTCTCCGTCCGTTTTTATCCCGTTTGGACTCCGTTTGATAAATTGGCATGGAACAATAAAAAATTATAGATACGACGGAGACGTATCACCATCCCCAAGCTTAATTCCTGCTCGTCCTCGAGTAGGTAAATGATAAAAAAGATAATTTTTGATGTGGAATGCTACCTAGCATAATCTTGATCATATGTCTAATGATGGCATGAATATTAAGACACGAGTGATTCAAAGCAATAGTCTATCCTTTTACATAAAAACAATAATACTTCAAGCATACCAACCAAGCAATTATGTCTTATTGAAATAACATAGCCAAAGAAAGCTCATCCCTACAAAATCATATAGTCTGACTATGCTCCATCTTCACCACACAAAATATTCACATGATGCACAACCCCGATGACAAGCCAAGCAATTGTTTCATACTTTTGACGTTTCTCAAACCTTTTCAACTTTCACGCAATACATGAGCGTGAGCCATGGATATAGCACTATAGGTGGAATAGAATATAATGATGGAGGTTATGTGGAGAATAAAAAAAAGGAGAAAGTCTCACATCGACGCGGCTAATCCACGGGCTATGGAGATGCCCATCAATTGATGTCAATGCGAGGAGTAGGGATTGCCATGCAACGGATGCACTAAGAGCTATAAGTGTATGAAAGCTCAACAAAATAAACTAAGTGGGTGTGCATCCAACTTGCTTGCTCATGAAGACCTAGGGCATTTGAGGAAGTCCATCGTTGGAATATACAAGCCAAGTTCTATAATGAAAATTCCCACTAGTATATGAAAGTGACAACATAGGAGACAATCTATATGAAGAACATGGTTCTACTTTGAAGCACAAGTGTGGAAAAAGAGATAGTAACATTGCCCCTTTTTATTTTTGTTATTTTTTTGCGGGCTTCTTTGGCCCCATTTTTTTTATTTAGGCTTCGTTGGCCTCTCCTTTTTTTTTTGGATGGGGCAATGCTCTAATAATGATGATCATCACACTTTTATTTACTTACAACTCGATATTACAACTCGATACTAGAACAAAGATATGACTCTATATGAATGCTTCCGGCGGTGTACCGGGATGTGCAATGATCTAGCGTACCAATGACATCAAAAAAACGGACAAGCCATGAAAACATCATGTTAGCTATCTTATGATCATGCAAAGCAATATGACAATAAATGCTCAAGTCATGTATATGATGATGATGATGAAAGTTGCATGGCAATATATCTCGGAATGGCTATGGGAATGCCATGATAGGTAGGTATGGTGGCTGTTTTGAGGAAGATATAATGAAGCTTATGTGTGATAGAGCGTATCGTATCACGGGTTTGATGCACCGCTAAGTTTGCACCAACTCTCGAGGTGAGAAAGGGCAATGCACGGTACCGAAGAGGCTAGCAATGATGGAAGGGTGAGAGTGCGTATAATCATGGACTCAACATTAGTCATAAAGAACTCACATACTTATTGCAAAAATCTATTAGTGATCGAAACTAAGTACTACGCGCATGCTCCTAGGGGGGTAGATTGGTAGGAAAAGACCATCGCTCGTCCCCAACCGCCACTCATAAGGAAGGCAATCAATAAACACCTCATGCTCCGATTTCGTCACATAACGGTTCACCATACGTGCATGCTACGAGACTTGCAAACCTCAACATAAGTAATTCTCAATTTCACAATTACTCAACTAGCATGACTCTAATATCACCACCTTTATATCGCAAAACTATTGCAAGGAATCAAACATATCATATTCAGCGATCTACAAGTTTATGTAGGATTTTATGACTAACCACGTGAATGACCAATTCCTGTCATCTCTCTAAATAGATATAAGTGAAGCAGAGAGTTTAATTCTTTCTACAAAAGATATGCCCGGGCTCTAATAATTATAAGTGAAGCAAAAGAGCATTCTACAAATGGCGGTTTTCTACGTGAAGAGAAACAGGCAATCCAAACTTCAAATGATATAAGTGAAGCACATGAAGCATTCTTTAAAGCCATACTCAAAAGATTTAAGTGAAGTACAATGAGCATTCTATAAATCAACCAAGGACTATCTCATACCAGCATGGTGCATAAAATAAAAATGAAAACTAAATGCAAAAGACGCTCCAAGACTTGCACATAATGCATGAACGAAACGAATTCGAAAACATACCGATACTTGTTGAAGAAAGAGGGGATGCCTTCCGGGCATCCCCAAGCTTAGACACTTGAGTCTCCTTGAATATTTACTTGGGGTGCCTCGGGTATCCACAAGCTTGAGCTCTTGCCTCTCTTCCTTTTCCTCATATCGAGACATCCTCGATTAGACACTACATCCACACAAAACTTCAACAGAAAACTCGGTAAGATCCGTTAGTATAATAAAACAAATCACCAATCTAAGTACTGTTGCAAACCAATTAATATTTTGTTTTTGCATTGTGTCTAATGTAATATAACTTTTTCATGGCTTAATCCACTGATATAAATTGATAGATTCATCAAAACAAGAAAACTATGCATCAAAAACAGAATCTGTCAAAAACAGAACAGTCTGTAGCAATCTGAACATCCACCATACTTCTGATACTTGTAAAATTCTGCCAAAATTAGTAAAAATAAAAAATTTGTACAGAAAGACAGTTCAAAACGAATCAGAACCATTTGACGTTTCAGTAAAAAACTAAAATTCGCGCACAACAGCCAAAGTTTCTGTCCTGCACCGCATAAACCAACAAGCATTGTAAACATCCTTAAGGCAAACCTTGCCACATTATTTTTATAATACAATGGAATTGTACAAGGGGATAATTATTTTTGTTGAAAAGTTTCTGTAATCAAGATTCACAAAGTTTCCGTGAGCATGGACAAAGTTCAAGGAGCTCTCCCACTTCAACAATGCTTGTCTTTCTCACTTTCACTTTCCTTTTTGAAAAGTTTTAGGTTCCCCTCTTTATTTTTGTTGTTTTTAAACTATATGAAAGCACTCAACAACAATAAATGACTCTCTAAAACTTCCGGGTTGTCTCCCTGGCAGCGCTTTCTTTAAAGCCATTAAGCTAGGCATATAGTGCTCAAGTAATGGATCCACCCGGATCCCAAGGTATATCAAAGCCAATTTTAATTAACAATGATTTGTAATTTAGTAGTGAGAACAAAGTAACATATATCAAGCAACAACGAAGTCTAACCCTCTTTCTATGCATCGGCATGTCATAAAAGAACAATTCATGCACACCAAGTAAAGGCCAATGCATAGTATAAGCAGTTTCTTGCAATTCTATCGTGTTGGGAACATAGAGAGGTGGAGATAGAGTTCCTCTCTCATAATAATTGCAAGTAGGAGCAGCAAGCACATGCATATTATATTCATCAAAATCATCATGTGCAATGGTAAAAGTCAACCCATCAATATAATCCTTAATAAGCACAAACTTCTCCGATATAGTGTAGTCAGGAGAATTCAAAAAGATAATAGGACTATCATGTGTGGGTGCAATAGCAACAATTTCATGTTTAACATAAGGAACTATAGCAAGTTCATCTCCATAAGCATAATTCATATTGGCATCTTGGCCACAAGCATAGCAAGCATCATCAAAAAGGGATATTTCAAGAGAATCAACGGGATCATAGCAATCATCCTTCGGTAAGCACGAAGGGGAATTAAATAATGTATGAGTTGGAGGGTTACTCTCATTAGAAGGTGGGCACGGGTAGCTAATCCGCTCTTCCTCCTTTTGTTCTTCGCTCTCCTCATCATCTTTTTCAACCAATGAGCTCACTGTTTCATCAATTTCTTCTTCCATAGCTTCCTGCAAAATATTAATCTCTTCTTGGACAGCGGAGACTTCCTTCATAAAAGAATTAATATAGTAATTTTATTCATAATTTTCATAGAAATATTTAAGTATAGAAAGATTTTCAGGCCTACAAACTGCATCATCAAAATCATCAAACGCTTTAAACATGGATTCAATCTCATAAGCACCCATAAAAGCAACAAATTCTTCTATTTGTTCCACATCATAGTAATCATATCTACCATTAGCATAAGAAGCCAAGGTTTCATTATCATTGAATTTGCATGAAAAGGGAAGGTGTGCATCCTCCACCCTAGAGCAACAAGTATAATCATGCATCACACATACTTGACGAGCATACCAACGCAAAATAATAAATTGATCCCATAATAGTTTCCCTTTTTGTGTCGAGCGATAATCCCTAAAGTATTCACGTTGATCCAACGTGTCTCCCATTATAAAGTTGAATGGGGTTTTCTCAGGATTATCAAAGTAGTACTTAATATCTTTCACATAATGAGAATCGAGGGTTTTAGGAGTTACCCCATCTACATGAGTAGCAAGTACATCTAATTTTTTTGGTTTTTTGTGTTCCATATCCATACCTAAAGATAGAGAACAACTAAGAACAGCAAATAAAAATTACTTTGTGATAAAGCAAACAAGCACACACGAGAATATTCACCCCACGCTATGACTCCCCGGCAACGGCGCCAGAAAAAGGTCTTGATAACCCGCAAGTCTACGGGATCGCAACAGTTTTCGATAAGTAAGAGTGTCGAACCCAACGAGGAGCTAAAGGTAGAACAAATTTTCTCTCAAGTTCTATCGACCACCGATACAACTCTACGCATGCTTGACGTTCGCTTTACCTAGAACAAGTATGAAATTAGAAGTACTTTGTAGGTGTGATAGGATAGCTTTGCAAGATAATAAAGAACACGTAAATAAAAAGTAGGGGCTGTTTAGATAAAGATGCAATAAAGTAAATATAGCGAGTGTGGAAAAGTGGTGGTAGGAGTTGTGAAATTGCCCTTAAGCAATTGACTATGTCACTAGATCGGTAATCACTATTGCAATTCTATTTGAGGGAGAGGCATAAGCTAACATATCATCCCTTACTTGGAATTCTATGCACTTATGATTGGAACTGTAGCAAGCATCCGCAACTACTAAAGATTCATTAAGGTAACACCCAACCATAGCATTAAAGCATCAAGTCCCCTTTTATCCCATACGCAAACAACCTACTTACTCGAGTCTGTGTTTCATTCACTCACGCAACCCACCATAAGCAAATCATAAACATATTGCAAACCCTACAGCGGGAATCCCTCACGCTTGCGCGACACGGAGGGCACAATAGGACAGCACCAATAATAAAACATGCAACTCAAACCAATCATAGCAATTCATCAATCACTGATAGGACAATGGAAACCTACTCAGACATCATAGGATGGCAACACATCATTGGATAATAATATGAAGCATAAAGCACCATGTTCAAGTAGAGGGTACAGCGGGTTGCGGGAGAGTGGACCGCTGAATATACAAGGGGGAAGGTGATGGCGATGTTGGTGAAGATGACGACAGTGTTGGTGAAGATCGCGGTGATGATGATGGCTCCCGGCAGCACTCCGGCGCCACCGAAAGCAAGGGGGAGAGAGGTCCCCTTCTTCTTCTTCTTCCTTGACCTCCTCCCTAGATGGGCGAAGGGTTTCCCCTCTGGTCCTTGGCTCCCATGGTGTGGGAGGGGCGAGTGCCCCTCCGAGATTGGATCTATCTCTCTGTTTCTCTCTGTTTCTGTGTTCTGTTTCACCGTTTCGTGTATATATGGAGATCCGTAAGTCCGATTGGACTGAAACCTTCGCCCAGATCGTTTTCCAAAATTATCTTTCTTGCGGCCAAAGAAGGGCATCAACCGCCTTACGGGTGGCCCACGAGATAGGGGGGTGCGCCCCCCTTGAGGGGTGGCGTGGGCCACTCTCGTGGGCACCCCGGGCACCGTTTCGCGTTGATTCTTCCTCCCAAAAATCACAAATATTCCAAAATAATTCTCCGTCCGTTTTTATCCCGTTTGGACTCATTTGATATTGGCTTTCTGCGAAACATAAAACATGCAACAAACAGGAACTAGCACTGGGCACTGGATCAATATGTTAGTCCCAAAAAATAGTATAAAAGTTGCCAAAAGTATATAAAAGTTGAATAATATTGGCATGGAACAATAAAAAATTATAGATACGACGGAGACGTATCACTTGGTTCCAGGGACTAAACATGGATTAGAGGTTATTAAATGACATGCTAAAAGACCATGTTACCCCTAGTAATGAACTAATAGAGATAAGGTGCGATGGGTGGGAGGGGCAACTATTGGAAAAAGTCCCAAAAAGACTCCCTCGGGGTCTTCTTTCTTTAGTCCCAAATGCCCACTTTTAGTCCCTAAAAGTCCCTCCTGTTTGGTTTAGATGGGACTGACATGGAGTTTTTTTAGTCCCTACACCAAAATGTCCCTGTAAACAAACAACCTCTAATAATGCCGCTGGAAAATTGATGCAATGCCACAGTTAAAAGCAAATTACATGTTTAACGAATTTTATTGTTAATATTAATCAATGCCACCGTTTGAGAAATGCTACTGTCTTGCTTTCTTTCCCATTTAGATAAGGTAGATGCTTCTTTTTGTTGGCTTATGTGTCATCCACCGTTATTGAACACTAATTGTTTCCTTTGCACCTCTGTGTAAACAGGGTTATCTACTTCACCTCGTTGCCATTGTGACCTTTTCTTGCACTGCACAAAACACTTTTTGTTTTAAGAGTGTTTTGTGCAGTTCAACCAAAATGGCACACCGACAACGTTGCTTGATTGCTTGATCTTAGTGGAACTGCACAAGAGGAGATCTTACTTCCTATCCGTTAAGGCGAATTTGGTTCAGATCTTCTTCTTGTGAGTTGTTTGAATTCAGCATCATGAGAGGTCAGTACTAGCCTTCTTTCACATGATTGTGCAGTGCGCTTTCATATGTTGTGCTACTTGTACGATAATGTTGCTTGATTTTAGTGAACTGCACAAATGGAGACAAGACTTCCAATCTGTATGTGCACCGTAATATCCCATTGAGGTAAGATAAGGATATTTCACAACTGCTGGCCTGTATTTTGCCACTTTCATCAGAAAATTAAGTTTAGTATTATACTTGTGCTCCCTAATTGACATGCCAAATCTTGCATTGAAGGTTAAGCTTGTCTGTTATTGAACCAAGTGATGAAGGGGAAGAACAAGCGGAAGAAAGACAAAAATCAACTCCCGGTGCTGTAATGAAGCACTGGAACTGTGATGACACAAGTAATGATATAGTTTTGCATCTTAATTTATTGCTATGGCTGGAACGAGCAATTGTTTTGCCACTGATTTGATGCCACTCTTATTGTAATATGTAATTATCTCTACTTGTGCAAACAGGGATCTTCTTTGAAGATACCATATATTTTAGTGGAACTACACAAGAAGATGTTGGAAACATTAAACTAATCGAGGAGTATATAGTAAGCATGGCCACCACCATAGATAGCAACAGATGGTTCCGAAGAAGTGCTTCATCTGTATGCTCTACACAACAAGCCTCCCGACAAAGGTTGGTACTACCACCGATTTCATCCATATGATTGAGCTTTGTCATCTCTATTAGTGTCGTACTACTGCTTAGATACCGCCATGAAAAAGTGGTATTGTCCTTGAGAAGTGCTTCATCTGTGTTGTTTTAAATATTTCCTTTCCTTTTTCGAGCAAACAGGATGC
This sequence comes from Aegilops longissima, assembly GCA_021605205.1. NCBI lineage: Eukaryota > Viridiplantae > Streptophyta > Magnoliopsida > Poales > Poaceae > Aegilops > Aegilops longissima. Next base: position 435,136,092 of record CM038680.1, read on the forward strand.
TAGCATTTAGTAGTCCTCTTGTCTTTGCACAACAGGATCATCTTCCTCCAAGAAGAATATGGAGTACGTGAAGTGACTAGTTCCATTATGCCAGGATGAAGAAGCCATGTCTATCTTCTCATCAGAAGGATCAGTTGAAGGATGGTTACATTACTCCCCACAAGACCAAACTAACTTCAGCTCAGAAGGACTGACAAATCTCCATTTTTGGCTGTGATGCGCGAGTACAATGTTGTTCTAGGATTCTTTCTGGTGAGTTCCATTTTCTAAAAGTGTGCTCTACATGGACCATGTATGTGCGTGTTGAAACTGTCAATTCATAGTACAATTTGCTTTATACTAAACACTTTGTGAAAACAGGGGTGCTCAGCTTGATTTCAATGGGAACTACACAAAATGTTCATGAATACATCGAATCATTCATTTCCACCACAAGAAAGGAGGTGCTGATAAGTTCAAGGCGTTGCAACATATAAGGGCGAAATCATACAAGCTACACGCAAATTTGGTTGATTTTGGTGGAACTGCACAAATAGAACAGCTGGTTTATTTAGCACGAGGTGCCATGTCAATGTCCGAACTGATGGCAAACCCTGCCCATTCCACAATCGTAGGCATTTGATATTTTGGAATGGGACAACCTTGTCAAATTTTGCTCATTGATTTTAGCAAGACATGCGTTTGATATTTTCGAATGGGATGCCCTTTGTTGTCAGCAGCGTCGATCAATTTTTTTTATTCTTTAGTTGTGAAGTAAATATTGCCTCTGACATGTGAGTCGCTGAGATGCATAATCATCGATTGTTTTGAATGTTCTCTATGAATTGCCAGGCCTGTGTGCTTGATTGCAATATACAGAAACGCAAAAAAGCTGCTCAAACTCTTTGTACTCCTTCTGTTCCTTTTTACTTTGCACATTGTGAAAGTGCATACTTTTTTGTATAAGATTGGTCAAAGTAGAGATACTTTGACTGCAGACAAAACTTGTATGCAGACTAGAAAGGACCGGAGGGAGTACATGTGAAACTGCTGCAAATGAGGTGATCGCCCTGGGAATAATGCTAGTACGTATTGTTTTGCATGTTCATCCAATGCCATTGATACAGGAATTCGAACTAATGGAAATAAATTCGTTCATACACGGTCGGAGTTCATATAAACATGCCGGATTTCATTACATTTCATACATTCTTCAACTAAAAAGGGGTGCGCTGGAGGTATAATTAATTAACCAAATCTACCCACCTGTGTCCCGCTGAGCCGAACAGAAGCTTCAGTTACTTAACTGCAGGTGCAGTTCCGTAACTGACATGTGGCCTATTGGGCCCACATGTCAGTCAGCCAACTGCACCAGCAGTTAAGTAGAAGCATCGTTCTTCTCCAACGCAGCTCTCCGACTCCACGTTGCCGCCAAGAAGCTAACCAGCCATCAATGGTCAACCCGCCTAGCTTGGCTTCAACCGGAGGGTAGCAGCGGTGGCCTTACTTGGACCCGAGCGGCGGCGACCCACCGTGTTCTACTCTTCCTCGTTTTCTGCATGGTGCGGCCTCGTTGGCAGTGGGGCGGGGCATCGGCGGAGCCGGCGATGTCCTCTGTCTCGTTGCCGGCCGGCGGCGCCTCAGCGGAGCGGTGGAAATCCTCCCCCACGTTGTCGGCAGGGTGGGGCCTCGGCTGAGTCGGTGATGTCCTTTGCTTCGTTGTTGGCGGGGCGGGGCCACGGCGGAGCCGGCGGTGTCCTCTGCCTTGTTGTTGGCGCCGCGGGGCCTCGGTGGAGCAGGTCCTCGTCGACGCAGGCGGAGCGGGGACTCGTCGGAGCCGGCATTGTCCTCTGCCTCGTCCTCGGTCTCGCCAAACAGCGCCTCGCCTATTTCATCGCCCTCTTTGCTAGCCTCTTTGTAGGCGGCCACAGCCTCCGCCACCCGCATGCGGTACCGCCAACGCTCGAGGGGGCCCTTGCGGGCGGAGCAGTACGAGTCGAGCAGCGCCTCCTACTCCGCCCGCTCCGCGGCGATCTGCTCCTCCGCCTGCAGGTGCTCCTGGAGGAGATGGTGGTTGTAGGCGGCGTCGGCCTGCGCCTCCCGGAACTGCTCCTCACGCATCTGCCTCTCCCTGTCCATATATTGGGCATGGGCCTCGCCGATGGTCATGGTTCAATGCACCGGCGAGGATGGCGCGGAGGAGGGGGTTGGCGCCGGATCATCGACTACCATGTTCTCCATTGGGACATCGTCGTCCTCCGGCTGCCTGCTGGCCAGCCGGTCGGCAGCAATGGCTGCCACTCCTTGTGGTCCGTCGTCCGCCCGTCCAGAAGAGCGCTGGAGCGCGAGGAAGCCATGGTGGGCAGTAGTGGTGTGGACAGGAGAAAGGGAACGGATGCGGATGACTGCGGCTATGGCCGGCGCAGCAGTTTATATAGCAATGGTGGGCGGGCGGAGGGACGGACGGTGGCGCCGAGTAGCCCGCCGGCAACCGCAGATCATTAATGTGGGCGGCAGATGGATTTGACGGACGACACTTGTGTCGCTTGAAGGCGAGCAATCGCCACACCGGAAGCGGGCGGGCGGCGCCGACTGCTTCAAAGTAAAAGTGCGCAAGCGAGGAGATGACTTTACTTGGAGAGGATGACAATGGGGACCCACCAGGTCCATAGCCTCACGTACGCAAGTGCCTCCTTATTTTTATATATATATATATATATATATATATATATATATATATATATAACTATAATTTATTTTGCTTCCTCCTGGTTTCCTGACATCATGGTCCCACACCATTGTCAACCTATGTAGTAGTCAATAAGCGAGAGAATTGCATAAGAAGCGGCCGACAGCTGGGACCAAGCAGCTCGAGCAATATTTGTGTTTTTGAGGTGTGAGCACTGCAGAGTTTTTCGATGTTTAGCCCAGATATTATTTTTTTCTCCTCTCGAACAACAACGAAAACATCGCATGGTATTAATCAGGCGGGCTGTGGTCTGCCTAGCCTGAAGCCGATATCCATCCTAGATATTAATTTTTTTCAAGCTGAAAATGGCTAGCCCAGCTATACTTTTTTTTAGGAATACCCAAGAAAGGTTAAGTTGTTATTCTCCGCCCCGCTGGGCTGCAAATCTTTCCTAGGAGGGATGCATTAGGCAATACAAGAAAATGGGCTTTAAGAAATAATAAATGGGATGTAATTATAAAAACTAGGCAGTAACTATAAAAAAATGCACCAAACACGTGATTACTTTATAAAATATTATTTTTGGATATTGAAAATTTTAATTTCATTAACTGTTGCGAGCGCAATGTTTCGTTGGAGTTTTACGTAATATAAATTTATATTGAAATTGTATTTAATCTGACTAGAAATTTCGGGATAAAAAAATTTCGGATCCCATCAAAATGTTGGAAATTTTATTGAATTCTGTTTTGAACGGTTGGTTGAAATGGCTGTACTTTTAACAAACTGTAAATGGGCTGTAGTAAATTCCATTAGAATTCAAAAATGGGCTACACATTCTTACAAATCTCAAATGGGCTATAGGTTCTCTGCCACACACTTCTGTCCTTACTAAGTCGACGCGTCCCCTAAAAAAACAGAGTTGACGCAGATGCAAGGCTTTGTCAACTTATAGTCAACACACGGTTCTAGTAGAAGGGTCGTTGGATGTCCATCCAACGGATGCCGTGCTTCTTCTTCAATCTTGGATATTCTAGCTTCACCCGCCAAAAATGATTCCTCCCCGATATCCGGGCGCACTGCTTCGAAGTCGACCAGGCCTACTAAGTTGACGTATCAAGGGCTTTGTCAACTTAGTCAATATAAGCGATTCTAGCTGCAAAGGACCGACGATGTTCATCCAACGGCCATCGTGCTTCTTCAACCTCTGGTTTTCTTGCTCCGGCCGCCAAAGTAGAGCCGGTCGTGCCGCCGCCTCGCCCCGTGGTCGGGTCAGGTGCCGTGAGGCCTCACCGCCCCTACTACTCCCACCGCTGGCGTGCCATCCCTCCACTCACCCACACACCTGTTATTCTACGGCGACGGCAGCGCAGCCGAACCAGTGAACCTCGTACTCCTCTCCGCTGTGCATCCACCGTCGCGTCTTCCCGGCCCGTGTCGTACCCTTCCTAGGCCGCGCCATCGTCCACTGCCCTGGTGCTCTCGGCGCAGCGTGGTCAACGTGGTCAAGGAACGACTTCCATCGGACGTGGACTGTACGTGGAGAGGCTGATAGCTGGGTCCATGGCAGCCGCTAGGAAGTGCCTCCTTATTACACGCAAAATAATTATTCCTCCACCTGACACCGGGGACCCACTGGACGGGCCACCGTATTTCGCGAAAAAATGATTCGCCCCCTGACTGCTAGGACCCATGAGCTACATCTTCGCACGCAAGGAAGTGCGTCCGACAAAAAACCGATTCGCCCCCTGACTACTGGGACCCACCAGCTACATCTTCGCACGCAAGGAAGTGCGTCCGAAAGAAAACGATTCGCCCCCCGACTGCTGGGACCCACCAGCTACACCTTCGCACGCAAGGAAGTGCGTCCGGGCAACAAAAAAAGATGATTCGCCCCCTGACTACAGGGACCCAGCAGCTACACCTTCGCACGCAAGGAAGTGCGTCCGGGCAAAAAAAATGATTCGCCCCCTATCTGCTGGGACCCACCAGCTATATCTTTGCAGGCAAGGAAGTGCCTGACAGTCGGGACCCACCTGGTCGAAGCATACATAGCATTGTCATTGTGTTCGCGAACGTGTACGTACATACTGGTCGATGTAGAGGCGCGCACGTGTCGTAGTAGAGGCGCGTCGACGCAGAGTAGAGGCGCCGACGTAGCATGTACACGCACGCACAGCGCCAGGGTGCAAGAAAGAAAATACGCCACGTATGTGTACATACGGGCGGGGTCTCGAACACCTACTCACACATACGTACGGCGAGGGCTCGTTGACATGGCTGGGTCAGAACGGAGAAACAACGTCGTCGTCATGTTCATGGGGAGGCAACGGAATGCGTGGTGTTCATGGGGAGGCAACGGAATGCATCATGTTCATCGGGAGGCAACGGAACGCGTGGGAGCCAACCGGCTGGGTCGGAACGGAATGCGTGGTCGTGTTCATCGGGAGGGCTTGGATGGAACAAAGCGATGGAAACGAGGCCTGGCGTACCGCAGAATGGAGGAAACGGCCTTGTGTTCGACCGGCCACGTTCAAAACGGGATCCTGTTCACCGGGAGCGGTCTGGCGTACTGCAAAACGGACGAAACGGACCTCCTACGGTCGAAACGGTGGTCCTGTTGATCGGGAGGGGTGTGGCGTACCGCAAAACGGACGAAACAGACCTCCTACGGTCGAAACGCGGGTCCTGTTGATCGGGAGGGTAGTGGCGTACCGCAAAACGGACGAAACGGACCTCCTACGGTCGACACGGGGTCCTGTTCATCAGGAGGGGTGTGGCGTCCCGCAAAACGGGACCCCACGGGATACTGTTCATCTCCACCGTCGACCTCCTCCAGCCTCCACGGGCTACCGTCGACCTCCTCCACCCTCCATGGGCTCCTGTTCATCCAGCCTCCACTGCGCGCTACTCCACCGGCTACGGTTCAACCACCCTCCACGGGCACCCTCCACCGCTCATCGCTCATCCAGCCCTCCACACCACGGGTCCTGTTCAACCACCCTCCGCTGGGCACCCCTCCACCGCTTCTCTGCTCATCCAGCCCACCACACCACGTGGTCCTGTTCATCCGAGGCAACGCCACCGCCATCGCTCATCCACCCCGCCCCGCAACACTCACTATTCATCCTGCAGGCAGATCGATCGGCTTGATTAGCAGCAGAGCGGCGAATCGCTAGATCGGGTTCGATTAACAGCCATCGATCGATCGCTTGGGTTCAAGAACGCGTAGCCCAAAGGCAATCGCCGGGTTTAGTTAGAGCCCAACGCCTTGCTCGGGTTTAGTTAGAGCCAACGCCGCACACACGCCAGCAGCACGTACGAGAGAAAGCGCATCGCCGCCCTCGACCTCCCACCGTAACCGGAACTCCCCTGAAATTTTCCTCGCCTCGCTTCTACCACGGTTTTTTCGTCATGGACGGCCAAGAATGTCATGCAGCTACGTCTCCGCCCGCCCAGACGAAAAGCCCATTTTCTCGTGATGATTTTTTGTCATAGAAGTAGGAGCCCACCACATCTATGATGATACCGGGTTTTGTCACAGTTATCGTCATAGAAGTGTCATATGTATGACAGAAAAAAAAATCGTTCGACCCAAAATGTCACGGATGTGTCCTTTTTTGTAGTGTGTAACAGTGGCAACGGTAGAGTAACTAAGAAAAGATCAATATGTGAAAAGCTCGTAGGCATTGGATCAGTGATGGATAATTATGTCGGATGCGATTCCTCATGCAATAGTTATAACATAGGGTGACATGTAACTAGCTCCAGTTCATCAATGTAATGTAGGCATGTACTCCGAATATAGTCATACGTTCTTATGGAAAAGAAATTGCATGACATCTTTTGTCCTACCCTCCCGTGGCAGTGGGGTCCTATTGGAAACTAAGGGATATTAAGGCCTCCTTTTAATAGAGTACCGGACCAAAGCATTAACACTTAGTGAATACATGAACTCCTCAAACTACGGTTATCACAGGAAGTGGTCTCGATTATTGTCACTTCGGGGTTATCGGATCATAACACATAATAGGTGACTATTGACTTGCAAGATAGGATCAAGAACTCACATATATTCATGAAAACATAATAGGTTCAAATCGGGAATCATGGCACTCGGGCCATAGTGACAGGCATTAAGCATAGCAAAGTCATAGCAACATCAATCTCAAAACATAATGGATACTAGGGATCAAACCCTAACAAAACTAACTCGATTACATGATAAATCTCATCCAACCCATCACCGTCCAGCAAGCCTATGATGGAATTACTCAGGCACGGCGGTGAGCATCATGAAATTGGTGATGGAGGAAGGTTGATGATGATGACGGCGACGGATTCCCCTCTCCGGAGCCCCGAACGGACTCCAGATCAGCCCTCCTGAGAGAGTTTAGGGCTTGGCGACGGCTCTGTATCCTAAAACACGATGAATCCTTCTCTATGATTTTTTTCTCCCCGAACGTGAATATATAGAGTTGGAATTGAGGTCGGTGGAGCCTCAGGGGATACAGACAACCCTAGTTTATACATGAGCTATTTGAGCATACAAAACAGAATTTGATTTGAAGGTTTAGAGTTTGGCACATACAAATTTATTTGGAACGGCAGGTATATACCGCATATAGGAAGGTATGGTGGACTCATATGGAATAACTTTGTGGTTTATGGAATTGGATGCACAAGCAATATTCCCTCTTAGTAGAAGTGAAGGCTAGAAAGAGACTGGGAAGCGACCAACTAGAGAGCGACAACAGTCATGAACATGCATTAAAATTAATAAACATTGAGTGCAAGCATGGGAAGATATAATTCACCATGAAAATAAATATCGTGGAGGCTATGTTGATTTTGTTTCAACTACATGCGTGAACATGTGCCAAGTCAAGCACTCGACTCGTTCAAAGGTGGATACCATCCTATCATACCACATCACAACCATTTTAATAGCATGTTGGCACGCAAGGTAAACCATTATAAACTCCTAGCTAATTAAGCATGGCATGAGCAACTATAATGTCTAATTGTCATTGCAAACATGTTTCATTCATAACAGACTGAATCAGGAATGATGAACTAATCATATTTACAAAAATAAGATAGGTCGAGTTCATACAAGCTTCTCTCATCTCAATCAGTCCATCATATATCGTCATTATTGCCTTGCACTTGCACAACCGAACGGTGTGGATAGTAATAATAGTGCACGTGCATTTGGACTAAGCTGGAATCTACAAGCATTTAATACAGGGATGAAGACAAGGTAATATGGGCTCTTGGTTAAATCAACAATAATGCATATAAGAGCCACTTCAACATTTTTATCATGGTCTTCTCCTCTCGACCCCCAAAGAAAAGAAAAGAAATAAAACTATTTACACGAGCAAGCTCCTGACAAACAAAACAAGAACGAGAAATCTTTTTGGGTTTTATTTTAATTACTACTACAGGCATGGAAAGTAAACTAGCTAAAAGATATAACTAATTTTTTTGGTTTTTTCTTAAGGTTTTTCAAACACACAAGAAGAAAGCAAGAAAAAGGAAAATAAACTAGCATGGATAGTACAATGAAAAAGTATGGGCACCAACAACTAGAATGAGTGTGTGAACATAAATTTAATGTCGGTGAGAAATACGTACTCCCCCAAGCTTAGGCCTTTGGCCTAAGTTGGTCTATGCCCATGGATGGCCCGGCGGATATCCGAAGTTGTATCTGGGGTCGTACTAAGATGCAGCTGCTACTGCCTCACGAGCTGCAGGTTGGAGGCGAGCTGCTTCCGCCCTCCTCTCATACTCGTTCGCCTCCTCCCTGGTTATAACATATCTCCTTTTTGCCTGAAAGTAAAATAAAGTAGGAGCAGGGAGCGTAATATGGACAGCACGACGTCTCTCAAAGATTAGTCGATACTGGAGAGACTGTTCATTCCTCTCAGCAAACTGATCACGAACCATAGCATTAAAATCTAGATAAGCAGGAGGCAACTCCATATCATTTTCACGAATGGGTACCTCAAGAAAATTAACTAAACGGGTTGCATAAATTCCACCAAACAAATCTCCGCTAATACTGTTATGATACAACCTTCATGCAACAATAGCTCCCAAGTTATATTGTTTATCTCCTAATACAACACTCTTGAGAACACTAAGATCGGGAACGCACATGTGACATGCCTCGTCCTTACCGTTGATGCATCTACCTATAAAGAGAGCAAAATAATGTATGGCAGGAAAATGAATGCTCCCTATGGTAGCTTCCGTGATTTCTCTAGATTCCCCTACAATTATACTAGCAAGAAAGTCTTTATATTCAGATATGCGAGGTTCACTAGCATTACCCCACTGCGGGAGTTTACAAGCAGTATTAAAATCCTCTAAATCCATGGTATAAGATTTATCATAAAGATCAAACATGACCATGCACTACTAGGAAAAGGCCTGCTAGTGGCGCACTTGTGGCTACTAATGGCGCACTACAGGTGCGCCACTAGCATCACGCCATTAGAATTTTTTACTAATGGCGCACAACAGGTGCGTCATTAGTATCTGGTATACTAATGGCGCACCATGCAGTGCGCTATACTAATGGTGCACCACATAGAAGTGCGCCATTACTAACAAATTTTTTTAATTTTTTTTTTCAGATTTTTTTTTCATTTTTTTTCTTAATCTCGGGTCACTATGGCTTAATCTCAAGTCAAATCGCACTCTGTGGTCAAACTTCCTGGAAGGTCACCCATCCTCACACTACTCCAGCCCGAGCACGCTTAACTTCGCAGTTCTATCCAACCCCAGCACCAGCTCACTTCACAGGCACTTGTTGATATATCTATCATATCAATCCTATTAAACCTTGTTAATGTCTAGGACTTTGTTCATGTTCATGAGTGTGTTGAAATTTTGAAAAAATATTTCAAACTTCCCGGTCATATTACGTATCATATTTTGAAAAAAAATTCCAATTTTTTTTGAAACCAAATTTTTTCTGTTACTAGTGGCGCACCTAGCAAATGGTGCGCCACTAGTAAGTTTGAATTTTTTTATTTCCCCCCTCTAGATCTTAAAAGCCCCGTATCATTCGTTCTGTTAGGTTTTTGGGGATTTTTAAGATGTTGAACGATGTTACCCCGATTCAATTCGGATGTAACTTTTCGAGTAGATGATTATTCATATATAAAACTTTTTAATCCGAGTTCGTATGCAAAAGTTATGCCCATTTTACTAAATTCCAGAGAGATTTTGCAAATAAAGTCGAAATTCATATTTGTAAATTTTCCCAACAACTAGAACACATATCACATGGGAAACTTATTTTCTTTTGTTTTTTTTGACATTTCCATCATTCTCTTTTATTTTTTTAAAACTGAAAAGGCTGTCCAGGGGGGGGGGGGTGGGTGCATTTAGCACCAGGGTTACTAATGGCGCACCTAATGTGTGGTGCGCCATTAGTAGTTTTAAAAAAAATGAAAAAATTTGTTAGTAATGGCGCACCATGGGATAGTGCGCCATTACTAGTTAAAACTAGTAATGGCGCACTGCCACTGGTGCGCCATTACTAACATTTTTTTTTTCAAAACTACTAATGGCGTACGGTGGGTGTGGTGCGCCATTACTATGTCAACTAGTAATGGCGCACTATCCCATGGTGCGCCATTACTAACATTTTTTTTCAAAACTACTAATGGCGCACCACAAACCAGGTGCGCCATTAGTAATATATTACTAATGGCGCATCTGTATCTGGTGCGCCACGGCTATATAGCAGTGGCGCACCACATACACGGTGCGCCATTAATGTCCATATCATCTATAGCCCTTTTCCTAGTAGTGATGTGAGAATTGCGTGATGATGTAAATTTAAACCTTCTCACAGAGGAGTCAGTTAGGTAGTAATGTTGGGGGCACTTATCTGACACGAAGCCCTCGAGTTCAGCATTACGCACATACGCGTCAAATTCATCCTTAATTCCTGCTTGGACCATGAAATTTTCTGATGGCCATTCACAAGGCCGCACTTGAGCTTCTCTTGGTAGTTCATAGTCCTTCTCACGTATTGCGGGCCTGGGTCTTTGCTTCCTTGAAGAACAACCTTGGTACATTTTCCTAAACATATTTCTTCCTCTGAAAAGTTTCAGAAATTTTTAGTGACTCAAAATAAAAGTGAACCAAACTCAACAAGATTGATATAAACTAATCCCACAAGTGCCTAGAGACTATATCATGCATTAGAACTACTTGGGACAAAATAAATTTGACATGTAAGCTCAAGAACAGGGTCACCTAAGCAGCAAAAATTTGCAATGAATAAAGCACTAGAACAAAAACTAATTGGACCATTGGAGGAGTCACATACCGAAGAAACAACCCCCCAAAGCAGTTTTGTGAATGGAGCTTTGAGCAAGGAGATCGAAAATTGCAGCAAAATGAGCTAGAACACGAGTTTGAGCTGTGTGTGGATTTTTTCTGGAGGAAGACGAAGTGTGTGGGTACTGGGATAAGTGGAGGGGGGCCACATGGGGCCTACGAGGTAGTGGGGCGCCCCCAGGGGGGTGGGCGTGCCCTGGACCCTCGTGGCCAGGTGGTGGCTCCCCCTGATGTGTTCTCGGTGCCAAATATTCTTAAATATTGTAAAAAATCATATTTCAATTTCAGGGCATTTGGAGAACTTTTATTTTGGGGGTATTTTTTTATTGCAAGGACAATTCAGAAAACAGACAGAAAATACTATTTTTGTTTAATTTAATCTAAATAACAGAAAGTAAAAGGAGGGTACAGAGTGTTGTGCTTTCTAACTTCATCATCTCATTCTCATCAAAAGGAATCCACTAACAACGTTGATCAAGTCTTGTTAACAAACTCTTTCCGAATAACATGAAACCGGAGAATTTTCGAATAACACTAGGTTACCTCAACGAGGATATGCACGTCCCCAATAATAAGATTATCATATCTTCTTGACAGTAGGAAGAGGAAATTCAAAACCTCCAATAGTAATCATTGGAATTTTTCCAATAGAATTGATAATGTGGACTTGAGGTTGTTTCCTCAGAAAGTGTACCGTATGCTCATTACCATTAACATGAAACGTGACATTGCCTTTGCTGCAACGGCCTCAGTACCGAGGCAGATCATCCCCTCCAGGGCCATAAAGTCCGCTGCCTTGAAGCCGCACATGGACTCGACATCCTGCAATGTCAAGGCCAATGGAACTCCGGACTGCCTCCGCCACATGTTCCGGATCAAGGCGCTCATGACACCGAGCTGGATCGGTTATCGATTTTAGAATTTAGCACCGCAGACATCTTCCAGCATTTGCCTTTGGGTGACGTACTAAATTCTTTGAAGAACTTGTCCTTGGAGGAAGACTCATAGCCATACTATGTTCGGTTCGAGCTAGAGGTGGACGACGAGGAATTTTGCTTCCCACCCGCCACCCACTTCATAGCCACCGTCGACAACTTAACCGACGTGCTTGACTATGGCTCCGAAGACATCACCGGTATGGACGACGATGCCGACAATGAGCAAAGCCAAGACCCGCCATTCACTGGACGTTGGACGGCCACCTCTTCGTACGTCGTTTACATGGTTGATACATCCAAAGGATCTGGCGACGACAAAGAAGAGCCAGATAGGAATAAACCTTCTGAGACGCAGTCCAAGCGCCGGCGCCCAAACACCGTTCTAAGCCTCGCCGCTCAAAAAATAGCAGCACTGGTACCGGAGAAAATAGCACTCCGGGCGACGCCGAAAACAATGAAGACCCTGTCGGTGCTGCATCCGAACAGGAGGAACATGACGACAGGCAAGACAACCCTGATGAGCAGGCCATAGAAGATGACTCAGGGTACGATAGTTACCGTCCACCCTCCAAAGAGGAGTCAAGCCTCGGCAACGAAGATTTCATCGTGCCTGAGGACCCTCTGGAGAAGGAGCGCTTTAAGCTTCAACTCATAGCCACTGCAAGGAGCCTGAAAAAGAAACAGCAGCAGCTTCAAGCTGAACAAGATCTGCTCGTCGACAGATGGACTAACGTCCTGACAGCAGAAGAATACGGCCTCAAGCGCCCAGCCAAAACCTACTCGAAACACATACTGCTATCTCAATTCGATGAGGAGGCAACAGAGCACACATCTCCCTCGCGTAATGTGGAACGACCACCACGTGGTCGAGACAGGGCGGCAGACCAGCCACCACGCGGTAGGGATAAAGCGGCAACTCAGGCCGAACAGCAGCCTGCCCAACCGCCCCACAAAAATAAAGACGGAAGAGTTCGGGGTCACACGTATGACCTCCAGTAGACCTTGCACAGTAGAGCAGGACATACAAGATCGATCTACGGATCGCGAGGACGTGCCTCAAGGCATGAAGACGGCTACCTATTCGGACATGACAAACCTAACCACGCCCGGTCCGAATGCCACAGACGGACTCCATTAGAGCTACGCCACGACATGGCCCGATACAGAGGTGCCGCACACCCTCTCTGCTTCACGGACGAGGTATTGGATCACGAATTCCCCGAGGGATTCAAGCCCGTCAATATCGAATCATACGACGGCACAACCGATCCCGCAGTGTGGATCGAGGATTTCATCCTCCACATCCACATGGCTCGAGGAGATGATCTCCACGTCATTAAATACCTCCCACTCAAGCTCAAAGGGCCAGATCGGCACTGGCTTAACAGCCTGCCTGAAAATTCTATCGACAACTGGGAGGACTTGGAAGAAGCTTTCCTAGACAACTTCCAAGGAACATATGTCCGGCCACTAGACGCCGATGATCTAAGCCACATAGTTCAACAACCTGGAGAATCAGCCAAAAAATTCTGGACTAGGTTCCTAACCAAAAAGAACCAGATCATTGACTGTCCGGATGCCGAGGCCTTGGCAGCCTTCAAACACAACATCCGGGGCGAATGGCTAGCACGCCACCTCAGCCAAGAAAAGCCGAAGTCCATGGCAGCCCTCACGGCACTCATGACCCGCTTTTGCGCGGGAGAGGACAGTTCGCTGGCCCGTAGTAACAACACAGCCAGCGAGACAGCCCCCTCGGAGTCCAGGAATAGCACTGGCAAGCTTCGGCGCGGACACAAACGCGGAAGCAATGACAACAACACCAATGACGCCACAGTCAATGCCGGATTCACTGGCTCCAAGTCCGGCCAGCGGAAGAAGCCCTATAAAAGAAATAATGAAGGACCTTCCAGCCTGGACCGCATACTCGACCGTTCGTGCCAGATACACGGCACCCCGGACAAGCAAGCCAATCATACCAACAGGGATTGTTGGGTTTTCAAGCAGGCTGGCAAGTTAAATGCCGAAAACAAAGAAAAGGGATCACAAAGTGAGGACGAGGATGAAGAGCCCCGGCAGCCGAACACTGGGGGCAGAAGAAATTTCCCCCTCAAGTCAAAACGATGAACATGATATACGCTACACACATCCCCAAAAGGGAGCGTAAGCGTGCACTCAGGGACGTCTATGCGGTAGAGCCTGTCGCCCCCAAATTCAATCCAAGGTCATCATTTCCGATCACCTTTGATCGTCGAGACCACCCAACCAGTATCCGTCATGGCCGTTCGGCAGCATTGGTCCTCGACCCAATCATCGAGAGATTTCACCTAACACGAGTCCTAATGGATGGTGGTAGCAGCCTCAACCTGCTCTATCAAGACACAGTTCGGAAGATGGGCATTGACCCCTCACGAATCAAACCAACAAAGACTACCTTCAAAGGAGTCATACCAGGCGTTAGGCCAGCTGTACGGGCTCATTCACGCTGGAAGTGGTCTTCGGCTCTCCGGACAATTTCCGAAGTGAGGAGTTAATCTTCGACATCGTCCCCTTCCGCAGCGGCTACCATGCACTACTCGGACGAACATCGTTTGCTAGATTCAATGCAATGCCACACTACGCTTACCTGAAACTCAAGATTCCCGGTCCACGCGGCGTCATAACAGTCAATGGCAACACAGAACGCTCTCTCCAAACAGAGGAGCACACCGCCGCCCTAGCAACAGAGGTACAAAGCGGCCTTATCAAGTAGCAGCATAGTGCGGCTGCCAAGCCCCTGGACACCATCAAGAGGTCCCGAACTACACTGCAGCAGGACAGCAAGGCTCGTCAAGAGCTCGCATGGCAATTCGGCTTCCGTCCCAGTCCAGATGAAGTGGTGGCATTCGTACCACGCGTACATAATTACGCACTCGAGATTCCATGGAAATCGACGGAGGCACAAGCTCAACCGGGACCTACAGTTCGGCTAGACCGACCCCGGATACACCTTTTTCTTTCTGTTTCAGGTTCCCTTTCCCGCGAGCCTGATCACAAGCCCCTTCGAAGGATTGGCATACAAAGGGGACATGCAACATAGGTGTGTAGGGTAACCTGCATACATTCTTCTTGACGGTATTTTTCCTTCTTTCTCAGGACCCGTACGCTGCCCCCTCTTGATTCCGGCATATTACATAGCCTGGGTGCTTATCGCGCTATTTGTACAGGATACGCCTTAACGTATCCATTCAGTTATAATGATAATGATTTGCGGCCCAGTTTTCGTGGTTTTCGCCCCTTACTTCATTTCATTTCGATCTGCTTATTAGCTACACCGGTACTCTTTTGTACGTTTCATATTCGCCAGGGGCTGCTTACGCGCCACAATAAGGCAACAAAGTCCGAACACTTTTTGTATAAAAGTTCGGCACCCCGAATTTAGCATTATATGCATTGGCTCCGAATCATGTCTTTGGTCAATAGTTGGGTTGCCCGGCTTCTGTGCTTGCTACCCTATGTTCCGCTCTATCGGCTAGGGTAGTAAAGGGAGAACTACTGCGATTGTGCCCTAGCCTTGACCGGATGAGCACCTCAGTAGAGAAAGCCGAAAACTGACTGTCATGATACGGCAAGAGCCGGTCAGCTGTTCGTGGGTTACAAAATCATTGGAGATATTTTCCGCCTCACGCGAAGGATCGACACTTCCCGATCAGATGCTGACAGCACCCTGGCTCGGACCAGGGGCTGCACACTTGCTTAATTATAAAACTCCTATGGCTAAGTGAGGGCGTTTAAGCCGTATAGTCTGATTGCCTTGTTCGTTGCGCTAAACAACTCCTTCAAGGACCATACAATTGGATCAAGATTGTTTATATCCCATCCCGAACACCTCCGTACTAATTACGTGAGGGCAGAAGCCGACGACTGGCCAACCCTCAGATTGCATATAACACAGCCGCACAGGAGGAAACAATTTAAAGCATAACGAAATTACATTACAAAACAAGCTCTGCCTTTATAATACAAGGCAAAGGCCCAATACGAATGTATTCATTCGAAAATAACATCGTGCGAACATTGAGCCGCCACAAGTCGAGACCCTTCTATGACATCCGCAAAATATTTCTCGGGTGTGCAGTGCTCCTTGCCCTCTGGCGGCCCGCTGGCCACTTCAACAGCGTTCATCTTCGCCCACCACATCTTGCAGCGAGCGAAGGCCATACGGGCGCCTTCAATACATGCAGAGCGCTTGACAACGTCCAGCCAAGGACATGCTTCCACTAGCCGCCTCACGAGTCCGAAGTAGCTGCCGGGTATAGCTTCGGCTAGCCATAGCCGGATTGTCAAATCCTTCATGGCTAGTTCAGCCACCCTATGCAGCTCCACCAGCTACTTCAGCTGATCGGTGAAGGACACGGGATGCTCTGGCGTCGCATACTGTGACCAGAATAGCTTCTCCATAGAACCTCCTCCTCTGGCTCGGTAGAACGCTGCAGCGTCTGATACGCTGCGTGGTAGATCCGCAAAAGCTGCAGGGGAACTCCGAACCCGGGTTAGTAAAAGGTACTACCTCTCCGCATACTTGCTTGGCATCCTAAAAGCCTTACCCGCCGTGATCTTCCTGGCCTCCTGGTTCTCATGGATGACAGCCTGGGCCTCATTCCACGCGGTCTCTGTGCCCTCACGAGCCTTGGTGAGTTCGGCCTCCTAAGCCAACACATCATTCTCCAAGGTCTCACATTTTTTCACTGCATCTTGGAGCTCCTGCTAAATTTCCTTGACACGGGCCTCGAGCTTCTTTCGGGCGGCTTGCTGCTGGACAACCTTCTCCTCGGCCTCGCCCAGGGCCTTCCTTAGGGCCTCGACCTCGGTCGCGGCTCCTGCATAAATTTCGACATTACAGTCAATACACAACGTCTCCGCTTTCCGAACACACAGCAAGACGTTACTTACCTTGCTTCTCCTGCAGCCGCACTCTAACCTCACCGAGCTCGTTCTCGGTCCGCTCCATCCTCTGCTTCAGTTCAGAGACTTCGGCAGCATGTGAGGTCGCGGCCAACAGCGAAGCCTGCTCATGCACACATATCACGTTAGTCTCCTACACTAGAGGATTGATCCTCTGTCCGGTTCCTCTTACCGAGCACCGGACAGTGTCTCAGGGGCTACTGACTATATGGTTTTTTTTCTCTGCTATTTACCTCGAAACCTGTCAACAGGTTGCTGCAGGCTTTGTTCAGTCCACTCTTGGCGGACTGAACCTTCTTGATCACCACGCTCATAAGAATATGGTGCTCGTCCATCACGGAGGCGCCTCGTAGCGCCTCCATCAGGTTATCCGGTGCCCCAGGATGGATAGGAGCCACCGGCGGAAATGGTGCACCCCCTCCTTCAAAGGGGGCTGCCCGCCCGACTCCGGAGCCATATGGGTCTCCAGAATCGTATCCGGCTGAGGGCCAAGCTGGATGCGGCCCTCTTCGCCAGTCTCCATGGGGATCGTCTCCTCCATGTGTCCGGCAGTGGAGGCTTCGCCTCGTGGCGCCTCCCGGATAGCGTCCTGGGTTCCTCCCCGGCTCGGATTGGCCCTCTGGGATAGTGCCTCGGTGTCGTCCCCAGCCCTAGGGGAGTAAGCAGGCGGTGGCGACTGGCTCGCCATCTCCGACGGAGCCAATGAACTTCCAGACGAGGATCGCTGGATTAGGTCGCAGGCCGGACTGCAATAGTACACCTAGCTACATCTACATCAAGATAATGGAGACAAAGGGCTGGATCTGCGCATAAATAAGCCATGTCACTTACGATGCGGCCTGGGGCTTTGTGCGGAGGCGTCGTTCTGTACTACTGTCAACGTCCCACGCGGTGTTGGCCGCCGGAACGCCCTTCCCCTGTTTGGGCGCCTCCGCCTCCAGATGCGCCGGGGCCGCCCCCTTCTTCTTCCTCTCCTCAGGGCGAGGATTGTTTTCTTCCTCCTCCTCGTCTTCCCCGTCATTGTCCTCAGGGACAGAGGAATGAGTTTCGTCGTCTTCGGACGCCGCGTCTGAAGTACCCTTACGACGGAGGCCACTCTTGGCCCCCTTTGCCTTCTTCTTGGACTTCTTCTCCGGCGCCTTATATGGCGCATGTACTAGCATCTCCGCCAAGCGCGGGATGACTGGTTCTTCGGGCAGCGGAGCCGGACACTGGATCCGCTGCGCCCTCTCCGTCCAGTCCTGAAAGAAGAGTAATAAAATCTTAGACATCATCCTAGAAACAATTAGGTTGAGGACTCATTCGAAATAGCATACCTTGCTGGCGGGGTGTGTACAATCGTGTCCACGGTCTGAATCTGTGGCCGGTGGTTTTTCATTGCCCTTGAAGAGCAACTTCCATGCACCTTCGTGTGTAGTCTCGAAGAGCCTCGCCAGGGTCCGGTGCTTCTTTGGATTGAACTCCCACAGCGGGCGGCTTCGGCGCTGGCATGGAAGAATCCGGCGAACTAACATCACCCGGATCACATCAACAAGCTTGATGCTCTTGGTTACCATGCTCTGAACGCGCGTCTGCAAGACTATCAGCTCATCAGGAGAACACCAGTCCGGACTTTTCTCGACCCAGGAGGTGAGTCGCATAGGAGTGCAGGAGTAGAATTCGGCAGCTGCGGCCCAGGCCGTGCCACGTGGTTCTGTGATGTAGAACCACTGCTTCTGCCACTCCTTTACCGTATCCACGAAGGTGCCTTTGGGCCAGGAGACGTTGGACAATTTGCTCACCATTGCCCCTCCGCACTCCGCATGCTGGCCATCCACCACCTTCGGCTTCACATTGAAGACTTTGAGCCACAACCCAAAGTGGGGTTGGATGCGGAGGAAGGCCTCACACATGGCGATAAACGCCGAGATGTTGAGGAAGGAATTCGGGGACAGATCATGGAAATCTACCCCTTAATAATACATTAACCCGCGAACGAAGGGGTGGAGTGGAAACCCTAGCCCGCGGAAGAAATGGGGGAGGAATACCACCCTCCGGCGTGGGGACGATCTGTCCCTCGGCCGGTAGGCGGTGGACGATCTCCTTCGCCAAATATCCGGCCACCGGGAGCTCAGTAATGTCCTCCTCCGTGACGGAGGAGACCATCCATTTGCCTTGACCACCGGACCCGGACATGGTTGCTGGAGTGGAAAGGAGATTGAAACTGGGCGCTGGAGCTCGAGATTGGGAAGGCAGAGACAGAGAGAAAGCGCGAGAAGAGGAAGGGGGAATCCTTATCCCCTTATAAAGGCAGCAAATATAAAACGCCTCCTCACTCACCTTGAGATTTGCCTATTCCCTAGGGCTGTGTAAACGGCACGGTTGGGTTACCCATGCCCGCATTGATGAGAATCCTGCCATAAGGGGACACAATCTCTGCTTCGACAAGACGTGCCAATAGCAACCGCATCTTGAAATGTGGGATAAACGGTTCGAAATTGTGACCGAACGGACGTCTTGTCACATTGCAGAAAGCTGTTAGCGGATGGAACTCGTGTAAGATATATATATTCTCTCTGCGGTTGTACATGGTGTGTAACAGGTCCGGATACAATCATCACGTCCGAAGACTATCTTGGAGTTCGGAAGGAGGGGAACCCACCTTGCAATGCCGAAGACAATCTGTGCGCCGGACTCCTCGACATTGAAGCCGGTTAGTGGGCTCTTGAGGAGTCTGGACTAAGGGGTCCTCGGCGTCCGGCCTGTTATCCATGGGCCGGACTGATGGGCTGTGAAGATACGAAGGCCGAAGACAATACTCGTGTCCGGATTGGACTCTACTTGGCGTGGAAGGCAAGCTAGGCAACCTATTATGAAGATTTCCTCCTATGTAACCCACCTCATGTGACCCTAGATCTCTCCGGTGTCTATATACACCGGAGAGCATAGTCCGGATAGGACAGATTCATGACCATATTCACATAGGCTAGACTTCTGGGGTTTAGCCATTACGATCTCGTGGTAGATCAACTCTTGTAACACTCATATTCATCAAGATCAATCAAGAAGGAAGTAGGGTATTACCTCCATAGAGAGGGCCCGAACCTGGGTAAACATCGTGTCCCCCGTCTCCTGTTACCATCGATCCTAGACGCATAGTTCGGGACCCCCTGCCCGAGATCCGCCAGTGTTGACACCGACGTCGTCTCTGGAAGCATCGGTTAGTCCATTATAAAAGATATCAAGTATTTCATTTCTCTTTAGAGGATGATCAGGGAAAGCATTAAGTAATTGGAGAAGCCTTCCCCAAGCTTGTGGGAGACTCTCTTCTTCAATTTGCACAAAATTATATAGTTCTCTTAAGGCATCTTGTTTTTTATGAGCGGGGAAATATTTAGCAGAGAAGTTATAAGTCATATCCTGGGGACTACGCACACAACTAGGATCGAGAGAATTAAACCATGTTTTAGCATCACCCTTTAATGAGAACGGAAATAATTTAAGGATACAGTAGTAACGAATTTTTTCCTCATGAGTGAATAGGGTGGCTATATCATTTAATTTAGTAAGATGTGCCACAACAGTTTCAGATTCATAGCCATGAAAAGGATCAGATTCAACCAAAGTAATTATCTCAAGATCGACAGAGAAATCATAATCCTTATCATTAATAAAGATAGGTGAAGTAGCAAAAGCAGGGTCATATTTCATTCTAGCATTCTAAGACTTTTCTTTCATCTTAGCTAATAATTTCTTAAGATCATACCTATCATTGCAAGCAATAAAATCTCTAGCAATTTCTTCATCCATAACAAAAACCTCAGGCACAACAGGCAATTCATATCTAGGGGGAGAATCTTCATCATCACTTTCATCAATATTATCAGTTTCAATAATTTAATTCTCTCTAGCCCTAGCAAGTTGTTCATCCAAAAATTCACCTAGTGGCACAGTATTATCAAGCATAGAAGTAGTTTCATCATAAGTATCATGCATAGCAGAAGTGGCATCATCAATAACATGCGACATATCAGAATAAATAGCAGCAGCAGGTTTAGGTGTCGCAAGTTTACTCAAAACAGAAGGCGAATCAAGTGCAGAGCTAGATGGTAGTTCCTTGTCTCCCCTCGTAGTTGAGGGATAAATTTTGGTTTTTTCATCTTTCAAGTTCCTCATAGTGATCAGCAGATATAAATCCCAAGTGACTCAAAGAATACAGCTATGCTCCCCAGCAATGGCGCCAGAAAATAGCCTCCAAGGGCACCAATAGTGGAATCACGGCATCTCACGTTGTGTGAGGGCATGAGGAGAACACGGTGGCCCTAGTGGCTTCTTGGGGAGCATTGTGCCTCCACACTGCTCCAACGGAGAAGTACTTCCCCTCAAAAGGAAGGAACTTCGGTAACACATCCTCGTCTTCACCAGCTCCACTCTTGGTTATCTCGTACCTTTACTTGTGCAAGCTTATATTGTGTTGCATCTCTTGCTTGTTTGTGTGCTTGTTGTTATTGCATCATATAGGTTGCTCACCTAGTTGCATATCTAGAAAACCTACTTCGATGCAAAGTTTAAATTGGTAGAGAAAAGCTCAAAATTGTTAGTTGCCTATTCAGCCCCCCCAGTCAACTATATCGATCCTTTCAATTGGTATCAGAGCCTCGTCTCTTTGTTAAGGACTTTGCCGTCCGAAGAGTATGGTTGACACCATAGAGGGTGAGGAGGAGCACCCCGGTGTGATTTCGTCCTCGTCTACGGCTGATGGGGGAACCTCGGTCTCACGTGAGGAGTTCAATGTGGCGTTGGACACATTGAAAACATCCATGACGGCCGAGGTCAAAGGCATGCTTCAGAACTTTCTTGATGGTCTTAAATTATCCACCGCACCATTGGAAGTGGTCGATCCCACTAATAAGGTGACGAAAGCTAACTCCGACAAGGGGGAAGCTACCCTTTATCTAGTGGTAGAAATTCTAGTGGCATCTTTGCCCATGTGGAACCTCCACTTACTTATGGATGACCGATTCCCTCTACTCATTTAAATCATGCCGGTTCTTCTCCTGAGATTGTGAAAAATGATGATTTTGACGCTTGGGTCTATCGCTTTAAGCGTCATTTAAATCATGTCAATACTAATCTTTGGAGAATCATTTAAGAAGGTTTCTATCCGCATGACCGAAGCAACTTCACCCCTAGAGAAGCCGCGGATAATCAATTCAACGAGAATGCTCTCTTCATCATCCAAGATGCAATTCCACCCGAAGATATTGCACATATCCGACCCTTCACCGTGGCCAAGGAAGCATGGCACCATGTGATTTCCCTTTACAAGGGAAGCGCAAGCATTCAACGCTCCAACTATGAAGTGGTGCAAGATGAAGCCGATGAGTTCGCAATGAATGAAGATGAATAACCTTGTGAGCTTTACCGGAGATTAACCACTCTCGTGGTCTCACTCTGAGATCATGGGAGCAAGGATACAGATGACAATTGGATCAAGCGCAAGTTCCTCAAGGCAATGATGCCTTACCACAAGGCCATGTCCTCCTTCATCCGTCAAAGGACGGACTTCCACACCTTGTCCTCAAATGAAGTGTTGGATGAGTTTGTGGCCATGAGGATCCTGGACAAGACCGCCGACAATGTGGTGTTGCGTTCTCAAAGAGCAAAGAAGCACAAACTTGCCTTGAAGGCCAAGGTTAGTGTGGAAGAAGAGGATGAATAGGAAGAAGAGGAGATAAATCCCGAAGATACAAAATATGCTTCTCATGAGCACATGGCTCTCGCTTCAAGGCAATTTTGGAGCAAGAAGAACACGAGGCCCAACTTCAACAAGAACAACACAAGTGGCGCTAAGGGCAAGCAACGAGTAAGGACTTGCTATAATTGTGGCAATGTGAGTCACTTTTTTACGGAGTGCCCACTTGAGAAGAGGGAAGATAATGGTTGAAAGCTCATCCGAAAAGACAAGGCCAAGTCCTTCCCCAACAAGAGCAACTTCACCAAGAAGACTCCTCCCAAGGGGTTGATGGCACAAGAAGAGTACAATGAGGAGGATGATGATGATGAAGACGGTGGTTCGGTTGCCATGGCCTCCGTTGCCATTGCGACAACTCCACGGGTGTCTCTCTTCGACTCACCCAACGAGAACATCACCGCCAAGTGCCTCATGGCTAAAGCCACCATCAAGGTAGCCCCCAACATCAAAACCACCATCATTACTAATCCTTATTTGACGGATTGCATTGATGAAAATTTGGGGTCTAATGAGGAGGAAAATGAATTTGAGTCCTTTATGAGTAAGCTTAAGGGTAAATCGAAGAAGCACTTTGTTGCTCTTTTGGAACAACTTGGTGAAGCCAATGAGATGATCGAGGCTCACGAAGAAACCATCTCTAAGATGGAGGGGCATAGTCGTGACTATGCTAATGAGATATGGATCTCTCTAATGCGCTTGAGGAAGAGTGCGGTCATCGTTTGGCTCTTGAGGAGTCACACAACATTGACCATGCTAAATTAAAGAGAGATTTTGATCATGCTCTTGTTGTATCTCGTGTGCTAAATTCCGAGAAGGCCAAACTTGGGGTTGATCTTGCTAGACTCAAGGAGGAGTTTGATATACTTGACAACGCTCACAAGGCCTTGGAGGGTACTCATGCTAGTCTTAAAGAGTCTCGTGATCAACTCCAAGTGAAGCTTACCAAGGAGAAAGCCACTGTCAGTGTCAAAACCGGTGGATCTCGGGTAGGGGGTCTCGAACTGTGCGTCTAAGGCGGATGGTAACAGGAGGCGGGGGACACAATGTTTACCCAGGTTCGGGCCCTCTCGATGGAGGTAATACCCTACTTCCTGCTTGATTGATCTTGATGATATGAGTATTGCAAGGGTCAATCTACCACGAGATCATAGAGGCTATACCCTAGAAGCTAGCCTATGGTTATGGTTGTTATTCTTGTCCTACGGATTAAATCCTCCGGTTTATATAGACACCAGAGGGAGCTAGGGTTACACAGAGTCGGTTACAAGGGAGGAGATCTACATATCTGTATTGCCAAGCTTGCCTTCCACGCAAAGGAGAGTCCCATCCGGACACAGGCGGAGTCTTCAATCTTGCATGTTCATAGTCCAACAGTCCGGCCAAAGTATATAGTCCGGCAGTCCGAGGACCCCCTAATCCAGGACTCCCTCAGTAGCCCCTGAACCAGGATTCAATGACGATGAGTCCGGCGCGCAGATTCTCTTCGACATTGCAAGGCGGGTTCCTCCTCCGAATATTCCATAGAAGATTTTGAACACAAGGATCGTGTCCGGCTCTGCAAAATAAATTCCACATACCACTGCAGAGAGTATAATATTCCACAAATCTAATCCGCTGACAAGTTTCATAGCGTGACATCACGCCACGACCCGGTCATTATTCAAACCGTTTTTCCCAACCAGCTACTGCACATATTGCGAGGCAGTTTTCTTGGCACGTCTTGTCGAAGCAGAGATCGTGTCCCCTTATCACGGGATTCTCATCAATACAGGTGTGGGTAACCCAACCGCGCCATCAATCACGGCGCTTGGGGAACAAGCGAGTTTACCAGGCAAGTGGGGAGGCGCAGAATCCCTGCTGCCTTTGTAAGGGTATACAGACTCCCTTTCGCACCCACGCTTTATTCTTCCTGATCTATTCCCCTTCGCTCGAGCTCCAGCGCCCAAGCGTTCATCTTCTCTGCCCACAAAGGCCTTCAAAAAATGTCCGGATCCGAAGCAGGAGGCAAGTGGACGGCCTCTACCATCCGGGAGAAGGATATCAAAAAGCTTCGGGAGGTCGGGTATCTGGCCAAGAAATCAGCCACCGTCTCCTGACGGTGGGACAGATCGTCCCTACTCCGGAACCCCACGAGAGGGTTGTATTCTTCCCTCAC
This sequence comes from Aegilops longissima, assembly GCA_021605205.1. Taxonomy (NCBI): domain Eukaryota; kingdom Viridiplantae; phylum Streptophyta; class Magnoliopsida; order Poales; family Poaceae; genus Aegilops; species Aegilops longissima. Next base: position 435,160,892 of record CM038680.1, read on the forward strand.
TTTGTTCGCGGGCTAGGGTTTCCCCTCCACCCGTTTGTTCGCAACATCATGTATTATTATGGCATCGATCTTCACGATATGTCCCCTAATTCCTTCATCAACATCTCAACATTCATTGTCATGTGCGAGGCTTTTCTCCGCATCTCGCCACACTTTGGCTTATGGCTGAAGATTTTTAATGTGAAGCCCAAGGTAGTGGGCGGCGAGCACGCCGAGTGCGGGGGCGCTATGGTGAGCAACATGCCCAACGTCACATGGCCAACAGGCACCTTTAACGATTCCCTCAAGGAGTGGCAACAACAGTGGTTTTACATCACCGAGCCGCGCGACACGGAATGGGCCGCTACTCCCGAGTTTTGATCCGGAGCCCCTCTGCGGCTTACATCCTGGGTCAAGAAGGGCCTGAACTGGTCTTCATCCAACGAATTGTCGGTGCTCTAGACGCGCGTTAAAGATATGGAAGACAAGAACATTGAACTTGTCAATGTAGTCCAGGTGATGTTAGTTCGCCGGATCCTGCCTTGTCAACACTGGACTTGCAATCTATGGTAATTCGATCCGGCCAAGAACCAAACCCTGCGAGAGCTTTTTGGCTCCTCACAGAAAGACATCTGGAAGGTGCTTTTCAAGTCCAGCAAATCATCACCGGACTCCGCCGAAGACCGCGGGTACCAACTGTCCCGCCCTGCAAGTTCGGTAAGTCATCATACTTTTTATCCGCATTACCCAAAGGAAACGCTTAATGTGTTTTCCACAACTCTCCTATGGCTGGACGAGGAAGGCAGAGCGGATCCATTGTTCAGTCCCGCTGCCCGAAGAACCGGCCGTCCCACTTCTGACGAAGATGCTAGTCCCGACGCCTTACAAGGTGCCAAAGAAGACGGCCAAGAGGGATGCCAAAAAGACCCGGGACGGCCTTCGTCGCCGGGGCACTTCAGACACAATATCCGAAGGCTCTAATGCCTGTTCCGCCTCCCAAGAGGACGAGGAGGAGGAGGAAGATGAATCCCCCGCGGGGGGAAGAAAGAAGAGGACGGCCTCCGCGCACTTGGAGGCTGATAACCCACAAGTATAGGGGATCGCAACAGTTTTAGAGGGTAGAGTATTCAACCCAAATTTGTTGATTCGACACAAGGGGAGCCAAAGAATATTCTCAAGTATTAGCAGCTGAGTTATCAATTCAACCACACCTGGAAACTTAGTATCTGCAGCAAAGTGTTTAGTAGCAAAGTAATATGATAGTGGCGATAACGGTAACAAAAGTAAAGACAACTAAAGTAATGTTTTTGGTATTTTTGTAGTGATTGTAACAGTAGCAACGGAAAAGTAAATAAGCGTAAACCAGTATATGGAAAGCTCAGAGGCATCGGATCGTGATGGATAATTATGTCGGATGTGGTTCGTCATGTAACAGTTCATAACATAGGGTGACACAGAACTAGCTCCAATTCATCAATGTAATGTAGGCATGTATTCGAATATAGTCATACGTGCTTATGGAAAAGAACTTGCATGACATCTTTTGTCCTACCCTCCCGTGGCAGCGGGTCCTATTGGAAACTAAGGGATATTAAGGCCTCCTTTTAAAAGAGAACCGAACAAAGCATTAGCACATAGTGAATACATGAACTCCTCAAACTATGGTCATCACCGGAGTGGTCCCGATTATTGTCACTTGGGTTGCGGATCATAACACATAGTAGGTGACTATAGACTTGCAAGATAGGATCAAGAACTCACATATATTCATGAAAATATAATAGGTTCATATCTGAAATCATGGCACTCGGGCCCTAGTGACAAGCATTAAGCATAGCAAAGTCATAGCAACATCAATCTCAGAACATAATGGATACTAGGGATCAAACCCTAACAAAACTAACTCAATTACATGATAAATCTCATCCAACCCATCACCATCCAGCAAGCATACGATGGAATTACTCACGCACGGCAGTGAACATCATGAAATTGGTGATTGAGGATGGTTGATGATGACGATGGCGACGAATCCCCCTCTCCGGAGCCCCGAACGGACTCCAGATCAGCCCTCCCGAGAGAGATTAGGGCTTGGCGGCGGCTCCGTATTGTAAAACGCGATGAAACTTTCTCTGATTTTTTCTCCCAAAGCCAATATATGGAGTTGGAGTTGGCGTCGGAGGGTCTCGAGGGGCCCACGAGGTAGGGGGCGCGCCCAGGAGGGGGGGGCGCCCCCCAACCTCGTGGACAGGGTGTGGGCCCCCTGGTCTTCATCTTTTGCGAGGATTTTTATTATTTTTATAAGACATCCGTGGAGTTTCAGGTCATTCGAGAACTTTTGTTTTCTGCACATAAAACAACATCATGGCAATTCTGCTGAAAACAGCGTCAGTCCGGGTTAGTTCCATTCAAATCATACAAGTTAGAGTCCAAAACAAGGGCAAAAGTGTTTGGAAAAGTAGATACGACGGAGACGTATCAACTCCCCCAAGCTTAAACCCTTGCTTGTCCTCAAGCAATTCAGTTGACAAAATGAAAGAGAAAAACAAAAACTTTTACAAACTTTATTTTCTCTTGTTGTTGTACCTATGTCAAGCCAAGCATTCAGGTTTTCAGCAAAGATTATAACTAACCACATTTGCAATAATTCTCAGGTCTCATGTTTACTCATATCAATAACATAATCAACTAGCAAGCCATAATAATAAATCTCGGATGACAACACTTTCTCAAAACAATCATAATATGATATAACAAGATGGTATCTCGCTAGCCCTTTCTGAGACCGCAAAACATAAATGCAGAGCACCTTCAAAGATCAAAGACTGACTAGACATTGTAATTCATGGTAAAAGAGATCCAATCATAGTCATACCCGATATAAATTAACAATAATTAATGCAAATGACAGCTGTGCTCTCCAGCTAGTGCTTTTTAATAAGAGGGTGATGACTCAACATAAAAGTAAATAGACAGGCCCTTCGCAGAGGGAAGCAGGGATTTGTAGAGGTGCCAGAGCTCGATTTTGAAATAGAGATAATTTATATTTTGAGCGGAATACTTTCATTGTCAACATAACAACTAAGAGATGACGATATCTTCCATGCTAAACAAATTATAGGCGGTTCCCAAACAGAATGGTAAAGTTTATACTCCCCCTCCTCCACAAGCATCAATCCATGGCTTGCTCGAAACAACGAGTGCCTCCAACATTCAACGGGTCCCAGGGGGAGTTTTGTTTGCAATTATTTTGATTTAGTTTGCATAAAGCATGGGACTCGGCATCCCGGTGACCAGCCATTTTCTCGTGAATGAGGAGCGGAGTCCACTCCTCTTGAGAATAACTCGCCTAACACGGAAGATAAGGGCAGCCCTAGTTGATATATGAGCTATTCGAGCATGCAAAACAGAATGTTTATTTGAAGGCTTAGAGTTTGGCACATACAAATTTACTTGGAACGGCAGGTAGATACCGCATATAGGAAGGTATAGTGGACTCATATGGAATAAATTTGGGTTTAAGGGATTGGATGCACAAGCAGTATTCCCGCTTAGTACAAGTGAAGGCTAGCAAAAGACTGGGAAGCGACCAATTAGAGAGCGACAACAGTCATGAACAAGCATTAAAATTAATAAACATTGAATACAAGCATGAGTACGATATAATCCACCATGAACATAAATATCGTGAAGGCCATGTTGATTTGTTTCAACTACATGCGTGAACATGTGCCAAGTCAAGTCAATTAAATCATTCAAAGGAGGATACCACCCTATCATACCACATCATAATCATCTCAATAGCATGTTGGCATGCAAGGTAAACCATTATAACTCATAGCTAATCAAGCATGGCACAAGCAACTATGATCTCTAATTGTCATTGCAAACATGTATATTCATAATCAGCTGAATCAAGAACGATGAACTCATCATATTTACAAAAATAAAAGAGGTCGAGTTCATACCAGCTTTTCCCATCTCAGTCAGTCCATCATATATCATCATAATTGCCTTTCACTTGCACGACCGATCGGTGTGAATAATAATAAGAGTGCACGTGCATTGGACTAAGCTGGAATCGGCGAGCATTCAATAAACAGGAGAAGACAAGGAAATATGGGCTCTTGGTTAAATCAACAATAATGCATTAAGAGCCACTTCAACAATTTAATTATGGTCTTCCCCTACTAACCCCCAAAGAAAAGAAAAGAAATAAAAACTATTTACACGGGAAAGCTCCCAACAAGCAAAAGAAGAACGGGAAATATTTTTGTGTTTTCTTTTTAATTATTACTACTACAGAAGGAAAAATAAACTACTACTAATTTTTTGGTTTTTCTAAGGTTTATTAAACACACAAGAAGAAAGCAGGAAAAAGAAAATAAACTAGCATGGATATTACAGGGAAAGAGTATGAGCACTGACATCTAGCAATGAGTGCGTGTGAACATAAATGTAATGTCGGTGAGAAATACGTACTCCCCCAAGCTTAGGCTTTTGGCATAAGTTGGTATATTGCCAGGGATAGCCTGGCGGATACCCGTAGGTCTAGCTGGGGTCGTACTGCGATGAAGAATAGTTGGGATCATAACGTGATGAAGAGGACTCTGACTGCCACTGGCTGGCAACCGCCTCAGGATCCCAAGAATAAACAGACTGTCATGGAGGCTCATCTTGTGGCTCCGGTTTCGGGGCTGGTGCAGGATTCCGATAGGCTTGAACAGCCGCCCACGGAACAATGTAAGGACCTGTAGACAAGTTAAACAAAGAGGGAGCAGGCAAAGTAATAGTCTCAGGGTGATGTTTATCAAAGTACAATTTATATTTGAGCTCCCCTTCGCAACTCTTAACAAGAAAATCATGCGCTAGCATACTCTTATAGTCTAAATAAGCACGAAGCAACGCTGTTTATTCTTTCTCCTCATGCCTAATAGGTATTTCAAAATATTCAGCTAGGCGTGAAGCATAAATGCCTCCAAAGATGGGGCCCTTAGTATGGTTCAGACTTAACCGTCTAGCAACAATTCCACCCATACTAACAGAGTTATTGCGGTATAAACCATGGAACAAAATAATAATATCAGGAACACTAAGCTTTCCACAGTTCCGGCGACCAATCAAGCAACGACTAGCAAATAAGGCAAAGTAGCGCAGAACAGGTAAATGTATGCTAGTAATTCTTGCATCAGAAACCTTCCTGGTGTCTCCCACAGTGATAGTGTTAATAAAAGCTTCCACTTCATTACAGTGTGGTTCATCTAAGGTACCCTCAAAGGGTATTTTGCAAACCTCGCAAAATTCAGCTAATGTCATCTCCTTAACAACGTCATATAAATGGAACTGTACTGTTGGAGGTGATTTCTTAGGGAAAAAGTAGAAGTTCTACACAAAAGTATTTGTGAGTAAGAGATACTGATGACGTTGGTCGCGGAGGAAGTCGGTGAGGCCAGCATTCTCAATCAATAAATAGAAATCCTCATAAATCTCGGCTCTCCTCAAGAAGTCACCGGAAGGCCATTCACACGGTCGGGACCTCCAAGGCGAGGCAAATTAAATTTGGGCTTCGCTCTTCTTCCTTTTGTTTTTCCTTGAGCTTGGATCGACGAGCCCCTCAAAAGTCTCTTCATTATTTCTGAAATAATCTGAAATTTTTAGTAACTTCAAACAAAGGTGAACCAACTTCAATAAAACTGATAGCAACTACTCATACAAGTGCCTAGAGCATATATCAAGCATTAGAACTACTTGGAACCATATAAATTTGGCATGCAAGCTCAAGAACATGGTCACCTATGCAGCACAAATTTGCAAAGAATAAAGCACTAGAACAAAAACTAATTGGACCAATGGAGGAGTCACATACCAAGGAACAATCTCCCCAACTAGTTTTGCGAGAGGTGCTTTGAGCAAGGAGATCTAAAATCATAGCAAAAGTGGCTGGAACACGAGCTTGACTTGGTTTTTCGGGTTTGTGTGAGGCAGAGGAAGAAGATGGGTGCAGGGACAAGTGGAGGAGGGCCACTGTGGGCCCAAAAGGCAGGGGGCGCGCCCAGGGGGTAGGGCGCGCCCTCCACCCTGTTGGCCGGGTGGCAGCTCCCCCCGCGGTAATTTTTGCACTAAAAATCCTCAAATATTCCCGAAAAAATTATATTAAATTGGCATGGCATTCTGAGGACTTTTATTTTCGGGATATTATTATATTGCACGGATAAATCAGGAAACAGGCAGAAAAATACTATTTTACTTTATTTCTACTAAAGACCAGAAAATATAAAGAGGGTAGAAGGTTGTGCTTCTAGTTTCATCCGTCTCATGCTCATCAAAAAGAATCCACTAACAAGGTTGATCAAGTCTTGTTAACAAACTCATTCCGATAATCATGGAACCGGAGAAATTTCAAATAACACTATGTTACCTCAACGGGGACATGGACATCCCCAATAATAAGTATATCATATTTCTTCTTAACAATAGGGATAGGAAATTCAAAACCTCCAAATATAATCGATGGAATTTTTCCAATAGAGTTGATACTATGAACTTGAGGTTGTTTCCTCGGGAAGTGTACCGTATGTTCATTACCATTAACAAGAAAAGTGACATTGCCTTTATTGCAATCAATAACAGCCCCTGCAGTATTAAGGAAAGGTCTTCCAAGAATAATAGACATACTATCATCCTCGGGAATATTAAGAATAACAAAGTCCATTAAAATAGTAACGTTTGCAACCGCAACAGGCACATCCTCACAAATACCGACAGGTATAGCAGTTGAATTATCAGCCATTTCAAAGATATTTCAGTGGGTGTCAACTTATTCAAGTCAAGTCTACGATATAAAGAGAGAGGCATAACACTAACACCGGCTCCAAGATCACATAAAGCAGTTTTAACATAATTTCTCTTAATGGAGCATGGTATAGTAGGTACTCCTGGATCTCCAAGTTTCTTTGGTATTCTACCCTTAAAAGTAAATTAGCAAGCATGGTGGAAATTTCAGCTTCCGGTATCTTTCTTTTATTTGTAACAATATCTTTCATATATTTAGCATAAGGATTCATTTTGAGCATATCAGTCAATCGCATACGCAAAAAGATAGGTCTAATCATTTCAGCAAAGCGCTCAAAATCCTCATCATCCTTTTTCTTGGATGGTTTCGGAGGAAAAGGCATGGGTTTCTGAACCCAAGGTTCTCTTTCTTTACCATGTTTCCTAGCAACGAAGTCACTCTTATCATAACGTTGATTCTTTGATTGTGGGTTATCAAGATCAACAGTAGGTTAAAATTCTACATCATTATCATTACTAGGTTGAGCATCATCATGAACATTATCATTAACATTTTCACTAGGTTCATGTTCATTACCAGATTGTGTTTCAAACATCGGACATAGAGATATCATTTGGATTATCGGTGGTTCAGCAATAGGTTCACTAGAAGTTTGCAAAGTCCTATCATTTTCTTTTCTTCCTTTTAGAAGAACTAGGTACATCAATATTATTTCTGTGAGAATCTTGCTCGATTCTCTTAGGGTGGCCTTCAGGATACAAAGGTTCCTGAGTCATTCTACCAGTTCTAGTAGCCACTCTAACAGCATAATCATTTTTCTTACTATTCATTTCATCAAGCACTTCTTTCTGAGCTTTAAGTACTTCTTCTACTTGAGTGGTAACCATAGAAGCATGTTTGCTAACAAGTTTAAGTTCACCTCTAATATTAGCCATATAATCACTCAAGCGTTTAATCATACAGGTATTCTGTTTTAGTTGTCTACCAAAATAAGCTTTAAAGTCATCTTGCTTAAACATAAAGTTATCAAACTCATCCAAGCACTGACTAGCAATTTTAGTAGGAGGTACTTCAGCTTTATCATATCTATAGAGAGAATTTACCTTTACTACATGTGTCGGGATATCGGGATCAGGAGGTTCTTCAGTGAATAAAGAATTGAGATCATATACTTCTTCAACAGGCAGTAAATTAAGACCATGTATTTCTTCAATAGGAGGTAAATTATTAACATCTTCAGCTTTAATACCTTTTTCTTTCATAGATTTCTTTGCCTCTTGCATATCTTCGGGACTTAGAAATACAACACCTCTCTTCTTCGGAGTTGGTTTAGTAATAGGCTCGGTAATTGGCTCAGGAGCTGGCTCGGGAGGTGGCTCACGAAGTGTCCAATTATTTTCATTTGTCAACATATTATTCAATAATATTTCAGCTTCATCCGGTGTTCTTTCCCTGAAAACAGAACCAGCACAACTATCCAGGTAATCTCTGGAAGCATCGGTTAGTCCATTATAAAAGATATCAAGTATTTCAGGTTTCTTAAGAGGATGATCAGGCAAAGCATTAAGTAACTTGAGAAGCCTCCCCAAAGCTTGTGGGAGACTCTCTTCTTCAATTTGCACAAAATTATATATATCGCTCAAAGCAGCTTGTTTCTTATGAGCAGGGAAATATTTAGGAGAGAAGTAATAAATCATATCCTGGGGACTACGCACACAACCAGGATCAAGAGAATTAAACCATATCTTAGCATCACCCTTTAATGAGAACGGAAATATTTTGAGTATATAAAAGTAGCGCGATCTCTCATCATTAGTAAACAGGGCAACTATATCATTTAACTTAGTAAGATGTGCCTCAAAAGTTTCAGATTCATAGCCATAAAAGGATCAGATTCAACCAAAGTAATTATATCGGGATCAACAGAGAATTCATAATCCTTATCAGAACACGAGATAGGTGAAGTAGCAAAAGCAGGTCAGGTTTCATCCTATCTCTAAGAGATTCTTTACTCCATTTAACTAGCAGCCTCTTAAGTTCATATCTATCTGGCGGCAGCAAAAATAGCTGCAGAAGATTCCGCATCAAAAGATAACCCTCGGGAATAGCAGGAATATTTTCATCATCACTTTCATCATTGTATTCAGTTTCAATAATTTCTCTTTCTATAGATCTAGAAATTTGTTCATCTAGTAACTCACCAAGGGCACAGTAGTATCAAGCATAGAAGTAGTTTCATCATAAGTATCATGCATAGCGAAGTGGCATCATCAATAACATGCGACATATCGAGCGAATAGCGAAGCAGGTTTAGTGTCGCTAGCTTACTCATAATGGAAGGTGAATCAAGTGCGAGCTAGATGGCAGTTCCTTACCTCCCTCGTAGTTGAGGGATAAATTGTTGTCTTAGCGTCTTTGAAGTTCTTCATAGTGTCCAGCAGATACAAATCCCAAGTCACTCAAAGAATAGAGCTATGCTCCCTGGCAACGGCGCCAGAAAAATGCCTTGATAACCCACAAGTATAGGGGATCGCAACAGTTTTCGAGGGTAGATTATTCAACCCAAATTTGTTGATTCGACACAAGGGGAGCCAAAGAATATTCTCAAGTATTAGCAGCTGAGTTGTCAATTCAACCACACCTGGAAACTTAGTATCTGCAGCAAAGTGTTTAGTAGCAAAGTAATATGATAGTGGCGATAACGGTAACAAAAGTAAAGACAGCTAAAGTAATGTTTTTGGTATTTTTATAGTGATTATAACAAGAGTAGCGGAAAAGTAAATAAGCATAAACCAGTATATGGAAAGCTCAGAGGCATCGGATCGTGATGGATAATTATGTCGGATGTGGTTCGTCATGTAATGATCATAACATAGGGTGACACAGAACTAGCTCCAATTCATCAATGTAATGTAGGCATGTATTCCGAATATAGTCATACGTGCTTATGGAAAAGAACTTGCATGACATCTTTTTTCCTACCCTCCCATGGCAGCGGGGTCCTATTGGAAACTAAGGGATATTAAGGGCTCCTTTTAATAGAGAACCGGAACAAAGCATTAGCACATAGTGAATACATGAATTCCTCAAACTATGGTCATCACCGGGAGTGGTCCCGATTATTGTCACTTCGGGGTTGCCGGATCATAACACATAGTAGGTGACTATAGACTTGAAAGATAGGATCAAGAACTCACATATATTCATGAAAACATAATAGGTTCAGATCTGAAATCATGGCACTCGGGCCCTAGTGACAAGCATTAAGCATAGCAAAGTCATAGCAACATCAATCTCAGAACATAATGGATACTATGGATCAAACCCTAACAAAACTACGTCGATTACATGATAAATCTCATCCAACCCATCACCGTCCAGCAAGCCTACGATGGAATTACTCACGCACGGCGGTGAGCATCATGAAATTGGTGATGGAGGATGGTTGATGATGACGATGGCGACGAATCCCCCTCTCCGGATCCCTGAACGGACTCCAGATCAGCCCTCCCGAGAGAGATTAGGGCTTGGCGGCGGCTCCGTATCGTAAAACGCGATGAAACTTTCTCTCTGATTTTTTTTCTCCCCGAAAGCCAATATATGGAGTTGGAGTTGGCGTCGGAGGGTCTCCAGGGGGCCCACGAGGTAGGGGGCGCGCCCAGGAGGGGGGGGGGGGCACCCCCACCCTTGTTGACAGGGTGTGGGCCCCTGGTCTTCAATGAGTGTGTGTGAACATAAATGTAATGTCGGTGAGAAATACGTACTCCCCCAAGCTCAGGCTTTTCGCATAAGTTGGTCTATTGCCAGGGATAGCCTGGCGGATACCCGTTGGTGTAGCTGGGGTCGTACTGCGATGAAGAATAGTTGGGATCATAACGTGATGAAGAGGACTCGATCGCCTTTGGTGGCAAGCGCCTCAGGATCCCAAGAATAACAGGTCGTCGTGGAGGCTCATCTTGTGGCTCCGGTTCGGGGCTGGTGCAGGATTCCGATGAGGCTTGAACATCCGCCCACGGAACAATGTAAGGACCTGTAGACAAGTTAAACAAAGAGGGAGCAGGCAAAGTAATAGTCTCAGGGTGATGTTTATCAAAGTACAATTTATATTTGAGCTCCCCTCCGCAACTCTTAACAAGAAAATCATGCGCTAGCATACTCTTATAGTCTAAATAAGCACGAAGCAACGCTGTTTATTCTTTCTCCTCATGCCTAATAGGTATTTCAAAATATTCAGCTAGGCGTGAAGCATAAATGCCTCCAAAGATGGGGCACTTAGTACGGTTCAGACTTAACCGTCTAGCAACAATTCCACCCATACTAACAGAGTTATTGCGGTATAAACCATGGAACAAAATAATAATATCAGGAACACTAAGGTTTCCACAGTTCCGGCGACCAATCAAGCAACGACTAGCAAATAAGGCAAAGTAGCGCAGAACAGGTAAATGTATGCTAGTAATTCTTGCATCAGAAACCTTCCTGGTGTCTCCCACAGTGATAGTGTTAATAAAAGCTTCCACTTCATTACAGTGTGGTTCATCTAAGGTACCCTCAAAGGGTATTTTGCAAACCTCGCAAAATTCAGCTAATGTCATCTCCTTAACAACGTCATATAAATGGAACTGTACTGTTGGAGGTGATTTCTTAGGGAAAAAGTAGAAGTTCTACACAAAAGTATTTGTGAGTAAGTGATACTGATGACGTTGGTCGCGGAGGAAGTCGGTGAGGCCAGCATTCTCAATCAATAAATAGAAATCCTCATAAATCTCGGCTCTCCTCAAGAAGTCACCGGAAGGCCATTCACACGGTCGGACCTCCGCAGTGCGAGGCAAATTAAATTTGGGCTTCTGCTCTTCTTCCTTTTGTTTTTCCTTCGAGCTTCGGATCGACGAGCCCCTCAAAAGTCTCTTCATTATTTCTGAAATAATCTGAAATTTTTAGTAACTTCAAACAAAGGTGAACCAACTTCAATAAAACTGATAGCAACTACTCATACAAGTGCCTAGAGCATATATCAAGCATTAGAACTACTTGGAACCATATAAATTTGACATGCAAGCTCTAGAACATGGTCACCTATGCAGCACAAATTTGCAAAGAATAAAGCACTAGAACAAAAACTAATTGGACCAATGGAGGAGTCACATACCAAGGAACAATCTCCCCAACTAGTTTTGCGAGAGGTGCTTTGAGCAAGGAGATCTAAAATCATAGCAAAAGTGGCTGGAACACGAGCTTGACTTGGTTTTTCGGGTTTGTGTGAGGCAGATGAAGAAGATGGGTGCAGGGAGAAGTGGAGGAGGGCCACCGTGGGCCCACGAGGCAGGGGGCGCGCCCAGGGGGTAGGGCGCGCCCTCCACCCTCTTGGCCGGGTGGCAGCTCCCCCCCGCGGTAATTTTTGCACTAAAAATCCTCAAATATTCCCGAAAAATTATATTAAATTGGCATGGCATTCTGAGGACTTTTATTTTCGGGATATTATTATATTGCACGGATAAATCAGGAAACAGGCAGAAAAATACTATTTTACTTTATTTCTACTAAAGACCAGAAAATATAAAGAGGGTAGAAGGTTGTGCTTCTAGTTTCATCCGTCTCATGCTCATCAAAAAGAATCCACTAACAAGGTTGATCAAGTCTTGTCAACAAACTCATTCCAATAATCATGGAACCGGAGAAATTTCAAATAACACTATGTTACCTCAACGGGGATATGGACATCCCCAATAATAAGTATATCATATTTCTTCTTGACAGTAGGGATAGGAAATTCAAAACCTCCAAATATAATCGATGGAATTTTTCCAATAGAGTTGATACTATGAACTTGAGGTTGTTTCCTCGGGAAGTGTACCGTATGTTCATTACCATTAACAAGAAAAGTGACATTGCCTTTGTTGCAATCAATAACAGCCCCTGCAGTATTAAGGAAAGGTCTTCCAAGAATAATAGACATACTATCATCCTCGGGAATATCAAGAATAACAAAGTCCATTAAAATAGTAACGTTTGCAACCACAACAGGCACATCCTCACAAATACCGACATGTATAGCAGTTGAATTATCAGCCATTTCAAAGATATTTCAGTGGGTGTCAACTTATTCAAGTCAAGTCTACGATATAAAGAGAGAGGCATAACACTAACACCGGCTCCAAGATCACATAAAGCAGTTTTAACATAATTTCTCTTAATGGAGCATGGTATAGTAGGTACTCCTGGATCTCCAAGTTTCTTTGGTATTCCACCCTTAAAAGTACAATTAGCAAGCATGGTGGAAATTTCAGCTTCCAGTATCTTTCTTTTATTTGTAACAATATCTTTCATATATTTAGCATAAGGATTCATTTTGAGCATATCGGTCAATCGCATACATAAAAGATAGGTCTAATCATTTCAACAAAGCGCTCAAAATCCTCATCATCCTTTTCTTGGATGGTTTGGAGGAAAAGGCATGGGTTTCGAACCCATGGTTCTCTTTCTTTACCATGTTTCCTAGCAACGAAGTCTCTCTTATCATAACGTTGATTCTTTGATTGTGGGTTATCAAGATCAACAGTAGGTTAAACTTCTACATCATTATCATTACTAGGTTGAGCATCATCATGAACATTATCATTAACATTTTCACTAGGTTCATGTTCATTACCAGATTGTGTTTCAGCATCAGACATAGAGATATCATTTGGATTATCAGGTGGTTCAGCAATAGGTTCACTAGAAGTTTGCAAAATCCTATCATTTTTCTTTTTCTTCCTTTTAGAAGAACTAGGTACATCAATATTATTTCTCTGAGAATCTTGCTCGATTCTCTTAGGGTGGCCTTTAGGTTACAAAGGTTCCTGAATCATTCTATCAGTTCTAGTAGCCACTCTAACAACATAATCATTTTTCTTACTATTCATTTCATCAAGCACTTCTTTCTGAGCTTTAAGTACTTCTTCTACTTGAATGGTAACCATAGAAGCATGTTTGCTAACAAGTTTAAGTTCACCTCTAATATTAGCCATATAATCACTCAAGCGTTTAATCGTAAAGGTATTCTGTTTTAGTTGTCTACCAAAATAAGTTTTAAAGTCATCTTGCTTAAACATAAAGTTATCAAACTCATCCAAGCACTGACTAGCAATTTTAGTAGGAGGTACTTCAGCTTTATCATATCTATAGAGAGAATTTACCTTTACTACCTATGTCGGGATATCGGGATCAGGAGGTTCTTCAGTGAATAAAGAATTGAGATCATATACTTCTTCAACAGGCGGTAAATTAAGACCATGTATTTCTTCAATAGGAGGTAAATTATTAACATCTTCAGCTTTAATACCTTTTTCTTTCATAGATTTCTTTGCCTCTTGCATATCTTCGGGACTGAGAAATACAACTCCTCTCTTCTTCGGAGTTGGTTTAGGAATAGGCTCGGTAATTGGCTCAGGAGGTGGCTCAGGAAGTGTCCAATTATTTTCATTTGTCAACATATTATTCAATAATATTTCAGCTTCATCCGGTGTTCTTTCCCTGAAAACAGAACCAGCACAACTATCCAGGTAATCTCTGGAAGCATCGGTTAGTCCATTATAAAAGATATCAATTATTTCAGGTTTCTTAAGAGGATGATCAGGCAAAGCATTAAGTAACTTGAGAAGCCTCCCCAAAGCTTGTGGGAGACTCTCTTCTTCAATTTGCAAAAAAAAAATATATATCCCTCAAAGAAGCTTGTTTCTTATGAGCAGGGAAATATTTAGCAGAGAAGTAATAAATCATATCCTGGGGACTACGCACACAACCAGGATCAAGAGAATTAAACCATATCTTAGCATCACCCTTTAATTAGAATGGAAATATTTTGAGTATATAAAAGTAGTGCGATCTCTCATCATTAGTAAACAGGGCAACTATATCATTTAACTTAGTAAGATGTGCCTCAAAAGTTTCAGATTCATAGCCATAAAAAGGATCAGATTCAACCAAAGTAATTATATCAGGATCAACAGAGAATTCATAATCCTTATCAGGAACACAGATAGGTGAAGTAGCAAAAGCAGGGTCAGGTTTCATCCTATCTCTAAGAGATTCTTTACTCCATTTAACTAGCAGCCTCTTAAGTTCATATCTATCCTGGCAGGAAAAAATAGCTGCAGAAGATTCCGCATCAAAAAGATAACCCTCAGGAATAGCAGGAATATTTTCATCATCACTTTCATCATTGTATTCAGTTTCAATAATTTCTCTTTCTATAGATCTAGAAATTTGTTCATCTAGTAACTCACCAAGGGGCACAGTAGTATCAAGCATAGAAGTAGTTTCATCATAAGTATCATGCATAGCAGAAGTGGCATCATCAATAACATGCGACATATCGGAACGAATAGCAGAAGCAGGTTTAGCTGTCGCTAGCTTACTCATAACAGAAGGTGAATCAAGTGCAGAGCTAGATGGCAATTCCTTACCTCCCCTCGTAGTTGAGGGATAAATTGTTGTCTTAGCGTCTTTGAAGTTCTTCATAGTGTCCAGCAGATACAAATCCCAAGTCACTCAAAGAATAGAGCTATGCTCCCTGGCAACGGCGCCAGAAAAATGCCTTGATAACCCACAAGTATAGGGGATCGCAACAGTTTTCGAGGGTAGATTATTCAACCCAAATTTGTTGATTCGACACAAGGGGAGCCAAAGAATATTCTCAAGTATTAGCAGCTGAGTTGTGAATTCAACCACACCTGGAAACTTAGTATCTGCAGCAAAGTGTTTAGTAGCAAAGTAATATGATAGTGGCGATAACGTAACAAAAGTAAAGACAACTAAAGTAATGTTTTTGGTATTTTTATAGTGATTGTAACAGTAGCAACGGAAAAGTAAATAAGCATAAACCAGTATATGGAAAGCTCGTAGGCATCGGATCAGTGATGGATAATTATGTCGGATGTGGTTCGTCATGTAACAGTCATAACATAGGGTGACACAGAACTAGCTCCAATTCATCAATGTAATGTAGGCATGTATTCCGAATATAGTCATACGTGCTTATGGAAAAGAACTTGCATGACATCTTTTGTCCTACCCTCCCGTGGCAGCGGGGTCCTATTGGAAACCGAGGAATATTAAGGCCTCCTTTTAATAGAGAACGGAACAAAGCATTAGCACATAGTGAATACATGAACTCCTCAAACTATGGTCATCACCGGAGTGGTCCCGATTATTGTCACTTGGGTTGCGGATCATAACACATAGTAGGTGACTATAGACTTGCAAGATAGGATCAAGAACTCACATATATTCATGAAAACATAATAGGTTCAGATCTGAAATCATGGCACTCGGGCCCTAGTGACAAGCATTAAGCATAGCAAAGTCATAGCAACATCAATCTCACAACATAATGGATACTAGGGATCAAACCCTAACAAAACTAACTCAATTACATGATAAATCTCATCCAACCCATCACCATCCAGCAAGCTTACGATGGAATTACTCACGCACGGCAGTGAACATCATGAAATTGGTGATGGAGGATGGTTGATGATGACGATGGCAACGAATCCCCCTCTCCGGAGCCCCGAACGGACTCTAGATCAGCCCTCCCGAGAGAGATTAGGGCTTGGCGGCGGCTCCGTATCGTAAAACGCGATGAAACTTTCTCTCTGATTTTTTTCTCCCCGAAAGACAATATATGGAGTTGGAGTTGGCGTCGGAGGGTCTCCAGGGGGCCGACAAGGTAGGGGGCGCGCCCAGGAGGGGTGGGGGGGGGCGCCCCCCACCCTCATGGATAGGGTGTGGGCCCCCTGGTCTTCATCTTTTGCGAGGATTTTTTATTATTTTTTATAAGACATCCCGTGGAGTTTCAGGTCATTTCGAGAACTTTTGTTTTCTGCACGTAAAACAACATCATGGCAATTCTCAAAACAGCGTCGATCCGGGTTAGTTCCATTCAAATCATACAAGTTAGAGTCCAAAACAAGGGCAAAAGTGTTTGGAAAAGTAGATACGACGGAGACGTATCGGAGGCCGAGTCGCCTAAAAGGGGAAAATCTCCTCTTCTGGAGGAGTCCACTGCCGCCGCCGACAGCGGCCCGGCGTGGGATCCCAGGGCCCAGCCCCTCGTGAACTCGTGAGCATATCAAATCCGAGTACGTTTATGCGTCCAGACTCATCATGGCATAGTACTTTAACCTAAGCCATATTTTTTGTAGTCTGGCGAGGTCCCGTACCAAACAATCCTCGTCAGAGGATTCGCTGAGCTCGGATGCTATGGAGAGCGGGACGCCCCCCGAAGGCCCCTTCCTCCAAACAGGTGAATAACACCGAGGCTTCGTCCTAGAAGGACCCCGGCCAACGAGGAGAGGAAAAGACCGTGAAGGCGGCGCCTGGAGGTCAAACTTCAGGGGCCGGACACATGGGGGAGAGAATTCCCATGGGAGCTGACGGCGGGGGCCATCTTGAATTCGGCTCCCAGCCGGATGCAATTCTGGAGACCAATACGGCTCCAGAATCAAGCAGGCAACCTCTCTCAGGTGGGGGGGGGGCGTGCTTGTTCCACCGGCAACCTCTGTCCACCCAGAGGTGTCAGATGCTTTGTTGGTGGCGCTGAAGAGCGCCTCCATCGTCGATGAACACCGTGCCCTTATGGATGTGGTGATTGAGAAGATTCAGTCTGCTGAGAGTGGACTGAATGAAGCATGTACCAGCCTTATAAAAGGTTTTGAGGTATGTTTTATGAGGTTTCGAAGAGTTTCATGGTATGGATAGTAGCCCCTGACACACTGTTCGGTGAAAGAAAGAATCGGATAGAGGATCAAATTTATGTTCACAGGAAAACTCATTTGATGACATCTATCTCTCTTCTGTTATAAGCAGGCGTCTGTAGCGGCTGCTGCCTCTCATACTGCGGAGGTTTCTAGACTGAATGAAAGTCTGGAGCAGGCTAAAGAAGAACTTGGCCAGTTGAAAATGCAGTTGGGAGATAAACAAGGTATGCGCAAGCCTTGTTCGTGTTTATTGCGAATGACTTTTCAGTATGATAAAATATGTTTCGTGATTTGCTCTAGGGACGATGACCGAAGTCGAGGCTCCTAAGAAGGCTGTGGCTGAGGCCGAGAAAAGGGCAGCCGTAAAGCAGGCTCTTCGTGAGAAGCACGAGGACCGGGTTATTGGAGCTGAGTAGGAGCTTCAAGAGGCCGTGAAGAAATGCGATACTTTGGAGCAGAGTTTGACGGAGAAAGAATCCGAACTCACCAAGGCTCATCAGGCCACAAGCGATGCCCAGGGGGAAACCCAAAGCGCCCTGTAGGGGATCCAAGAAGCGAGGAAGATCACGGCGGGTAAGGCTTTTTCCATATAAAGCAAGTATTTGAGGAGAAAATTATGTTTCTAATTTTGAATTCGGATTTCTCAGGGGTATTTGCCGAGATGCCCCGCAGCATATCGGATGCCGCCCAATTCTACCGAGCCGAAGAAAGGAACACTGCGGATAAGCTCTTCTGGTCGCAGTATTTGGCACCGAATTATCCGGTGTGTTTTGTCGATCAACTGAAACAGCTGATCGAACTGCATAAGGTGGCAGAACTAGCCATGAAGGATCTGATTATATGGCTATGGCCTGCCAAGCTGATTCCAAGCAGCTACTTCGGGCTCGTGAAACGGCTCATGAGTGCCTGCCCTCGACTTGATGTCATAAAGCGGTCGGTCTGTATAGAGGGTACGCGAATGGCCTTCGACCGTGCAAAGGTGCACTGGGGGAAGATGGATGCTGAAAAGCTGATGACCGAAGGACCGCCAGAGGGGAAGGAGCACCGCAAGCCCGAATTATATTATGAGAGTATCCTGAAAGGATCCTACCTTGCAGCGGAGCTATGTACCAAGGAAATTATATTTCCGTGAATGCAAATCATGTTGTCCTTTGTAATGTGTGAACAAGGTCGTTTATATTATTTATTGCCTGTCATATAAAAGTTTATCCTCCTGCGCAGCTATTTTATATAATAATCCTGAGAGTTGGCAAGTCGTCGGCTTCTACCCTCACGTAAGAAGTACGGGGGTGTTCGGGATAAACCTGGTCACTCTTTATCCCAGTTTTGGGTCCTTCGAAGGAGGTGTTCAGCACAACGAACCAGGCAATCAAACTATAGGGCTTTATCGCTCTCACTTAGCCATAGGAGCTTTAGGAAGGTAGGCGAAGCCCCTGGTGTTCGGAAGACCGCACGAGGGGCTCTATAAGCACCTGATCGGAAGAAAAATCGATCCGTTGCACGCTGCATTGGTTATGGCATTATGCGGGAGAAATCCTTAAAGATTTTACAACCTCTTGAACAGCTGACCAGCTCTCGCCGTATCATGACAGTCAGTTTTCAGCTTTCTCTACTAAGGTGCTCGTCCGAAAGAACCGGGACACAATCGCAGTAGTTCTTCCAGTGCTACCTTAGCCGATATAGCGGAATGCAAGGTACCAAAACATGGGAGTCGGGCAAACCCAACTATTGACCCAAGACATGATTCGGACCTGATGCATATAATGCTATAGGTTCGGGGTGCCGAACTTCCGTGAAGGTGTTCGTACTTTATTGCCGTATTATGGGTAAAACAAAGCCCCTGGCATATTTGAAGGTATATCGCGGCGTACGGATGCCACTTGACAAAAGGATTTTAATAAGAAATAATAGCAGATAAGCGTCATATGAATCCACGTGTTGTATTTAATAGTATGTCGATGCATATGAGTACAGGTAAAAGGAAATATGACTGTGGAACCTGCTGAGACCAGGGGAGAAGAAGTTGTGCACAGATCCGGAGTATAGTCGGATGGTCATCGCGGGGAATATCGAAGGATTCCCCTGCGGGTTCGAGCTGCCTCCATATCGCCCGTCCTGGTCGGTGCAGAGGTGAACCTGCAAAGGAAATGTAATTAATGTTTGTGTGCCGGATTGCGGTTGAGCCGCTATGTGCGGCCTGTCCTGGCTTTAGCCAGGTGTTTAATTGAGCTCCGGACGAGCCGGGCTATCCTGCCGCTAAGTAGTTCGGAGTCCTTTGGCGGTGTGCGTGAGCCTGGCCATCGACTCGAGGTTCGGCTGCAAGGTACTGTTCGTTGTTTCTGCTATTAGGGCAGCGGTGTACTCGGTGGTGCCGAAGGAAAGTTCGGCCTTGCCATTAACCGTGATGACGCCGCATGGACTGGGCATCTTGAGCTTATGGTAGGTATAATGTGGCACTGCGTTGAATCGAGCAAACGCAGTTCGTCCAAGAAGTGCCTGATAATCAATGCTGAAAGGGACGATTTCGAAGATTAACTCTTCGGTACGGTAATTGTCTGGTGATCCGAAGACTACCTCAAGGGCGATGGAGCCTGTACAGCTTGCTTCCACACCTGGTAAAATGCCTCTGAAAGTGGCTGTAGTGGGTTTGATCACCGAATGATCGATGCCCATCTTGCGCACTGTGTCCTGGTAAAGCAGGTTAGACTGCTACCTCCGTCTATAAGGACTCGTGTGAGGTGGAACCCGTCAATTATTGGGTCGAGGACTAGTGCGGCTGGATTGCCCTGATTGCCGTTAACCGGACGATCCGTGCGGTTGAAGGTGACCGACCCTAGTTTATATTGTGGGACGACTAGTTCCGTTAAGTCAGCATCCCTAAGGGTGTGTATTCGGTCCGGGTTGGGAATTTGGGTGGTGTTTACCACATTCACCGTTTGGATTTGCGGGGGAAATTTCTTTTGCCCTCCTGTGTTCGGTGATCTGGGCTCTTCGTCGCCATCATCGCTTTGAGACCCCCCGTGTTTGTTTTTGGTGCCTACCCTGCCGGCTTGTTTGAAGACCCAGCATTCTCTGTTGGTATGGGTGGCTGACGTTCCTGGGGTGCCATGAATTTGTCATTGGCGGTCGAGTATGCGGTCCAGACTGGACGGATCCGAACTGTTATTTTTGAGAGGGCCTTTCCGCTGACCGGACTTAGAGCCACTAAATCCAGCATTAACTATCGTATCTTCGGTGTTTTCTCCAGGTTTACGACGCTTGTGTTTGATGCGCCGGGGTTTGCCGTTGTTATCTCTGGCTTCTGATGTGCCAGGGTTGCTTGCTGTGTTGTTGATACGGGCCAACCAGCTATCTTCGCCCGCACAACAGCGGGTCATAAGTGTCGTTAGGGCTGCCATGGATTTTGGCTTATCTTGGCCGAGATGTCGGGCGAGCCACTCGTCACGGATGTTATGTTTAAAGGCCGCTAGGGCTTCGGCATCCGGACAGTCGACAATTTGGTTGTTTTTAGTTAGGAACCGAGTCCAGAATTTCCTAGCTGACTCTCCGGGCTGTTGTATTATGTGACTTAAATCGTCAGCATCCGGTGGTCGCACATAAGTGCCCTGGAAGTTGTCCAGCAATGCGTCTTCTAGGTTCGCCCAACTTCCGATGGAATTTGCCGGCAAGTTGTTCAGCCAATGCCGAGCCGACCCTTTGAGTTTTAGCGGGAGATACCTGATGGCGTGTAGATAATCTCCGCGGTCCATATGAATGTGGAGGAAGAAATCCTCTATCCATACCGCAGGGTCTGTAGTGCCATCATATGATTCAGTGTTCACGGGTTTAAACCCTTCTGGGAATTCATGATCCATTACTTCATCAGTGAAGCATAGGGGTGCGGCGCCTCTGTGCCGGGCTATATCACGACGCAGTTCATACGAGTCTTGTCTGCTGTATTCGGCCCGGCCGGATTTGTTAATATATTCGGCGCGACGGTCATCATCACGTGTTGGGGGGTGCCCTCTTGATCCGTAGATCGATCTTTTATGTCCTGCTTTATTTTCCGATACGTCTCGCAGGCCCTGCGAGTTGCCCCGGGCCTTGGTGTTTTTGTTTGGATGGCGACGGGGTGCGGGCTGGACTTCGGGCTGATATGCCACTCTGTCTCGACCACGAGGTGGCCAATCAGCCGCGTCATACGCTGGTAATGTAGGTTTCAATGCTTCCTCCTTGAGTTGGGGTAGCAACCTGCGCTTTGGGTAATTCTTGGTAGGGCGCTCGAGTTCGTATTCCTCGGCCGCTAGGACCTCAGTCCATCTATCCGCTAGCAGATCTTGGTCATCTCGAAGGTGTTGTTGCTTTTTCTTCAGGCTATTTGCTGTGGCTATAAGTAGGCGCTTGAAGTGCTCCTGCTCGACGGGATCCTGTGGCACGATAAATTCTTCGTCGCCGAAGCTCACCTCGTGTAACATCCCAAATTTTCAATTGGGAATGTTATACATAGGTCATCCATGCATATCATATTTTATTGCATTTCGTTTGCAATCCTCGAAATCCTAAGCAACTCAAGGACCCTCGGAGAGAGTTGGGGATTTTCCAAATTTTCATATTTGAATTTTATCAAATAATGAAGATGAGAATTTTGATTTTAATTATTTTCTCTCCGGAAAATATTTCATTTTAAAATAATAAATGAGGGGAGATAATATGACTTCTCCAAAATAATTGAAATATCGGAGGAAAAATGTTAAAATCATTATTTGGTTTTTATGTGATTTTATTTGCCCTAGAAAAATTTGCATGTTTTAAAAATTACATTTTAGGGGCCAAGAAAAGTTCATCATGTTCTAAATATTTCATTTAGACGGAGAAAACTTGTTTTAATATTTTTAGATTTTTATTTATTTCTCTAGGATTTTTCTAAGATTCGGCGGAACGTTTTAAAAAAAGAGAGACCCGCGCCCGACTGGGCCTAGGGCCCAGCCGAGCAGGCAGCCCAACCGCCCGCCGCCGCCGCCTCCTGCTGTGCGCGTGCCCGCCGCCGCCGACCCGAACTCCGGAGTTCGAGCGGACTCCGCCGCCGCGTCTTGCCCCCGCCCCAAGTCGCCGCCCGCCCCCTTATATCGCCGCCGCCCCCTAGCCACCACCACCACCACCACCGCCCGCCGGGCCGGAGCCGCCTCTAGCCGCCCCGGCCCTCCCGCCACACAGCGCCCTCGCCGAGCCCCGCCGCATCATCGCCTGGAGTCGCCCGCCTGCCGGAGGTTGCCGGCCCGCCGCCGTTTTTTAGAAAAAAACCCTTCCGTTTTTAGAAAACCCTAGTTCGTTTTTATATAGATCGGTTTTATTCTCCGGTTTATTTACTTAGCGAGCGTTCGCTCATTCGTTCGTTTTAACAACGTGTTCATCGTTTAGTTTCTGCTAACGGACGTTCGTTCGTTAAGCCGTTCGTCGTTTTTCTTTTATTGGATTTATTCCACGATTTTCCTGATCGCGATTTCTGATCCGATGTTCGTACTAGTATAACTTTTTGCTCGTTTATCGGAATCAGGCGATTCAAGCGCCTGGAGTTTCATCTCGAAACCCTCTTTCCGAATGATCAACTTAAACCAGTTTTTGTCACTATAAAATTTGACCCTAGTTCAGATTAGTAAACGGGTCTTATTTCTTCTACCGTTTGAGTTTCGTTGCTTTGTTTGTTTTGATTCTTTTTGGCGAACCGGAGTTCTTAAATTGAACTCTCCGGTCAACCTCTTTGAGTTGAAGTTTCCTTTGTGCATCTTTTGCTTGTTGCTTATGTATGTATTGTTTGCTTGCGATAGAATTCCCGGAGTGCGAAGCGTGCTACTACGAGTCTCTAGGATTCACGGATCGTCAGCAAGGCAAGTAACACTTTGATCATACTCTTTTCATAACCAGTTTTATGCATTAGTTTCAACCCTCAAACATTGCATGATTAGGATGTCATTAATTTGTGGGTTGGGAAGTAGATGATGAGGTAGGAACCTATTGCCCTGTTACTATCAAACCCTTGGGAGTTACTTCTACGTATTGCCTATATTGCTATGCTATGCTCGTAGACGTGGATTGGGTTTGAGTGTATTCCATGACAGATGTGAGATTGTTAATTAATGGTTCAACTTAAGGTGGCAACTTAAATACACATCTGGGTGGATTGAGGCACATGGGGAACCCAGTGTTGTCTGTTTTTTTGGAAATCCCGGGGTACCCGTGTGATCTTCCTATGGAACGCCACCCAGGCTCAATGGGAACTGAGTTTATTCATGCTAGAAACTTCCGTGTGCATCCACAAGCTATTATGGGCTCTAGCATAGTTGAGTAAGTTACGTGAAGCTCTTGAAGAGGTAGATCAGCAGGTAGTGGGTTTTGTAGGTTTGGTATGATCTACCCGGAGTAGAGAGTTAATGTTTCTGAAAGACGTGTCTCAGTCATCCGTTTCCCAAACATCCTGTAGTGCGAGAAATCAACAGAGGCGATCGAGTCTTGTGGGGAAAAGTGTGCAAACCTCTGCAGAGTGTACAATCTAATCATGGTTAGCCGTGTCCCAGGTTATGGACAATTCTGAGTATCTAGTACTTGAGTATTCACATGTATCTCATCACACCTAACTAATATTGCTGGGATGTTAATTACTTTAATTGGGATTGAGTTGGGGTTATACCTTCTCAATGATGTTTCAACCACCATGATAGTTAAATTAAAATTTATTCCTTTGTTGTACGGAAAAATTGGCTTTTCGCAAAAACTTTAACCGTAGAGCTTTCCACCAGCCAAATATGCATGTAGTGGTAGCATTATTCTGTTATTGCTCTATTGTCTTACATTGCCAGCATATTCCATGTGCTGACCCATTCTCGGGCTGCAACGTATTATGTTGCAGAGTTTTCAGAAGAGGAGTAAGGTTCGATAGGTCGTTGCCGTGCAGCTCAGCTATGCCGTTGGAGTTGATGGACTCACTTTATCTTCCAAGCCTTCCGCTGTTATCGTATAAGATGGCCTTAAGCCATATTATTGTAATAAGTTCTCTTTTGAGACATTCGATGTAATAAGTGTGTGATTGCTACTCTGTTATAAATCCTTGAGTCTTGTGTGTGTCAAGATTCTTGATCCAGGATGACTTTGAAACACAGAGACTTGACCATCTGAGGTCGGGTCGCTACAAGATGGTATCAGAGCACACGCTGAGTTTAGGACACGACCACTAAGATAAACCATAGGCACTCTTCTCTACTCATTTCTGACTCCTCTCCATTTTTCCACTCTTTAGGATGACGGAGATGAAGAACAAGTTTGCACAACCGGATGAAGACACACCTTTTGGACGCCACTTGAAGGAAATCACTAGGTACTTGAACATTGGAATACCAGGCTTCACCGGGACGTACAATGCCACTTTACACGAAGAAGAGCGCCAGATGATTCAAGTACAAGTTCCGGAAGGACATTTCGCCAACTTCCAAGCCCATAGAGTTTTCTTTGAAGCACCCACAGAGTCTTGGCAAGAGTATGGCAGCTCACATTACCATGGGACGCATTGGAGAAGTCTACAACAGGGAGCTTAAAGACACCATATATAAAATATGTGGGCGCCGAGACGAGCAATGGGAAGTAATCAGCACCAAGAAGGATAGATCCATTGCAGCTTACATCCAGGAGCTAAACCAGCACATTAGACGTCAGGAGAACCAGATGTGCGCAGACATGATGGATTTGAAGAAGGCGAAAACTAGGATCATCGAGCTGGAGGAAGAACTCAAGTTTACACGCGATGGATATGAGTAGGAAATCAAGACACTACTGGAGAAGAATGACGACCTAGTCAAGAAGATCGGAGTCTTCATGGGAGGATCAACACCGGAAGAAGAGGAAGAAGATCCCACTTGTCCGGACAACTACATCATCATCGACGACACCGATTCCGATCCAAGTGATGATGACTATGAAGACGAAGCTGGAGCAGACATCATGGAGTCTTCCACCGATCAAAATTTCTAGATGACCACCATATAATAGTAGTATTCCCCCATGTAACTAGTAGTAGTTGAGCACTTTTGCGATAGTCCTAGACCGTTTGTATGCCCTTGCTTGATTGATTGAATGAATGGTTGTGTTTTCCTCATGTGCATATGGGTAGTGTTTTCTCACTAGACCTCTTTCTATTCTAATCTCTTCCATCTAAACCCACCAGATGCCTCCAGACGTGACCCCGGTTTTGTTTTCCCACCGAAGCTCACCCAGTTGATCCAGCAGCAGAATGCCTTGATGCAATTGCTAGTTCAGAACCAGGGCAATGCCAACAACAACAACAACAACAACCCGCCGCCCATGGACAATTTAGCCCGTTTTCTGAGGTTACAACCGCGGTGTTTTCAAAGAGCACCGAGCCAATAGTTCTTGATGATTGGCTCGCCGTATTGGAAGGAGTTAACCACCGCAGGATGCACGGATCTTGAGAAGGTGCACTTTGCGCACATCAATTGGACGGACCAGCAGCCGCATGGTGGGAGAATTACACAACTACTTTTCCTATAGCTAATGTCACTTGGACCAGTTCAACAAGCTTTTATGACGGCCCATGTCTCAA
This sequence comes from Aegilops longissima, assembly GCA_021605205.1. Lineage (NCBI taxonomy): Eukaryota > Viridiplantae > Streptophyta > Magnoliopsida > Poales > Poaceae > Aegilops > Aegilops longissima. The sequence continues at coordinate 435,186,993 of CM038680.1, forward strand.
CCGGAGCCATGCAGATGAAGAAGCGTGAGTTTCGCAACTTACGCCGGGGAACCGTCTTGTGGCCCGAGACGTGGATGATTTTAGCAAGTTATCACGCTATGCCCCCGATGATGTGGCCCATGATGCCATGGAGGAGAAGTTTATGGAAGGGCTGAATGATGATATGAGTATGCAGTTGATGGTGGCAACTTTCAACAACTACCGGAGTTGGTAGATAAGGCCCTAATGATTGAAGGAAAGCAACAGCAAATTGAGAGCCGTAAGAGGAAGTATGGACAAGGGAAGTACAACTCAGAGCTCACCGAAGCCTCGCTTAACCCGAACTCGGAGGACTTGTTCATAACCATGGAGGTCATAACCATCTTTGGAGGAGGATCGCATAATCAAAATGGTGCGAAGAACGGGAATGGGAATGGAGTCAACAATAATCGAATTGCTCTAACCCATCTACACCCTCCAAGAGGGACTTAAGCCAAGTTATTTGCTTTAAGTGCGGGAAGACAGGACACTATGCCAATGACTGCCCTGAAGGAAGGAGTGGAAACGGAAATGGGAGCGCTGGGAAGAAGCCCAATCCATTCACCAAAGGACAAGTGAACCACGTTAACGTGGAGGAAGTCGAAGAGCAGCCGGACGCGGTAATAGGTAAGTTTTTGGTTCAGTCATTTACCGCTCTTGTTCTTTTCGATACTGGTGCATCGCATTCATACACATCAAGGGGATTTGTGGAAAATTTTAAGTTACCATCCAAACCCTTAGGACCCCTCTTTTAGTGAGCTCGCCTGGAGCAGAGTACATGGCTAGCAGATGGTGCACCCAGATACCCCTAATCATTGGCACGCATGTTTTTCCGTCTGACCTAATCATCTTGGAGTCACAAGGATTGGATGTGATATTAGGTATGGACTGGATGTCGAAGTATGGAGGAAGTATTGACTGTGCTAGCAAGTCAATTTATCTTACCACCCCGGAGGGAAAAAGGATTAAGTATGTGTCTAGGCATGTGCCTAGGAGGAGCCAAGTGAATACCCTCATGGGAGTTGTACAGGAGGAAGTACCTGTAGTAAAAGATTTTCCGGATGTTTTCCCAGAAGAGTTACCATGCATGCCGCCGGATAGAGACATCGAGTTCCTGATAGAGCTATTGCAGTGCTGGGGCCAATATCCAACAGACCCTATCGGATGCCCGCATATGATCTGGAGGAAATCAAAAAGCAGATCAAGGAGTTATTGGAGAAAGGTTACATTCGTAGAAGTTCATCACCTTGGGGAGCCCCAGTACTTTTGGTGGAGAAGAAGGATAAATCCCTAAGGATGGTTGTTGATTACCGAGCTCGAATGAAGTAACTATAAAGAACAAGTATCCCTTACCGATGATCAATGATCTGTTTGATCGGTTGCAAGGAGCTAAGGTGTTTTGAAGATTGATCTACGATCGAGGATACCATCGATTGAAGATCCGAGAAGGATATACCAAAGATAGCGTTTACCACGGTATGGATTATATGAGTATACGGTCATGTCATTTGGACTGACTAACGCCCCTGCCTATTTCATGAGTATGATCAACAAGGTGTTCATGGAGTATTTGGACAAGTTTGTTGTGGTGTTTATTGATGATATTATGGTATACTCGAAGAACGAAGAGGAGCACGGAACACTTGCGTTTGGTTCTCGAAACTTCGGGAACACCAGTTATCGCAAAATTCAGCAAGTGCGAGTTTTGGTTGAAGGAAGTTGGATTTCTTGGGCATGTTATATCGGGAGAGGTATAGCGATAGATCCCAAAGAAGGTTCGATCGATCCTTCGAATGGTTGGCACCCACTTCATTGGCGAGATCCATGATTTCCTTGGTGGCAGGATATTATCGGAGATTCATTGAGAATTTTTCCAAGATTGCTAAGCCAATGACTGAATTGCTAAAGAAGGATACTAAGTTTAAATGGACAGAAGATTGCGAGGCCAGTTTTCAGGAGTTGAAGAAACGGTTGACTACAGCCCCAGTGCTGACATTGCCAGATATACCTAAGGAGTTTCAAGTGTATTGTGACGCCTCATGCTTGGGACTTGGATGTGTGCTTATGCAGGACGGAAAGGTTGTTTCGTATGCCTCACGACAACTGAAGCCTCATGAGTTGAACTATGCCACACATGATTTGGAGTTAGAAGCCGTAGTGCATGCATTAAAGACCTGGAGACATTATCTCATTGGAAATCGTTGTGATGTGTACACGGATCATAAGCGTTTGAAGTACATTTTCACACAGAAGGAGTTGAACCTCAGACAGAGGAGATGGCTGGAACTTATAAAGGATTACGATATGAAGCTACACTATCATCCAGGAAAGGCCAACGTCGTAGCAGACGCTTTAAGCCAGAAGAGTTATGCTAATATCCTTGAAAGTAAAGGATTGCCAAAGGAGTTAGCTGAGGATATTATGGAACTTCGCTTGGAAATTGTCCCAAGAGGTTTCATTGCAACCCTGGAGGTTCACTCGACATTGTTGGACAAGATTCGAGAAGCTCAGAGGGAGGACAAAGAGATTGCTGAGATAAGAGAGAAGATGGGCGAAGGTAAAGCCAAAGGTTTTCGCGAGGATGAGCACGATACCTTGTGGTTTGAGGACCGAATTTACGTGCCCAACAATTCGGAGATCAGGAAGTTAATACTTCAGGAGGCCCATGACTCACCATACTCGATTCACCCCGGAAACACCAAGATGTATTTGGACTTGAAGGAACGTTTCTGGTGGACTGGTATGAAGAAGGATATTGCCGAGTATGTAGCCGTATGTGATGTATGCCAGAGAGTGAAGGCAGAGCATCAGAAGCCAGCAGGACTGTTACAGCCTATGCCAATACCCGAATGGAAGTGGGACAAACTTGGCATGGACTTTATTACCGGATTACCCAGAACCAAGGCAGGATATGATTCAATATGGGTAGTTGTGGATCGTTTGACCAAAGTAGCTCACTTCATCCTAGTGAAAACAACCTATACAAGTGCCAAGTTGGCCAAGATATATATGTCCAGGATCGTATGTTTGCATGGAGTTCCGAGGAGCATCGTATCAGATAGAGGAACGCAGTTTACGTCAAAGTTTTGGCATCAATTACACCAGACTTTGGGTACCAGATTGGAGTTCAGTACCGCTTTCCACCCACAGACGGATGGACAGACCGAGAGAGTCAATCAGATTCTGGAAGACATGTTGAGAGCCTGTGCGCTAGATTATGGATCTAGTTGGGATGACAATTTGCCGTACGCAGAGTTCTCATATAACAACAGCTACCAAGCCAGTTTGAAGATGGCACCGTTCAAAGCCCTACATGGACGCAGATGTAGAACACCATTGATGTGGGATGAGGTAGGAGACCGTCAGTTGTTTGGACCAGATTTGATCAAGGAATCAGAAGAGAAGGTTAAACTGATCAGAGACAGACTAAAGATTGCTCGATCCGGATAAAAGAGTTATGCAGATTCAAAACGCAAGGAAGTAACCTATGAAATTGGAGCGAGCCTATCTCATGAGTATCACCCTTGAGGGGAGTGAAACGTTTTGGAGTTAAGGGAAAGTTAGCCCCAAGATTTGTAGGACCGTATCGTGTTTTGGAACGGATGGGAGAAGTTGCCTACAAGCTGGAGTTACCTGAAGGATTGTCAGGAGTTCACGATGTGTTTCACGTATCACAGCTCAAGAAGTGCCATCTGAGATGGCCGATATACCGTTAAGAGATACAGTGCCCCTAGAGGCGATACAACTGGATAGTAATTTGACTTATGAGGAAAAGTCAGTAAAGATTCTTGACTTTGACAGCCGAGTCACCCGCAACAAGGCTATCAAGTTTTGTAAAGTTCATTGGAGCCACCATACAGAGGAGGAAGCCACCTAGGAACGAGAAGATGATATTCGCAAGGACCACCCGCACCTATTTTCTAGCCAACCCGAATCTCGAGGGCGAGATTCATCTTAAGGGGGGTAGGTTTCTAACATCCCAAATTTTCAATTTGGAATGTTATACATAGGTCATCCATTCATATAATATTTTATTGCATTTCGTTTGCAATCCTCGAAATCCTAAGCAACTCAAGGACCCTCGGAGAGAGTTGGGGATTTTCCAAATTTTCATATTTGAATTTTATCAAATAATGAAGACGAAGATTTTGATTTTAATTATTTTCTCTCCGGGAAATATTTCATTTTAAAATAATAAATGAGGGGAGATAATATGACTTCTCCAAAATAATTGAAATATCGGAGGAAAAATGTTAAAATCATTATTTGGTTTTTATGTGATTTTATTTGCCCTCGAAAAATTTGCATGTTTTAAAAATTGCATTTTAGGGGCCAAGAAAAGTTCATCCTATTCTAAATATTTCATTTAGATGGAGAAAACTTGTTTTGGTATTTTTAGATTTTTATTTATTTCTTTGGGATTTTCTAAGTTTAGTGAACGTTTTTTTAAAGAGACCAGCTACCGTGGGCCTAGGGCCCACCGAGCAGCCGACCCAGCCGCGCCCGCCCGCCGCCTCCTGCAGCGCACCCGCCGCCCGCCGACCCGGACTCGAGTCCGAGCGGACTCCGCCGCCGCGTCTTGCCCCCTCCTCCAAGTCGCCGCCCCCCTCTAGCCACCATCACCACCACCACCACCCAAGACCGAGCCCGAGCCGCCTCTAGCCGCCGCCGCTCCTCCCGCCGCCACCTTGCGCCTCCCGAGCCCCGCCGCCCCACCGCCCGCCGAGTCGCCCGCCTCGCCGGACGACCTCGCCGAAGGTAGCCGCCCCGCCGCCCGGTTTTTTTAAAAAGAAAACCCCTTCTGTTTTTTTAGAAAAACCCTAGTTCGTTTTTTATATAGATCGGTTTTATTCTCCGGTTTATTTACTTAGCGAGCGTTCGCTCGTTCGTTCGTTTTAACGAACGTGTTCATCGTTTAGTTTCTGCTAACGGACGTTCATTCGTTAAGCCGTTCGTCGTTTTTTCTTTTATCGGATTTATTCCACGATTTTCCTGATCGTGATTTCTGATCCGATGTTCGTACTAGTATAACTTTTCGCTTGTTTATCGGAATCAAGCGATTAAAGCGCCTGGAGTTTCATCTCGAAACCCTCTTTCCGAATGATCAACTTAAACCAGTTTTTGTCGCTGTAAAATTTGACCCTAGTTCAGATTAGTAAATGGATCTTATTTCTTCTGCCGTTTGAGTTTCGTTGCTTCGTTTGGTTTGATTCTTTTTGGCGAACCAGAGTTCTTAAATTGAACTCTCCGGTCAACCTCTTTGAGTTGAAGTTTCGTTTGTGCATCTTTTGCTTGTTGCTTATGTATGTATTGTTTGCTTGCGATAGAATTCCCGGAGTGTGAAGCGTGTTACTACGAATCTCTAGGATTCACGGATCATCAGCAAGGCAAGTAACACTTTGATCGTACTCTTTTCATACCCAGTTTTATGCATTAGTTTCAACCCTCAAAAATTGCATGATTAGGATGTCATTAATTTGTGGGTTGGGAAGTAGATGATGAGGTAGGAACCTATTGCCCTGTTACTATCAAACCATTGGGAGTTACTTCTACGTATTGCCTATATTGCTATGCTATGCTCGTAGACGTGGATTGTTTTTGAGTGTATTCCATGACAGATGTGAGATTGTTAATTAATGGTTCAACTTAAGGTGGCAACTTAAATACACATCTAGATGGACTGAGGCACCTGGGGAACCCAGTGTTGTTTATTTTTTTGGAAATCCCGGGGTACCCGTGTGATCTTCCTATGGACCGCCACCCAGGCTCAAAGGGAACTGAGTTTATTCATGCTAGAAACTTCCGTGTGCAGCCACAAGCTATTATGGGCTCTAGCATAGTTGAGTAAATTACGTGAAGCTCTTGAAGAGGTAGATCAGCAGGTAGTGGGTTTTGTAGGTTTGGTAGGATCTACCCGGAGTAGAGAGTTAAGGTTTCGAAAGATCAGATCTCGGTCATCCGCTTCTCAAACACCTGTTCAAAGCGAGAAATCAACGGAGGCGATCGAGTCTTGTGGGGAAAAGTGCGCAAACCTCTGCAGAGTGCACAATCTAATCATGGTTAGCCGTGTCCCCGGTTATGGACAATTCTGAGTATCTAGTACTTGAGTATTCACATGTATCTCATCACACTTAACAAATATTGCTGGGATGTTAATTACCTTAATTGGGATTGAGTTGGGGTTATACCTTCTCAATGATGTTTCAACCACCATGATAGTTAAATTAAAATTTATTCCTTTGTTGTAGGAAAAAATTGGCTTTTCGCAAAAACTTTAACCGTAGAGCTTTCCACTAGCCAAATATGCATGTAGTGGTAGCATTATTCTGTTATTGCTCTATTGTGTTACATTGCCAGCATATTCCATGTGCTGACCCATTCTCGGGCTGCAACGTATTATGTTGTAGACTTTTCAGAAGAGGAGTAAGGCTCAATAGGTTGTTGCCGTGCAGCTCAGCTATGCCGTTGGAGTTGATGGACTCACTTTATCTTCCAAGCCTTCCGTTGTTATCGTATTAGATGGCCTTAAGCCATATTATTGTAATAAGTTCTCTTTTGAGACATTCGATGTAATAAGTGTGTGATTGCTACTCTGTTATAAATCCTTGATCGTGTGTGTCAAGATTATCGATCCGAGGATGACAACGAAACACGAGACTTGACCATCCGAGGTCGGGTCGCTACACCTCGTCTTCGGAGAGAGGCATGTTGTCGGTGTCAAAACTGGCGGAACTCGGGTAGGGGGTCCCGAACTGTGCGTCTAGGCAGATGGTAACAGGAGACAAGGGACACGATGTTTTTACCCAGGTTCGGGCCCTCTCGACGGAGGTAAAACCCTACTCCTGCTTGATTAATATTGATGATATGGGTAGTACAAGAGTAGATCTACCACGAGATCAGAGAGGCTAAACCCTAGAAGCTAGCCTATGGTATGATTGTTGTTCGTCCTACGGACTAAAACCCTCCGGTTTACATAGACACCGGAGAGGGCTAGGGTTACACAGAGTCGGTTACAATGGGAGGATATCTACATATCTGTATCGCCAAGCTTGCCTTCCACGCCAAGGAAAGTCCTATCCGGACACGGACGAAGTCTTCAATCTTGTATCTTCATAGTCCAGAGTCCGCAAAGGTTATAGTCCGCCATCCGGACACCGCCTAATCCAGACTCCTTCAAGAGCCTGAACCAGGCTTCAATGTCGACGAGTTCGGTAGCAGATTGTCTTCGCATTGCAAGGCGGGTTCCTCCTCTGAATACTTCATAGAAGATTTTGAACACAAGGATATTGTCCGGCTCTGCAAAATAAGTTCCACATACCACCGTAGAGAGAATAATATTTACACAAATCCAATCTGTTGACGTATTCCGCAGCGTGACATCACACCACGGCCAAGCCTTTATTCGAATCGTTTTTACTGTCCCACCTCAGTGCACTTAGCGAGGCGGTTTCCTTGGCACGTCTTGTCGAAGCAGAGATCGTGTCCCCTTATTCTGGGATTCTCATCAATACGGGCGTGGGTAACCCAACCGTGCCATTAATTACGGCGCTTGGGAGATAAGCGAGTTTTACCAGGCGGGTGGGGACGTGCAGTTTCGTCCGCCCATATAAGGGGATAAGGATCCACCTTTTTCATCTACGCCTTCTTCCTCCTTTGCTTATCCATTTTAGCGCACTCGAGCTCCAGCGCCAAAGTCCGCACATCCCACCTCAACCTTCTCCAGCCATGTCCGGAGCGGGAGGCAAGTGGATGGTCTCCTCCATCATGGAGGGACACATCAAGAAGCTGAGGGAAGCCGGATACTTGTCCAATGAAGTCGCGCACCGGCTCCCAGATAAGGGGCAGCTCATCCCCACCCCCAGGCCCCATGAGAGGGTGGTGTTCCTCACCCATTTCCTCCGCGGACTAGGTTTCCCACTTCACCCATTTGTCCGGGGGCTATGTTCTACTACGGCCTGGATTTCCACGATCTGGCCCCGAACTTCATCCTCAACATCTCGGAGTTCATCGTCGTGTGCGAGGCCTTCCTCTGCATCCAGCCCCACTTCGGCTTATGGCTGAAGACCTTCAATGTCAAGCCGAAGGTAGTGGGCGGCCGCCAAGTAGAGTGCGGAGGTGCCATGGTGGGCAAGATGCCCAACGTCCTATGGCTCGAGGGCTCCTTCGTAGAGACCATAAAGGGGTGGCAATCAGGAATGGGCAGCGGCCCCCGAATTCCGATCTGGCATCCCCACGCGGCTCACTTCTTGGAAAGAGAAGGGCCTGTCGTGGGGTAATTCGGAAGAGCTGACCGGACTCCAAACCTGCGTCCAAAACCTCGTGAGCAAGAAGCTCAAACTCGTCAATGTAATCCAGGTCATGATCATCCGCCGGATCCTCCCATGCCAACAACGGGCTTTCAGTTTGTGGGAGTTCAATCTAGCACAGCACCGAACCCTGAGCAGGCTCTTCGACACTACGTATGAAGATGCCTGGAAGGTGTTGTTCAAGGGCGTCGAGGCTCCCGCATTCGCTACCGAGGATCGCAGATTCTGCGCGCAGCATCAAGCCAACGCAGTAAGCTATTTTACCCCTTACGGGATACTTGTTTCTCATAGTTTGACCCTATGCGGGATCTAAACTCCCTTACCTTTGACAAGATTGGCAGAAGACGTCCCGGCAGATTGATTGTCCGGCTCCTTGCCCAAGACCAGCGGACGCCCGCTTGACGGGTTGCTGGTTCCGCACCTTACGTGGTGCCGAGAAGAAGGCCAAGAAGAAGGCCACGGAAACTCGAAAGAGTTCCCGGCGCCTGGTGGTGTCGGACTCATCGTCTGATGACTCCGAGGCGGACTCTTCCCACGAAAACGAGAAGGAGGAAAGAGGGGTCTCTCCCCCAGCGGGGGGAGAGAAGAAAAGGAAGGCCGCCCCAACTGGGGGGCCAGAGGGTCCAAGAAGGGAAGGACCCTTCCTCCGGAATACTCCACCAACGCCGACGACGGCGAAGAGGAGTGGCCATCCAGGGACAAGCCCCTGGCAAGATCGTAAGTATTCGGATACCAGAATAACTCATGGTGTTCATTTGTTGTACAATATCTTCTGACGCAGAATATAATCATGCAGTCCGCCCCGAGCCCAGGTCGGCATGTCGTCGAGCGGCTCCTTAAGCTCGTCGGACGTGAATAGCACTTCACTTCCGGCCGCCTCCTCCCCTCACGCTGCGGATGATGCCGAGGTGGAGTCCCAAAAGGGTCCAAGCCAGGAAGAGGTGGTCCTGGAGGCGCCACAAGGCGACCTCCCGGACTCCAGGCGCAAAGGGGACAAAACCTCCAAGGGATCCAAGTACGGCCCAGGGCCGGACACCGCTCCGGAACCTTAAGTGGTTCTGGAGTCCAGCAGGCGCCCCCCTAGTAAGAAGGGCAAGCCTACGACGCCGGTGACCTCCGTCCAACTGGAGGCACCGGATAATCTGCTGGAGGTGCTTAACGACGCCTCCATCGACGAGGAGCACCGCACTATTATGAGTGTGGTGATCCAGAAGGTTCAGCCCGCCAAGAGCTGGCTGACTGAAGCCTGTGCCAGCCTTCTAACAGGCTTTGAGGTATGTATTTAAGATATGTAAAAATATTACCACATAGACAGTAGCCCCTAATGCTCAGTTTGGTGTTCGAAAAGAAAAGCCGAACTGAGGATCAAAAAGATATACGCAGGAGTCTAACATAAGTATGTCAATATGGGAATGCAGGTTGCGCTGCTGACCTCTATTGCGGAGGTCGATGCATTGAAGCAGAGTCTCGAGCGGTCCGAGAACGAGCTCGGCCTTGCCAAGAAGCAGCTCGAGGACAAGGAAGGTAAGTAATACCTTATGCAAGTATATAAAAAAGATGTGGTTGCAAAAAATGACAGGACCAACGTGAGTATTACAGGGGCCACAACCCAAGTGGCAACCCTGAAGGTAGCGCTGTCCAAGGCCGAATAAAATGCAGCCGTGGAGCGTATCGAGCGAGAAAAGCAGGAGGCGCGGGTGGCGGAGGTGCAGCAAGAGCTCTGTGCTCGTGAAGAAACACGAGTTTGAGCCTGACTCAAAGACTCGAGAGTCCGAGCTTGCCTCCGCCCTTGAGAGCGCCTAAATCTGCCAAGGCCAAGCCCAAAAGCCCTCCAGAAATTGAGGCGATGAAGAAGATAGCGGCGGGTAAGACATTCTTAAAGCAAGCATGTGAAAGTGAATTACTTGTTACTTACCCGAGTCCGAAGCTCTCCAGGAGCATTCGCAGATCTGCCCCGGAGTGTGTCTAACGCTGCCGCCTACTACCGGGCCGAGGAGGGGATCTCGACGGAGAAGGTGTTCTGGTCTCAGTATGCTGAGGCCGGACACCCGGTGCCCTTGAGCGACCAGCTGAAGCAGCTGTTCGAGCTCCATAAGGTGGCCGAACATGCCATGAAGGGCCTTATAGTCCGGCTATGGCCTGGGAGGTCATGCCTGGGAGCTACTTTGGGCTGGTGAGGCGGCTGGCGGATGCCTATCCACGACTTGAAGTCATCAAGCGCTCCGTATGCATCGAAGGCGCCAGAGGGCCCTTGCCCGTGTTTAAGTGCACCGAGGCAAGATGGATCTTTGAGAAGTGGTGACAGATGGGCCACCGCAGGGTAAGGAGCATCGCAAGCCCGAGATGTATTGTGAGGGCGCCCTGAAGGGTGCTCGCTTTGTGGCGGATGAATGTTCCAAGGATGTAATTTATGAGTAAACTCGTCGTGTTATCCTCGTGCGCTGAAAACTTGTTCATATCGCTAAGCAACGCTTTTGAATTTAAATATTACCTTCGTGTGGCCGCTTATTAAATCGAGAGATGGCGAGTCGGCAAGCCGCCCCCATGCCACGAGTCTTTGGGTGTTCGGGATAAGCTCGAGCGCTCTTGTTCCCATTCTTGGGTCCTTCGAGGGAGGCGCTCAGCACAACGAACAAGGCAATCGGACTATAATGCTTTATCACTCTCACTTAGCCATAGAATTCTATAATTTTAAATTTCGGCGAAGCCCCTAGTATTCGGAAGACCGAGTTCGGGGCGCTATCCACGCCTAGGCCGGACAAAGCCGGCTCCTCGCTCTAAGCGGCATAAGTATTTAGGGACTCGAAACCTCTCGAACAGCAACCAGCTCTCGCCCTATCATAGCGGTCAGTTTTAGCTTTCTCTACTGAGGTGCTTAACCCAGCTCAACCGGGGCACAATCGCAGTAGTTCTCCCAGCGCTACCTTAGCCGATATAATGGAACGTAAGGTACCAAAACATGGGAGCCGGGCAAACCCAACTATTGACCCAAGACATGATTCGGAGCCGATGCATATAATGTTATAAGTTCGGGGTGCCGCACTCGTGAGAGTGTTCGGACTTCTCACACCATATTCTGGGGTACTTTAGCCCCTGGTGTATTGGCCATACCAAAGTGTACGGTTGCATAATGTCATAACTGAACATATTCACATAAAAAGGAATGCGATAATAGACAAAAGCTATGTATTCTTTATTCGAAAAGGCTGTGGTAAAAGCAGAATGATACAAATAGTGGGTTAAGCAAGAGATGGGACTATTTGACATGTCCCCCTCCAGGGGCGAGCTGCGGGCTGGTATGTAAGACAAGTATTTAGCTCGTTATAGAGACCACCTTGACATTCGACGTAGCTTTCTGCCTCCCTGATTGTTGCATCGTGTGTTCGGTGATTGTACTGCCGGACAGGCCTTCCGGAGAGTGGAGTCCTGAAAGTAAGAAAAAAAAGAATGACAAAATCGGGAGCCCCTAGTGCGGTTGAGCCGCATTTTGGGCATGCTTGTGGTCATGCCCTCCCCTATGCCCATGGTATTTCCAGAGCGTAATTATGTACGCAGAGTACTGGTTTCGCAATTTCGCGAGGGCTGGGGTTGGGGCCGCATTGCTACGCTGCGTGCTCGGACGTGCCAGCGGTCTTGTTGTCGGTCACTCCGGCGCTTGACGGTTTCGGACATTTAATAACCGGATCGGAGAATTGCCTTGAGAGGCTACTTTGTACTTCGCCGCGAGGGTCGCCGATGCTCCTCCATTCGAGAGAGCGTTCGTGTTTCCATTGACCATAATGACTCCTCGAGGGCCTGGCATCTTGAGCTTGAGGTATGCGAGGTGCGGCACCGCATTGAACTTTGCAAATGCGGTTCGTCCGAGCAGGCGTGATTGCCATCATGAACGGGACTATGTCAAGATTAACTCCTCGCTTCAGAAATTATCCGGGATCTCAAGACCACCTCAAGTGTAACTGAGCCTGCATAGCTTGGCCTCTACACTGGTATGACGCCTTTAAAGGTCGTCTTTGTGGGTTTAACCCTTGAGGGATCTATGCCCATTTTCCGCGATCAGATCCCGATAAAGCAGGTTCAAGCTGCTGCCACCGCATATAAGGACTCTAGTGAGGTGAACTCCGCCAATGATTGGGTCTAGGACCATGTGGCGAATCCGCCATGGCGGATGCTAGTGGGTGGCCCTTCGATCAAAGGTGATCGGGCGGGAGGACCATGGGTTGAACTTTGGGGCGATGGCTCCAACGCATATACATCCTCGAGTGCACGCCTCGCTCCCTTTTGGGTATGTGGGTTGCGATATCATGTTCACCGTCTGCACTTGTTGGGGAAGCCCTTACGTCCCCTATTGTTCGCGGCCGGGCTCCTCCTCGTCATGGCTATGCAACCCTTGTCTATGTTTTCGCACTTAACTTGCCTGCTCGCTTGAACACCCAACAATCCATGTTGGTGTGATTGGTTGGTTTTTTGTTGGTGCCATGTATCCGCACGAGCGATCGAGTATTCGGTCCAAACCGGACGGGCCCGGAGTATAACTTTTAAATGGCTTTTTTCGCTGACCGGTTTAGAGCCTCTGAATCCGCATTAACCGCCAGATTCTCAGATTGTCGCCAAGCACGCGCGCTTGTGCTTGTTGCAACGCCGACCGCCATTGCTGTCCTTGGTATCCGAATTACCGTGGCTCTTGGTCATGTTATTGCTACGAGCTAGCTAGCTGTCTTCTCCGCCGCAAAAGCGGGTCATGAGTGTTGTGAGGGCTGCCATGGATTTCGCTTTTCCTGTCCTTGGTGCCGCAAGCCATTCGTCACGGATGTTATGTTTGAAGGCTGCGAGGCCTCTGCGTCCGGACAATGACTATTTGATTTTTCTTAGTTAGGAACCGTGTCCAGAATTGTCTGGCCGATTCCTCTGGCTGCTGAATTATGTGGCTTAGGTCATCAGCGTTTGGTGGTCGCACATAGGTGCCCTACAAATTGTCGAGGAATGCGGCTTCCAGGTCCTCCCAACGACCAATTGACTCTGCTAGCAAGCTGTTAAGCCAATGCCGAGCTGGTCCTTTCAGCTTGAGTGGGAGGTATTTGATGGCGTGTAGATCATCACCGCGGGCCATGTGGATATGAAGGAGATAATCTTTGATCCATACCGCAGGATCTGCTGTGCCATCATATGATTCGATGTTTACAGGTTTGAAACCCTCGGGGATTTGATGATCCATTACTTCATCTGTGAAGCATAGTGGGTGTGCGCGCCTCAGATCGGGCTATATCACGACGTAGCTCAAATGAGCTTTGTCTACTGTGTTCGGCCCGGCCGGAATTGCCATATCCGGCATGACGGTTATCGACACATGTCGTGGGGCGCCCACGTGATCCGTAGATCGATCTTGTTTGCCTTGCCTTGTCCTCCAATATATCTCACAGGTCTGGCGCATTTCCCCGTGCCTTGGTATTTTTGGAGCGACGCTGGGGTGCCGCTTGAGTGGAGGGCCGAGAGGCCTCTCTGTCACGGCCACGAGGTGGCCGGTCGGCCGCGTCGTGTGCTGGTGATGTAGGTTTAGGTGCTTCCTCCTCTAATCGGGGTAGCAGCCTGCGCTTTGGGCAGCTCTTGGAGGGGCGTTCGAGTTCGTACTCTTCGGCCGCAAGGACTTCAGTCCATCTGTAGGATAGCAAATCTTGGTCAGCTCTAAGCTGTTGCTGTTTTTTCTTGAGGCTGCTCGCCGTGGCCATAAGCCTGCGTTTGAAACGCTCTTGTTCGACGGGATCCTCAGGCATGACAAATTCATCGTCATCAAGGCTTGCCTCGTCTTCGGAGGGAGGCATGTAATTATCGTCCTCTACCTCTCTGTCTGCCGCTCTCTCATGAGGGCTGGCTTCTCCATCCTCCTGTGTTGAATCCTGTTGGAGGGGGTTGTCTTCGGCACTGTCCGGGGTGTTATTACCTCCCGTGCCGGAATCGCCGTTTTTTCTTTGGCGGGATTTAGAGCGGCGCCGCTGACGCCGGCGCTTAGGCTGCTTCTTGGAGGGGTCATCCTCCGTTGTTCCATCGCCATTCCCTTCTTTTGGGGTGTCCACCATGTATATGTCGATGACAGGTGGCCTTCCAAAGGCCCTATAGGCGCTGGTTCTGGTCGCTCTGCATCGGGCGTCCATACCATCGATGTCTTCGGAGTCGAAGTCGAGCATGTCGATTAAATCATAGAAAGTGGCTACGAAGTGGGTGGTGGGTGGGATTTGCATTTCTTCCTCGTCTGCATCCCAACCTTGCTGACCATAGTCCGGCCAGGGCTCTCCTGATAAAGAGAGAGACTTTAGTGAATTCAGGATGTCACCAAAGGGCGAGTGCTGAAAGATGTCCACGGCGGCGAACTCCATGATCGGCGCCCAATCGGATTCAATTGGCAGGGGCGCGGAAGGTTCGGAGTCCGGAGAGGAGTCCGGCACCTTGGAGTCACGAGCTTCACAAAGGACAAGGCTGGTGTTCGGCTCGACTGCCATAGAGATTGCAGCCCCCAAGGCGGTGTCTAGCCACCCGTCCTCGATTGGCGCAGTCGGCTCCGAGCTAAGGGTCGGAACGGAAACTGGTGCGGCCTCCAGGGCACTGTTCGGCGGCAGAGCTAGATCATGCTCATCGTGACAGTGTGGCACGCTTGGCTGTGGCTCGAACCCGTCGAAGATCAAGTCTCCGCGGATGTCAGCCCTGTAGTTCAAACTTCCAAATCTGACCTGATGGCCAGGGGCGTAGCTTCGATCTGCTCCAGATGGCTGCTTAATTGCCCGCTGTGCAAAGCCGCCGAATTAAGATCTGTCCGGGAGAAAAGTCTCACCCGGACCGCATCGTTGTTGATGATCGGAGGAGCCATCGGGCCTAAAGATGACGATACGAGGAACTCTCAATGAAAGCACCAATGTCGGTGTCAAACCGCAGATCTCGGTAGGGGGTCCCGAACTGCAATGCCTAGGCGGATGGTAACAGGAGACAAGGGACACGATGTTTTTACCCAGGTTGGGCCCTCTCGATGGAGGTAAAACCCTACTCTTGCTTGATTAATATTGATGATATGGGTAGTACAAGAGTAGATCTACCACGAGATCGTAGAGGCTAAACCCTAGAAGCTAGCCTATGGTATGATTGTTGTTCGTCCCACGGACTAAAACCTTCCGTTTATATAGACACCTAAGAGGGCTAGGGTTACACAGTCGGTTACAATGGGAGGAGATCTACATATCCAGACGCCAAGCTTGCCTTCCACGCCAAGGAAATTCCCATCCGGACACGGGACGAAGTCTTCAATCTTATGTCTTCATAGTCCAGGAGTCCGGCCAAAGGTTATAGTCCGGCCATCCGGACACCCCCTAATCCAGGACTCCCTCACATGTAATTCTCATCCTCTGATTCTCCATCTGCTGCCTGTTCTTGAGGGCTAGCTTTCCCATCCTCCAGCTCGAGGCCTGGCTGGAGGGGATTGTCATCGTCTTCGGCACTATCCGGAGCGTTATTGTCTCTTGTGCCCGTATCGCTGCTTTTGCTATGGCGGGACTTAGAGCGGCGCCGCTGACGCCGGTGCTTGGATATTATCCTCCGTTGCCTTATCGTCGTCGCCTTCTTTGGGGGTATCCACCATGTATATGTCATATGATGAGGTGGCAGTCCACCGCTGTCAGGACCCCGATTCCAAGTCACATCGATCTAGCCGGTAACACCTCATATCACTTTGCGGCCTCACGCACGGTATTGTCACGGGTGTCGCCTTACCATGGCCCGGGACCGTTTGCGCCTTTTGGCTCACGTATATGATAGTGTCGCTAGCATCCATATGACAGAGAACCCGGGCCGACATGGCTAGTCGTGAACCCAAAGCGGCACTAACCCATGGGGACAGCATACATGAATCAACTTCGAGCATGTCGGTCGCCAGCGTGTGAATCCGGGCTGTAGCACTGGGCTAATAGGACTCGGGAACCCGGCTACAGCAGGCTAGGCAGGACTCGGATGTCACCGCGTGACATTTCCTGA
Organism: Aegilops longissima; assembly: GCA_021605205.1. Taxonomy (NCBI): domain Eukaryota; kingdom Viridiplantae; phylum Streptophyta; class Magnoliopsida; order Poales; family Poaceae; genus Aegilops; species Aegilops longissima. Next base: position 435,203,327 of record CM038680.1, read on the forward strand.
AGGGATGACACAAGAACGAAGTGAAACACATGCCGCCATCAAGCGCCCCGAGCAGTAGTGCTGGCTAGCAGGACTCCGTGAACCGGGCAGAAGCGGACTACTATGGCTCAAGGAAGCACTAGGCTACATTTCCCCATAAGAGAGGCTGCCAAGGATAAACAACTAGATTGTCGATCCCACACATACCAAGCATTTCAAACATACACACAATATGCTCGATATGTGTAAATACAACATGGCATCACAACATAACTCTACAACTCAAGTATTTATTCATTAGGCCCGAGGAGCGAGATATTACAAACATGGGTCTCATGACCCAACATTCAGAGCATACAAGTCAAAGCACAAGCGAAGCTTAACATGTCCGAGTACGTACATCTACAAATGAAAATGGCTTAGAAGCCCGACTATCTACCAGATCCCGCCGAGGGCACAAGATCGTAGCTGAGGTATCAAGCTAAACGTCAAGTCCATGCAGAACTACTAGCTAGACCGACGCCTCTCGCAAAACATAAAATAGGCAAACGTGAGTACAAATGTACCCAAGAAGACTTACATCGAACTAACAACATATGCATCGGTATCAACAAAGGGGTGGTGGAGTTTAAGCGCAGCAAGCCAGCTTTGACTCGTGGCTATCCTGAACTACATTCGCAAGTAACTCTTTTGAGGTGATGACGCGAGTCCACATATTCACCATATCAATACACCACTATGGATCCACCCGCCTCCATACGAGAACGCCATCCATAGCACTCACGCTTATCTTGCGCATTTTAGAGTATCCACTTTCACTTGTCTATGAACTGTTATAGGCAACCCAGAAGTCCTTTACGCGGACACGGCTATTCAATAGATGATGTTAACCTGCAGGGTGTACTTCTTCACACACGCCTCGCCACTTACCGCCATGTACACGTCATGTATCTCGGCAACCTTCAAGCGGAAGCCTGGCGAGGGTGTCGGCCACGGCCTACCTAAACACTCAAGTCTCTAGTCCAGGTTTATCGCCTATTCAGGTTCCATCCGCAGGGAGTCCGGCCGAGGTTTCCACATACGGGCCCGAACGATGTGAGCAGGGTTCTCGAGACACCAAACGGGCGCTCGGTACACCGGGCCACGGTGTATCTACCGCATCATAGCCCACCCCTAGGGCCAACGCTACACACGGCCTCCAACACATATCCTACAAACACCAGAGACTAGTTGCAACTCCTGGACAGAGAACAAGGGTGGTTAAGAAGCCGAGAGAGTCAATTAAGGATCCCAATGTGTGGTAGGAACTGTTCATGGATCACAAACACAGAACTCAGTTCCCGAGGACGGTTTCAATGAGACAATCCACCATGTACTCCTACATGGCCTCTCACCGCTACCTTTACCAAATCGTATTCACACACTTAGCTCACACACGTGAGGGACGTGTTCACACACCTCCGATTCATCCCGATGAATCGAACCCGACTCAACTCTAAGCAAAGAGTGCATGACAAACAAGCATGAATGAGTAGGCACAACAGGGCTCAAACAACTCCTACTCATGCTAGTGGGTTTCATCTATTTATCGTGGAATGATAGGTCATGCAGAGGATAAAGGGGTTCAGCTACCGCAACAAGTAATGAGATGAATCGTTGTTGTCCTAATGCAGTAAAAGAGAGTAGGAGCGAGAGAGTGGGATTGTATCGGAATGAACAAGGGGGTTTTGCTTGCCTGGCACTTCCGAAGATAATATAGCTCTTCATCAGTGTCATTGATCTCATCGTCAAAACCACGTCTATCAAGAGGGAACAAATACCGGCAACAGAGAAGAAACACAATCAATGCAATGCACAATATGATGCATGATCATGACATGGTAAAATGAGTGTGTTGGGCTAATGCAACTACAACGAGATGGGTTTGAGCTATTTTGAACCAAAGATTCAAAGTTCAAACACATTTGTGATCTTAAATAGTGCTTTATCATGTTTTGCACAAAACATCAAGTTAACTTGTTTAAACATGCATGAAACTAGCACAGATGGATAGATTGGATTTTTCTGATCATTTTTCATATATAAATTATTTCATTTGGAGTTACGGTTGATTTTCTATGATTTTTAGAAGTTTGTACTATTTTCTGGAATTTCCTGTATAAAGAATAATTCCAGTAATTGAATTAATCGTCAAGATTAGGTCGTGGTGACGCAAGCAGGTCAAAGGCGTCAGCCCAGGTCAAACCTGACGGCTGGGACCCATGGGTCAGTGTAACAGGGCTGGTTTGGGTGGATGACATGTGGGACCAGTCAACGGCCGCGTCAGCAAAGTCAATGCTGACGTGTGGGTCCCAGTGGGTTATGAACTAATCTAAACAGAAAATTAAATTAAACTAAACAGGCACAGGGCCCACATGGCAGTGGCACTAGGGGTGGTTTAGCTGGGTCATTAGTGGCTAACTAAACCGGGATTAGGCCGACGGCTCATCGCCGGCGAGGTCAGTGGTGGTGGAGCGCGTCGGGTTTCGCCCTCCGGCGACCAAAGGGGCGGCGGTTTGGCTTGGCATGATGCTGGTGCTCGTCCGCATCCAACGGAGCCACCAGCTCGCACCGGAGAGGACTAGAACGACGGCGGTGAAGGGAAGTGCGGTGGCCGGAGTTCGGCAACAACGGTGTGGGCGGTGCGGGGCACGGGAGGAGCCGTGGATGGTCGTGTTCGACTCGCGGGAGTGCGGTGAGTGCAGCGGTGAGCTCGAACGCAAGCTTGCACGGCCGTGGTCGCGGGGGCGACATGGCCGGTGGCGAGGAGCTGTCGGCTCCGACAGCCATGGTGGTTAGAAGGCGCGGATGGGCACGGGGAGAGAGGGGAAAAGGGCAGGGGGCTCACGGTGAGGTCGAAGAGCAGGTCGACGTGCCCGGGGAGGCGGCGGAGACGGCGAATCAGGCGGCGGCATCCGGCAGCCATGGTCGGGGAAGAAGGCCACAAGCATCGTCTTGGGGCCGTCCTGGCTCGTGCAGCTCAGAGAGGAGGGAGAAGAGGTTGCGGTAGAGGCTCTGAGAGCATCGGCGGGGCGAGGCAGTGGCTGTGGCCACGGCGGCAACGAACAGCGGTGACAGGATCCGCTCGGTGTTCGCGAAAGAGAGAAACAGAGGAGGGGGAGGAGCACAAGGAGAGTGAGAGGGGTCCAAGAGGGCCGCGTGGCGTCTCCCGAAGAAGCCAGGCGAAACGGCAAGCAGGAGATGGCCGGGCGTGCGCCGGCGTGCGTCGGCCACGCGCCTGTGCCTACTGGCGCGAGGAGGAAGGCGACGGGCGGGGTGGGGGGGGGCGGCCAGTGGGCTGGGCCGCACAACGCTCGACCAGCATGGGGGAGCTGGGCCGGTTGGTGGGCGCTAGGTAAGTTCCTTTCTCTCTCTCTCTCTCTCTCTCTCTCTCTCTCTCTCTTCTGTTTTCTATTTATCTTTTGTTCTGTAAGTTTGTGGCATTACCAAAAATATCTAGGCACTTACAAAAATCACCAAACTGTGCATGCCCAATGTTTAGAATATATCCAACATGGAACATTTTGGTTTGGGATTATTTGGACATTTAAAATATTTACTAGCATTTAAATGCCCAAATTCAATTAACTAATGATTTAATCCAGGGACCCTCTGTTGTCCTAGAAAAGTGTGCACCATTTTTGTCAGAGGTTCTGGACCAAGGCAAAGATGATGAACATTTTAGAAGGGCATTTCAGGTTCACTGAAAAAGGTTTTAGTAAACCCTAATTGGTTTAAGGGGGGGGGTGCTGGGGGTTCTGTCATCCCCATTTCATATTTAAGAAAATTTTAAACATGATGCATGGAAGCTAATGCAAGGACAAGCAAGGCCTGAACTGGGGCTGTGACAACCGCCCTGTGGGCGGTAGTTCCTGTTCGTCTCCTGCATCGTCGTCCATACCATCGATATCTTCGGAGCCGAAATCGAGCATGTCCGTTAAGTCATCGACAATGGCTACCAAGTGGGTGGTGGGTGGGGAACGAATTTCTTCGTCGTCCGCTTCCCACTCCAGCCGGACATAGTTCGGCCAAGGGTCTCCAGACAAGGAGACAGACCTTAACAAATTTAGCACGTCGCCCAGTGGTGAGTGCTGAAAGATATCCGTGGAGGAAAACTCCATGATCGGTACCCAATTAGATTCGATAGGCACGGACACAGGCGGTTCGGAGCCCGTGGCCGGGGATGAATCCAAGTGTCCGGCAACACGGGTCTCATAAGAGGTGAAGTCAGTATCCGGCTCTATCGCCGCCGAGTGTGCGGCCTCCGTGGCGGGGTCTATCCACCCGTCCTCGGACGGCATGATCTGCTCCGGATTGAGGGCCGGAGAAGCCGCAGGTGTGATATCCCGAACACTGTCCGACCGCAGACTAAATCGTGCTTGTCGTGACTGTGCGGCGCACCTGCCATGGGCTCGAATCCGTCGAAGATCAAGTCTCAGCGGATGTCGGCGATATAGTTCAAGCTTCCAAACCTGACCTGATGGCCAGGGGTGTATCTTTCGATCTGCTCAAAATGGCCAAGGGAGTTGGCCCGCAGTACGAAGTCGCCGAATACGAAGATCTGTCTGGGGAGAAAGATCTCACCCTGGATCGCATCATTGCCGATGATCGAAGGGGCCATCAAGCCTTATGGTGACGACAAAGTGGAACTCTCAATGAAAGCACCATTGTCGGTGTCAAAACCGGCGGATCTCAGGTAGGGGGTCCCGAACTATGCGTCTAAGGCGGATGGAAATAGGAGGCGGGGGACACAATGTTTACCCAGGTTCGGGCCCTCTCGATGGAGGTAATACCCTACTTCCTGCTTGATTGATCTTGATGATATGAGTATTACAAGAGTTGATCTACCGCGAGATCGTAGAGGCTAAACCCTAGAAGCTAGCCTATGGTTATGATTGTTCTTGTCCTACGGACTAAATCCTCTAGTTTATATAGACACCGGAGGGAGCTAGGGTTACACAGAGTCGGTTACAAGGGAGGAGATCTACATATCCGTATTGCCAAGCTTGCCTTCCAAGCAAAGGAGAGTCCCATCTGGACACGGGACGGAGTCTTCAATCTTGCATCTTCATAGTCCAACAGTCCGGCCAAAGTATATAGTTCGGCAGTCCAAGGACCCCCTAATCTAGGACTCCCTCAGCCACCTTTCCTCATATGGTTTTAATTGATAATGCAAATGCTACTAACCCTTGTTGTGAGCATATGCATCTTGTTGAGGAGAATGCAAAGTTGAAGGAGCAACTTGAGAAAGGCCTTGTGTCTTGCATACAAGGTGAGAAGAACCTAAATGACCTTTTGAGCAATCAAAACAAAGTTGTGGCCAAGGAGGGAATTGGGTTCCCACCCAAGTCCAACAACAAAGAAGAATGACAAGGCCAAATGACCTCCTCCTCTCAAGAAAACTTTTATGAAGGAGGGAGAGGGTGCTTCTAAGGAGAAGAAGAACAATGTGAATGGTGGCGGTGTCAACAAGGGCAATGCCACCCCTTCCAACAAAGACGGCGACTTTAACCCTTCTTGTGTGTTATGTCGTGCAAGTGATGGACATGTTTATGCTAAATTTGTTGGTTCTCCTTATGAGTACATTGAGTGGTCTATTTGGGTTCCTAAGACCCTTGTTACTAACATCAAAGGACCCATTACAAAATGGGTACCTAAAACCAAGCATTGATCTCTTGTAGGTGTTTGCTTCCGGTGGGGGATCATGGTTGCTCGATAGTGGAGCCACAAATCATATGACCGGAAGCAAGTACTTGGTGGTGGACGTGCACAAGATTCCATCTATGTCCACCAATGTCGAGTGGGGTGATGCCTCGTCCTCTAAGGTATTGGGACTTGGCAAGGTTGTCATTTCTCATGATCTCACGATCGAGAAAGTCATGCTTGTTGAGTCCCTTGCATACAATTTACTTTTCGTCCGTCAACTTGCACTCATGGGCTTTGCCACTTTCTTTGATATTGATATCGTGGCCCTCTTGTGGAGAAAGACTCTTAAAGTAGCCTTTGTTGGGCATGTCGACAGTGGTCTCTATGTGATTAACTTTTTGGAGCGACCCACTAAGACTGCAACATGCCTAATGGCTAAAGTTGATGTGGGATGGCTATGGCACGCCGTTTAGCCCATGTAAATATGAGATATTTGCAAAGTCTTCTCAAGGGGGACCATGTTCCTGGACTAACAAATGTTAGTTTTACTAAAGATCGTGCTTTCAGTGCTTGTAACGAAGGAAAGCTATATGAGAAGGCTCACCCTCCCACGACTATCATTTACTCGAAGAGGCCTTTGGAGCTCCCTCACTTGGATCTCTTTGGGCCTCCATCCTTTGATTGTCTTGGAGGTAGAAAGTATTGCTTGGTGATTGTGGATGATTATTCAAGATACACTTGGGTGTACTTCTTCAAGAGGAAGAGTGAGACCCAACAAACTGTCATTCATTTTGCAAATGAAGCTCAACGCCAACATAATGCAAAGATCTTGACGATAATAAGTGACAACGGCAACGAGTTCAAGAACTACACCTTGGATGAGTTTCTTAGTGATGAGGGGATCAAGCATCAATATTCCGCACCTTACACCCCTCAAAAAAATGGTGTAGTGGAGAGGAAGAACCGAACATTGATGGATGCGACAAGAACCATGATGGCGGAGTTCAAGTCCCCATACAACTTTTGGACCCAAGCCATCAACACTGCGTGTCATGCATCCAATCGGCTCTATCTCCGCAAAGGCTTGAACAAGACTCCATATGAGATTCTCACCAGTAACAAGCCCAACCTCAAGTACTTCCGGGTGTTCGGGTGTAAGTGTTTCATTCTCAAGAAAGATGTTCGTTTTTTTAAATTCGAGGCTAGAGCTTATGAGGGCATATTTGTTGGTTATGCTACAAACTCTCATGCTTACCGTGTCCTCAATAAGTCCACGGGACTTATTGAGCAGATGTGTAACATGGAGTTTGATGAGAATAACGGCTCCCAAGTGGAGCAAAGTGGTACTTGTGATGTAGGTGATGAAATTGCTCCCCAAGCCATAAGAAGAATGGGTGTTGATTTTATCCTACCCATTGAGGAACCCCTTGTGGCCGAAGAAGAAGGACAATGTTCCACTTAAGTGGAACAATCACCAACCCAAGACCCTCATGCTTCCGAAGAACAAAGTGAAGGCCCTCAACCTCATGAATAAGATCAAGGGCAAGATCAACCTCAAGATGGTGTTGAACCACCAAGTGATGCCCAAGGTCAAGTTCTCTCCTCCAAGCAAGTTCAAGATCAAGAGCAGCCTCAAGATCAAGAACAAGCTCATGACGACGCTCAAGATGATCAAGTTTCCGCTCCTCAACTCACTCCCGAGGAGGAATTGGAGCGACGTGCCGCCAAGATTGCATCCAAGCTCACTACCAAGGGTCATCTCATGACAAATGTGCTTGCAAGCATCCGAAAGGGGGTAAGCACTCGTAGACAACTAGCAAACTATTGTGAACATCACGAGTTTGTCTCTTGTGGATCGAGGATCCAGATTGGCTTAATGCCATGCATTAAGAACTCAACAACTTTGAGCACAACAAGGTGTGGAGATTGGTACCAAGGCCAACGGGGAATCATAGTATCATTGGAACCAAGTGGATATTCAAGAACAAGAAAGATGCTCATGGGATTATCATTCACAACAAGGCTTGATTGGTAGCACAAGGCTACTCCCAAATCGAGGGTATCAACTACGGTGAAACCTTTGCTCCCATTGCTCGCCTTGAATCCATTCTTTTGTTGATTGCTTATGCTTCTCATCATAACTTTAAGTTGCAACAATGGATGTGAAGAGTTCTTTTCTTAATGGTCCTATTAATGAGTTTGCGTATGTCAAACAACCCCCCGGGTTCGAGGATCCCTATTTCCCCGATCATGTGTACAAACTCGATAAGGCACTCTATGGCCTTAAACAAGCCCCGCGTGCATGGTATGACCACCTTACCGAGTTGTTGCAAGATCGTGGGTTTGAAATTGGGAAAATCGACCCCACTCTTTTTACTAAGAAGTTCAAAGGGGAGTTGTTTGTGTGCCAACTATATGTTGATGATATTATCTTTGGTTCCCCTAACAAAGCTTTCAATGAGGAATTTGCCGCTCTCATGACCTCAAAGTTCAAGGTGTCCTCGATGGGAGAGTTGAAGTTCTTTCTCGGGTTCTAAGTCAAGCAAAGAAGAGAAGGAACTTTCATCAACCAAGCCAAATACACTCAATACATGCTCAAGAGATTCAAGCTAAGTGATGTCAAGCCGGCTTCCACCCCAATGCCCGTCAAATGCCAACTTGACATAGATCCCAATGGTAAAGCGGTGGATCAAAAGGTATATCGCTCCATGATTGGCTCCTTGCTTTACCTTTGTGCATCTAGACTGGATATCATGTTGAGTGTGGGAATTTGTGCAAGGTTTCAAGACGCACCAAAGGAAAGCCAATTTGTGGCGGTCAAGCGAATCTTTCGATATTTGGCTCATACCCCAAACTTTGGCATATGGTACCCAAGAGGAGCAAACTTCGATCTTGTAGGCTATTCGGATTCTGATTGGGTGGGAGACAAAGTGGATAGGAAGTCCACGTCCAGAAGGTGCCCATTTCTTGGGTGATCTTTGGTGAGTTGGTCTTCTAAGAAGCGAAGTTGGGTGTCTCTCTCGTCCACCGAAGCGGAGTATGTGGCCGCCGGTAGTTGTTGTGCACAACTTCTTTGGATGAGGCAAACTTTAAAGAATTATGGTGTCATTTGTGACAAAGTGCCTCTTTGGTGTGACAATGAAAGTGCCATTAAGATTTCTCTCAACCCGGTGGAACACTTCAAGACGAAGCATATTGAGATTCGGTATCATTTCATCCGGGATCACATTAGGAGAGGGGAGATCGAGCTCAACTATGTCAACACCCATGATAACCTTGTAGATATCTTCACGAAGCCCTTGGATGAAGCAAGATTTCGCGAGTTAAGGCATGACCTAAATATCATCGATTCGAGCAATGTGGCTTGAACCTTTTCACACCCCACCATACTCATCATGATGTCTTGTTTAGGTGTAGGCATGGACATAGGGGGAGTGTTGTTCTCTCAATGAGCTCTCCCTCCCCCCATTATGCATAAATTGATCAAGTCTGTCACATTAGTCATTTTTTATGGTACCTGTGCTTCAAAGATGAGTTTAGTCATGGACCCAAGGTTAAAATCTTCATGGTGCCATACCTCTTGACTCAAACATAGGTGGCCTCGGCCACCGCCCTCTCTTGGAGAGGAGTGTGTTTCTTGTCTTCTCGTGGTGTTTTTATGCCTGTGTGTTTGCTCTCTCTTCTAGTAGTTTCTTTCTCCTTCTTGAGCTAAGCCCTTTTGTGTCTAGTCCTTGAGTTCGTGGCTGAGCGGTACTACCGCCCGCCCACCCCAGCGGTACTACCACCGTGGGGCGGGACTTGGGGGTTATGTTGGGGAAGGGGGAGTTTTCTTTCTCCCCCATACCCATTCACACAACCCACTCGTCCTCTTCGTTGCGCCAGCGTCGACTCTGGGTCGTCCCTCTCCATTTCCTTTGGTGGAATCGATCCCCACTCTGTCCTCTTTTCATGGATGCCGATATTGCCCCCGTTCCCCTTCTCTCTGTGCCTAGGTTTCAGATCTAGTCTTTAGTGGCAATAGTTGTTGCATTTCTCGATTTTTGGCTAAATCAAGGCTTGAGTAGGATGGAGAAGGCATCTAGACTATTTGGATTGATATTTGGTAGGATTATTTTTGAATTTGGCATCCCGGTAGTGCCGCATTTGTCCAGGGAAGTAGGGAACCGTCGTTCCCCGCTGGCGCGGATACTCTGCTCCCCGAGCGGTATCTTGCCGGGCGGTGATCGCCGCCATCGATCGCGGTACTACCACTGCATGCCCACTTCCATCCTACTCGTACAAAATTTCGATCCATGTTGTTTTGGTTGGTGGTTTATGCTCTTTCTTTCGTGTTGTTTCTCCTGTCCATGTGTTTGGTTGCAGTTGATGGCCCCTCTGAGCAGCATGTCAGGCGTGTCAAACCCGGGCGTTCAACTTCAAAGCGCTATTGCACCTCTAAGACTGCGGCTGCCTCCTCAAGTGTTCCTCCTCCTTCTCAGCATAAGAAGACTATTACCCACAAGCAAAACCCTAGGGGTAAGACTGTGACAGAGATGAATGCCAAGGAATTCTGGGAAAGGCGTCGGCGCAACCCCTATGCGGAAGATCAAGAACCCACTTTGGTCAACCGCCTGTTCTGGAAAGGTTTTCAGTTTGCCATCTACTTTGACGTGATCAAATCGAAGAAGAACCTCTATTTTGATGTTCGCACCATCGACATTGACTTTATGGAGAAGGATCCTGCCTACTTTGGCGAAGCCCTACAGATGTTTTCTCAGCTGAACATCCTCAGGATCATGCAGTTCAACAAGGACTTTGATGCAGATTTGGTGGCTCAGTTTTATGCCACGGTCCATCTTGGTACAGATGAGGAAAGGACTCTGACTTGGATGTAAAATGGCAAGCTGCTTTCGGTCAAGTGGAAGGCCTTCATGGAGTTACTTGGAGTTGAAGATCAAGGACTTGAGAACCCAGTTGGCTTTCGCCCTCACCTCAATGCAACTTCCACTCACAAGCAATCTCTCTGGCCCTACTGTACTTTGAAGATTCACCCCGTGACTCAGAAGGAGACCTATGAGTTGCCTGCCTATCTGGACATTCTTCATCACATCATCCGAGAGACTCTCTTCCCTCGCATTGGGAACTTGGATATGGTTCACTCCTTTCTCGTAGACATGCTTCTTTTCTGCCAGCATGAGAAGGAAGAAAACACTGGAGAATCATCGGATATCTCTCATGTCATGTGGTCTGAACTCGTCTCCGCCATCTCTGAGCACAAGTGCCCTATCTATGGTCCGTTTATCATGTTACTCATTGAGAAGGCTTGGGCGCGCGTTTCCTAATGTTGTTCTGGAGACTGAGTTAATCTCTCATGAGATCAAGCGTCTGCGGAAGAAGGAGAACTGGGGCACCCCGGCTTCTTGGTCTGGGATTCCATCTGGAGCTGCTGACATGGAGATCGAGGTTGAGGCTTATGCTGACGATGATGCGGATTATGAGCCCTCTGGAGTGGAGTCCTCATGGGTAAAGAATATCAAGCGCAACATGAAGAAACTCTTTTGCATGGAGTCTCATGGACAATATATGGCTCATGTTACTGAGAAGAAGGCCAGGAGCCGTCACAAGGAGCTCATGCGTCAGTTGGGTGCAATCGTTGCCCGCAGATCTGAGGGAAAGATCACCGATGAGGAGGAGTGGGTTCAGCATCACTGCCCATGGACCGATTCAGACACCGAGCAATTTCCTACTGATGATGGCAGTGCAGACGATCCTGTTGGGATGTGATGATGGAGACCCTTAGTTTGCTCTCACCTGGAGCAGTAGCAGCGCTCTTTGCCTTTTTGGTGTCTCGATGCCAAAGGGGGAGAGAGCTTATGGATTTGTCGTTGTCGAGTTGCGAGCGTGTGTTTGTGTGGCGTGTTTGCCTTGCCTGTCTTTCTCGCAAACTCTTTTCTCGTCTTTGGCATTTGTTTGGCTTGTGAGACCCGGTACCCTATCATATGGTGTGAGACATATGCTACCTTATCCTTTTATTATCTAGTTTGTCGAGTACCTTGGTAGTATGTGAGTTGCATGCTTATCCTGTTATATTCTTTGCTCACTCCTACTGTTTTGCATCTGAGCTTTATATGTTCCATTACTTGTTGCTAATGCTGTCATACTGTAAAATATAGGGGGAGTGTTGATCCTAATGTGTGTGCTTTGCATTCCAAAGGCACCTCTAATTAGGTGCACACATTCCGGGGGAGCTCCGTCTATATTTTTTTGTTTTGGGTTTCATTTACTTTCTTGTCTTACCTTTGTGCAAATCCCGTGTTGTCATCAATCCACCAAAAAGGGGGAGAATGTTAAGGCATGTCTCTCTCTAAGTAGTTTTGGTGGTTGATGCCAACGCCTTTGCGGACTAATCATGTGCGTTGAGTATTTCAGAGATTCATCCTTTGGCACGAGATGATTCCTTCCCTTCGGAGCTTTAAGTGAAGACGGTGTAGCTTTTTCATTTCAGTTTTAGTGGACTTATTTCGTAGGAGTCACCGTACTATCAAGAGGGGGTCTGCATTGGTAAGGCTAGGGTGGAATCAACACATACACATCCCCTTTGCACCCACAGTACCTTCCCGCTTCGAGGGAGGATCCCTCATTGCTTCCGGGGAAAATTTTGGTCCCAGCGGTAGTACCGCTCCACAGCGGTAGTACCGCCTGGGGCTCTCAGCCATAGTACCGCTGCTGTTTTGGGCTCCTACCGCCTCGATTCAAGGGTGTCGCCTCTCGTGTCGGGTTTTGCGGCACTAGCTACGGAAGTAGAGGCGGTAGTACCGCTCGTAAGCGGTAGTACCGCCCCTACCACCGCTGCTAGTACCGCCCTGGGTTCAGATCCTGCTCCGCATCTGGCCTTCCTCCGTCGGCGCAGCAGTACCGCGAGGGGGAGCGGTAGTACTGCTGCCCCAGCAGCAGTACCGCTCCCCCCAGTGGTAGTACCGCTCTGTGCGGGGCTGAATGAGGGTAACGGTTGGATTGTCCCCCCCCCCCCCTTATAAGAGGAGGTCTTCTTCTCCAAGTTGACTTACCTCTTTTCCCCCAAGCTCCATTGTTGCTCCAAAGCTCATTTTCGCCCGATCTCTCTCCCTAGCCAATCAAACTTGTTGATTCTTTGGGGATTGGTTGAGAAGGCCCAGATCTACACTTCCACCAAGAGAAATTTGATTCCCCCCACTAATCCCTTGCGGATCTTGTTACTCTTGGGTGTTTGAGCACCCTAGACGGTAGAGGTCACCTCAGAGCCATATTCCATTGTGGTGAAGCTCCGTGGTTTCGTTGGGAGCCTCCAATTCAGTTGTGGAGAGAGCCCAAACCTTGTTTGTAAAGGTCCGGTAGCCGCCTCCAAGGGCACCAATAGTGGAATCACGGCATCTCGCATTGTGTGAGAAGATGAGGAGAATACTGTGGCCCTAGTGGCTTCTTGGGGAGCATTGTGCCTCCACACCGCTCCAACGGAGACGTACTTCCCCTCAAAAGGAAGGAACTTTGGTAACACATCCTCGTCTTCACCAGCTCCACTCTTGGGTATCTCGTACCTTTACTTGTGCAAGCTTATACTGTGTTGCATCTCTTGCTTGCTTGTGTGCTTGTTGTTATTGCATCATATAGGTTGCTCACCTAGTTGCATATCTTGACAACCTACTTTGATGCAAAGTTTAAATTGGTAAAGAAAAGCAAAATATTGTTAGTTGCCTATTCACCCCCCTCTAGTCAACTATATCGATCCTTTCAGTAGTCTCTATCTCTATATCTATACTCTTATAAAAAACAGAGTTGTTGATGATGGTGTGCCTGCCATCCCGCCATATAGGCCATCCAATTTATTTTTGACGGATAGGAAGGAAACTATGGAAATTTTGCTAAAAGATACCCACACCCCTCTCCACATTTGCAAATAAGGCCCTCCCTCGTTCATCCTTTTCTCCCACAAGGTAAACTACTCATACAAATGCATCTTGATGTTCCGTGCAACGCACGGGCATCTTGCTAGTCTACTACTCTTATAAAACACAGAGTTGGTGATGATGGTGTGCCTGCCATCCTGCAATATAGGCCGTCCAATTTATATCTGACGGATAGGAAGAAAAGTATGGCAATTTTGCAAAAATATACCCACACCCCTCTCCACATTTGCAAATAAGGCCTTCCCTCATTCATCCTTTTCTCTCACAAGATAAACTACTCATACAAATGCATCTTGATGTTATGTGCAACGCACGAGGATGTTTCCTTGGGGGTCTCTCCAGCGCGGCGTGGCCATAGTTGCAAGTTGACGCCCCTTGAGATGCCGATGTTGAGGGGCACTCGGATTTTGTCTGATGAGCAGGTAAGCGATGAGTTTGATCACATAGTTAATGCATTCTAAAGACTACTTCCGCGTCCATTTCCTTATTCTCCCGCTGCCCACTATTTCACAGGTTAGGCTCGGTGCGAGTGAAGATTGGCTTTCATGTGTACAGGAGGGTACCAACATCAATTTGCACAACATTTACAATGATGACACCATTCCCGTAGAACCTTTGTCCAACATTGGGATCAGCCATGCAACGGGCCACCGCCTGAATTGGTACGATGGAACCACGGTGAAATTGAAGAAGATAGCAATCATGGAAGCCCCGATAAGGTCGTCCGCCAACCAAAAATACACTCTGATCGCGGTGTTCGACATCGCGATTGTTTTCACGAACCTTGCACATGGCGGTCAAAGGTGGACCATGCTGTGTGTGGCCAATGTGTTGCCGTACGAGTACGAAGACGTTGTGCTCCTTTCTAACCGCATCTTCGCGATGATTAACCAAGGGACTTGTTTCGTATGGGAGACATCCTATGGTATGCACCCTCTCTTCCAGTTTATTTCTTTTGATTTTTTTTCATTTTATAAGTTTCAAATTCAAATTTAGAGCTCACCATGACATGTTGAGATTACAATGTCCATTAAATCGTTGCGTGCATGTACTAGTAAGAAACAAATCTCGAGTTTGGCACGAGTTCGTGCAGGGGTAGCACCACAAGGCCTGGTGCAGGAGTTACATTTCCCTCTCGGGGCCCTCGGGACTGAGCTTCAGTGCCTTACTACACCTGCCTTTGAGTCAATAACATGTGGACCTAATAGGTGGCTGGTCCACATGTAATGCTCCCGAAGGCAGAGGGGCAGTGTGCCCGAGAGGGGTGAGCCACAGGTCGGGGACGTTTGGTGTCATGGGTTCGAGCGGTGTCTTGGGAATCGCGTGTGGCGGTGGTAGAAACTTGATGCTCGCCGCATTTCAGGTGGCCCACATGTCATGCACACAAAGGCAGAGGGGCGGTGCGGCCGAGAGGGGTGAGGCGCACGTTGGGGGACGTGTGATAACCCACAAGTATAGGGGATCAACTCAGTTTTCGAGGGTAGAGTATTCAACCCAAATTTATAGATTCGACACAAGGGGAGCCAAAGAATATTTGAAGGTATTCGCAGCTGAGTTGTCAATTCAACCACACCTGGAGCTTAATTAGCTGCAGCAAAGTGATCAGTAGCAAAGTAGTTTGATAGTTTTGATAGTAGTAGCAGCAGCAATGGTAACAGTAACAGTGATAGCAGTAATTTTGTAGCAAGTGTAACAGTGATGATAGCAGTAGTAACTTTGAAGAAACAATATAAGATAAATTCGTAGGCATTGGATCGGCGACTTGTTGGATGATATTCATCATGAGACAGTTATAACCTAGGGCGATACGACACTAGCTCCAGTTGATCGATATAATGTAGGCATGTATTCCGTAAATAGTCATACATGCTTTATTAAAAGAATTTGCATGACATCTTTTGTCCTACACTCCCGTGGCAGCGGGGTCCATATGGGAAACTAAGCAATATTAAGGCCTCCTTTTAATAGAGAACCGGAACAAAGCATTAACACATAGTGAATACATGAACTCCTCAAACTACGGTCATCACCGGGAGTGGTCCCGGTTGTTGTCACTCCGGGGTTGCCAGATCATAACACGTAGTAGGTGACTATAACTTGCAAGATCTGATCTAAAACATGGATATAATGATGAATTCATAAACGGTTCAGATATGAGTTCATGGCACCCGGGCCCAAAGTGAAAAGCATTAAGCATAGAAAAGTCATAGCAACATCAATTTAAGAACATAGTGGACTAGGGATCGGGCCCTAACAAAACTAACTCGATTACATGATGAATCTCATCCAAGTCCTCACCGACTAGCGAGCCTACGAAGGAATTACTCACTCCCGGTGGGGAGCATCATGGAATTGGCGATGGAGATGGGATGGTGATGACGAAGAACGAAGATCCCCCTCTCCGGAGCCCCAAACAGACTCCAGATCTGCCCTCCCGAGGAAGAACATGGCTTGGCAGCGACTCCATCTCGTGGAACATGATAATTCTTTCTCCCTGATTTTTTTTCTAGAAATATGTGATTTTATAGTATCAGGGTGGTCGTCTGCGGGGCCACCAGGTGGGTAAAACCCACCTGGGCACGCCACGAGAGGGGGACGCGCCCTGGTGGGTTGTGCCCACCCAGGTGCCCCTCTCCGGCAGGTCTTGGCTCCAGAAATTCTTATTATTGATATAAAAAATGCTCGCAAAGTTTCGTTCCATTCCGAGAACTTTTATTTCTGCACAAAAATAACACCATGGTAGTTCTGCTGAAAACAGCGTCAGTCTGGGGTTAGTTTCATACAAATCATGCAAATTAGAGTCCAAAACAAGAGGAAAAGCGTGAGAAAAAATAGATACGTGGGAGACGTATCAACTCCCCCAAGCTTAAACCTTTGCTTGTCCTCAAGCAATTCGGTTGATAAACTGAAAGTGAGAAAGAAAAACTTTTATGAACTCTTTTGCTCTTGTTTGGATAAATAAGCTTAAACAGCACCCAGGTTTTCAGCCAGCATTATAACTAACCATGTCGGCAATAACACTTAAATATTATAATGAATCATATCAATGACATTATCAGCTAGCTAGCAATAATAAAATATCTCAAACGGCAACACGTTGTCAAACAACCATGATATAATATGACAATAGTGGTACCTCGCTAGCCCTTTCTGAGACCGCAAAACATAAATGCAGAGCACCTCCGAAGTTCAAGCAGCAAATAAACATTGTAATTCATGGTAGAAAAGATCCAGTCATGATGCACCCAACATTAGCTAACAATGCATAAATCATGACAACTGTGCTCCCTCAGTTTCTGGCGCTTGTTTTAGAAGGTGATGACACAACATAAAAGTAAATAGAAAGTCCCTTCTCAGAGGGAAGCAGTGATTTGTAGAAGTGCCAAAACTCAATTTTTAAAACAGAGATAAATGATATTTTGAGACATGCACCCTTCTTATTCACTTCACGACCATCAGTTATCAACATCTTCCATGCAAATCACACTAGTGGCGGTTCCCAAGCGATAAAAGCAAAGGTTACTCCCCCTCCACCATCAATCACACTCCACGGCTTGTCCGAAACAACGGGTGACGTCCATACCAACATCAGTCCCGATGGAGTTTTGTTTAATTATTTGCATTTTTGTATTCGGGACTGGGAATCCCTATTACCGCCCATTTTCTCGTGCAATGGCGAGAGAATAAACACTCGACCTGAGAATAACCCGCTTAGCATGGAAGATACCGACCACCTCCTGTCGTTCCATGAACGATCCAGGCACACAAAAGGATTATTTTTAGAAGTTTTTAGAGGTGGCACATGCAAATTTACTTAGGACGGCAGGGTAATACCGCATATAGGTAGGTATAGTGGACTCATCTGGAATAACTTTGGGTTCAAGGTTTTTGATGTACAAGCAGAGTTCCCACTTAGTACACGTGAAGGCTAGCAATTAGATTGAGAAGCAGCCAGCTAGAGAGCAACAACGATCATAACCATGCATTATGCATAAGTAACATTGGACACTACCATGAGTAGGATATGAACACCATGAACATAAATATTATAGAGGCTATGTTGGTTTTGATTCAACTACATGTATGAACATGTGCCAAGTCAAGCCACTCGAACATTCACAGGAGGGTACCATATCATCATACTACATCACAATCATTTTAGCGCTATGTTGATATCCAAGATAAATCATTATCAACTCACAACTACTTATGCACGGCATGAGAAACTATAATCTCTAATTGTCATTGCAAACATGTTTAATCATAATCGGCTGAAGCCTAGATACTAGGTTAAACATATTTACACAAACAGAACAAGTCGAGTTCATACCAGTTTCTCTTTGCCACGGCCAGTTCATCGAATGTCGTCATTATTGCCTTTCACTTGCATGATCGGATGATATGAAAATTGTAACATCCCAAATTTCCTATTTGGAATGTTTTACAATTATAGCTAAGCATCCTATGCATCCTGTTTGAATTTGAATGCCATTTGGAGTTTCAGAGAAATTTTGAGTTTTGAATTTGAATTCAAACTTTGGCAAGTGGGAAACATTTCAAAAACTAAGCCTGATAAATACTTGATCAAAAGTATGAGAGGAGTAAACATGACACTCAAAAAATATCAGAGGAAAACATTGCCAAAAGATTTGGATTCAAATTTGAATTTTATTTGAATTTGAAAAAAATGGATTTTATAAAGTTTGGATTTTCCTTTGGAAAAATGTTCAAATGAAAGGAATATTCCCTGATCATTTTGGTATATATATACCCTATATAAAATATTTATATATATTAAGTTATACTCTGTTTTGTTTATTTGAAAAAATAAATTTTAAAAAGGAAAAAACCCAAGGCGCCAGCCAGCCCCTGGCCCAGCCAGCCAAGACCCCCCACCCGGCCCGGCCTGAAGGCCCAGAGGCCAGCCCAGCCGAGCCGAGCCGGCCCAGCTCACCTCCCCGCTTTTGAATCCTTTCAGATCGCCACCCTTTCGCCTCGCCTCTCTCTCTCTCTCGCCCTGGAACCACCCCATCTTCTTCCCCGCCCACCCCACGCCGTCGCCGCCATGGATCGCGGATCCCGGGATCCGGATCCCGATCGCCCGATCGCCCCAAGCGAGGCGACCCCGGCTATAAAGCCGACCCCCCGCACCCCATTCCCCCTAGCCCTCGCCGGAGCCCCTCTCCTCTCTCTCCCGAGCACGCCGGAGACCCGAGGCTCCGCCTCCGCCATTGTCACCGCCGTCGCCGCCCTAGGCCACCCCGACCCCCAACGACTCCACCAGAAGCCTCCCGACCTCCCCAGACCAAGACGGCTACTCCCCGACCTCGCTGGCCTTGGAACCCTCGCCACACTCTCGCCGCCGCGCCATTGCTGTGGCCTTGATAAGTTGCCGGAGAACCCCCCTGTCCGATTCATCTTGACGGCTAGGATTAGACCCGAAGAATACGTTTTATAAAAAGACCGGCCCGGTTCGTCCGGTTTATTAGTTAGGGTTTTAGTTATTTAGCCGGCCCGTTTTAGTTTAAACCAATAGGCCCGTTAGGTTATATTACGCTCAGGGCACAGTATAGGCCCATTAGGCCTTTTTCTTTTATTTTGTTTTTCTGTTTTAGCAGAATAGTTTCTGTTTTGAAAAATTGATATCTTTTATTCTGTTTAATATTTTTAGGTGATTCTTTTTTTGTTGGGTTGCAAATTTTATGTAGTTTCTGTAGAATATATTTATAGCTATGTTAAAATTAATTAAAATTGCTTTATTTTAGTTTTAGTCAGAATAGTAAATCTGCTATAACTTGAGTTAGAAAAATTATTTTAGATGATTCTTTTGTCCCAACTTTATTTTGGCATTGCCAAACCATAAAAATTAATTTGGGTATTTTAGGATTAATAAATAATTAGTTTTAAGCAGGATCTTATTAATCCCAATTAATTAACTAGCTCCTGTTTTCCTAATATTTTAATTAGTAAATAAATTTATTTTTAACTTGTGATTGATTATTCTAGGATAGTTTCTGTCACTTTATAGGATGAACTTTTATTTATAATTAATAAAAGTTTTATTTTATTTTTCCTAATAGAAATTGGATTAGGCCTAATAGGAGTTTCATAATAGGTTTTAAATTAATTCTTTTTGCTCCTAGTTGCTTAGTGCATCCTTTTCTGTTAAGTTAACCTAAAACCATGATTAAGTTATGTTAGGGAAATTTTTGTTATATAAAAACTATTCTAGCTATTGTTTGAAGTAGGAAAAACTTTGAATGGGTTTTTTTTTCTTTGAGTTTTTCCTTTGGATTTTGTTTTGGTTGTTTTGGTGTGTTATGTTACCTTGTTATGCTATTGTGTTATGTGATCCCCTTTGCTATATGCTTATTGTGATTTGTTTGTCTCGGTAGAGTTTCCGGAGTGCGAAGCTTGCTACTACGACTCTTTAGCTTACGAGGATCATCAGCAAGGCAAGTTTTGATCATGTTATTTCTATACCTATGTTTTTGTGCATTAGTAATTGTCACCACCCCACCATACATGCAGTAGTGAAATCTTGAAGTCATTAAACTTGAGTAGTATCATGTGGTAGGATGAACCAATCCCCTTGTTACCATGACCCCGGACGAAGTAGTTACTTTGCTATGCTCGAGAGCGGGTTTTGGGTTGAGTGAAATTCATAAGCAAGATATGAGAGTCAATGATGATGACAACCCCATGAACTACAATGATCAAGATGGACTTGGAAATTCACTCTTTGGGTGGAGGGCGGTTGACGGGCACCTGGAGAACCCAGTGGTGGCGGGATGCATGGAGAAGTGCCATGACATCTTATGGAAAGCTTCACCCAGCCACGAAGAGAAGGATGGATGCCCCATGACCGGAAGCTTACTGTGCAGCCGCAAGCCATTATGGGCTCTGGCTGGGTTGACCCTAGTAGTGACGCTGGCTGGGCGGTACTACGAGATGTAGAAGAACGGTAGGATTGGATGGGTACGGCAGTAGCTGAAGAACTCTTTGGAAGACCCTGTTTCATTCGTCCCGTCTTCAAACACCATGAAGTGCGAAGACTTTAAAGGAGGGAATGATTCTTGCAGGGAAAGTGCGCAACCCTCTGCAGAGTTAAAGATCTAATCGATTAGCCGTGTCCCCGGTTACGGACATTTGAGCCTCTGGAACTTGGAAGTATTCGGATATCTCAACACTAAAACTAATGAATTAATTTGAGGGGTTTTATGACTTAATAATTTTGGGAACGAGATATTGGTTGGCGGAACCATCTCAATAACTACCAACAATTGTAGTAATTTGCAAGTAAGTCCACTGTAATAGGCAAAAATTTGCTTTTCGCAAAATGATGAAACTTAGAGCTCCACAGCCAAAATGCATATAGTGATAGTAAGTTTATTATTGTTGTTCTTCATGACTTGCCAGCTTATTCCAAAAGCTGACCTACATGGCTGCAACGTCTTATGTTGCAGAGGTATATTCCGATCAGGAGTGAGGCTACGCCCGCTTGGCGATTGCCCTTTGAGTCGGATGGACTCGCTTTATCTTCGACGCTTCGCAGTGTTATTAGTTTATTTCTCATGAGTTGGCCTTGAGCCAAATTTATTCTCTTGTAATAAAGACTCTATATGAGAATCGTGTAATATTATTCAGGTGTGATTGAACTTTGATTACTTTATCGATGTACTGTGAGTACCAGCATGATCTTGGGATGGTACAGACACAGAGATTTGACCGATTTTGGGTCAGGTCGCTACAAAAATAATACTAGTGCAAGAATGCCGTGGACTAAGCTGGAACCTACAAACATTTTATTCAACAGGAGAAGACAAGGTAAAATGGGCTCTTTATTAGTTCAACAATTATTCATATGAGAGCCACTCAACATTTTAATTATGGTCTTATCCTTGGTAGGACTCGAATAAAAAGAAAAGAAATTCAGAGAAACACACTGAAATATTTTTGGAGTTCTTGGTTTTCTTGAACAAGAAAATAAAAGGGAAAAACAAAAACGAGAAAAACTATTTACACGGGAAAGGTCCCAACATGCAAAAGAAGAACAAGGAAATCTTTTTGGATTTTCTTTTTTAGTGCTACTACTAAGCATGCATAGAAAGTAAATTACTACAACTATTTTTTTTGGTTTTTCTAAAGTTTTTCAAACACACAAGAAGAAACCAAGAAAATAAATCTAAGCATGGATGATACAATGAAAAAGTGTGAACACCGACAAATGAAAATAAGTGGACATGAATGTAATGTCGGTGAGAACACGTACTCCCCAAGCTTAGGCTTTTGGCCTAGCTTAGTAGTCAGTCAGTAGCCTGGAGGGTAGTAGTCGGTGTGGTAGTTCACGGAGGCTCTCGGTGCGGAGGCCTCAGCCTACTGTGTTGCCTTCACTGCTGCGTTGTGAGCTCGAGCCTCGCTCTCAAGAACAAAATGTCTTCCCCTGCTGTGATAATCAAAGAGAGCAGGCGCCGGCAAATATGTGTCCAGAACATGTGATTGGTTAAACAACAGATTATAAGTGAAGTTATCAGCCTTTCCCTTGAGAATCTTATGCTCTTTTAAGGTGTCAAAATCTAAATACTGCATGGGCAGGATGGGATCAAAGGGTAAAGGTGAAACACCCAGCCCTCGTGCTAAACGCATGGCGTAAATTCCACCATAGAACCAACCACTTTTGGCATTATGCTAAAGTCTACGTGCAACAATCGCTCCAAGGTTATAATTCCTTTCACCAGTGAGAGCAGTGTGAATGAGGCTCAAGTCTGGCGCACAAAGTATGCTACAGTCTTGCTTGCCTACTATGCATTTCCCGTTAAATAATGCAAAATACTGAATTGCCGGAAAGTGAATGCTCTTTATTCTTCCTTGTCTCACTCCCCTATTTTCACCGTAACAAAGGCTAGTCAAGAAATACTCATACTCAGCCATTGGTGGCTCATCAAGCGAACCCCAAAATGGAAGTTTCTAATGGTAAGAAAAATTCTCTAGTGGAATAGTAAATGGATTATCATAAAGCATAAACGACACCCTAGAATCATGTGGAAAATATTTAAATCCTTTGACAAATTATTCAGTGAGAAGTTGGCGTTGTTCAAACTTATCTGAAAGGTAGGGACCAAGACCAGCATTGTGAACATAATGCTCAGTTTCCTCCTTAATGCCCACACGCAACATATATTCATCACAAGGCCATAAGCATCTTTTGGTGGAGGCATCTCGTGTGGAACTTTCACTTGGTTCCACGTAAGACCGGCGGGCAGAACTGACACTAGAAGATGCCCCCGAGGATCGCCTCCTCGAAGAACTCCTTCCAAATAAGTTCATCATGTCCGCGTACAACTTTCTGAAAATAAAATATTTGGGTGACAAAAATTTGTCAACAAAACTTTATTAAATTGATAGCAACTACTCATCGGGATACATAGATGCCATAGCAAGCATTCAAACTACTTAGAACACTCAGAATTCAACATGCAAGCTCATCTACAGCATCACCAAGAGTAGCTAATAATCCAAAGTATAAACCAGTAAAACAAAAACTAATTGGACAAATGGTGGAGTCACATACAAAGCGACAATCCCCTGAAACAGTTTCGGAAATGGAGCTTCGAGCAAAGAGATCAAAATCCACGGGTTGAGCTCAAGAACATGGGAGAGAGAGCAATGGAGATTTTTTATGGAGGTAAGTGATGATGTGGGCTAAAGAGATAACTCAGGGGCCCACGCGGGACCACAACCAATAGGGCGCACCTGGATGTTCTGGTGCGCCCAGGTGGGTTGTGCCCACCTGGTGCCCCTTCCTCTGGTATTATTTGCCCTAAAAATTCTTAAATATTCAGAAAAAAATCATATAAAATTTTCAGGGCATTCTGAGAACTTTTATTTTTGGGTCATTTTTTATTGCACGGGAAATTCAGAAAACAGACAAAACATGGCATTTTATTTTACTTAATTAATAAAACAGAAAACAAAAGGTAAGGACAGAAAGTAGTGCTTACTAAATTCATCAACATCATACCGCTCAAAAATGATTCATTAATAAGGTTTATCAGGTCTTATTAACAACCATTCGATTAGCATGAAACCAAAGAACTTTCGCAAATCACTAAGTTACCTCAATGGTGATATGAATGTCCCCAACAATAAGCATTACATATTTCTTTTTGACAGTAGGTAGAGGTATTTGAAAACTTCCAATAGTGATTGTCGGAGATTTTTCAATAACATTAATACTATTCACTTGGAATTGTTTCTTTGAAAGTGCACTGTATGCTCATTACCATTAATATGAAACGTGACCTTGCTTTTATTGCAACCAATAACAACCCCTGTAGTATTCAAGAAGGTTCTACCAAGGATAATCGACATGTTGTCGTCCTCAGGCATCTCAAGTATAACAAAGTTAGTCAAAATAGTATCATTAGCAAAAACAACGGGCACATCCTCACAAATACCGATAGGTATGGCAGTTGACTTGTCAGCCATTTGCAAAGATATTTTAGTAGGTGTGAGTTTATTCAAGACAAGTCTTTTATATAAAGAGAAAGGCATAACACTAACACCAGCTCCAAAATCACACAAAGCAGTTTTCACATAATTCCTTTTGATAGAGCAAGGTATAGTTGGTATACCTGGATCTCAAACTTTTTAGGACTCCATCTTTGAAAGTGGAATTAGCAAGCATAGTGGAGATTTCAGCTTCCGGTATTTTTCTCTTATTAGTGATGATGTCTTTCATATACTTTGCATAAGGAGGCATTTTCAAGATATCGATCAAGCGAGTATGCAAAAGATGGCCTCGACATTTCAGCAAAGCGTTCAAATTCTTCATCATCATTCTTTTTAGTTGACTTGGGTGGAAAAGGCAAAGGCTTTTGAACCCACGGTTCTCTTTCTTTACCGTGTTTCCGAGCCACAAAGTCTCTTTTACCATATCTTTTATTCTTAGGTTGTGGGTTATCAAGATCGACAGGAGGTTCTATCTCAACATCATTATATGGTTCTTTATCATTATTTGGTTGAGAGTCTTCATGAACCTCATAATTATATTTTTCATTATCACTAGGTGAGTGTTCATTACCATATTGAGTTTCAGCATCAGAGATAGAAGTTTCATTTTCATTATCAGGACATTTTTCTACTTCAGGTTCACTAGAAGCATGCAAAGTCCTATCATTTTTCTTTTTCTTTTTCTTTCTAGAAGGACTAGGTGCAATAGTGTTATTTCTTTGTGGATCTTGTCACTTATTTTTGGGTGTCCCTCAGGATAAAGTGGTTCCTGAGTCATTTTACCTCCTCTTGTTGCAACTCTAACAGCAAAGTCATGCATATTATTATTCATTTCATCAAGTAATTCTCTTTGTGATTTACCAACTTGTTCTAGTTGAGTTTGTACCATAGAAGCATGTTTTCCAACACCTCTAACATCATTTGAAATTATAAATAACAAGTCACACAAGCAAGCAATCATATCAGAATTGTATTTCAATTATTGCATAACATTTGCGTTGAAGTGATCTTGTTTTCTAATGTAGTTTTCAAACTCATAAAGGCATTGACTAGGATGCATATTGTGAGGATTGCCATTTTCATTAAACTTCATTAGAGATTTTACCTCTACCACCTTAGGTAGTGGTGGTGTTTCAAGCCCATGTATTTCTTCAATAGGGGGTACATTTTTAACATCCTCAACTTTAATACCTATTTCCTTCATAGATTTCTTTGCCTCTTTCATATCTTCAGGACTGAGATATAATATACCCCTCTTCTTCAGAGTGGGTTTAGCCGGTGGTTCGGGAAGAGTCCAATCATCATAATTTTTCAATATGTCATTCAATAATTCTTCATCTTGAGCAATAGTCCGTTCCCTGAAAACACAACCAGCACAACTATCTAGGAAATCCCTAGAAGCATCGGTTAGTCCATTATAGAAGATATCAAGTATTTCATTTTTCTTAAAAGGATGATCAAGCAAAGCATTAAGTAACTGGCAAATCCTCCCCCATGCTTGTGGGAGACTCTCTTCTTTAATTTGCACAAAGTTAAATATTTCTTGTAAGGCAGCTTGTTTCTTATGAGCAGGAAAATATTTTTCAGAGAAGTAATAAATCATATCCTGGGGACTACGCACACAACCAGGATTAAGAGTATTGTACCATGCTTTAGCATCACCCTTTAATGAGAAAGGAAATAATTTCAGAATAAAGTAATAGGGAGTTTTCTCATCATGAGTAAAAAGGGTGGCTATATCATTCAACATAGTAAGATGTGCCACAACTGTTTCAGTTTCATAACCATGGAAAGGATCAGATTCAACCAAAGTAATTAACTCTGGGTCGACAGAGAATTCATAATCCTTATCATCAATAAAGATAGGTGAAGTAGCGAACTTAGGATCATACTTCATTCTAGCATTCCGAGATTGTTCTTTATACTTGCATAGTAATTTCTCTAGATCATCTCTATCCTTACAAGCAAGAATATCTCTAGTTGTCTCCTCATTCATAACATAACCTTCCGGTACCTTAGGCAATTCATATCTAGGAAGGCTAGTTCTAGCACGTGTTTCAGGAGTTTCAGTTTCAAGCTCATCATCAGATTCAACAACATCATGTTGTATTACTCTAGCAATTTGTTCATCAAGAAATTCACCAAGTGGCACAGCATCACTATCAAGCAAGGTACTAGCATCATCATAAGCATCATTCATAGTAGAAGTAGCATCATCAATAACTTTCAACATATTGGAATTGATAGCATGTGGTGGTGTTGCAAGTTTACTCATAACAGAAGGTGAATCTAAAGTAGAACTGGATGGCAGTTCCTTACCTCCCCTCGTCTTTGAGGGAAATAGCTTTGTCTTTGGATCCTTCAGATTCTTCACAGTGATAATATGATAATAATCCCAAGTGACTCAACAAATATAGCTATGCTCCCCGGCAACGGCGCCAGAAAAAGGTCTTGATAACCCACAAGTATAGGGGATTGCAACAGTTTTCGAGGGTAGAGTATTCAACCCAAATTTATAGATTCGACACAAGGGGAGCCAAAGAATATTTGAAGGTATTAGCAGCTGAGTTGTCAATTCAACCACACCTGGAGATTAATTATCTACTGCAAAGTGATCAGTAGCAAAGTAGTTTGATAGTTTTGATAGTAGTAGCAGCAACAAGGGTAACGGTAACAGTGATAGCAGTAATTTTGTAGCAAGTGTAATAGTGATGATAGCAGTAGTAACTTAGCAGAAACAATATAAGATAAATTCGTAGGCATTGGATCGGTGACTTGTTGGATGATATTCATCATGAGACAGTTATAACCTAGGGTGATACGGCACTAGCTCCAGTTCATCGATATAATGTAGACATGTATTCCGTAAATAGTCATACGTGCTTTATTAAAAGAACTTGGATGACATCTTTTGTCCTATCCTCCTGTGGCAGCGGGGTCCATATTGGATACTAAGGGATATTAAGGCCTCCTTTTAATAGAGAACCGGAACAAAGCACTAGCACATAGTGAATACATGAACTCCTCAAACTACGGTCATCACCAGGAGTGGGCCCGGTTGTTGTCACTCCGGGGTTGCCAGATCATAACATGTAGTAGGTGACTATAACTTGCAATATCGGATCTAAAACATGGATATAATGATGAATTCATAAATGGTTCAGATCTGAGTTGGTGCCACCCGGGCCCAAAGTGACAAGCATTAAGCATAGCAAAGTCATAGAACATCAATTTAAGAACATAGTGGATACTAGGGATCAAGCCCTAACAAAACTAACTCGATTACATGATGAATCTCATCTAACTGCTCACCGACCAGCGAGCCTACGAAGGAATAACTCACTCCCAGTGGGGATCATCATGGAATTAGCGATGGAGATGGGTTGGTGATGACGAAGAACGAAGATCCCCCTCTCCGGAGTCCCAAACGGACTCCATGTCTGCCCTCCCGAGGAAGAACAGGGCTTGGCGGCGGCTCCGTCTCGTGGAACGCAATAATTCTTTTCCCTGATTTTTTTGGCAATATGTGATTTTATAGTATCCGGGGGGTCATCTGCGGGGCCACCAGGTGGGTGCAATCCACCTGGCCACGCCAGGAGAGGGGGGCGCGCCCTGGTGGGTTGTGCCCACTCAAGTGCCCCTGTCCGGCAGGTCTTGGCTCCAGAAATTCTTATTATTGATATAAAAAATCCTCGCAAAGTTTCGTTCCATTCTGACAACTTTTATTTCTGCACAAAAACAACACCATGGTAGTTCTGCTGAAAACAGCGTCAGTCCGGGGTTAGTTTCATTCAAATCATGCAAATTAGAGTCCAAAACAAGAGGAAAAGCGTGAGAAAAAGTAGATAAGTTGGAGACATATCAACATGGTGTCGTGGGTTGGAGCGGCGTCATGGGAATCGCGAGTGGAAGTGGATGAAACGTGATGGTCGCTGTAGTTGAACTTCAATGAAGAAGTTGTCATGTCTACGGACACATGCATTGCATACCGATCACTGGAAGGAGTATTAGAAAAAGCTAGGAGGATAAATAGTTCCTTATAGTCAAGTGGACCCACGCTACTACTTGTTACAAAGACATGCACACCATCGAAATAGTCCATCTATATCAATATACACAGATAGGAAATATTTATTTTACAAGAGATGAAATAGTTCATCCATCCATAATGCCCTGCAGCTGGTGTAGCTTCTTCTTCTTCTTCTTGTTCTTCTTCTTGTTCTTCTTCTTCTTCTTCTTCTTCTTCTTCTTCTTCTTCTTCTTCTTCTTCTTCTTCTTCTTCTTCTTCTTCTTCTTCTTCTTCTTCTTCTTCTTCTTCTTCTTCTTCTTCTTCTTCTTCTTCTTCTTCTTCTTCTTCTTCTTCTTCTTCTTCTTCTTCTCATTTTCTGTGGGAGACGGCTTCGCAACAAGCTCTCTGGACCTTGCAGCTATCTCGAAACTCACAAGGGCATCAAGGGCAGCATATTTTATCCGCTCGTACGTCAAGGGACAATTCTCCCATCCAGATGACCTTAATGCCAGCGTCTCGTCACCCTTCTGAAGATTTGTTTTGAGCAAAAAATTTGCTACGTCGAATAGGGATGACTCGATTTATCACAATCTTCTACAGGAATTTTTATTTTGGCTTGGACATCAGCGATGCTTGTCAAATCAAGATTTTACGGCTCCAACTTCTGTTTGTCCCCGTGATGGCTGCCTCACAGAAGTATATGTCCTCCTGAGACAAGAAATTCAGGAGATCACCTGGTATGGAGGGTGCGTGTATGATGTGGTACACCAAAACAACATCTTCGAGGCACAACTAAAGGATAGCGGCTCGTTGGATCTTCCTAGTGGCACGCTCCGTGTACTCTGCGTCGAGACAGATGACCTTCATCTCCACCTTTTGGAGGGAGTTGGATACATTGTTGATCCACTTCCGAACAACCCTTGGGTGGTTGGTGACGGTGGCAACTATGCTCAACGAGCCTTCGACGAGGACATGCCGGACGCTAAAAAACCTACATCTCGATCGCTTTCGCCATTTGGAACCGCTGGACCGGAGGGCTATGGTTTCGAGAATTAGGATTTAATGACTAGTCTAACTAATGAAGATGATTATTTAAAGGGGCTTCGGAATTACTCCAGGAGTATGTGAAGAGGTTAAAACAATGTGAATGCAGTGTGGTTTGGATGCAAATGAATATGAAGGAGAGGTGAAGAAGCCAAGGAAAATCGGTTCCCGATGGAGAAGTATATGGGAGAAGTGGCCTGCATGCAGTTGATTAGACGGCTAGGTAGACTAAACGAAAAGGCTATGCAGGTAGACTGAGGAGTGGTACATGTACGTGTATGTGCCCATCCTTCTAGCGCTACATGTGCCACTTGCTAGTTGAGGTCACTCTTTCGAATCACCGTGATGAGACATTTTATGGTTCCTTTTTATTTCTACACCCCTCCTGACAGGTGCGACCTATGCAAACGGATATAGAAAAATGTTCGTAGCTGGTTCGGATGGATATTGGCGAGTGCTTGGGAGACACAACATTCTCTGGTTAAGGAATATGCGGTTATCCTCAAAAAAGAAAAAGCCTTCTTCGCTATTCCGCATGCATGAGAATTTGGTTCTGCTTGCAATATTGATGATACCTACTGGATGAAGTGAACCCAGAGGCATGCTAGCACAAGAGACCTATTTCCACTATATAGTACTACTCATGTTCCTACTACTCCTATTACTACTAGTAGTAGTAGTACAACTATGGTACACTTGATGGTCAAAATATTATTCATCTGATCCTCACAGTGAAGTGACAAGACCCTGCGCCCGAGGTAACACCAGTCCAGGCGGCATGTTCAGGTTACCAAAGTCAGCCTCACCTTGTGCACTGTACAGTCACAGTCACTGCCGCTGTATAGGATGCCTCGCCTCGTCTCCCTCTCCCCTAGCACCACTCCATCTCCATCTCAGTCTCGCCGGAGATCCTGAGGTCACTCTTCATCATCTCACTGTCCCCCCTCGTACCCTTGCCTCGCTCACCTCCCCCAGTACCACTATTCCCTCGCTAGCTCTCCAGCACTGAGAGCATTCTCCCGCGTAAATCAAGCCCCCAAAAACCCCACCTTCCAAACTCCACCATGGCCGAACGCGAACCGCGCAGCATCCATATGAGCCGCGATTGGAACAATCTCCCTAGTGACATTGTCGACCTCTGTTGTTCGTGTATGGATATGTTAAGCGCCCTGCAGCTGGCTGCATGCTCGAGGGACATGCACACGGCCATCGTCGAAGCATGGCCTAAGCTTTTCAAGACACCCTGCTTGCTGCTATCTAGTCCTGCGAGATTTGCTCACCATGATACGAAGACGTACATGATGCCCCTCGACTTCAATCTGACCTCCATTAGCCGAAACTTGTTTGCGGGTATGTATTGGGTCGTCATACATCATTTCCCTCGACTTCGATCCAATCACCGTCGCCCGAAACTTCTTGGTAGGTATGTACTGGGTCGGCATGAGCTCCCACTGGATGCCGTTAGACAAGACCGGAAAAAGTTGGTGCTCGTAGACTTCCACACCTCCCATGAGATTAACCTTCCTACGTTGGATTATATAGGGTTTTACCGTCGTGGTCGAAGTCATCTAGATTACGAAGTCAGTTGGACGCACCTTGTTTTGCAGAAGATTGTAATCTGCCAAGTGCCCACATGAGATGTGAATTACGCAGACTTCAAGCTAATTGCCTTGTTCAACTGCGGACTCGCCTATCTTTCCGCTGGTGCCTTCTTTAGCTAGAGAAATCTCACCTCACAGTGGATCGTCAAAGCTGATACACACTTCTGTGATGCTATTGAACACAATGGCATCATCTACGCGATCGACAAAGCAAATGGCACCACGCATTTCTGGGATGGCGCATGTAAGTTGTTTTCCGTCTGATGTTAATGATGACGCCATGACACTGTTTGAACTTTTTGTGATGACTGGCATATCCCTGTTTGAGCAGAATTTGAGTAGAACTATGGCAATGTATTAGAGATGCCGTAAATCAGCAAGCAATGGCTAGAATAATATCCTCACAAAAAAAATTCCGACAGAACATGAGTATATAACAACGCATGGTCTGTTAGTTTCCTTGAAGAATTTGTTTGTGAGGACAGAACATGATTACATAGCATGCATGACATGGTAGTTTCCTGTGAAGAATGGATTGCGAGATAACATGAGTATAACCATGCATGGCACTTCTATATTTTTGAACCCAGTTTACATTTCCCTGTATTTTCCTCCCAGTTCCAACATGGACATATCAATGTTGTTTCTTGCATTATCCTACTCATACTCTGAACAATGGTGATCTTACATTAACAAGGCCTGTCCATTCTGATATGATGCAGTGTCCCTACAGTTACTGCCCTTTGTAATCACACCACCTTCGCCAAAAATAGGGAAGCACATGGTTCCTCGCTCGGTGAGACGACGGCAAAAGACTGATGATCATTCGGACACATGAGCCGGAAAAGTTATATTGCAAAAACCCCACTGTGTACAAGCACCGTGAAATACGTGAGTATCCGGACAGTGGGTGTTACGTCTATGAGCAGGATACGAGCTTGTTGGGGCCTTAAGGATTTTTGAGTTGGAGGCGGGTAAACAGCCTTGGTTCACACTCAATATTTCTCGGACTCAATTATCCGATTAACAAGGAGATCACCGTTGACAAGGACCTTGATGGTAGAGAGGCTCTGTTTGCTATGGAAAACTATGTCTACACGGCGAGCCCTAGGACTTCAGGAGCAAACTCCCCTGATTGTCAACGATACAGCCTGCAGCCAAAAGAAGGTGAAAATGACAAAGGCATCTAGATTAACTTTGATCCTTGGATGTGTAGGATCAAAAGTATGTCTAGAGGGGGGGTGATTAGACTACTTGACCAAATAAAAACCTAGCCTTCTCCCAAATTTATGTCTTGGCAGATTTTAGCAACTCATGCAAGTCTAAGAGTATAGCAGCGGAATGTAAAACATTTGCATATGAAGGTAAAGGGAGGAGTTTGGAGGGAGCAAACGCAAAGTAGACACGGAGATTTTTGGCGTGGTTCCGATAGGTGGTGCTATCGTACATCCACGTTGATGGAGACTTCAACCCAAGAAGGGTAACGGCTGCGTGTGTGCACGGAGGGCTCCACCCACGAAGGGTCCAGGAAGAAGCAACCTTGTCTATCCAACCATGGCCATCGCCCACGAAGGACTTGCCTCACTAGGGTAGATCTTCACGAATTAGGTGATCTCCTTGCCCGTACAAACTCCTTGGTTTAACTCCACAATCTTGACGGAGGCTCCCAAGTGACACCTAACCAATATAAGAGACACCACTCTCCAAAAGGTAATAGATGGTGTGTTGATGATAAACTCCTTGCTCTTGTGCTTCAAATGATAGTCTCCAACACTCAACTCTCTCTCACAGATTTGGATTTGGTGGAAAGATGATTTGAGTGGAAAGCAACTTGGGGAAGGCTAGAGATCAAGATTCTTGTGGTTGGAATGGAATATCTTGGTCTCAACACATGAGTAGGTGGTTCTCTCTCAGAAAATGAATGGTAGAAGTGTAGGCACATTTTGATGGCTATCTCCATGAATGAAGAGTGGGTGGAGGGGTATATATAGCCTCCACACAAAATCTAACCGTTACACACAATTTACCAAACTCGGTGAGACCGAATCCTGAATCTCGGTCAGACCGATTTAGTTCAAAATGTGAACATTAGGATTTTCGGTGGGACCGACATGTCAACTCGGTGGGACCGATTTCATTAGGGTTAGGTCATAACATAATCTCGGTGAGACCGATCATAAACTCGGTGGGACCGATTTCTGTAATAGGCAAACAGAGAGTTGGTCAAGCAAACTCGGTGGGACCGAATCTCTCATTTCGGTGAGACTGAAACATTACAAGAGGGAAACAGAGAGTTTGCACTGCAAACTCGGTGGGACCATCGCTCATCTCGGTTGGACTGAAATGTTACGAAGGGAAACAGAGAGTTTGCAATCCCATCTCGGTGAGACCGAGATCCCTATCGGTGAGACCGAACTGACTAGAGTTTCTGGCAGTGGCTATGTCAAATGAACTCGGTGGCGCCCGATAGATCAAATCGGTGGGGCCGAGTTTGTCTTTAGGTTTGGGACATATGTCGATATGAGAAAGTGGTTGAGGGCTTTGGAGCATATAACTAAGCACTTTGATCAAGTAAGCCATTAAGCAACACCTCATCCCCTTTTAATAGTATTAGGTTTTCCTATGGAATCAGTGTGATCTTGGATCTTTGAGGGAGTCCTGGATTAAGGGGTCCTCGGGCATCCGGCCTGTTGGACATGGGCCGGACTGATGGGCTATGAAGATACAAGACCGAAGACTCTCACCCGTGTCCGGATGGGACTCTCCTTGGCGTGGATGGCAAGTTTGGTGTTCGGATATGAAGATTCCTTTCTCTGTAACCGACTCTGTACAAACCTCGTCCCCTCCGGTGTCTATATAAACCGAAGGGTTTAGTCCGTAGAGGGAATCATAATCATACAGGCTAGACTTCTAGGGTTTTAGCCATTATGATCTCGTGGTATGTCAACTCTTGTAATACTCATATTCATCAAGATCAATCAAGCAGGAAGTAGGGTATTACCTCCATAGAGAAGGCTCGAACCTTGGTAAACATCGTGTCCCCTGTCTCTTGTTACCATCGACCTTAGACGCACATTTCTGGACCCCCTACCCGAGATCCGCCGGTTTTGACACCGACATTGGTGCTTTCATTGAGAATTCCTCTGCATCGTCACTGAGAAGTTCGATGGATCCATCAATCATCTACAACAATG
Organism: Aegilops longissima; assembly: GCA_021605205.1. NCBI lineage: Eukaryota > Viridiplantae > Streptophyta > Magnoliopsida > Poales > Poaceae > Aegilops > Aegilops longissima. The sequence continues at coordinate 435,237,273 of CM038680.1, forward strand.
CTGTCCTGGGGGAAGTTTTCCTCCCCAGCCAGATCTTCGTGTTCAGCGGCTTCGCACTGTGAGCCAACTCGCTTGGCCATCTAGAGCAGATCAACAGCTACGCCCCAGGTCACCAGATTAGTTTTGGAAATCTGTACTATGTCGCTGATATCTGAGGAGACTTGTTCTTCCAAGGATTCGCGCCCCCAACTTCCGCTCTGGCCTTAGATCCGGAGCATATGGCAATGTAACGCCCCGGATTCGATGCGCCAGGTGTCTGCCAGTTTTTCGCCGTCGTTGCCATGTCATTTGCTTGCGTGTTGCACTTTGCCACATCATCATCTGCATTTCATATCATGTCATCATGTGCATTTCATTTTGCATATGTGTTCGTTTCATGCATCCGAGCATTTTCCCCGTTGTCCGTTTTCCAATCCGGCACTCCTATGTCTCCCGGCGCCCCCTTTTACCTCTTTTCTTGTGCGGGTATTAAAATTTCTCGGAATGGCCCGAGGTTTGCCAAGCGGCCTTGGTATAGCACCGGTAGACCGCCTGTCAAGTTTCGTGCCATTTGGAGGTCGTTTGGTACTCCAACGGTTAACCGGGTAACCGTAAAAGCCACTTCTCCTTACAGCCCAACACCCCTTCCAAAGTGGCCCAAAACCCATCTAGCTCCCCTCCATGCTCTCGGTCGTTCGATCACGATCGTGTGGGCGAAAACCGCACCTCATTTGGACTCTCCTAGCTCCTCTACCTATATAAATACCTCCCCTTGAAATTCGCGGTCAAAACCTACCCTAACCCTGACTTCTTCCTCCTCCAGCCGCGGACATGTCCGCGCCCACGGACATGTCCAGCCGCCGCCCGCCGGCCAACCACGACAGCGCCACGTCGCCTCTCTCTCCCTGCGCCCGCCACGGCCCTTGGGGCCAGCCTTTGCCCGCCCGACCCGTCGGCCGCCCAGCTTCGCTTCGCCGCGCGCGCCTTTCGCCCGGCCTTGCCGCCGCCGCCGCCGCCTCGGCGCCGGCAGTCCGCCGCCCGCCGCCCCTGCCTGGCGCGACTCCCCGCCGCCCGGGCGATCGCCGCCGCCGTCACCAGCCCCGCCGCCTCGCCCGCCGCCTCGCCCCCCCCTACGCCCGCCGCGTGGCTGCCGTCGCCATGATCCGGTCGGGCGGACGGATCCGGCCGTCCCGCGCTCCTCCCGGCCTCTCCCTCATCCTCCGGCCGCCTCCTCTCCTCTCCGGCGAGCTCTCCGGCGAGATCCGCGACGAGGTTGACTTTCCCCCCCTTTGAAACCGCCCAAGTCCCGTATATTTTTGCATTATGTTGCCATGTTCATCATGCCATAACTCTCTGCATATTGCTCAGTTTCGTGCGTGTAATATGTCAAATTGTTCGTCTCGATGAGTACATCATTTCATCTCATTGCATCATTTACATTTGAGCTCATCTTGACGCCCGAAATGCTGTTAGAAGAGGGCTATGTGATGTTAGTTTCAGATTCTTATCAGATCATGCACTTTTGTCATTTTTGCCATGATTGATGTGTGCACCCTATGAACTTGAGTCCTACATGTGTTTTGTAATATGCCATGCCATCTTTACAGGGGTGTATGCCATGTATTTTTTTGATCTCTGTGGTGACTAGCACAAGCATGCAAACTAGGCTTCATGATGTTGCTGATTTCAGCCCCTGTTATGCTGATATTTTTATGCCATGTAAACTTGTTGCTACCGACAGATCCATGGTTATTTTGAGATACTTCAGTAAGGATGTTTTGAACATATGGTTAATCTCTATCCATCCATGCCCTTGTTTGTAATTATGGAGTGCCATAGCTTGAGTCAATCGAGCTCTACTTTTGCTATAAAATGTTTCCTGGCAGGTTGTTTACATGTTATTCAATGTTGCCACGGTTGTTGTAGTTGATCCGTGTGTGCTATGATGTTGTTCTTGCCATGTGTAGCTTCTATGCCATGTCTTCTTGATGGATGTATTATTAGTTTATCATGTATTGCTCTGTGGTGAGTGATTCAAGCTCACCAACATGCCTACTTATTGTTGTTCCTGCCATGTATGAATCTGTAATATAACTTGCCATGTTTACATGGGTGCCATCATATTTTCTGATCCTTTGTGGCTCATGGTCAGTAAAGGACTTTTGTTCTATGCATTTAGTAGATTCATGCCATGACTTTGTTTGCCATGTTAAGTTCCTGTAACATGTTGTTTCATAGATCTAAACATTGCAACCTGATGTTATTTCCTGAGAAGTCTGAAACTGTTATTACTTGCAATCTTGCCATGTGTTTTCGAGCATGTTCTAGTTGTTTCTGGAGATAGCTCAGTGTACATGTTTTGTCATGATTTACCTGTACATCATGCCCATGCCTTTTGTTATTACATTGAGATGCTGTAGCTTGTTGTTTTGATGCTTGCAATATGCCTAGTTGCTGTTTTGGACAGCTTGTCCTTTAAACTTGTATGGTGTGTATGTGTTGAACCGTTGCTCCGTTTTGAGTGTGCTCCATATGAAACTTGCTTGATTTTGCATGTAGTTTCATATTATCATGTTGCATCCTTGTTTTGAGGTGTTTGCTTGATGTTTGTTTGCATTTTTCATCAATGCCATGCTTATCTTGTTTTGCTCATATCTTCTAGGCCGTAGCTCCGAATTAAATGAACTTTATATGTAACTTGACTAGAATTTCGTGTAGATCATCGTGGTGCATCTTAACTTGCTGTTTAAAAACTTGAACATAATGTTTAATCAGATCTGCACCAATTTCGAAATTTGCATATGAGGACTTACCGGAATTGTTCTATGTTGTTCCCGGCCTCATTTAAACTTGCTTTGATGTGTTGTTCTTGTTTGCATCATCTCTTGCCATGAGTAGCCTCATGTTGTCTTGTCATGCATCATGCTTGGTTGTGCATCATGTCTTGTTCATGTGTGGTGTGTTTACTATGTTGTGTGCATCTCCTTGTTAGTTCCCGTTTGTTGCGATCGTGAGGATTCGTTCGCTCACGCTTGGTTCGTCTTCGTGGCTTCATCTTCTTCATGGACTCGTTCTTCTTCCTAGCGGGATTTCAGGCAAGATGACCGCTACCCTAGATCTCACTACTATCATTGCTATGCTAGTTGCCTCGTTCTTTCGCTATGCATGCGCTACCTATTACCTGTTTATCAAGCCATCCCAAATTGCCATGTCAGCCTCTAACCTTTTGCACCCTTCCTAGCAAACCGTTGTTTGGCTATGTTACCGCTTTGCTCAGCCCCTCTTATAGCGTTTTTAGTTGCAGGTGAAGATGAAGTTTGTTCCTTGTCGGAACATGGAGATGTTGTTCCTTGTTGGAACATGTTTACTTGTTGGGATATCACAATATATCTTATTTAATTAATGCATCTATATACTTGGTAAAGGGTGGAAGGCTCGGCCTTATGCCTGGTGTTTTGTTCCACTATTGCCGCCCTAGTTTCTGTCATATCGGTATTATGTTCCCGGATTTTACGTCCCTAACGCGGTCGGGTGATTTATGGGACCCCCTTGACAGTTCGCTTTGAATAAGACTCCTCCAGCAAGGCCCAACATTGGTTTTACCATTTGCCTCACCACCACCTACTTTTCCCTTGGGAGTCGCTCTCTCGAGGGTCATCTTTATTTAGCCCCCGGGCGGTGCTTCTCTAAGTGCTGGTTCGAACGAAGCTACTGTGGGGCCACCTTGAGGCAACCTGAGGGCTGGTTTTACTCGTAGCTAGTCTCATCCGGTGTTGCCCTGAGAACGAGATATGTGCAGCTCCTATCGGGATTATCGGCGCATCGGGCGGTCTTGCTGGTCTTGTTTTATTCTTTGTCGAAATGTCTTGTAGCCGGGATTCCGAGACTGATCGGGTCTTCCCGGGGAGAAGGAATATCCTTCGTTGATCGCGAGAGCTTATCATGGGCTAAGTTGGGACACCCCTGTAGGGTATAAACTTTCGAGAGCCGTGCCCATGGTTATGTGGCAGATGGGAATTTGTTAATATCCGGTTGTAGTAAACTTGAAGCAAACTCTTCTAAAATGCACCAACCGTAGCGTAACCGTGAGTGTCTCTTTTGGGGTTGATCGAGAGGAGAACGCGGTTTCGGGTTATGTCGATGTAAGTAGGAGTTCAGGATCACTTCTTGATCATTACTAGTTGACGACCGTTCCTTTGTTTCTCTTCTCGCTCTCATTTGCGTATGTTAGCCACCATATATGCTTAGTCGCTGCTGCAACCTCACCACTCTACCCCTTCCTTTCCCTTTAAGCTTTGCTAGTCTTTGTACCCATGGTAATGGGATTGCTGAGTCCTCGTGGCTCTGATTACTACACCAACAGTTGCAGGTACAGGTTTGCGATGATCATGACGCGAGAGCGATGTTTGCTTGCGTTGAGTTCTGCTTCTGCTTCTTCGATCAGGGGATAGGTTCCAGGTCGGCAGCCTGGGCTAGCAGGGTGGATATTGTTTGAGTTTTTGTTTATGATTCATCCGTAGTCGGATGTTGATCTTGTATGTGGTATTGTTGTATTGTTGTATTCATGTGACATTGTATGTTATGTATGTATCCCCATCTATTATGTAATGTTGATGTAATGATATCCACCTTGCAAAAGCGTTTCAATATGCGGGTCTATCCTTGGTGGGACCGTCGAGTTCCTTTTGGATAGGGTCGCATATTGGGCGTGATAGGCAAGGTCCGAAGATGTGCCCCCTGAGCTCGCCGAACTATCTGCGGCCATTAAGCCCATTACGGGAGAGCCGGAGGAAGTAGTGTCATTGGCAACCATCATGAAGCCGGACCCTTCTCCGGACACTAGCTCCGAACCCTCGGAGTCAGCATCATGTGAGTTCGGCCAAGGAGTCTCCCCCTCGCCGTACTCCACGGGCTCTTTTCTCCCGGGCCAAACCTCGCCTTTAAGCGAGGCTCTGTACTTAATGCGATCCCTCGTTATTACTGAGGAGCAACGTCCGAACTATGCCCAGCCCGGACTAGGGGCTGAGAGTAGGGATTTTTCCGTCCCACCCACCACCCACTTTATAGCCACTGTCGAGGACTTAACCGACATTTTCGATTACGACTCCGAAGAAATCGACGGTATGGACGGCGATATCGGAGAAGAGCAAGCCTAGAACCCGACATTTACTGGACGCTGGACGGCCACCTATTCGTATGACGTGTACATGGTGGATACACCCAAAGAGAATAATGGCGATGACAAAGAAGACCCAGTTGAGGATAAACCTCCTGAGATACAGCCAAAGTGCCAACGATAGCGGCGCCGCTCCAAGTCACGCCGTGGAAAAGACAACAATACCGGCATAGGAGAAAACAATACTCTAGACGATGCCGAAGACAATGAAGACCCCGTCAAGCCAACCTCCGAACAGGACGAACGGGAAGACAGGCGAGTCAGCCCTGATGAACAGGCCGTAAACAAAGACTTAGAGGACAACAATTATCTTCCGCTCTTCGAGGTGTTGGGGAACGTAGTAATTTCAAAAATTTTCCTACGATCACGCAAGACCATGGTGATGGCATAACAGCGAGAGGGAGAGTGTCCGTCCACGTACCCTCGTGAACCGAAAGCGAAGCGTTATAACAACGCGGTTGATGTAGTCGACGTCTCCACGATCCGACCGATCCAAGCACCGAGCGACGGCACCTCCGAGTTCTGCACACGTTCAGCTCGATGGCGATCCCGGACTCGATCCAGCAAAGTGTCGGGGATGAGTTCCGTCAAGACGACGGCGTGGTGACGATGTTGATGCTCCACCGACGCAGGGCTTCGCCTAAGCTCCGCGACGATATGACTTCTCCGGCGCAGGGCTTCTCCAAAGCTCCGCGACGATATGACCGAAGTGGAATATGGTGGAGGGGGGCACCGCACACGGCTAAGGAACGATCCGTAGATCAACTTGTGTGTCATGGGGTGCCCCCCTGCCCCCGTATATAAAGGATGGAGGAGGAGGAGGCCGGCCAAGGCAATAGGTGCGGCCAGGGTGTGGAGTCCTACTAGGACTCCAAGTCCTAGTAGGAGTCCACCAAGAGGGGAGGAAGGAGAAGGAAGTGGAGGAGAAGGAGAGGTGGCGGCCCCTTTTCCCTAGTCAATTCGGACTAGAGGGGAGGGCGCAGCAACCTTTTTTCCTCTTCCCACTAAAGCCCATCAAGGCCCATTACTTCTCCCGTAATCCCGTAACTCCCGGTACTCGAAAAATACCGAATCATTCGAACCTTTCCGAACTCGAATATAGTCGTCCAATATATCGATCTTTACGTCTCGACCATTTCGAGACTCCTCGTCATGTCCCCGATCTCATCCGGGACTCGAACTCCTTCGGTACATCAAAACTCATAAACTCATAATATAAGCATCGCCATCGAAACCTTAAGCGTGCGGACCCTACGGGTTCGAGAACTATGTAGACATGACCTAGAACTATTCTCGGTCAATAACCAATAGCGGAACCTGGATGCCCATATTGGCTCCTACATATTCTCGAAGATCTTTATCGGTCGACCGCATAACAACATCGTTGTTCCCTTTGTCATCGGTATGTTACTTGCCCGAGATTCGATCGTCGGTATCCAATACCTAGTTCAATCTCGTTCTTGGCAAGTCTCTTTTCTCGTTCCGTAATACATCATCTCACAACTAACACATTTAGTTGCAATGCTTGCAAGGCTTTATGTGATGTGCATTACCGAGAGGGCCCAGAGATACCTCTCCGAGCAATCGGAGTGACAAATCCTAATCTCGAAATATGCCAACCCAACATGTACCTTCGGAGACACCTGTAATGTACCTTTATAATCACCCGATTCGTTGTGACGTTTGGTAGCACCCAAAGTGTTCCTCGGGCAAGCGGGAGTTGCATAATCTCATAGTCATAGGAACATGTATAAGTCATGAAGAAAAGCACTAGCAACAAACTATACGATCAGGTGCTATGCTAATGGAATGGGTCATGTCAATCAGATCATTCAACCAATGATGTGATCCCGTTAATCAAATAACAACTCCTTGTTCATGGTTAGGAAACATAACCATCTTTGATTAACGAGCTAGTCAAGTAGAGGCATACTAGTGACACTCTGTAGGTTTATGTATTCACACATGTATTATGTTTCCGGTTAATACAATTCTAGCATGAATAATAAACATTTATCATGATATAAGGAAATAAATAATAACATTATTATTGCCTCTAGGGCATATTTCCTTCAGTCTCCCACTTGCACTAGAGTCAATAATCTAGTTCACATTGCCATGTGATTTAACATCAATAGTTCACATCTATATGTGGTTAACACCCATAGTTCACATCGACATGTGACCAACACCCAAAGGGTTTACTAGAGTCAGTAATCTAGTTCACATCGCTATGTGATTAACACCCAAAGAGTACTAAGGTGTGATCATGTTTTGCTTGTGAGATAATTTTAGTCAGCAGGTCTGTCACATTCAGAGCCGTAAGTATTTTGCAAATTTCTATGTCTACAATGCTCGCACGTAGCTACTCTAGCTAATTGCTCCCACTTTCAATATGTATCTAGATTGAGACTCGAGTCATCTAGATTAGTGTTAAAACTTGCATCGGCGTAACCTTTTACGGCGAACCTTTTTCACTTCCATAATCGAGAAACATATCCTTATTCTACTAAGGATAATTTTGACCGCTGTCCATTGATCTACTCCTAGATCTCTATTGCACTCCTTGCCAATCTTAGTGGTAGGGTATGCAACAGATCTGGTACACAGACATGACATACTTTATAGAACCTATGGCTGATGCATAGGAATGACTTTCATTCTCTTTCTATCTTCTGCCGTGGTCGGGTTTTGAGTCTTACTCAATCTCACACCTTGTAACACAGGCAAGAACTCTTTCTTTGACTGTTTCATTTTGAACTACTTCAAAATCTTGTCAAGGTATGTATTCATTGAAAAACTTTATCAAGCGTCTTGATCTATCTCTATAGATCTTGATGCTCAATATGTAAGCAGCTTCACCGAGGTCTTTCTTTGAAAACTCCTTTCAAACACTCCTTTATGCTTTGCAGAATAATTCTACATTATTTCGATCAACAATATGTCATTCACATATACTTATCGAAATGCTGTAGTGCTCCCACTCACTTTCTTGTAAATACAGGCTTCTCCAAAAGTCTGTATAAAACCATATGCTTTGATCACACTATCAAAGCGTTTATTCCAACTCGAGATGCTTGCACCAGTCCATAGATGGATCATTGGAGCTTGCACATTTTGTTAGCTCCTTTAGGATTGACAAAACCTTCGGTTGCATCATATACAACTCTTCTTTAATAAATCCATTAAAGAATGTAGTTTTGACATCCATTTGCCAGATTTCATAAAATGTGGCAATTGCTAACATGATTCAGACAGACTTAAGCATCGCTACAATTGAGAAAATCTCATTGTAGTCAACATCTTGAACTTGTCAAAACCCTTTTGCGACAAGTCGAGCTTTGTAGATAGTAACACTACTATCAGTGTCCGTCTTCCTCTTGAAGATCCATTTATTCTCAATGGCTTGCCGATCATCGGGCAAGTCAACCAAAGTCCATACTTTGTTCTCATACATGGATCCCATCTCAGATTTCATGGTCTCAAACCATTTCGCGGAATCTGGGCTCATCATCGCTTCCTCATAGTTCGTAGGTTCATCATGGTCTAGTAACATGACTTCTAGAATAGGATTACCGTACCACTCAGTGCGGATCTTACTCTGGAAGACCTACGAGGTTTGGTAACAACTTGATCTGAAGTTTCATGATCATCATCATTAACTTCCTCACTAATTGGTGTAGGAATCCTTTGGAACTGATTTACGTGATGAACTACTTTCCAATAAGGGAGAAGGTACAATTACCTCATCAAGTTCTACTTTCCTCCCACTCACTTCTTTCGAGAGAAACTTCTTCTCTAGAAAGGATCCATCTTAACAACAAATATCTTGCTTTTGGATCTGTGATAGAAGGTGTACCCAATAGTTACCTTTGGGTATTCTATGAAGACGCATTTCTCGATTTGGGTTCGAGCTTATCGGTGAAAACTTTTCACATAAGCATCACAACTCAAACTTTAAGAAACGACAGCTTAGGTTTTTTGCTAAACCATAGTTCATACGGTGTCATCTCAGCGGTTTAGATGGTGCCCTATTAAGCGTGAATGCAGCTGTCTTTAATGCATAACCCCAAAGCGATAGTGGTAAATCGGTAAGATACATCATAGATCGCACCATATCAAAATAAAATACGATTCTGACGTTCGGACACACCATAACGCTGTGGTGTTCGGTGGCGTGAGTAGTGAAACTATTTCACATTGTTTTATCGAAGACCAAACTCGTAACTCAAATATTTTTCCTCTGCGATCATATCGTAGAAACTTTATTTTCTTGTTACGATGATTTTCCACTTCACTCTGAAATTCTTTGAACCTTTCAACTATTTCAGACTTATGTTTCATCAAGTAGATATACCCATATCTGCTCAAATCATCTTGTGAAGGTCGAAAATAACGATACTTGCCACGAGCATCAACACTCATTGGATCGCATACATCGGTATGTATTATTCCCAATAAGTCAGTAGCTTGTTCCATTGTTCCGAGAAGCGGAGTTTTGGTCATCTTGCCCAAAAGGCACGGTTCGCAAGCATCAAATGATTCATAATCAAGTGATTCCAAAAGCCCATCGGCATGGAGTTTTCTTCATGCGCTTTACACCAATATGACCTAAGCGGCAGTGCCACAAATAAGTTGCACTATCATTATTAACTTTGCATCTTTTGGTTTCAATATTATGAATATGTGTATCACTATGATCGAGATCCAATGAACCATTTTCATTGGGTGTGTAACCATATAAGGTTTTATTCATGTAAAGCGAACAACAATTTATTCTCTTACTTAAATGAATAACCGTATTGCAATAAACATGATCAAATCATATTTATGCTCAACACCAAATAACACTTATTTAGGTTCCACACTAATCCCGAAAGTATAGGGAGTGTGCGATGATGATCATATCAATCTTGGAACTACTTCCAACACTCATCGTCACTTCCCTTTAACTAGTTTCTGTTCATTACGCAACTCCGTTTGAGTTACTACTCTTAGCAACCGAACCAGTATCAAATCTTGAGGGTTGCTATGAACACTAGTAAAATACACATCAATAATCTGTATATCAAATATAACCTTGTTCACTTTGCCATCCTTATTATCCACCAAATATTCAGGGTAGTTCCGCTTCCGGTGACCAGTTCCATTGCAGCAAAAGTACTCGGTCTCGGGCTTAGGTCTAGACTTGGGTTTCTTCACTCGAGCAGCAACTTGCTTGCCGTTCCTTTTGAAGTTCCCTTCTTCCCTTTGCCATTTTACTTGAGACTAGTGGTCTTGTCAACCATCAACACTTGATGTTTTCTTGATTTCTACCTTCGCCGATTTTAGCATCGCGAAGAGCTCGAGAATCTTTTCGTCATCCCTTGCATACTATAGTTCATCACGAAGTTCTACTAACTTAGTGATGGTGACTAGAGAATTCTGTCAATCACTATCTTATCGGAAGATTAACTCCCACTTGATTCAAGCGATTGAAGTACTCAGACAATCTGAGCACATGCTCACTAGTTGAGCGATTCTCCTCCATCTTTTAGCTATAGAACTTGTTGGAGACTTCATATCTCTCAACTCGGGTATTTGCTTGAAATATTAACTTCAATTCCTGGAACATCTCATATGGTCCATGACGTTCAAAACGTCTTTGAAGTCCCGATTCTAAGCCGTTAAGCATGGTGCACTATACTATCAAGTAGTCATCATTTTGAGCTAGCCAAGCGTTCATAACGCCTCGCATCTGCTCCTGCAATAGGTATGTCACCTAGCGGTGCATCAAGGACATAATTCTTCTGCGCAGCAATGAGGATAAACCTCAGATCACGGATCCTATCCGCATCATTGCTACTAACATCTTTCAATACAATTTTCTCTAGGAACACATATAAAAACATAGGGAAGCAACAACGCGAGCTATTGATCTACAACATAATTTGCAAAATACTACGGGACTAAGTTCATGATAAATTTAAGTTCAATTAATCATATTACTTAAGAACTCCCACTTAGATAAATATCCCTCCAATTCTCTAAGTGATTGCGTGATCCATATCAACTACTCCATGACCGATCATCACGTGTGATGGAGTAGTTTCAATGGTGAACATCAATATGTTGATCATATCTACTATATGATTCACGCTCGACCTTCGGTCTCCGTGTTCGAGGTCATATCTTATATGCATAGCTCGTCAAGTATAACCTGAGTATTCTGCGTGTGCAACTGTTTTGCACCGTTGTATTTGAGCGTAGAGCCTATCACACCCGATCATCACGTGGTGTCTCAGACGAAGAACTTTCATAGCGGTGCATACTCGGGAGAACACTTCTTGATAATTTAGTAAGGGATCATCTTATAATGCTACCGTCAATCAAAGCAAAATAAGATGCATAAAAGATTAACATCACATGCAATCAATATAAGTGATATGATATGGCCATCATCATCTTGTGCTTGTGATCTCCATCTCGAAGCACCGTCATGATCACCATCGTCACCGCGCGCGACACCTTGATCTCCATCGTAGCATCGTTGTCGTCTCGCCAACTATTGCTTCTCGACTATCGCTACTCCTTTAGTGATAAAGTAAAGCAATTACATGGCGTTGCATTTCATACAATAAGCGACAACCATATGGCTCCTGCCGATTGCCGATAACTTGGTTACAAAACATGATCATCTCATACAATAAAATATAGCATCACGTCTTGACCATATCACATCACAACATGCCCTGCAAAAACAAGTTAGGCGTCCTCTACTTTGTTGTTGCAAGTTTTACGTGGCTGCTACGGGCTGAGCAAGAACCGTTCTTACCTACGCATCAAAACCACAGCGATACTTCGTCAAATAGACTCCGTTTTAACCTTCTCAAGGACGGGCGTAGCCACACTCAGTTCAACTAAAGTGAGAGAGACAGACACCGCCGGTCACCTTTAAGCAGCGAGTGCTCACAGCGGTGAAACCAGTCTCGCGTAAGCGTCTGGCGTAATGTCGGTCCGGGCGCTTCATCTCACAATACCGCTGAACCAAAGTATGACATGCTGGTAGGTAGTATGACTTGTATCGCCCACAACTCACTTGTGTTCTACTCGTGCATATGACATCAACGCATAAAACCAGGCTCGGATGCCACTGTTTCATATTATCATGTTGCATCCTTGTTTTGAGGTGTTTGCTTGATGTTTGTTTGCATTTTTCATCAATGCCATGCTTATCTTGTTTTGCTCATATCTTCTAGGCCGTAGCTCCGAATTAAATGAACTTTATATGTAACTTGACTAGAATTTCGTGTAGATCATCGTGGTGCATCTTAACTTGCTGTTTAAAAACTTGAACATAATGTTTAATCAGATCTGCACCAATTTCGAAATTTGCATATGAGGACTTACCGGAATTGTTCTATGTTGTTCCCGGCCTCATTTAAACTTGCTTTGATGTGTTGTTCTTGTTTGCATCATCTCTTGCCATGAGTAGCCTCATGTTGTCTTGTCATGCATCATGCTTGGTTGTGCATCATGTCTTGTTCATGTGTGGTGTGTTTACTATGTTGTGTGCATCTCCTTGTTAGTTCCCGTTTCGTTGCGATCGTGAGGATTCGTTCGTCTACGCTTGGTTCGTCTTCGTGGCTTCATCTTCTTCATGGACTCGTTCTTCTTCCTAGCGGGATTTCAGGCAAGATGACCGCTACCCTAGATCTCACTACTATCATTGCTATGCTAGTTGCCTCGTTCTTTCGCTATGCATGCGCTACCTATTACCTGTTTATCAAGCCATCCCAAATTGCCATGTCAGCCTCTAACCTTTTGCACCCTTCCTAGCAAACCGTTGTTTGGCTATGTTACCGCTTTGCTCAGCCCCTCTTATAGCGTTTTTAGTTGCAGGTGAAGATGAAGTTTGTTCCTTGTCGGAACATGGAGATGTTGTTCCTTGTTGGAACATGTTTACTTGTTGGGATATCACAATATATCTTATTTAATTAATGCATCTATATACTTGGTAAAGGGTGGAAGGCTCGGCCTTATGCCTGGTGTTTTGTTCCACTATTGCCGCCCTAGTTTCATCATATCGGTATTATGTTCCCGGATTTTACGTCCCTAACGCGGTCGGGTGATTTATGGGACCCCCTTGACAGTTCGCTTTGAATAAGACTCCTCCAGCAAGGCCCAACATTGGTTTTACCATTTGCCTCACCACCACCTACTTTTCCCTTGGGAGTCGCTCTCTCGAGGTCATCTTTATTAGCCCCCCGGGCGGTGCTTCTCTAAGTGCTGGTTCGAACCGAGCTACTGCTGAGGCCACCTTGAGGCAACTTTGAGGGCTGGTTTTACTCGTAGCTAGTCTCATCCGGTGTTGCCACGAGAACGAGATATGTGCAGCTCCTATCGGGATTATCGGCGCATCAGGCGGTCTTGCTGGTCTTGTTTTATTCTTTGTCGAAATGTCTTGTGGCCGGATTCGAGACTGATCGGGTCTTCCGGGAGAAGGAATATCCTTCGTTGATCGCGAGAGCTTATCATGGGCTAAGTTGGGACACCCCTGTAGGGTATAAACTTTCGAGAGCCGTGCCCGCGGTTATGTGGCAGATGGGAATTTGTTAATATCCGGTTGTAGTAAACTTGAAGCAAACTCTTCTAAAATGCACCAACCGTGTGCGTAACCGTGAGTGTCTCTTTTCGGGGTTGATCGAGAGGAGAACGCGGTTTCTGGGTTATGTCTGATGTAAGTAGGAGTTCAGGATCACTTCTTGATCATTACTAGTTGACGACCGTTCCTTTGTTTCTCTTCTCGCTCTCATTTGCGTATGTTAGCCACCATATATGCTTAGTCGCTGCTGCAACCTCACCACTCTACCCCTTCCTTTCCCTTTAAGCTTTGCTAGTCTTTGTACCCATGGTAATGGGATTGCTGAGTCCTCGTGGCTCACAGATTACTACACCAACAGTTGCAGGTACAGGTTTGCGATGATCATGACGCGAGAGCGATGTTTGCTTGCGTTGAGTTCTGCTTCGCTTCTTGATCGGGGATAGGTTCGGTCGGCAGCTGGGCTAGCAGGGTGGATATTGTTTGAGTTTTGTTTATGATTCATCCGTAGTCGGATGTTGATCTTGTATGTGGTATTGTTGTATTGTTGTATTCATGTGACATTGTATGTTATGTATGTATCCCCATCTATTATGTAATGTTGATGTAATGATATCCACCTTGCAAAAGCGTTTCAATATGCGGGTCTATCCTTGGTGGGACCGTCGAGTTCCTTTTGGATAGGGTCGCATATTGGGCGTGATAGGCAAGGTCCGAAGATGTGCCCCCTGAGCTCGCCGAACTATCTGCGGCCATTAAGCCCATTACGGGAGAGCCGGAGGAAGTAGTGTCATTGGCAACCATCATGAAGCCGGACCCTTCTCCGGACACTAGCTCCGAACCCTCGGAGTCAGCATCATGTGAGTTCGGCCAAGGAGTCTCCCCCTCGCCGTACTCCACGGGCTCTTTTCTCCCGGGCCAAACCTCGCCTTTAAGCGAGGCTCTGTACTTAATGCGATCCCTCGTTATTACTGAGGAGCAACGTCCGAACTATGCCCAGCCCGGACTAGGGGCTGAGAGTAGGGATTTTTCCGTCCCACCCACCACCCACTTTATAGCCACTGTCGAGGACTTAACCGACATTTTCGATTACGACTCCGAAGAAATCGGCGGTATGGACGGCGATATCGAGAAGAACAAGCCTAGAACCCGACATTCTTTGGACGCTGGACGGCCACCTATTCGTATGACGTGTACATGGTGGATACACCCAAAGAGAATAATGGCGATGACAAAGAAGACCCAGTTGAGGATAAACCTCCTGAGATACAGCCAAAGTGCCAACGATAGCGGCGCCGCTCCAAGTCACGCCGTGGAAAAGACAACAATACCGGCATAGGAGAAAACAATACTCTAGGCGATGCGAAGACAATGAAGACCCGTCAAGCCAACCTCCGAACAGGACGAGCGGGAAGATAAAGCGAGTCAGCCATGATGAACAGGCCGTAAACAAAGACTTAGAGGACAACAATTATCTTCCGCTCTTCGAGGATGAGGTGAGCCTCAGCAAGGAGGATTTTATCGTGCCTAAGGAACCTCTCGAGCAGGAGCGCTTTAAGCGCCCGGCTAATAGCCACTACAAGGAGCCTGAAAAAGAAGCAGCAGCAGCTTCAAGCTGATCAAGATCTGCTCAATCATTGATGGCTAATGTCCTGGCGGCCGAGGAATACGGCCTCGAGCGCCCAACCAAAAATTACCCGAAGCGCAAATTGCTACCCCTATTCGATGACGAGGCACATGAGCCCATACCATCAGCGTGTAATGTGGCTGATCGACCACCACGTGGCCGGGACAAAGCGGCAACTCAAGCCGAACACCAGCCCGTACTACCTCGCCGTAAAGGCAGAGATAAAACAGCTCGGGGATATACATATGACCTGCGGCAGGACCTGGACAGTAGAGCAGGACAGACCAGATCGATCTATGGATCGCGGGGGCATGCCCCGACACGCGACGATGGATACCTAGTTGAACGCGACAAGCATAATCACGCCCGGGCCAAAAACCGCACACGGACTCCATCCGAGCTACGTCGCGACGTGGCCTGATATAGAGGCGCTGCAAACCCCCTTTGCTTTAGCGATGAAGTAATGGAACACGAATTCCCAGAAGGGTTCAAAACGTGAACATCGAATCATATGATGGGACAACAAACCCCGCGTTATGGATCGAGGATTTTCTTCTCCATATTCATATGGCCCGTGGTGATGATCTTCATGCCATCAAATACCTCCCACTAAAACTCAAGGGACCAGCTCGGCACTGGTTGAACAGTCTGCCCGAAAAATCCATTGGCAGCTGGGGGACTTGGAAGACGCCTTCCTCGACAACTTCCAAGGTACATATGTCCGACCTCTGGATGCAGACGACTTAAGTCACATAGTTCAACAGCCCGAGGAGTCAGCCAGGAAATTCTGGACTAGGTTCTTAACTAAAAAGAACTAGATCGTCGACTGTCCAGATGCCGAAGCCCTAGCGGCTGTCGGTGTCAAAACCGGCGGATCTCGGGTAGGGGGTCCCGAACTGTGCGTCTAAGTCAGATGGTAACAGGAGGCGGGGGACACAATGTTTACCCAGGTTCGGGCCCTTTCGATGGAGGTAATACCCTACTTCCTGGTTGATTGATCTTGATGATATGAGTATTACAAGAGTTGATCTACCATGAGATCGTAGAGGCTAAACCCTAGAAGCTAGCCTATGATTACGATTGTTGTTGTCCTACGGACTAAACCCTCCGATTTATATAGACACCGGAGGGGGCTAGGGTTACACAGAGTCGGTTACAAGGGAGGAGATCTACATATCCGATTTTCCTAGCTTGCCTTCCACGCAAAGGAGAGTCTCATCCGGACATGGTACGAAGTCTTCAATCTTGTATCTTCATAGTCCAACAGTCCGGCCAATGTATATAGTCTGGCTATCCGAGTACCCCCTAATCAAGGACTCCCTCAGTAGCCCCTGAACCAGGCTTCAATGACGATGAGTCCAACGCGCAGATTGTCTTCGGCATTGCAAGGCGGGTTCTTCCTCTGAATACTCCATAGAAGATTTTTGAACACAAGAATAGTGTCCGGCTCTGTAAAACAAATTCCACATACCACCGTAGGCAGTATAATATTTCACAAATATGATCTGCTGACAACTTTCATAGTGTGACACCACGCCACAGCCTGGTCATTATTCAAACCGTTTTTCTCAACCAGCTACTGCACATATTGCGAGGCAGTTTTGTTGGCAGGTCTTGTCGAAGCAGAGATCGTGTCCCCTTATCACGAGATTCTCATCAATACGCGTGTGGGTAACCTAACCGCACCATCAATCACGACGCTTGGGGAATAAGCGACTTTACCAGGCAAGTGGGGAGGCGCACGGTTTCAACCGCCCTTATAAAGGAACAAGGACTCCTCCTTTTCACCCACGCCTTCTTCTTCCCAGCCCTTCCATTCTCGCGCACTCGAGCTCCAGCGCCCAAGTTCGCATTTCCTCCGCAAAACCACTCCAAACATGTCCGGAGCGGGAGGCAAGTGGATGGTCTCCTCTGTTATGGAGGAGAACATTACGAAGCTCCGGGAAGCCGGATACTGGCCGCAGATATCGCGACCGGCTCCCGGGTGACGGGCAGATTGTCCCAACCCCGAACCCCACAAAGGGTTGTATTCCTTACCCACTTCATCCGCGGGCTGGGATTTCCCTCCACCCCTTTGTCCGCGGGCTCATGTTCTACTACGGGCTGGACTTCCATGATCGGCCCTAATTTCATCCTCAACATCTCGGCGTTCATAAATGGTGTGCGAGGCCTTCCTCCGCATCAAGCCCCACTTGACTGTGGCTGAAGACCTTCAACGTTAAACCGAAGGTGGTGGTAAATCCAGCAAGCGGAGTGCGGAGGCGCCATGGTGGGCAAAATGCCCAGCGTCACTGGCTCAAGGCTCCTATGTGGAGACCGTAAAGGGGTGGCAATCGGGGTGGTTCTACATCACCGAGCATGCGCTGACACCAACTGGGTGGCGGCCCACAATTCGATCCGGCATCCCCACGCGGCTCACCTCACGGAAAGAAGGGCCTATCACAGGGGTTCATCGGTGGAGCTGACGGACTCGAACTTCGTCAAAAACATGATTAGCAAGAAAATCAAGCTTGTCAACATGGTCCAAGTCATGCTCTTCTGCCAGATCCTCCCGTGTCAAAGAAGGGCGTTCAATATGTGGGAGTTTGACCCGGCTAAGCACCAGACTCTACGAGAGCTCTTCGACACAACACACCGGAACATCTGGAAGGTGATGTTTAAGTCTGCCGAGGTACCTCCTCCCCTCACCGAGGATTGCGGACTCAGCGCAAAGCGCCTCGCCAATCCGGTAAGATCCTTATATCTCATAAGATGTTTCTTTCCCCAGTATAATCATGCGAGGGATCTAAGCCTCCACGCCATTTAACAGGATTGGGTCGCGACAGCGGAGCGGATTGATTGTCCGGCCCCACTGCCTGAAGATCCAGCAAGGGCTCTCTTAACGGAGATGCTGGTTCCGGCGCGCTATGAGGCGCCGGAGAAGAAGGCCAAGAAGAAGGCCACGGGGACCAGTAAAGGTCTGCGGCGCAAGACTCATCGTCCGATAACACCGAGGTGCCCTCCTCCCACGAAAACGAGGAGGAGGAAGAGGAAAGTTCTCCCCCCCCCCCCAGCCGGGGAAACAAGAAAAGGAAGGCCGCCCCGTCTAGGGAGGCCGAAGGGTCCAAGAAGGAAAGGACTCTCCCTCCGGATTGCGCCACAACAGCCGCTTTCAGCGATGAGGAGTGGTTACCCAGGGACAAGCCCCTGGCGAAGTCGTAAGTATCCGGACACCATAATAGTTCCGGTATATTTTGTCTTATTGCCTCTTATCATGCCAAACATGATCATGCAGTCCCTCCAAAGCCCATATCGACGTATCCTCTTTGAATGAGTCCTTGGGCCAGTCGGAGATGAACAACGATTCACTCCCGACCGCCTCCTCCGCTCGCCCTACGGCCGACGCCGAGGTGTTGTCTCAAAGGGCGCTGAATCAAGGGGAGGTGGTTCTGGAGGTGCCCCAGGGCGACGTCCCAGACCCTGGGGGCAGCAAGTTTGGCCCCTAGCCGAATACTGTACCGGAACCTCCAGTGGTTCCGGACTCTATCAGACGACCCCTCGCTAAGGGGGGGGGGGGGAAGCCGGCTATGCCGATGGCCTCTGTCCATCCAGAGGCATTGGACAACTTGCTGGAAGCGCTTCGCGGTGCTTCCATTGACGAAGAGCACCGCACTGTCATGAGTGCGGTGGTCAAGAAGGTTCAGTCCGCAAAAAGCGGACTGACTGAAGCCTGTGCCAGCCTCCTAACAGGCTTTGAGGTAAGTAATCAAATTATAAGAAAATATTACAGCATAGACAGTAGTCCCTGATGCTCTGTTGGTCGTTCGCAAAGAAAGGCCAAACAGAGGATCAAATAATAATCACAGGAGTCTAATCAGAATATTTCTATGTGAATAAGCGAGGCTTGCTGCTGGCGCTGCCGCTCATCTGCGGAGGTCTCCGTGATCAAGCGGGACCTTGGCGGTGCAAGGAAGAGCTCGGTCTTACCAAGAGGCAGCTCAAAGAGAACAAGGTAAGTTATACCTTATGCGTATATTGATAAAGAAAAAAGAAGGTGGTTGTTTATAGGATCGTCATGAGTTTTGCTAGGGGCCACAACCAAGTGGCGTACTGAAGAAGGCGCTGTCCGAGGCCGAAGACAAAGCGGCCAAGGAGCGAGCCGAGCACGAGAAGCAAGAGGCCAGTCGGCGAGGTTCAGCAAGAGCTCCAGGATTTCATCAAAAATCTGAGTCCTTGGAGCGTGACTCTAAGACGCAAGGGTCCGAGCTTGCGAAGGCCGTCGAGAATGCACAAAATGCCAAGGCCGAAGCCCAAAAGGCCCTCCAGGAGATTCAGGCAGTCAAGAAGATAGCGGCGGGTAAGGCATTCATTATGCAAAGCAAGCATGTGAAGGAAACTTTCCTTTTACTTACCCGAGTTCGGAGCTCTCCAGGAGCATTCGCAGATCTACCCAGCAGCATGTCGGATGTCGTGGAGTTCTACCGGGCCGAGGAAGGGAGCTCGACGAAGAAGTTGTTCTGGTCTCAGTATACTGGGACCGAAGCAACTGGTCGAGCTTCACAAGGCGGCCGAACAGGCCATGAAGGGTCTCATAGTCTGGATGTGGCCTGGCGAGCCCCTTCCTGGCAGCTACTTCGGTCTGGTAAGGCAGCTTGTGAATGCCTGCCCACGGTTTGAAGTCATAAAGCGGTCCGTCTGCATTGAGGGTGCGCGCAGGGCCTTTGCCCGGGCGAAAGTGCACTGGGCGAAGATGGACACCGAAAAGCTGGTGAAGGAGGGGCCGTCAGAGGGCAAGGAGCATCGCCACCCCGAAAAGTATTATGACAGTGTCCTGAAGGGTGCTCGCCTTGTGGTAGAGGAATGTGCTAAGGATGTAATATTTGAATGAACGTACTCATGTGATCCTGTAATATGAAACGAGTTCATGTGCGCTATGCAACGCTTGTTAATTTAAAATATTACCTTTTGTGCGGCCATTTATAAATGAGAGTTGGCCAGTCGTCGGCTTCTGCCCCCATGTAACTAGTACTGAGGTGTTCGGGATAAACCTGATCACTCTTTATCCCAGTTTTGGGTCTTTCGAAGGAGGTGTTGACTGTGAACGGACAATCGTACTATAAAGCTTTATCACTCTCACTTAGCCATAGAAGTCTAAAATTTTAAATTTTGGCGAAGCCCCTAGTATTCGTAAGGCCGAACTTGGGGTGCTATGTAACCCTAAATCGGACAAGGCCGACTCCTCGCCCGAAGCGGAAAAAATCTTTAAGGATTTGAGACCTCTCGAACAGTGACCAGCTCTCGCCTCATCATGACAGTCAGTTTTTGGCTTTCTCTACTGAGGTGTTCATCCGGAAGAACCGCGACACAATCACAGTAGTTCTCCCAGCGCTACCTTAGCCGATATAGCGGAACGTAAGGTAACAAAACATGGGAGCCGGGCAAACCCAACTATTGACCCAAGACATGATTCAGAGCTGATGCATATAATGCTATAAGTTCGGGGTGCCGCACTGTCGAAAGTGTTCAGACTTTTCATGCCGTGTTATGGGGTACACTGAAGCCCATGTCGTACTGGACGTACCAGAATGTACGGGTGCAATTTGTCGTAAATAAGCAAACAAGGGAAAAAAGGAAATGCAATAATAAGCTAACGCTATAAATTGTTATTTAAATGATACGTCAAAGCGTATGTATACAACTAGTCAATATGTCGTGGTTCTAAGTCTGATAGTAGAATAGGGGGGTAGGAATGGAGAGGCAAGATCCTAGCTATGGAGTAGTTCTATACGCAAGATGTTTATGAGTTCAGGCCCTTCTCGGAAGAAGTAACAGCCCTACGTCTCGGAGCCCGGAGGCGGTCGACTGTATTATGTGCGTATAAGTTACAGGGGTGCGAGCCCTTTACATTGAGGAGGGGTGGCTTATATAGAGTTTGCAGACCCTCCACCCTCGATTATGCAGGATTAAAGTACATTAAGACCGGGGTTTCTTGTAACGCCCACATAAAGTGCTATGATGACCATAAAAGCTACTTAATGACCGATCGTTTGTGTGCAGACGACTTTAGATCTCTGGCGGTCAGTGGTTGGCTTCATGGTCGAGTGTCTTCAAGTCCGTCGAGTGGAAACCTTCGAGTCAAGCTGAAGATGGTTTCTTCTAGAGATGTCCACAGGGAGGTATCTTGGACAGGTCCATGACCCTACCCTAGGTACATGGCTTCATCATTAGCCCCGAATGGATCAAGGTTTGAGTGGGAAGGAGTTGAACATACTTCCGACCCATTTTGTCTGCGAGTGTGTCTTGTTTTGGATCAATGAACTTAGGTGACGGCACCAACTTCTTTTTTGATCGCCTTGATCCATTCTCTGTATCCGTCAGTGAATTTCTTTACTTGGAGAACTCCGAATGACAGCGGAGAAATCTTCCGTCGGCGATTTTCTCTGCGGCCTAGCAGATTTAGTGGGATTTGAATTTGGGAAGCGGCGGGCGGAGGAAGCCGCGATGTCGGATGGGATAAGGTAGGGCGCCTCAATCTCCGTGCCACCTTTTTCGCCACGTGTCAGCCCTGATTGTTCTTGAGATTTGACAGGATCGCCGGGCCTACCGATCGATCCTCGAAGTAACCTCATATAAGGCCCCGGACGGGGGTTTTTGAACAGTGCGCTCTCATTTTCTCCTCTCTTCCTCAAACTTATCTCCTGCATTCGCCTCCATCTCAGTGCCGCTGCTTTGTGCGCGTCTCGCCAGCAACAATGGTGAAGGAGAAGACGGCAGCCCTGGAACGGGCGAAGAATGCGACGGCGAAGGCGAAGGGAAGGGCGACCAGTCGGGGTGGATCTTCGTCGAGGGCCGGCCTGCCGAAGGGCTGGATCCAGGGCGACTGGATCCGCTCGACGATTTGTCAAGCGGATCTTGACGACCTGGCCAATGGAGGACTGATCCCCCATGGATCGGCGCGGCTCCCGGGGAAGGAGTCTGAGACGCAGCCTGAGGAGGGTGAGGTCGTTCTCTTGGCCACTCATGTTGACCGTGGGTTTTCTTTGCCACCTCATCCTTTCTTTCGGGGATTTCTGAATTTCTTTGGGGCACAACTCCACCACTTCACACCCAACACCATCGTGTACCTTGCTGCTTTTGTGTCTTTGTGCGAGAATTTCTTGGGTTGTCGGCCTCATTGGGGTCTTTTCAAGCACATTTTCACCTGTCGCTCTCAGACGGTGAAAAAGGCCAGTCTGAGTGACAAGAGAACACAAGTGATTCAGATGTGTGGGGGTCTTGGGGTTCAGATGAGGGGAAAATGTGCTTTTCCGGCCATGATCCTTCCCGACTCGGTCCGTGGATGGCAGTCGACCTGGTTTTACTGCAAAGACCAGCCGGCCTTGAGCGATCGACGGACTTCCCCCTTTTTCTATGGACCGAGTGAGGAAGCCTTCCTCTTTGAAGGTGATCCTGGAGGAGAAGGCGCAGGTTAAGGTGTTGGTCGAGTGTGTAGTCCAGCTTATCCTTGACGGGGTCACCGGCATGGATCTCTTGGAGGTCTTCCTCCGACGACGCATCCAACCGCTTCAATATCAAGATCATCCAATGTGGATGTATTCTGGCACTGAGGACACAACTCGGATCTACCGAGAGGAGGTCGAGGAGACCACGCTGGAGAGGTGGTTGGCTGCCATCACAGGGAACAAGGACAACCCTCGAGGGGCCAGGAGGATTCCTCCACTCGACCAATCATATGAAGTAGACAAGGTCTGATTCTGCATCTCCGACTGTGACTTTTTTTTTTCTTTATTCTATTTGCTTAAAACCAGTCGACTGACTTTTGTCTTGTTCGTTGTCTTCCACGCTACCACTAAGATGTACTCGATGCCCAACGGGGCTCAAGAATAGGTCGAGGAAGAGGAGGCGAGCGGTGGTGAAAGTCAGGAGGAGTGGCAATCTGATGGCAAGGGGGATGAAGATGACAATGGCTTCGGTGAAGAGGAGGAGGAGGAGGAGGAGGAAGTCGACCCTCCTCGCACGGAGAGGCGATCCAAACTCACCCATGACCCTGCAGTCGAGCGTGGTAAAGCGACTGTGTCGGTTAGGCAATCGACGAAAGGCCCTCGGACGACCTCTCCGGCGCCATCTGAAAAAGCGCCGAAGCATCCCCGAGCGGCGTCATCAAAGCCGTCGAAGGCCCTGCCCAAGATGAGAATGGCCATTCCCACCATTTTCGGGTAACAGTAGAACTTGTGTTTTCTTGTTTAGCATGGACAAACTCTTGGTCGACTCGCTGGCTAACCGACTGATTTCTGACATCCGCAGTGCTGCTACCTCCGAGACCTCAGCCAGGAATGAAGACCAGGAAATGGAAGATGCTGCCACCTCCAACCCCGGTATGATCTCTGTAGTTTCGCTTTTGGTCGATTGGATCTTCAGTTTTAACTTTGAATCTTTCCTGTAGCCCCACCTCATGTCATTGATCTCCCTGATGATGATGATGAGGCACCGCTGAGGCCGAGGAGGAATAAAAAGGCGACTGCTTGCAAGCCTGCTCAAGTTGTATCAGTGCCTGAGACGCTGGTTCATGAGGGTGGCAACATCACTCGGACTTCTGTGTCCTTCGCTGTGCCGCTGACGAGTGCTCGACCTTCATCATCGACTGCTGATCTGCCTTCCCTTTTCGCCACACACCACGTCCCAGAGGACCAAGCAGGTGCTGCTAAGGAGGCTATACGTCAGGGAGGGATCATGATGGAGCAGGTGAAGGCGATCCGGGAAGCTAGCCAAGCGGCCTATGATGCTAGCTCAGCTCTCCAGAGCAACGTCCAGGTTAGTTGGTCACCGCTTGTTCTGTTAGGACATGGTATCTGAAAACTCTTCTTTCCGAAGATCTTTGTAACTGTACACCCACTGGGTGTGTTGATTGAATTTTTGGATTCGTGGGGGCATGCTGAGTGCACCCACTAGGTGTAGTCCCCGAGACTATGGTGGACTGCTGGCAGTCGACTGTAGTCTATATACTTTGAACTTCTTTGCTAACTTCTTCACTCGGTCTGGTCGGACCATGTCGAATGGAATCTTGGAACCGGTGGGGGCATGCTGAGTGCACCCATTGGGTGTAGTCCCAGAGACTATGGTCGACTGCTGGCAGTTGACTAAAGTCTGAAGAACCCTCTTATTCTTTTTAGATCATGATGATACCGTGGCTGACTGCTGGCAGATAGCTACGGTTTAGGATCATAAACTTTTTGCCTCTTTCGATCGACTGATCGAACCGAGTCGGTAGAACCAGTGGGGGCACGCTGAGTGCACCCCAGGTGTAATCCCAAGACTACTGTTGAATATTTTGATTCGGTGTAGTCTTAGAAATGCTCATCTAGATTAGTGTTAAAACTTGCATCGGCGTAACCTTTTACGACGAACCTTTTTCACTTCCATAATCGAGAAACATATCCTTATTCTACTAAGGATAATTTTGACCGCTGTCCATTGATCTACTCCTAGATCTCTATTGCACTCCTTGCCAATCTTAGTGGTAGGGTACAATAGATCTGGTACACAGCATATGACATACTTTATAGAACCTATGGTGATGCATGGGAATGACTTTCATTCTCTTTCTATCTTCTGCCGTGGTGGGTTTGAGTCTTACTCAATCTCACCTTGTAACACAGGCAAGAACTCTTTCTTTGACTGTTTCATTTTGAACTACTTCAAAATCTTGTCAAGGTATGTATTCATTGAAAAACTTTATCAAGCGTCTTGATCTATCTCTATAGATCTTGATGCTCAATATATAACACTTCACGAGGTCTTTCTTTGAAAACTCCTTTCAAACACTCCTTTATGCTTTGCGAATAATTCTACATTATTTCGATCAACAATATGTCATTCACATATACTTATCAGAAATGCTGTAGTGCTCCCTCACTTTCTTGTAAATACAGGCTTCTCCAAAGTCTGTATAAAACCATATCTTTGATCACACTATCAAAGCGTTTATTCAACTCGAGATGCTTGCACAGTCCATAGATGGATCATTTGAGCTTGCACATTTTGTTAGCTCCTTTAGGATTGACAAAACCTTGGTTGCATCATATACAACTCTTCTTTAATAAATCCATTAAAGAATGTAGTTTTGACATCCATTTGCGATTTCATAAAATGTGGCAATTGCTAACATGATTCAGACAGACTTAAGCATCGCTACAATTGAGAAAATCTCATTGTAGTCAACATCTTGAACTTGTCAAAACCCTTTTGACAAGTCGAGCTTTGTAGATAGTAACACTACTATCGGTGTCCGTCTTCCTCTTGAAGATCCATTTATTCTCAATGGCTTGCCGATCATGAACAAGTCAACCAAAATCCATACTTTGTTCTCATACATGGATCCTCTCGATTTCATGGTCTCAAACCATTTCATGAATCTGGGCTCATCATCCTTCCTCATAGTTATTAGGTTCATCATGGTCTAGTAACATGACTTCTAGAATAGGATTACGTACCACTCTAGTGCGGATCTTACTCTGGAAGACCTCGAGGTTTGGTAACAACTTGATCTGAAGTTTCATGATCATCATCATTAACTTCCTCACTAATTGGTGTAGGAATCTTGGAACTGATTTCTGTGATGAACTACTTTCCAATAAGGAGAAGGTACAATTACCTCATCAAGTTCTACTTTCCTCCCACTCACTTCTTTCGAGAAAACTTCTTCTCTAGAAAGGATCCATCTTAACAACAAATATCTTGCTTTTGGATCTGTGATAGAAGGTGTACCCAATAGTTACCTTTGGGTATTCTATGAAGAGCGCATTTCTCCGATTTGGGTTCGAGCTTATCGGTGAAAACTTTTTCACATAAGCATCCAATCAAACTTTAAGAAGCGACAGCTTAGGTTTCTTTGCTAAACCATAGTTCATACGGTGTCATCTCAGCAGTTTAGATGGTGCCTATTAAGCGTGAATGCGGCTGTCTTTGTGCATAACCCCAAGCGTGGTGGTAAATCAATTGTATTATTTAATAAATTAGGTAGCTTGTTCCATTGTTCCGGAAGCGGAGTTTTTGGTCATCTTGCCCAAAGAGCCGCGGTTCATAAGCATCAAATGATTCATAATCAAGTGATTCCAAAGCCCATGTGGAGTTTTCTTCATACGCTTTATAATATGACCTAAGCGGCGATTACCACAAATAAGTTGCACTATCATTATTAACTTTGCATCTTTTGGTTTCAATATTATGAATATGTATCACTATGATCGATCAATGAACCATTTTCATTGGGTGTGTAACCATATAAGTTTTATTCATGTAAGCGAACAACAATTTATTCTCTTACTTAAATGAATAACCGTATTGCAATAAACATGATCAAATCATATTTATGCTCAACACCAAATAACACTTATTTAGGTTCCACTAATCCGAAAGTATAGGGAGTGTGCGATGATGATCATCAATCTTGGTTCAACACTCATCGTCACTTCCCTTTAACTAGTTTACATTCATTACGCAACTCCGTTTGAGTTACTACTCTTAACTGAACCAGTATCAAATCTTGAGGTTGCTATGAACACTAGTAAAATACACATCAATAATCTGTATCAAATATAACTTGTTCACTTTGCCATCCTTATTATCCACCAAATATTCAGGGTAGTTCCGCTTCGGTGACCAGTTCCATTGCGCAAAAGTACTCGGTCTCGGGCTTAGGTCTAGACTTGGGTTTCTTCACTCGAGCAACAACTTGCTGCCGTTCCTTTTGAAGTTCCCCTTCTTCCTTTGCCATTTTACTTGAGACTAGTGGTCTTGTCAACCATCAACACTTGATGTTTTCTTGATTTCTACCTTCGCGATTTTAGCATCGCGAAGAGCTAGAATCTTTGTCATCCCTTGCATACTATAGTTCATCACGAAGTTCTACTAACTTAGTGATGGTGACTGAAAAATTCTGTCAATCACTATCTTATCTGGAAGATTAACTCCCTTGATTCAAGCGATTGAAGTACTCGGACAATCGAGCACATGCTCACTAGTTGACGATTCTCCTCCATCTTTTAGCTATAGAACTTGTTGGAGACTTCATATCTCTCAACTCGGGTATTTGCTTGAAATATTAACTTCAATTCTGGAACATCTCATATGGTCCATGACGTTCAAACGTCTTTGAAGTCGATTCTAAGCCGTTAAGCATGGTGCACTATACTATCAAGTAGTCATCATTTTGAGCTAGCCAAGCGTTCATGCGTGCCATTGCTCCTGCAATAGGTATCACCTAGCGGTGCATCAAGGACATAATTCTTACGCGCAATGAGGATAAACCTCAGATCACGGATCTATCATCATTGCTACTAACATCTTTCAATACAATTTTCTCTAGGAACACATATAAAAACATAGGAAGCAACAACGCGAGCTATTGATCTACAACATAATTTGCAAAATACTACGGGACTAAGTTCATGATAAATTTAAGTTCAATTAATCATATTACTTAGAACTCCCACTTAGATAAATATCCTCAATTCTCTAAGTGATTGCGTGATCCATATCAACTACTCCATGACCCGATCATCGTGTGATGGAGTAGTTTCAATGGTGAACATCAATATATTGATCATATCTACTATATGATTCACTTCGACCTTCGGTCTCCGTGTTCGAGGTCATATCTTATATGCATAGCTCGTCAAGTATAACCTGAGTATTCTCGTGTGCAACTGTTTTACACCGTTGTATTTGAGCATTAGAGCCTATCACACCGATCATCCGTGGTGTCTCGGCACGAAGAACTTCGCAGCGGTGCATACTCGGGAGAACACTTCTTGATAATTTAGTGAGGATCATCTTATAATACTCTTAGATCAATCAAAACAAAAATATAGATGCATCAGCATAGATTGTGGTCTAGTAGCTATTGCTTCTCGACTATCGCTATATTTAGTGATAAAAGTAAAGCAATTACATAGCGTTGCATTTCATACAATAAGCGACAACCATGGCTCCTGCGGTGCGATAACTTGGTTACAAAACATGATCATCTCATACAATAAAATATAGCATCACGTCTTGACCATATCACATCACAACATGCCCTGCAAAAACAAGTTAGGCGTCCTCTACTTTGTTGTTGCAAGTTTTACGTGGCTGCTACGGGCTGAGCAAGAACCGTTCTTACCTCGCATCAAAACCACAGCGATACCGTCAAATAGACTCGTTTTAACCTTCTCAAGGACGGTATGCTTTCAGTTCAACTAAAGTGAGAGAGCAGACACCGCGGTCACCTTTAAGCAGCGAGTGCTCAGGCGGTGAAACCAGTCTGCGTAAGCGTCTGGCGTAATGTCGGTCGGGCGCTTCATCTCACAATACCGCTGAACAAAAGTATGACATGCTGGTAGGTAGTATGACTTATAAGCCCAACTCACTTGTGTTCTACTCGTGCATATGACATCAGCATAAAACCAGGCTCGGATGCCCTTTGTTTCATAATATCATGTTGCATCCTTGTTTAGTGTTTGCTTGATGTTTGTTGCATTTTCATCAATGCCATGCTTATCTTGTTTTGCTCATATCTTCAGGCGTAGCTCGAATTAAATGAACTTTATATAACTTACTAAATTTAAGTGTAGATCATCGTGGTGCATCTTAACTTGCTGTTTAAGCTTGAACATAATGTTTAATCAGATCTGCACCAATTTCGAAATTTGCATATGAGGACTTACGAATTGTTCTATGTTGTTCCGGCCTCATTAAACTTGCTTTGATGTGTTCTTGTTGCATCATCTCTTGCCATGAGTAGCCTCATGTTGTCTTGTCATGCATCATGCTTGGTTGTGCATCATGTCTTGTTCATGTGTGGTGTGTTTACTATGTTGTGTGCATCTCCTTGTTAGTTCCGTTTAGTTGCGATCGTGAGGATGAATTCGTCTACGCTTGGTTCGTCTTGAGGCTTCATCTTCTTCATGGACTCGTTCTTCTTCCCTAGCGGGATTTCGGGCAAGATGACCGCTACCCTAGATCTCACTACTATCATTGCTATGCTAGTTGCCTCGTTCTTTAACTATGCATCGCTACTATTACGTTTATCAAGCCATCGTGCCATGTCACCTCTAACCTTTTGCACCCTTCCTAGCAAACCGTTGTTTGGCTATGTTACCGCTTTGCTCAGCCCTCTTATACGTTTTAGTTGCAGGTGAAGATGAAGTTTGTTCCAGCCGGAACATGGAATGTTGTTCCTTGTTGGAACATGTTTACTTGTTGGGATATCTAATATATCTTATTTAATTAATGCATCTATATACTTGGTAAAGGGTGGAAGCTGGCCTTATGCACAGTGTTTTGTTCCACTATTGCCGCCTAGTTTCTGTCATATATTATTATGTTCGGATTTTCGTCCCTACTTGGTCGGGTGATTTATGGGACCCCCTTGACAGTTCGCTTTGAATAAAACTCCTCTGACAAGGCCCAACATTGGTTTTACCATTTGCCTCACCACCACCTACTTTTTCCTTAGGAGTCGCTCTCGAGGTCATCTTTATTAGCCCCAGACGGTGCTTCTCTAAGTGCTGGTTCGAACCGGCGGCTTCTGTAGAGGCACCTTGAGGCAACTTTGAGGCTGGTTTTACTCGTATGTAGTCTCATCCGGTGTTGCCACGAGCGAGATATGTGCAGCTCCTGCTCAGGATTATGGTAGCATCCAGGCGGATCTTCTGGTCTTGTTTTATTCTTGTCGAAATGTCTTGTGGCAGGATTCCGAGGTATCAATTCTTCCGGGAGAAGGAATATCCCGTTGATCGCGAGCTTATCATGGGCTAAGTTGGGACACCTGTAGAACATAAACTTTTCGAGCCGTGCCCGCGGTTATGTGGATGGAATTTGTTAATATCCGGTTGTAGTAAACTGACAAACTCTTCAAAATGCACCAACCGTGTGCATGCTTAGTGAGTGTCTCTTTTCGGGGTTGATCGAGGGAAGCAGCGGTTTTGGAGTTATGTCGATGTAAGTAGGAGTTCAGGATCCTTCTTGATCATTACTAGTTGACGACCGTTCCTTTGTTTCTCTTCTCGCTCTCATTTGCGTATATTAGCCACCATATATGCAATCGCTCTTTGACCTCACCACTCTACCCCTTCCTTTTCCTTTAAGCTTTGCTAGTCTTTGTACCCATGGTAATGTTCTTGCTGATCCTGGCTCCTGATTACTACACCAACAGTTGCGGTACAGGTTTGCGATGATCATGGCCGAGCGATGTTTGCTACGTTGAGTTAACTTACTTCTTGATCGAGGATAGGTTCGGTCGTGACTGAGCTAGCGAAGTGGATATTGTTTGAGTTTTGTTTATGATTCATCCGTAGTCGGATGTTGATCTTAATATGTGGTATTGTTGTATTGTTGTATTCATGTGACATTGTATGTTATGTATATCCCATCTATTATGTAATGTTGATGTAATGATATCCACCTTAAAAGCGTTTCAATATGCGGGTCTATCCTTGGTGGGACCGTCGAGTTCCTTTTGGATAAGTCGCATATTAGGCGTGATGGCAGGAATCAGACTGCTTTGACTCGCCCGAACTATCTGCGGCCATTAAGCCCATTCTGGAGGCGAGATAGTGTCATTGGCAACCATCATGAAGCGGACCCTTCTCGGACAGCTCGAACCCTGGTCGGCATCATGTGGATTCGTAAAGAGTCTCCCCTCGCCCGTACTCCGGGCTCTTTTCTCCGGGCCAAACCTACCGCTAAGCGAGGCTCTGTATATCGATCCCTCGTTATTCTTGAGAACAACGTCGAACTATGCCCAGCCGGACTAGGGGCTGAGGTAAGGATTTTCCGTCCCACCCACCACCCACTTTAGCCTTATCGAGGACTTAACGACATTTTTCGATTACGACTCCGAAGAAATCGGCGGTATGAATGGCGATATCGGAGAAAACAAGCCTAGAACCGACATTCTTTGGGCGCTGGGCGGCCACCTATCGTATGGCGTGTACATGGTGGATACACCCAAAGAGAATAATGGCGATGACAAAGAAGACCAGTTGAGATAAACCTCTGAGATACAGCCAAAGTGCCAGCGATAGCGGCGCCGCTCCAAGTCACGCCGTGGAAAGACACAACAATACCGGCATAGAGAAAACAATACTCTAGGCGATGCGAAGACAATGAAGACCCGTCAAGCCAACCTCGAACAGAATGAGCGGGAAGGCGGTGCGAGTCAGCCACGATGAGCGGTAGTAAACAAAGACTTAGAGGACAACAATTATCTTCCGCTCTTGAGGATGAGGTGAGCCTCGGCAAGGAGGATTTTATGATGCCTAAGGAACCTCTCGAGCAGGGCGCTTTAAGCGCCCGGCTAATAGCCACTACACATGAATCTACTAAAAGCATAGAACAAAAGTCCCTTACTGACCATAAGCCAAAAGGATCAGAAAATATGATGGCACCCATGTAAACATGGCAAGTTATATTACGATTCATACATGGCAGGAACAATAATAAGTAGGCATGTTGGTGAGCTTGAATCACTCACCACAGAGCAATACATGGCATGGCAAGGCAACTCACAGTAAGAAGGCATGGCATAGAAGCTATACATGGCAAGAACAACATCATAGCATACACGGATCAACTACAACAACCTTGGCAAAATTGAATAACATGTAAACAACTGCCAGAAACATTTTATAGCAAAAGTAGAGCTCGATTGACTCAAGCTATGGCACTCCATAATTGCAAACAAGGGCATGGATGGATAGAGCATAACCATATGTTCAAAACATCCTTAGTGAAGTATCTCAAAATATGCATGGATCTCTCTCAGAGCATCAAGTTTACATGGCATAAAAATATCAGCATAATCAGGGCTGAAATCAGCAACATCATGAAGCCTAGTTTGCATGCTTGTGCTAGTCACCACAGAGATCACAAAAATACATGGCATACACCCCTGGAAAGATGGCATTGCATGTTACAAAACACATGTAGGACTCAAGTTCATAGGGTGCACACATCAATCATGGCAAAAATGACAAAAGTGCAAGTTCTGATAAGAATCTGAAACTAACATCACATAGCACTCTTCCAACAGCATTTAGGGCACCAAGATGAGCTCAAATGAAAATGATGCAATGGAATGAAATGATGTAATCATCGAGACGAACAATTTGACATATTACACGCACGAAACAGAGCTACCGATGCGGAGTTATGGCATGATGAATATGGCATGATAATGCAAACTGCTTTGGGACTTGGAAGAAAAATGGACCTCGAGGGGGAGAAAGTCAACTTGTCAGGAAGTCGCCGAATTCGCCGGAGAGGAGGGGCTGGCCGGAGACGGGCGGATCTCAGCGGATCTCGCCGATCCGCCGGATCCCGGCGTAGGGGAGGCGGAGGAGGCGACGAGAGGCGACGGGCGAAGGCGGAGGGACGACGGGCCGCATGGAGTAGCGGCGAAGCTCGGCCGGGCCGGGCGCACGGGCGGCGGGAGGTGCATCGGGCGGCGGATGCCGCGGCTGGCGAGGGGCGCTGCCACCGACGTGGGAGGCGCGCCGAGGCCGCTGACACGGGCGGGCGGCGCACTACGGCGGGCGGGCGAAGTGTGGCGGCGCGCACGGGCCGGGCGGCGGGTCGGGCGGCGGCGCGGGCGGCACGCGCATGGCAGGTGGCGGGCGATGCGAGACCGCGACGGACGCCGCACTGCCTCGGCGGCCCGCGCTGGTGGCGGGCGGTATGGGGCGCGCCCGGGACATGTGGCGCGGGGATTGGGCGAGGCGGCGGGAAGGTGACGGTCGCGCTCGATTGGGTGAACGACGGTCCGGGCGGATATGTCCGGCGCGATGGACATGTCCGCGCGATGGGACATGTCCGCCATGCTGGAGGAGTTAGGGCTAGGTTTTATCTGCGAAATGATCCTCAATTTCGGGAGGAGGGGTGTTTATATAGGTAGAGGGAGCTAGGAGACTCCAAATGAGGTGCGGTTTTTGCCACGCGATCGCGGATCGAACGCATCGAGAGCATGGAAGGGAGTTAGCTGGGTTTTTGGGCCACTTTGAAGGTGTTGGCTGCAAGGAGAAAGGGGCTTGGCGGTTACCCTGCTAACCGTTGAGTATCAACAACCTCCAAATGGCACGAACTTGACAGCGGTTCACCGGTGGTATACCAAGGCCGCTGACAAACCTCGTCCATTCCCGAGACCGCTTAACACCCGACACCTAAAAGAGGTAAAAGGGGCCGGAGACATAGGAGTGCCGGATTGCAAAACGGACAACGGGAAAATGCTCGATGCATGAGACGAACACGTATGCAAAATGAAATGCACATGATGACATGATAAAAATGCATGATGACATGGCAAAGAGAGACACGCGAAGCACATGACATAGCAAAGATGGCGAATAACTCGAAGACACCGGGCGATCGAATCCGGGCGTTACATCGGGTCCATATGCACGGATCAGATGGTAACCGGAATAGGCGCCTAAAAAGACAACCGGCCACATCCCATAGCAATGAAGTCGATTATTTGGTCGGCGCGGGAGAGGAAATGATCTTTCGGCAGGCCCATTGATATGTTTGAAGTCGATGCACATGTGAAGTGACTTGTCCTTCTTGGGGACCATGACAACATTGGCGAGCCACTCGAGTGGTAAATCTCTTGATAAACTCGCTGCTAAGAGCCGAGCCACCTCCTCGCCAATGGCTTTTTTCTTCCGACGGCGGACCGTCAAGATGTTCAGAATCCTCGGCGCGTTATATCTCCCACGTGTCGGGCACGACTTAGAGGCATAACCGCATTGAAAACAATGTCGCAAGTGAGGTAATCTTCACCCAACCCATGTAATACATAAGGGAAAGAGATACTTAGTTGGCTTACAATCGCCACTTCACACAATACATGAGTAAAGCATTAAATCATACATATACAATCAAGGTCCGACTACGGAACCAAAATAAAAGAAGACTAACCAAAATGCTACACAGATCCCCGATCGCTTCTAACTAGGCTCCACTATCGATCAACTCAAACGAACAACACAATGAACAGATCTTCATCGAGCTCCTCCTTGAGCTCGGATGCGCCACCTGCACGGTTTCATCGGCACCGCAAACTGGTTTTGAAGTATCTGCGTGAGTCACGGGACTCAGCAATCTCACACCCGTAGATCAAGACTATTTAAGCTTATGGGTAGGAGAAGGTAGTGAGGTGGAGCCGCAGCAGTTACTCAGCATATCCGTGTCTAACATACGCAGATGAGAGCGAGAAGAGAAGGCAAAAGCATCGGTCGAACAACTATGATCAAGAAGTGATCCTAGAACAACCTACGCCAAACATAACTCCAACATGTGTTCACTTCCCTGACCACGAGAAGAGACCATCACGGTTACACACGCCGTTGGTGTATTTTAATTAAGCTCAACTTCGGGTTTTCTACAACCGACTTTAACAAATTCCAATCTGCCTCATAACGCTGGGCACGGCTTTCGAAAGATAATACCCGCAGGGTGTCCCAACTTAGCCCATGATAAGCTCTCGATCAATCTAAGGATATTCCTTCTCCCTGAAGACCCGGCCGTCTTGGAATCCCTGCCACAAGACATTTCGGCAAGAATAAAACAAGACCAGCAAAGTCACCTGATGTGCCGGATAAACCCGATAGGAGCTGCACATATCTCGCTCGTGGCACACCGTAGGTCAGCCCACGAGTAAAACCAGCCCTCGAGTTGCCCTGCAGTGGCCCCGCACCCGCCTGCTTCAAACCAACACTGAAGGAGCACCGCCCGGGGGCTAAAATAAATATGACCTTGAGTCTCAGTAACCCAAGGGAAGGGGTATATGGTAGGTAGTCAAATGGTAAACCCAAGGTTAGGCCTTGCTGAGGAGTCTTATTCAAAGCGAATCGTCAAGGGGTCCCATAAATCACCCAACCATGCTAGGGACGCAAAATCCAGGAACATAATATCGACATGACGGAAACTAGGGTGGCAAGAGGAACAAAACACCTGCATAAGGTCGAGCTTCCACCCTTTACCAAGTATACAGATGCATTAATTAAATAAGATATATTGTGATATCCCAATAAGTAAACATGTTCCAACA
Organism: Aegilops longissima; assembly: GCA_021605205.1. Classification (NCBI taxonomy): domain Eukaryota; kingdom Viridiplantae; phylum Streptophyta; class Magnoliopsida; order Poales; family Poaceae; genus Aegilops; species Aegilops longissima. The sequence goes on from CM038680.1 coordinate 435,272,701, forward strand.
AGGAACAACATCTCCATGTTCCAACAAGGAACAAACTTCATCTTCACCGCAACTAACAACGCTATAAGAGGGCTGAGCAAAGCGGTAACATAGCCAAACAACGGTTTGCTAGGAAAGGATGGTTAGAGGCTTGACATGGCAACATGGGAGGCACGATATAGCACGGTAGGCATCATAGCATAGGCATAGCAAAAGAGCGAGCATCTAGCAAGCAAAGATAGAAGTGATTTTAGGTATGATCATCTTGCCTGAAATCCCGCAAGGAAGAAGAACGAGTCCATGAAGAAGACAAACAGACGAAGTCGAACTAATCCTCACAACTCCTAAGGAAACCGAAGCTAACGAGAGAAGCAACCCGGAAACAAACAAACAACATGGTAAACCAACAAGCACAAACATGGCATGATGCACAACCAAGTATGATGCATGCCCGGTTTAAATAGCATGGCATGGAAAAAGTGCACAAGCAATACTACAAGTTAAGTGGAGCTCAATATGCAACGAGTTGCATATTGACGAAACACCACATCAATTATTTAGTTTCTCTCTCGGTTATGTACCCAACAATATTAAATGTTATTAAACATGGCAAGGGTGAAGCAAATGAATACTACCTACCTAGGCAAGTTTAAATGAGGCCGGAACAACAAAACAACAAGTCCGGAAACTCCTCATATGCATATATTAGGTTTGGTACTGTTCTGTCCTAAACACAATTTTAGAGTTATTAAACAGCAAAATAAAGTGCACCATGTTAATCTATGCATTTTTCTACCCCATTTACATATAAAGTTTATTAAATTTGGAGCTACTAAGTTATTTAGTTACTTTAATAAATCATTTTAAAATGCTATTTATGCAAATTAATTCAAACAACACATTTAAACAGTTTAAACATGGATGAAAGTTGATATTATGAAACTAGACAAATTCTAAGCATTTAACATATATAAAACATTTTAAACCGATGCATGGTTGATTAGTTATTACATGCATGAACATGAGGGTTTTTTGTAAATATGCGCTTTTCTCGATAAAAGGATAAATTCGCAGCAAGGAGAAAAAAACTACACGGGACGAAATTGGTTATGGGCCTAACAGAACAGCGCTGGGGGCAGTTTCACCATGGGCCAAGGCCCGACCGAAGCAGAGGAGGTTCATACTGGGTCCAAGCGAGCCACCGCGAGGTGAGGAGGGCGGGCTCGACAAGCGCTATGCCCAGAGGGCTGGCATTACCGGGCGCTGAACGGGTCAACGGGACGAAGCGGGCGGTAGAGCAGCTCGACAGGGTCAGCGGCATGGCGGCACGACGGCAAACCGGGTCGCAGGGATCCGAGAAGCGGCGGGTCGATCTCGCCGGATCGGGTCAAACGAGGCGTGGCGGGCGCCGGTGCCGCGAAGAGGACCGCAACAGGATGTACTCGTGAACATGTACAAAGGCGTAGAGAGTTTCGTAGAGAGAGAGATACAGAGAAGAAACAGGAAAAGAAAGAAAGGACGAAAAGGAAATAGAGGGGGACGCGGCCGTCTCCTGTTCGGTCACGCCATGGAGCCGATGAGGCCACGATCGGCATGAGGGCGCCGGTTGCTGCTTGAAGGCGATGATGGCGCGCGACGGATGGAAAGAAGAGGCCGTCATGGTGCTCATGGTGAAGGGATGAAGAAGCCGCGGTGGAAGGCCACGGCTGCGCGGTGCCGAGACGACAGAGGCAAGGTGCATCAAGGAGGCAGATGCGGGGAGTGGTCCGACGGGCAGCGCGTGGAGGAGGGCACGGCATGGCTGAAGCCCTGCATGCATCCAAGTAGGTTGTTGCTATTTTGCTAAGACAGCAGGCACAAGGCCATGGGCGCCAGGTTCGTGGAGGCAGGAAGCTTGGAGCCTGCAAGAGCTCCTCGGACAGGATCAACGATGTTGGATCGATGGATTGATTGGGTGGTTCGTGGGAATCGAGGAGGAACAGGGAGGCGCTGGATCGAGCGAGGGAATCTGGAGGCAGAGGTGGCAGCGATGGTTGGGGAGGGATGGATCCCGATGGGGATTTGGTGGAGTGGCGCGCTGGGAGGATGGGACAGGTCCCTAGATTTTAGGGTTGTCCACTATTTATACTGCAATGAGATTAGGTAGGGCTATCACGCCCCCACGATCGTGAATCGCACGGCTGGGAAAATATAGGGTAGGATGTCCAAATAAGAAAACAAAGATGTTTTATAGATGTTTGGGGATGATCCCGGACCCAACGGTAACGATAGTCCGGTTCGAAGTTCGGGAAGTTTTCGACACGGCAAGGGGTCGATGTAATGCGCAAAGAGACTCCGCTTTAGGCAAGAGGGAAAATGAAGAACAAGATTGGTCTTGGAACGGTCAACAAAAGCAAGGGGGGGGACGCGGCAACTACGTAGGGATGCAAGTTTGAAAACAATGACGGCAACAGAAAGTGTCGATGCAATGCTTAATGATGCGATGATGAATGCAACAAACAAATAAATAATACAACCGACACGCAAAACATGGAAGGCATCCGAGCGCCGGTCTTGGGGCGTTATATGTTCCTTGGACAGTTTTCACCTTTGATCGACTTCAGAGATTTATGCTCAGCCAGCCCCCTGAACACCCAAAGATGTCGCCAGTGCTTCCATGCGAAGATGTCCCAGCGTTCTCACGGAGGAACCGGATGAGCGCTTCCTATTTGGAGTCGAGTGTGCTTGAGATATGAGTCGGAGCAGCACCTGGGTCGGTCGGGTGAATGTGAATCGACTTTTGTCTCACCGGACGATCAAAAGCTGATTCCAGAGCAGGTGCTTCTTGGCTCGCAACAAATTACTCGGATCTGCAGCTCGTATTCCCCGCAGCTCTACCATCGCCATCCGAGCATCGCGATCTTTGAGCCCTGCCGAAAGCACTTTTTCGCTTTTTTCCGATCGCCAAGAATGGTGATCACACCTTTGGGACCAGGCATCTTCAATTTGAGGTACACATAACATGGTTGAGCCATGAAACGTGCATAAGCTAGCCTGCCCAAAATAGCGTGATAAGCACTCTGGAAATCCACAACTTCAAATGTCAACTTTTCTTTGCGGTAATTCTTGGAATCACCAAAACCACATCGTGAGCAATTTGGCCGAGTGATTTCAGCCTTGTTTCCGTGAATGACTCCATGGAAACTCATGTTGTCGGTAATCGAAGTCCGGACATCGGAATGCCCATCCTTTCAGCCGCCTCTCGATACAATATATTCAGCCACCGCCACCATCCATCAATACTTTAGTTAGTCGAGTGCCTTCGACGATCGGGTCGCCCACTCAAAGCTTGCTCCCGTGGGTGGCTATGTGCGTTGATGATCGGACTGGTCGAATATGATGGCGCTCCGAGACCATTTCGTATAACCGGGCATCACCGAGCAACCATATTCACTCTCGGTTTATAACTTTCAATCGACTTTTGCTTTCTACATCAGCAAAAATCATCAGGTGGAATTGACCGGGGTATCCATCATCACTATCTTCTTTGTCTTCAAGTTTGTCCGACTCTTCTCCTTATCTTTGACCGCTTTCAAACCGCTGGATCGTGAGCCGACATTGTCGAAGTGGTATGTTTCGGTAAATGAATTTACCTCTATATCTTTCTTCGTGGTGGATGTGGCACGGCAAATCCATAACGCTAGTCCCTTCCTTGTCCTTCACCTTCTTAGGGTTCCAAGACCCTTTGTTTTCTTTAAACTTTCCTTGAGTCACGGCCAAGGCTTCTCCAGAGCAACCGGGCTTGGCTTTCCGCTCGCTCCGACCGAGTTCCTCCCGTTTCATGAGCGGCTGACTTGTACTTGCCATTCCGAGCCGATCCTCTTCTTCACCATTGGCATACTTGGTGGCAATCTCCATCATTCGACTCTGTGGTCATATCTCCGTCCGATCTGAATTTCAAACTTAGTTTCTGCTCCTAACACCTTCCTTGAAGGCACGGATCGCTTGGGGATCGATACATTTTCACCGTGGTGATGTGAAGTGATCCACTGGATGTAATCCTCAAAGTCTCATTCGACTTTTGCACACAAGATTGCAGCTCTATCAACCCTGCCTGGTCGCTTGCAAGTTCCTTCAATATTCTCGACAAACACTGCAAGATCTTCCTAAGTGTAAATGTTGTTGGTGCCAATCGATTCAGCCATGCTCGCCGAGCCCTCCAACATAAGAGGTAGGTGTTTCATGGCCACCTCATCATTGCCGCCTTAATCTGAATAGCCACCGGTAGTCCTCAAGCCAAATATCTCGACTTCGACTCACCAAAGGAACTTATCGACCACCGCCAACCCGGGTTGGGAGGAATCACCGCGCCCCGATGGCTCGCTAAAACACTCGTCCCGAGACGTGAACTCGCCGCTGGTGGGCACATCTCTCGCCATGGCCTTCTCGGTGAGCTCGCTTCTATCGACTCAAACCTTGAACGATAATGGATCTCGCATCAAAGCCATGTTCTTCGGGTCGACCGAATCCTTCGCCCAACACCGTGGCCGGGCTCTCCATCCGCTTGCCGAGGAGCGATGATCCACCCCTTGGGGAGGGGTGGCACTTGACGTTGATCGCCAGATCGAATCGGTGATCATACCGCTCACGCTTCTGGATCTGGTCATCACGCCGCCTCCACGTTCCTCATGCCTCGGGGGCGATCTTGGACTATGGGCCAACTGGACTAAATTCGCAACGACGGATGTGCTATTCCGTGACTGCGATACAGCTGAATTTTGATCTCCAGCTGCCCGGAGTAAATCTCTAATCTGTAGCAAACCTCTACCAGCCTCTGACTGGAAAGGCTGAATCGATTCTACTATACGGGCTGCAGCTGCTAGATTCTGAATCGGAGTTCGATATACCTGAGTCGGTGGTGGAAAGAGTTGACGTCGACTGGAGTCTGGAACCTCGCCGCACGCTGGCCGCCGAAAGTGCTCGCTGCAGGTTCTCCACCGAAAAGGCCAGCCATGTTGGCCTAACGCGCGTCCTCTAAGGCACAAGCCTCGGGGGTTTCGCCAACGATAGGAGTGTGTAATGCATCCATGTTCCGCGGCGGTTCTTCCTCTACAACAAGTGAGGGCTCGTTGATACTCTTCTTGACTTGCGCCGATCGCTTCCGCCGCCGCCTCCGCTTAAAGCGGGAAAGCCAGGCGGACTGCATGGTCCATTGACCATCGTAACCTCCACCGCTGATCACTATCGTCGCAGACTCGGATGCGTCTTCATGAGCTACCGATGATCGAACAGTCAGAGAGATTCGCCGGGCTCGATTGCGCGATTTGGGGAGTGGCCGACTAGTGGCCACCGCGTCTCACCCAACGCTGAAGCCTTTGACCGACCGGAACTCTACGCCGCCGGAAACAGTGGAGGAGGACGACATGGGTTGACTGACATCGGGTTCGACGGCTCAGAGGAGGACGCCGCGGACGACGCGAAAGTGCCGCCTCGCCGGACGGAAGCGGTCGAGGTCAAGTGGAGCCTCCGGCCAAGCGGAGTCGCCGGGCGATGAACGTGAGCGCACTGAGACAGATCTCGCGACCTCAACCAAAACTCCGCCTGAAACCATGATGAAGGAGATCGGAAAATCCCAACTTCTCCAATAAATCGCTAAGACACCGCCCCCATTTGGGCGCCAATCGCCATGGTTCTAAGTCCGACAAGAGAATAGGGGGTAGGAATGAGAGGCAAGATCCTAGCTATGGAGTAGTTGTATACGCAAGATGTTTACGAAGTTTAGGCCCTTCTCAAAGAAGTAACATCCCCACGCCTCGGAGCCCGGAGGCGGTCGATCAGATTATGTGCGAAGTTGCTGTGGGTGCGAACCTTTACACTCGTGAGGGGGTGGCTATATAGAGTTCGCTGCACTCTCCAAATTTCGCTATGCAGGGATTAAAGTACATTAAGACCGGGGTTACCGTAACGCCCCACATAAAGTGCTATGATGACCATAAAATCTACTTAATGACCGACCGCTTGTGTGCAGATCGACTTTAGATCTCCCGCGGTCGAAAGTGGTTGGCTTCATGGTCGAGTGTCTTCAAGTCCGTCGAGTGGAACCTTCCGTGTCGATCGAAGGTGGTTTTTTAGAGATGTCCTTGGGAGGGTATCTTGACAGTCCATGACCCTACCCTAGGAGGGAAATTTCTTCGTCTCCCTTGTTCGGGCGGCCGGGCTCCTTGTCGCCGCCGCTATGCAGCCCCTTTTCCTTGTTTACAGATTCAACTTGCCGGCCAGTTTGAACACCCAAAGATTCTCTCGCTGGTGTGGTTATTGGCTTATCGGGGTGCCGTGAATTTGACACGAGCGATCGAGTATGCGGTCCAAACCGACAGCCCGGATTTCTTTTTTGAACGGCTTTTTCCGCTGACCAGATTTAGAGCCCGTGAATCCTGCATTGACTACCGTGGTTCGCGTTGTCACCGCTTGTTGCGGGCGCTTGTGTCTCGCTATGACGTGGTCTACCGTTGCTATCTTTGGCATCTGAATTGCTAGGATTTCCTGATGTATTGTTACTACGAGCCAGCCAACTGTCCTTGCCCGCGCAAAAGCGGGTCATGAGTGTCATGAGTGCTGCCATAGACTTCGGCTTCTCTTGGCCGAGGTGTTGGGCGAGCCACTCGTCACGGATGTTATGCTTAAATGCCGCTTAAGGCCTCGCATCCGGACAGTCGACAATTTGGTTCTTTTAGTTAGGAACCGGTCCAGTAATTTCCCGCCGATTCCCCGGGCTGTTGGGTTATGTGACTCAAGTCATCAAGATCCGTGGTCGCATTAAGTGCCCTCGAAGTTGTCAAGGAATGCGCTCTTCCAAATTCTCCCAATGCCACGAAGTTTGCTCGCAAGCTATTCAGCCAATGCCGAGCCGGTCCTTTGAGTTTTAGTGGGAGGTATTTGATGGCATGTAGATTGTCAGCATGGGCCATGTGGATGTGGAGGAGGAAATTTTCAATCCATACCGCGGGGTCTGTTGTACCATCATATGATTCAATGTTCACTGATTTAAATCCCTCTGGGAATTCGTGATCCATCACTTAGTCAGTGAAGCATAGGGGGTGTCCGGAGCCTCTGTGTCGGGCTATGTCGCAACGTAGTTCATACGAGTCTTGTCTGCTATGTTCAGCCCGGCCGGATTTGCTTTTAGTATATCCGACGTGATGATCATCGTCACGCGTTGGGGCGCGCCCCGGTGATCCGTAGATCGATCTTGTATGTCATGCTTTGTTTTCCAATACGTCTCGCAGGTCTTGCGTGTTGCCCTGGGCCTTGGTGTTTTTGTTTGACTGGCGACGGGGTGTGGGCTGGACTTCGGGCTGATATGTCGTTCTGTCTCGGCCACGAGGTGGACGATCGGCCACATCATACGCTGGTAGTGTGGGTTTTAGTGCTTCCTCCTCGAGTTGGGGTAGCAACCATGCTTTGGGTACCTCTTGGTTGGGCGCTCGAGTTCGTATTCCTTGGCCGCCAGGACCTCAGTCCATCTATCCACTAGCAGATCTTGGTCAGCTCGAAGCTGTTGTTGCTTTTTCTTCAGGCTTTTTGTTGTGGCTGTAAGCCGGCGCTTGAACACTGTGCGACGGGGTCCTCAGGCATGATAAATTCTTCGTCGCCGAGGCTCACCTCATCTTCGGAGAGAGGCATGTAAATTTCATCCTCTGATTCTCCGTCTGCTACCTATTCCTGAGGGCTAGCTTGCCCATCCTCCCGCTCGAGGCCTGGCTGGAGGGGATTGTCTTCGTCTTCGGCACTATCCGGAGTGTTATTGTCTCTTGTGTCATTATCGCTGCTTTTTGTTGTGGTGGGGCTTAGAGCGGTGCCAATGACGCCGGTGCTTAGATTGCTTCTCAGGGGGATTATCCTCCGTTGCCTTGTTTCCATCGCTTTCCTTGGGGGTGTCCACCATGTATATATCATATGATGAGGTGGCAGTCCACCGTCCTGTGGGCGGTGGTTCCTGTTCGTCTCCTGCATCGTTCTCCACACCGTCGATGTCTTCGGAGCCGAAATCAAGCATGTCGGTTAAGCCGTCGACAGTGGCTATCAAGTAGGTGGTGGGTGGGGAATGAATTTCTTCGTCGTCCGCTTCCCACTCAAGCCGGACATAGTTCGGCCAAGGATCTCCAAACAAGGAGAGAGACCTTAATGAATTTAGTACGCCGCTGCAAGCAAAGCCGAAAGATATCCACGGAGGAAAACTCCATGATCGGTGCCCAATCAGATTCGATAGGCACGGACGTTAGCGGTTCGGAGCTCGTGGGTCGGAGACGCAATCCAAGTGTCCCGAACACAAGTCTCATAGGAGGTGAAGTCGAGACGGCTCTATCGCCATCGAAAAAGGCCCTCCGTGGCGGGCTCCATCCACCCATCCTCTGGACGGCGGATCTCGCCCGGATTGACGGCCGAGAAGCTACAAGTGTGATTCTCCAACACCGTCCGATGATGAGAGCTAAGTCATGCTCATCGTGGATCGTGTGGCGACCTATCATGGGTTCAATCCATCAAGATCAAGTCTCCGCGATGTCGGCCGATAGTTCAAGCTTCCAACTCGACCTGATGGCTGGGCGTAGCTCTCGATCTACTCTGAGATGGCTGTGAAGTTAGCCCGCAGATTTAAACCGCCGAATACGAAGAGCTGTCCGCTGTGGAAAACTCGCCTGGATCGCATCGCTGCCGGCGATCAAGCGAGCCATCAAGCCTTTATCGTAACGCATACGCTGGAACTCTCAATGAAAGCACCAATGTCGGTGTCAAACCGGCGATCTCGGTAGGGGTCCCGAACTGCAAGGCCTAAGGCGATGGTAACAGGAGGCGGGACACAATGTTTACCTGTGTTCGTGCCCTCTCGATGGAGGTAATACCCTACTTCCTGCTTGATTGATCTTGATGATATGATTATTACAAGAGTCGATCTACCACGAGATCATAGAGGCCAAACCCTAGAAGCTAGCCTATGATTATGATTGTTGTTGTCCTACGGACTAAACCCTCCGGTTTATATAGACACCGGAGGAGGCTAGGGTTACACAGATTCGATTACAAGGGAGTAGATCTACATATCCGATTTGCCAAGCTTGCCTTCCACGCAAAGGAGAGTCCCATCCAGACACGGGACGAAGTCTTCAATCTTGTATCTTCATAGTTCAACAGTCCGGCCAATGTATATAGTCCGGCTGTCCGAGGACCCCCTAATCCAGGACTCCCTCAGCGGCCTTTAAGCATAGCATCTGCGACGAATGGCTTGCCCGAAACCTCGGCCAGGAAAAGCTGAAGTCCATGGCAGCCCTCATGGCGCTTATGACCCGCTTTTGCGCAGGCAAAGATAGCTGGCTAGCCCGTGGCAATAACAATGCAAGCGAACCTGGCACTTCTGAAGCCAGAAATGACAATGGCAAGCCCGACACAACAGACACAAGCGTCGAAGCAACGGTGACAATACCGATGACACGACAGTCAACGCCGGATTCAGTGCTCCAAGTCCGGCCAGCGGAAGAATCCATTCAAAAGGAACAATCCAGGCTCATCCAGCTTAGACCGCATCCTTCATCGCCCATGTCAGATACATGGCACCCCCAATAAGCCAGCCAATCATACCAACAGAAGCTGTTGGTTCTTTAAGCAGGCCGGCAAGATAAACGCCGAAAACAAGGAGAAGGGGTCGCAAAGTGAGGATGATGACGAGGAGCCCCGTCCACCGAACACAGGGGGACAGAAGAAGTTTGCCCCTCGGGTCAAAACGGTGAACATGATATATGCTACCCATATCCCCAAGAGGGAGCGCAAGCGCGCGCTCAGGGACGTCTATGCGATAGAGCCAGTCGCCCCAAAATTCAACCCATGGTCGTCCTGCCCGATCACTTTCGATCGCAGGGACCATCCGACCAGTATCCTCCTCGGCGGTTCAGCTGCACTGGTCCTTGACCCAATTATCAATGGATTTCATCTCACGAAAGTCCTTATGGACGGTGGCAGTAGCCTTAATCTACCTTACCAAGACACTGTCCGCAAAATGGGCATTGATCATTCATGAATCAAGCCCACCACAAATACCTTCAAGGGAACAGTACCCAACATAGAAGCTCACTGCACGGGATCAATTACATTGGAAGTCGTTTTCAGTTCGCCAAACAACTTTCGAAGCGAAGGCTTGACCTTCGATATTATCCCATCCCACAGTAGCTACCAGGCACTACTCGGGCGTATCGCTTTTGCTTGTTTCAATGCGGTCCCACATTACGCCTATCTAAAGCTTAAGATGCCCCGTCCATGCAGCATCATCACGATAAACGGAAATGCGGAACGCTCCCTCAATACAGAGGAGCATACTATGGCTACTGCAGCCAAAGTACAAATCGGTCTCATCAAGCCGCATATCTCATCGGCCATCAAGCCACCGGTCCCTCTTAAACAGGACCGACCAATCTCAGAGCTGGATTAGCAGTTCGGCCTCTGTCGCTCGCCTCATATAGCCGTGAAGTTTGTACCACACATACATAATTATGCACTTAAAATACCCTGGTCATCGGCGGAGGCACAATACAGATAGTACTTCAACGCGGTCCGCACTCCCATAGCTTTTCTCCTTTTTCTAACTATAATTTATCTTTTACCACATGGGACTTAAAGGCTGGTCATCTTACGGACTCTTGAGGAGTTCAGCTTCGTATACTTATTCAAAGGCTATTCCTGTTAAGGAGTCCTTTCGCTGAGGCAAGGCGGCGCAGACATGCGACAGGAGATCCAAATAATTTTTTGTAGACCGCACTCTTTCTTTCGAGCTCAGAAGGTGCCTTTTCCTCAGAACCTTTCGCATGTCAAATAGCCTGTAGTGGCGTTATAATCTGTAAGATTGTGTTTGACGTGTCAATTGGATTCCAGTGAACATAATCCGTATTCAACATTCGCTTTTTCTAAGAACTGAATTTTGCTTCTTCGATTGTTTCACGCACGCACCTCGGAAAAAATTGCCAGGGGCTCGATATGACAACATTTGAGTTGCTGACAAGTCCGAACAGCTTTATAGCATACTTCAGTGTCACGAGTTTGGTCTTATATGCATCAGCTCTGAATCATGTCTTTGGTCAATAGTTGGGTTGCCCGGCTCCTTTGCTTGCTACCTTACGTTCCGTCCTATCGGCTAAGGTAGTGAAGGGAGAACTACTGCGATTGTGTTTCCGGTTCATCTGGTCTAGCACCTCAGTAGAGAAAGTCGATAACTGACTGTCATGATGCGGCGAGATCTGGTCAACCACTTGATGACTTATCAGAATCTTCCGCGATTCTTTTCATATTACACGAAGGACCGTTCTTCTGGTCACCTATGTAACACACCTTATTTGGATAACTGCGTACATACCAGGGGCTATATCGTAGACTCAGCGTCAAACTCCTATGGCTAAGTGAAAGTGTTAAAGCCCTATAGTACAATTGCTTAGTTCGCCGCATTGACACCTCCTTCACGGACCAAGATGTTGGGTCAAGAGTGATCAAGTGCTTTTCCGAACACCCCCGTATTATATACGAGGGGGCCGAAGCCGACGACTGGTAAACTTTTAGATTATACAAAAAACGGCCACACAGGAGGAACCAAAACTTTCAGGCAAAAGTATAAAAAACATAGCCTTAATATATCATAATATTGTTTTCACAATTTTGGTACATTCACTCAGATATCATATCCTTCGAGCACTGACCCTCTATCAAGCGGGCGCCCTCTAGGACATCCTCAAAGTAATGCTCCGGCGTGTGATGGTTCTTGCCCCCGGGTGGACTCTTTGCTGCAATGTCGATGGCCTTCATCTTCGCCCAGTATGTCTTGACACGGGCAAAGGCCATCCGTGCACCTTCAATGGACGTTGACCGCTTAACGACGTCGATACGCGGCACCACATCCACAAGTCGATGCACCAAACCAAAATAACTATTCGGAATTAGCTTAGCCTGCCACAACCGGACCACGACGTCCTTCATGGAAGATCTGTATATCTTGTGGAGGTCAGCCCACTTGGCCATCTGTTCGTTCAGCAATAGCGGACGCTTTGGCGTGCTGAATTGCGACCAGAAAAGCTTCTCCGTTTTATGCCCTTCTTTCGCTTGGGAAAACTGTGCCGCATCGGAGACACTCTTCGACAAGTCCAAGAATGCGTTTGGAGAACTCCACATCTGATTAAGCGGGGCATACTTCGGATCACCGAATCTAGTCTGTAATAAGAAAGGCTTACCGGCCGCTATCTCCCCAGCTGGCCGGATCTCCTCCCGAGCCGCTCTAGACTCGGATCGTGCTTCTCTCGCCTCTTGTAAGGCCTTGTCGAGATCGGCTGTTTTGGCTTTGTTATCCCTCTCAGGGAATTCGCACCGGACAGTGGATTCCTTTAGCTCGCTGCCATGTAAGACATTCTCTCCTCGCACTGGCGCCGAGCAGCCTATTCGGCCTTTAACTCATCAGCTGCCTTCTTGGCAGCCACATTACTCATCCTGGCTTGCTCCTTGGCTCGGGCAAGTTCAGCCCGAAGGGTCTCAATCGCGGCAGCACTATCTGCAGTTATGCATGTCTTATTATATAATTCTAAGCTTCGTGCTCATGTTATTATACATACATATACTAACCGCCCCAAAACATACCTTGCGCCTCGTCGAGCCGCCTGTTAATAAGAATGACGTCATCATCCGCCACATCAAGTTTCTGCTTCAGATCTGCAACCTCTATAGCATGGGCAGTCTCCATGGATGTAGCAGCCTGTGTTCCAATTAATTAGATTATTTCCTGGGCATATCTTTTTCGATCCTCTGATTGCCTCCCTTTGGACGCCAACTAGGGTCCCAGGGGCTACTATCTATACACAGGTGCATTGCATACGTCGAAGCCTCTTAGCAGGCCCGTGAAGGCTCCATTTAATGCGCTTCTTGCAGACACAATCCTCTCAACTACCGTACCCATCAAGGTATGATGTTCCTCTGAGACGAACGCATGTTGCAACATGTCCATCAATATGTCCGGCGCCTCTGGATTCCTGGAAGCAGCTGCGGGAGTACGAACTCCCTTTGAAGGGATATGTTTACTCGACCCTAGAGTCGTCTCCGGCTGTAAACCAGATAGTCGGGGGCCTTTATTGTTGGTCCCCGTAGGGGCCGCACACCCCAGACCCTGGGCGACCAAAGTTTCACCTTCGGGTGTTGTCTTCATTCTCCCCCGCACCACTTGTTGATCGGGAGAGATCCTCCGGGACGACACCTCGAAGTCGTCCGCCATATTGGGCGAGGAGGCCTATGGAGGCGTCTTGCTTTCCATCATCTCCGGAAGCAGATCCCTCGAGGAGGAGGACTGTTGAGGAAGACTGCACGCCAGACTGCTAACATATATATTAGATGTTACCCTTGTAACCTGAAAGGAACGGGATATGTTTAGGACACCCTTGTTCACTTGCGATTCGGCTAAAGGCTTGTGCTTACGGAGGAACTGCATGACAACGTCGTCCTCCGATAACGAACCACCTGGAACTTCCCTCGCTTGGGGGTCTTTACCTCCAAATTTTTGGAGGCGCTCCTTTTCTTACCATGGGGAGAAGGGATGCCAGCTTCTCCTTCTCTTTTGTCTTCGGAAGAGGGAGTCCCAATCCCCCCGGACATAGTGTCTGGTGTACCTTCAGAATGGAGGCCACCTTTGGCCTTCTTGCTCTCCTCCTGGTCCTCCTTCACCGCACTTGATATGTTGCCAGAGCCAGCATCCTTGTTAACACAAGATCAGTTGAGTCTTCGGGAAGAGGGGCCGAACACCTTATTCATTCTGCCTTCTTTATCTAGCCCATAATAGAACATGAGTCTGCGAACAAAGGGATGGAGAACGAACCCTAGCCCCTGGAGGAAGTGGGAGATGAATACGACCCTCTCGCTGGATCTCGGAGTAGGAATAACCTTCCCTTTAGTAGGGAGCCTGTGGAGAATTTCCGCGGTCAGGTATCTTGCCGCCCGAAGCTTCACAATATCCTCCTCTGTGACAGAGGAGGCCACCCACCGGCCTTGAGGGCTGGGTCCGGACATGACTGAGAGGCTCGGAACAATTAATTTGAAACCTGGGTGCTGGAACTCGAGGTTGGAAAGGTTGAGGAAGAGGCAGGCGTACAGGAGAAAGATGGCTCTCTGCCCCTTTATAAAGACGGTGAATATCAAACGCCTCCTCATGGGCCTTAAAACTTGCCTATTTCCCAGGAATCATGCCAACGGGACGGTTGGGTTACCCATGCCCGTATTGATGAGAATCCCGCAATAAGGGGCCACGAAACTTTCTTTGACAAGACGTGCCAATGAAACCGCGTCTCAAAACATGGAGTGGCAAGCTAAAAACGGTTCGAAATAATGAGCGGGTGGTGGCGTGGCGTCACGCTACAAAATTTGTCAGTGGATTGGACTCGTGAAATATTATACTCTCTACGGTTGTGTGTGGTACTTATTTTGCAGAGCCGGACACGTTCTTTGTGTTCGAAGGCTGTTTTGGAGTATTCGGAGAAGGAACCCGCCTAGCAATGTCGAAGACAATCTGCGCGCCGGACACCTCGTCATTGAAGCCTGGTTCAGGGGCTACTGAGGAGTCCTGGATTAAGGGGTCCTCGGGCGTCCGTCCTGTTGGACATGGTCCGGACTGATGGGCTATGAAGATACAAGACCGAAGACTCTCACCCGTGTCCGGATGGGACTCTCCTTGGCGTGCATGGCAAGTTTGGTGATCGGATATGAAGATTACTTTCTCTGTAACGAACTTTGTACAACCCTCGTCCCCTCTGGTGCCTATATAAACCGGAGGGTTTAGTCCGTAGAGGGAATCATAATCATACAGGCTAAACTTCTAGGGTTTTAGCCATTACGATCTCGTGGTAGATCAACTCTTGTAATACTCATATTCATCAAGATCAATCAAGCAGGAAGTAGGATATTACCTCCATAGAGAGGTCCCGAACCTGGGTAAACATCATGTCCCCTGTCTCCTATTACCATCGACCTTAGACGCACAGTTCTGGACCCCCTACCCGAGATTCGCCTGTTTTGACACTGACAATCACTTAAAATGAAAATGTAGAGTCTTGAGCTTGAGCCAATATGTGTCCTTAGCATTTTGAGGGGTCCACATTCCTAGTCCATGCCATGCCAATCATTGAACTTTCTGAAATGATCATCTTGAAAGAGCATTAGTTCAATGAGTTATATGTTGTTAGGAATTACGAAAACCACCCAGGGATAGTTGCACTTTTAATCTCCCCCTTTTTGGTAATTGATGACAACATATAGATCAAAGCTCCGACAAGTGATAATAAGATTGAAATGCATCGTTGCTTTGAGAAGTATGTGATAAGTAAGAGCTCCCCCTAAATTTGTGCATTATTTAAAATTTGCTTTTGAATGCAAATGCAAAATCGATTAGGGTCATGGGTTACTCTTCCGTGTCACATACATCTTGATGGAGCACTCAAAATGATAGAAAGTAAAAACATGCACTCATCGCCAAGGCAAAGTGAATGATTATATAGAATAGATAAGAGATAAAATCATTCAAGCGCAAGCATTAATGTAGGATATGATCAAACACATGATCATACAAGTATCTCACACACATAGACATAAAGTATCAAGCAAGCACACAAAAGTATCAACCAAATAGCAAAAGAGACAAAAGAGGCAAAAGCGGCAAAAACACTCTCTCTCGAAGCCTGTGATCTATACATTTCTCCCCCTTTGGCAACAAGTTACCAAAAATTTTGAAAATGCGTAGTGCTATGCGTCTCTCTAGGCTTGATCTTCGGGAGGTGGAGTTGAGAGGACTCCAAGGATGAATGCATCTGTGGAAGTTGATGGAGCTAGTGGAATTACAACTGGAGGTGGCACTGATGCTGTGGCTGTAGGTGCTGATGAAGTTGCTCTTTTTCAGATATGGGCACTGTAGCAGATCTCTGACCTCTTGGCACTCTTTAAAAGGCATCTGTGGTAGCTTGCCCTTTCCTCTCCTCAGCTTCTTCCTAGAAGTGCTCAACTGTTGTGTGCATCTCTGTCAGTTTAGGATCAAGATCATAGAACTTAGACTCAATGATCCTTTCCAGGCTCTCTTGGTTCTGAGTCAGGGTGACCAAGCCCTTCTCAATCCTCAAGGTTGCTTGAATCAGATATGCAAGTTGATCTTGTTTGGTTTTGAGAAACACTTGACATGTCTATTCAACAGTTGGCATCTTTGCAGCTTTGTCGGCCTTAGCTTTCTCTCTCTTTTCTTGTGCGTGCATAGATGTGGGATCTTCTTCATTCATGACAACAGTGTTGTCCTCAAAGTCTGGTCTCAGGTGTAGATGCTCCTTATCAAACAGGTAGGTGCCTGTGCCCATCTTGGAGTTGATGAGCACCTGAATATGTGGAGCATACCCACATGATCTCTTCTGATCTGCAGCTGTCCTCTTGATTGTTTCCACAATTAGGCTCATGACTATAAATTTTTGGGGCACATCAAACAATTGCAGCAAGTTGATTGAGTGACCTCTGATCATCTTGTGATCTCCAGATTTGGGCAATAAGGTATGCCTCGGGATAGTGTTGATTGTGGCCAAACCAGACAACAAATAATGAACAGACCCATGCTTATGAGTTTCCAAGGCTTTGTCTGGAATTTCTTTCTACATGTTGGCCATTGAGTTGTGGCCCTTCTTCTTCTTGGCATAGACATCCAAGTCATCTTGATGCTCTTCAGGGGCATTGATCAATTTTTCCCGTTCATCAACTGTTGATTGGTACCTTGTACCCTCAGACATCCAAACAATTCTACCATCAGGATAGAAGTGTGCTGTGGAGTAGAATTGCATGATGAGTTCATCATTCCACTTGGTCAGCATCTGACCTACAAACTTGTCCACTCCACATAGCCTAAATCTCGCATGCACTCCTGGAAAATGATCTTCATTCTCATCAATGTATTTCCAATATGCCCACTTCATATCACAAAATGGGCTTCTTGTCAAGCAAGATGGTCTCATAGAAATCCCGTTGCTCTTTGGTATGGAACCTGTAGTCCACAGCAGTCCTTCTCCTCACAACATATGGATCAGTCTGTCTCCAAAGTATGAGACATGCATCCTTCCCGATGTTCATGTCTTCTGCCACTGGATGGCTTTCATCATAATCTGGAATCTTAGGTTTGAGCTTTCTAAGAACATGGGTTCAACATCTTCTTCGTCGTCAATCTCAGGCACTGGGGCCTTGTTCTTTGCAGCAGCTGGAATGTTCCTTGTGCTCCTCTTGGGCTTTGAAGTCTTTGGAGCTGGAGTAGAAGCTTTGGGGGCAGTCTTGGGCTTTGAAGGGGCAGCCCCAAACTTGATCGCATCCCCCATCAGCTTTTGAGACTCTTATGCTGGTGCAACATCCTCTTCCTCTTCTTTATCTTCAGCTGGATCTCTCATTGTCGGTGTCAAAACCGACGGATCTCGGGTAGGGGGTCCCGAATTGTGCGTCTAAGGTTGATGGTAACATGAGACGGGGGACACGATGTTTACCCAGGTTCGGGCCCTCTCTATGGAGGTAATACCCTACTTCCTACTTGATTGATCTTGATGAATATGAGTATTACAAGAGTTGATGTACCTCGAGATTGTAATGGCTAAAACCCTAGAAGTCTAGCCTATATGATTATGATTATGATTATCCCTACGGACTAAGCCCTCCGGTTTATATAGACACCGGAGGGGACTAGGGTTGTACAAAGTCGGTTACAGAGACAGGAATCTTCATATTCGGGTGCCAAGCTTGCCTTCCACGCCAAGGAGAGTCCCATCCGGACACGGGAGAGAGTCTTTTGTCTTGTATCTTCACGGCCCAATAGTCCGGCTCATGCTACATAGTCCGGACGCCCGAGGACCCCTTAATCCAGGACTCCCTCAGTAGCCCCTGAGCCAGGCTTCAATGACGAGGTGTCTGGCGTGCTGATTGTCGTCGGCATTGCAAGGCGGGTTCCTTCTCCAAATACTCCAAAATAGTCTTTGAACACAAGAATCGTGTCCGGCTCTGCAAAAAAAAATCCCACACACAACCGCAGGAGTATAATATTTCACGAGTCCAATCTGCTGAAAACTTCTTGTAGCGTGACATCACGTCACCACCCGGTTATTGTTTCGAACCGTTTTTTAGCCTGTCGCTCCATGTTTCGAGACATGGTTTTATTGGCACGTCTTGTCAAAGCAGAGATCTTGTCCCCTTATTGCGGGATTCTCATCAATACGGGCGTGGGTAACCCAACCGTTTTGTTGGCATGGTTCCTTAGGAATAGGATGGTTTTAAGGCCTAGGAGGAGTCGTTTGATATTCATCGCCTTTATAAAGGGGCTAAGACTTGTCTTTCTCCTTTATGCCAACCCTTTCCTCAACCTCTCCTACCTCGAGTTCCAGCACCCAAGGTTCAATTTGATTGCTTCAAGCTCTACAGTCATGTCCGGACCCAGCCCTCAAGGCCGGTGGGTGGCTTCCTCTGTCACAGAGGAGGATATTGCGAAGCTCCGGGCGGCAAGATACCTGACCGTGGAAATCCCCCACAGGCTTCCTGCTCAAGCGCAGGTTACTCCTACTCCCTGGTCCGACGAGAGGGTCGTATTCATCTCCCACTTCCTGTGAGGGCTAGGGTTCGCTCTTCATCCCTTCGTTCGAGGCTTATGTTCTATTACGGGCTAGATTTTCACGATCTAGCTCCGGACTCCTTTCTTCACGTATCGGTGTTCATCATCATGTGCGAGGCCTTCCTCCATATTCCCCCACACTTCGGCTTGTGGCTCAAGACCTTTAATGTGAAGACAAAGGTAGTCGATGGGAAACAAGCGGAGTGCGGTGGTGCTACAGTGAGCAAACTCACCAATACTCCTTGGCCAAAAGGCTCCTTCACAGAAACTTCCAACCTATGGCAGTGGGAGTGGTTTTACATCACTGAACCCCGTGGTACCAAGTGGGCAGCGAAACCTGCGTTCCAATCTGGCCCTCTGTTACGGCTTGCATCATGGATTAATAAGGGGCTGGACTGGGGATCAACTGATGAAGTGCAGATGCTGCAAAGCCGCATCCGGAGCCTCATTGAAAAGGACACCGACCTTGTCAACGTAATCTAAGTAATGCTAGTTCGTCAGGTCCTACCGCGCCAACGACGACCTCTCCGCATGTGGGAGTTCAAACCAGAAGGACCACGAACCCTTCAACACTTCTTCGGCACGACGCTCAGAGGAATGTGGAATTATTCTTCAGGACACGAAAACAGTGGCCAGATACTACAGAGGACATCGGCCTTG